>JAWHQI010000391.1:577500-1777500 GCA_033032865.1 Dactylorhiza incarnata
TGGTTGGATATTTCTATTATTTCTATGTTTCTGTTAGACTGCTACTGTTAGATATTGTTAGACTGTTACTGTTAGCTATTGTGGTTGTGGTTGGACTGTATTCTTATTTATTTCCTGTATTTTGTTTATCAGAGAATGTCTACCACTGAATCTGATGATTCGGAAGATAGTTTTGAGGCTATTAAAAGTTATGCGATCGCACATCATCAGAATGTCGTAGCAGCAGTTAGTATCTTAGCTGAAAGTAGTTCTCTTTTCAACCAACCAGTACCCTGCATGACTTCGAAGCAAACAGGTGATAAATGGGTTGGAGAAATGCTAGCAGGTTCGACAGTCAGGTTTCATAATTCATTTCGGATGTCCCAAGAAATTTTTATGGATCTATTGCATATCTTGGAGGAGAAGTACGGATTTCACGGGACGAGACGGACTGCATCTAGAGAGATTTTGGCACTGACATTGGACATACTGTCTCATAACGAGGTCATGAGGAAGACATGTGAGCGGTTTCAGCACTCGACGGAGACTGCTAGCAGGTTTTTTGGAGAAGGCATTCGCGTGTTGATACTACTGGCGGATGAAGTGATTCAGCCATTAGATAGATCTTTCAGTAGCACACCGCCAGAGATTTTGTACGACACACGTTACATGCCATTCTTTAAAGATTGTGTCGGTGCAATTGATGGAACACATGTTCATGCATGCGTACCTGTTCGTGATCAAGTACCGTACATTGGGAGACATGGCATGCCAACACAAAATGTGATGGCTGCTTGTGATTTCAACATGTGTTTCACGTTTGTTATGCCAGGTTGGGAAGGCTCTGCGCATGATAGCCGCATTTTCAATTATGCGCTTCGGGATCCCCGTTACAAATTTCCGCATCCACCACCAGGTAATCAGATTTCTATTCCATATTTTATACTTCTCACCTATGAAGCATAACAACTTTGCTCCTGATTTTCAGGAAAATATTACTTGGTAGACTCTGGGTATCCGCTACAAAGGGGATACTTGAAACCATATCCAGAGACACGTTATCATCTCCCGGACTTTGCTCGTGGAGGTCGTGCACCGGAAGGACGCCGAGAGATATTCAATCACGCACACTCATCCCTTAGAAGTGTCATTGAAAGATCGTTCGGCATTTGGAAGAAGAAGTGGGTCATATTGCGTGATATGCCGAGCTACAGCTTCGCCAAACAAACCGATATTGTGATGGCGACTATGGCACTGCATAATTTTATTCGGCGGCACCCGTCGCGGAGGGATATTGATTTCAATGACGTCGAGCAGGGAGGTGGTGATGAGGGGGGAAGCACACAAGGGCATCAAGTCGTTTGTGCTGATACAGCAGGCGGGGTAGATGAGATGATCACGTTGCGTGAAAATATAGCGCAACAGTTGTACACTTCGAGATCTTAGATGGTAAGACGAATTGTTGGTATTTTTATCTATTATAGTAACTATTATCAAGATTGTGTATTTGATGTGTATCAAAATTTTTTTTTTTTAAAACTCCATTTGACCCAAACAAAATTTATAAAACTTCATTTCAATAAGCACTGAAAACTCCATTTCACCCAAACAGTTTTCTAACAAAACTCCATTTCTCAGAAACAGCTCTTTTTCAAAACTCCATTTCTGATCAGCAGCTTTTCATCAGCAACAGCCCAACCAAACGGACCCTAGGTCTTTCTCCTCTGAGAGAAGCCACTTTGTGCATAGTGCCAAAGGTTAGGTCTGTTTCCAATCTTCCCCCGCCCATACCCCCAATGATTGGGGATTATATGGGTTATGTTGTTGTTGTTGTATATTAGTTAAGTGCGCAAAAACTGAGAATTTTAAGATGGATGGGCAGAAAACTTAGAAAAGATAAATTGAAGTATATGATCAAATTAGAGAAAATGAGAGAGGCATGCACAACCAAGGTTAGAAACTAAACTTTGGTTGGTTATGGCATGCACAACTGAGGTTAGAAAATGCACAGATTTGGTAACTAGAGTTAGTGTCAAAACACTATATAGGAGAATGTGATCTGGGTAGTTTAGGAAAGAGATGACAATTTTTGTGGATTCACCGCCGCTCCCATCCATGAAGGGCTTCAATGTTGAATAATATGATCAAAGTTCAGGGGAAGGAAGTTAGTGATGCAGGACAGACGTCACACCTGCCTGCCACCCTGGCGTCTGGCATCGCACCAGCCCAGAGGTCCCTCCGGGAGTCCACCCGATAGGCCTTATCAGGTCCGTGGACCGTACACCTCAACCCATCCTCGGCTCCACCACAGGGCCGATAGGTTGTTGAGGTCGGGGCTCGATCCCCTGACCTCCTTGATAAAGAGTTTTCAGACAGACTCTCATGACCAATTGAGGCGCGGATCACCAACTGAGCCGCGGATCAATTGGTGACAGGGGCGGAGCTACAGTAGGACCTGCGGGGGCCCGTGCCCCACGCATTTTCGCGACCTGGCATTAGCGATTCCGCGATTTGGGGTCTAGGGCAAGAGCGATTCCGCGACTCTGCGATTCCGCGACCTGGTACTTCGGCAGTCGGCGACTCGGCGCCGACCGGTACTTCTTCTTCTTGTTAACTTTTGCTAAATTTCTGGTTAACTTTGGTAAATTAAGATGCTATTTCAGATTTATTCTTATAATTTGTGGACTTGGCTTGATTAGGAGTTAGGAGTTTTTCAATTTCTGATTAGGAGTTAGGAGTTTTTCAATTCAATTTCTGATTAGGAGTTTTTCAATTCAACAGATTCCATTAATTGTGTGCGATTAAGGTCGACACTAACTGATTTCAACAGATTGCTGCCGCTTCACTGCGATTAAGGTCTGCACTTGTGATTTCAAACAGATTCCATTAATTGTGTGCACTTGTGATTTCTTTGAAATCTGATTAATTGTGTGCACTTGTGATTTCAGCAGATTCCATTAATTGTGTTCTCAAGAACTGGAGTGTTCTCAAGAAAGTGGAGTGTTCTCAACACTAACTGGAGTGATAATCGGCAAGGACGCAAGGTCCATTCTTCTTCCTCACTTAGATCTAGGTAGGATATAAATTATATAGAGATAGATATAGATTTAGGTTTGTGATTTAATCCAGTTTGGTATAGATTTAGGTAAGATATAATTTAACACTTATTTTTAAACACGTATTCAACTATATTCAGGTTATAAATTAATTTTTCTTATCATATAGGAAAATGGATAAGTTCATTGTACGAACTAAACGGCAAAGAGAGATTGAGTGCACTCCAACTCCAACTCCAACTCCAACACCAAATCCAACTCCAACTTCAACTCCAATATCTGATCCAGGTTTAAGGCCTCCGCTTTACAATATCTCTAAAGACCCTTTTGAGAGAAAATATTCGAAGATCATATTTGATTAAAGGCCCAAACCAACCAATTCTCAAAGAGTATCCTGCTACTAAGACTAAAGAGCAAATGAGTGTTGTCCTGCGATATGTAAATAAGAATGGTTTTGTAATTGAAAGATTCTTGGCTATGGTTTATGTATCAAATACTACTGCTCTATCACTTAAACAGGCGATTGATTCACTATTTGCTACATATGGTTTGAGTTTATCAAAGATTCGTGGTCAGGGTTATGATGGTGCGAGCAATATGAGTGGACGTTTTAATGGACTTAAAAGTTTGATATTGGCAGAGAATAAATCTGTTTATTATGTTCACTGTTTTGCTCATCAGCTGATGAGCAAAACAGTGAACATAATAATCAGTGCTAGTTGAAGCTATGAAAATACATGAAGGCATTGCTTTAGGTTCAATTGAGACAGGACGTGGGTTAAATCAAGAACAGAATTTAAAGCGACATGGAGACACTCGTTGGAATTCACATTATGGTACAATTCTCAGTATCATTTCATTATTTCCTTCCATCGAAGCTTTGCTTAATGTTCTAAACGAAGACACTTCATTTGGAGAAACTAGCACTGGAGCCTATAATGTTTTGAAGGAGATAGATTGCTTTGAGTTTGCTTTTACATTGCATATGATGAAGGCAATACTGGGGATTACATTTGAGTTATCTCAAGCTTTGCAAAGAAAAGATCAAGACCTATTAAATGCCATGCGTTTTGTTAATATTACAAAGAAGAGACTTCAAGACCTAAGAACTGATAGTGCTTTTGTACAATTGATCACTGAAACGTCTACGTTTTGTGAAAAATATGAAATAGAGATTCCAAAGATGGAAGATAATTACTTGCATCCTGCAAGAAGCAAACGAGGGGTTCAAAAGAGGTCTAATCTACATTTTTATAAGCTTGAACTGCTTTTCACAGTGATTGACTCTCAATACCAAGAGCTGAATGATCGTTTTGATAATGACAATATTTAGTTGATTTCAAACATGGCTTGCTTCAATCCTCAAGATTCATTTGCTGCTTTCAATAAGGATAAATTAATTGAGTTGGCTCATTTTTATCCGATAGAGTTTAATGAAAGAACTCTTTTAATGTTTGACAGTCAACTAATAAATTGGTTTTATGATGTCTCAACTCATGAAAATTTTCGTGATTTAAATGGACTTAGTGAACTTGCTCAAAAAATGGTTAAACATAAGAAGGACATGAGTTATCCTGAAGTTTATTTACTATTGACATTGTGTTTAACATTACCAGTTGCAACGGCCACAGTTGAAAGATCATTTTCTGCAATGGGCTTGATTAAAGAAGATCTTCGCAACAGATTAGGAAATGAATGGTTGAATGATTGTTTGGTTACTTATATTGAGAAGGAAGTGTTTGATACAATTGATGATGAAGATGTTTTGCAAGAGTTTCAAAAAATGAAATTTAGAAGATGTATCCTTCCTTCAAAAAACAAGGAAAAGAATGTTTAAGGTATTTTTATGAATTTTTCATGTACTAATGTTAGTTTTATTTTATAATGAATGTTTTTTTATTGAGCAATTTTTTATTTGTTATTTTTTTCATACTTTAAGAGTCTTGTGCCCCCGCGCTCCAATATTCCTGGCTCCGCCACTGATTGGTGATGAGAGTTTGCCTGAAGACTCTTTATCAAGGAGGTCAGGGGATCGAGCCTCGGCCTCAGCAACCTATCGGCCATGTGGTGGAGCCGGGGATGGGTTGGGGTGTATGGTCCGCGGACCTGATAAGGCCTATCGGGTGGACTCCCGGTGGAACCCCTGGGCTGGTGCGACGCCAGGCGCCAGGGTTGCAGGCAGGTGTGAGGTCTGTCCTACATCAGTTAGGATCGCCTCTAGGCGTACTAAGAGATCGAAGTGGTAGAAGGTAGTCATTTTTAGTAGTTCTAAGCGATTGGATTTGGCTGGATTTTTTTCCCACTTCCTGTGGCGGAGGAAGATTCTTGGATCTCATGTGGCTCTAGGCTCCGTTTGGGGCGGCGATGGCGGTCGTGAACTTCATCCACTTCTATGTTCAAAACTAGTTCTTTTTCTTGGTGGCGGTCATAACCTTGTCATGCCAAACATACATTCTAGACGGTGGAGTTTTTGTTCAAACTCACCGGAGCAAAAACGCCGCGCCAAACAAAGCCCTAGTGAAACAAAAATGAGATACAAGGAATTAGATATTCGGTACATATAAGAAATGGGGAGTGAGCGTGGGAAGTTTGATTGACTAAAGAGGTTGATTTGGCTGACCATGCGGAGTTAGGATGGGTCTAATTGAAATCATACACATTTCACATGACTTAATTAAAACATCTGCCTATTATAGCTCCAAAGTCCACGCTCAAAGGGTTTGATGTACAAAAAATGATCAAGGTTGACTATTTGATCAAGTCAATGGATTTACGAGCTTGTGTAAAACGTGTATTAGATGGCTCATCATTTTAATCCAATGGGCTCGAGTGTAAATTAACTAGATCAAAATATTCAGCCAAGTTGACATTTGGTCAACATGAGCCATTTGAGTTAGCATGGGTCAATCTAATTCACTGTATATGAGAATGTGATCTGCGTAGTTTAGGTTGAACACCACAACTTTCACTATATATGAGATGACAAAAAGAAAACCGAGGTTTCGCAAAGCCAATACAAAAAAAAATTGATATAAAGCCATTGATGATCATGAGCTTAACTTATTTTGCCTCAGCTTAGCTGAACTCCTAAAATGAGGAAATAATAATAAGTTTCAATGGATATACCTGGAAAATATACGCGGATCTTTTCTTCGCCATCACTGCTGATAACAATCCCTTCCCACCACCCATCATGCCACCATGCATCCACAGCTTCCCCAACTTCATGACTGCGTGAGCTCGCATCTTTCTTTGATGGGCAAGGCCGAACTATTGGTCTTCCCAAAACACGAATTCCCAATTTGTCGGGAGCTGCAGTCCTCGATGTTGAAACCCATTCCTATAAAATAAAAATCAAATGAACTAAATGAAACCAAGAAACCACATCAATCCAGGATATAAGATAATTAATAATAGACTTGGCGTTCAGAGTAAAATAGGTATTGATGTAATTATGATTATTTTTAGACGACAAATTTGTATATATGACGTATAGAGTTAATTTCATTGTGAATGAGAAGACCTTTATTCCTACACAGTATCTACACGGTATGACAGAGAGGTTCTAGACAGACCTAAAGAAAACATGAATATAAAAACTTTGGGTAATTTACCAGGACCTCCTCTTGAAGTTTGCGTAATTACAGCTTGCACCGCTCTAACTATCGAAATTACAATTACCTCTTCAATGTTTACATTTCATAACATCCATGCACAAAAAGACCTCCCTGAAGATTTACTCCAAGGGGTACTTTTGTGCATGGATGTTATGAAATGTAAACATTGAGGGGAGGGTTTTTTGTAATTTTGAAAATGAGAGGGGTGCAAGCTGTAATTATGCAAACTTTGAGGAGGGCGGTAAATAACCCTAAAAACTTTTTCAAAACAATATATAAAAAAAAGGGTTGAACAGAATGAAGAAAGTTCACCATGCAGAACAGAAATGAAAGGAGATACAGGATTTAGAGCCCAAGTAGTTGGCATATGGAAAATGATGATGATGATGAGCTCCAAGTATTTAGCAGCAAAAATATATAAATAAATAAAAGAAATAATTATGCACCCCCGCCCCTAACTGTAAATAATTACAGGGACTTCCCTCTCATCTTTCAAAAATATTAAAACCTCCCCTAAGTTTTTTTTTTTGGGTACACGTATGTTAACAATGTAAACTTAGAGGAGAGATATTAGTAATAGAAGATCCCTATAATTATGCAAAGTTAGGAGGAGGTCATAGTAAATGACCCTAAATAAAATTATACACATGGGTTTGCTATATTTTTACCTCTAAATTGCCAATTTCATCAGCATCTTGAACATCTCGATATTGTACTTTGATCTTATCATGGCGTCTTTTGAGAACCACACACGAAAACCAACAGCCCCTCATTCCACTGTCCTGAGAAAACAGCTCAACGTTCGCTCCGGGACCTATCGAATCCTGCTGCAGTGGGACTGCATTCTTCTTCACCAACCCTTTCGTAGACGAGTCGGCGACCGGACGATTTCTTTCCAATTTATTCCCAACATTCGAAAACTTCGAATTCCCAATTTCACCAAGCAATCCGCTGCTAGAGAGAGGCTTTCTCTTGCCATTTCCCCGGGACACGGAGCCATTCTGGTTTCCATCAGCGGTTCGCTTCAGCCGCAACTTTAGATAGGAAGGATACATGGACCGGAGAAGATTCTGACTCCAGTAACCCTGGAGTCTAGTAATATCAAAAGGCTTAACATTGTCATTATCGATCAATCTCCGGCACAAATAAGGCTCCCACGGGCTGTGCCTTTGTAGTGCCTCTTTCTGAAATTTCTCAAAATCCTCGGAACCAAGTACTGCTGCCAACCCATCTATGCATTCAACACTGAAATCTTGAAGACAAAGAGAAAAGAAAATCTCTCTGTCATTAGTGTCGGGTGGCAAAACAATACTAACCTCGTCAACTTTGTGAAACCACCGGGCCGCAACCATATTTCTGGCCATCATATCCTCATATAAATCTTCAATATATGCAACAAGCCTCTTATTATTTTCCATCAAAACAAAGACAAAGTCGTTGACCTGATGACGGGGAAAATAATGTCATCTTTTAATAAGGTAGGACTGATTCCACAATAATCATAGCAGTCAGTCTATGAGGAAAGTTTGATATTCTTACAGATATCGTAATTCCATTTCGGTAAAAGGATTGGTAGTGCTTTCGCCGCTTCCTACAATCCCGCGAAGAACCTAACCATGAAAACTGTCGAGAATAAAAAAAATGATTTTAAGGGATTTAATCAAACTTAAAATTTTACAAATGATACCTATGAATTGATAAATAGAGGAAAAACGGTATCTTTCTACCTTGGAAATAGGCACATAGGCTGTGGAGGCATCTTCATCATCAGAGTATCTGTCCACCATAGGAGGCAATCCATATGGTATGGAATCTAATAAAACAGTGAATGTCAGATGCAAGATTTTAATAATCCAGCAACAGAGAGAATGCAGTTTCTCAACAAAAAAAATAAGTAAGATCACCAGGAAAAAGAAGAATGTTATTTTTTGTAAAAAATTTACTTAAATACAGTTAGTTGAAGAAACTAGTAAGAAAGTAATTTCTTCAGAAAACAGGTCAAGAAGTAAAAATAAATATAGATTTTCTGCCAAAGAAAGCTTGAAAATTCACTAAATGGTATTAATCCAAAATTAAAAACATTTAATTCATGCTTCAAGGAAGCCAAAATGCATTGCAAGTCTTTCAAAATAATTTTGGAAGAGTAGTTTTAACAGCTGGAACAACAATAAGCAGAAACAAACGGAATGTGAATTCATGGGCCAAACCAAATAATTGAGACGAGACTAATAATGATGACGATGATAAAGAATAAAAAAGTAAGATAAGTGTATAGTAAGATCAATGGAGAAATTAAATCCTCACAAGCTGATGGAGCATGGTATATATATATAGAAGATTGTATCACAAAGAACACAAGTAGGTTGTTGATTTAGAACTAAACTAAAGCACCATTTGGAAACTATGGTTGTTTTATGTAAATTCATGTCATTGTCGAGCTGATATGCTGGAGAATGCTGTAAGGTCATAGTGTTGGTGGTGAACAAGAATTTTATAAATTCAACTCCTCCTAAACCTTGTAATAACATTACAAAACAATTCACAAAGGTACCGACAGCAAACAACAAATTATACTGATTATTTTAAGGTGAACCCATAATTCCCATTTACTCTTCGAAAGGGATTTTGAACAGAACTATCAACAACATTATAGCCGCTGAACTTAGATGAAAATACATTTGACGGTGGGAAGTGCTAGCACATGCTGGATGAAAAAATCAAGAATGGTGGATACCATTTGCTAAACACAGCTAGGAATTTTCATAAAGATCCAAAATCCTTAAGCAAAAAAAAAAGATAGAAAATCAACTCAATTAAAGGCTCATTTGTTTTTTCCCAAACCTATAACATATGTTCTATAAGACAAACAAAACTCCAATATTTGGTTGCACAAAAAATCCAATTCCAGGCTTTTTCATCATATGGGAAGGACGGAGTAATAAGATTTTTATTCTAAAATATCGCTATGTTCACATGTACATTATGACATAAGATCAGCATATAAAGCTTTAATAAGTCACAATATAATATGTTCCAACAAGGAGATTTAATATTGCGTTATTCTTATGGTCTCATTCTGTCTAGATGATGTAATTATCCTAACATTCAGTCTTCACACAAGATAAAATCGCCAGTTCAAACAGAAATATAATTTTATCTTTTGAGTGTATCTTTTTAAAAAATATATATACTCACTTGTTATTTTTCCATATCTAAAAAACATATGTTTATCAAACAGATTAATAAGTCTTCCCTGACCCTTGCCGTACTATATGCAATTGTAGGTATACTACTAGATGCCTTATGTTCATTAGTATTTAGCAATAAAGGTGTTTCCTTTTTTAATATCTGAACTACATCCTTCTGTGCTAGCAGAGAGATCATTAAACTAACATTTTGATATTTTATTAAGGGTGTTGTTCTTAGCAAACTCATTTCCGCTTCTAGCAAACCATTACTACTACCAAACAACAAAATAAAATAAAAAACCAATTGGAAACCAATTTGGAAGGGGAAGAGGGGAGAAGAGGTTTTGTGGTGGCCGTGGGAGGTGCCGGTGAGATTATTGTGGAGGAGCGGCGACCTGAAGAGGGTGCGAGGATCGGGGAAGGGGGCTGGGTAGTCGTCGATTGCAAGATGTGCAACTGGGAGGGGAATTAGGTTGCTTAAGATGTGTGTGTGTGTGTGTGTGTGGGGGGGGGGGGGGGGGGGGGGGAGCTGTCAATATGGGAGGAAGTCGACAACGGGGCTAGAGGAGAACTGACGCTTGGAATCGACCGGGAATGGGAAGTTGGGATCAATAGATCGTGGCCTTAGAGTTGGAATGGGCGGTTATGGCTGAGTGAGGGAGAGATCGTGCAGCAGGGGGAAAAGTTACGGGAAAAGAAAATAAATAGGGAAAACTGAAATGATTAACTTGGGGCATCTCACACCGGAATCTCACGGCGTCGCACCACGATTTGATTGTCGATTCTAGATTCACTCACAAAATAAACAATGCCGAAAATGAAAGCATCTGCCCCTATTTATAACGTGAGGGGCGGTTAGACACCTGACGCGAACAGATATGATTGGTTGTTACGCCCAATGTCCTAAAACAATTAATACAAGTTCAAAATAAATAAAAAACATGATACATAGATATACTAAAACGGCGCTCCAGACATGCTCGTGGTCTCGGATCGTCGATCCAATCAATGCCTCCTGCGCGAATACATGAATGTGGGCCCAGCCGAATGGTGACCCATAGCCCAACATCAATCCCCATCAGTTATGACCGCCACAGAGAATAAAAAACAATTTTGAACATAAAAATTGATGGAGTTCCTTAGGTGGGATTGGTCGTTCACGAGCGACAGTTCGTAACCACTGCGTTCATGATCGTCACCACCGTGCCAAACGGACCCTTAATTAAAATCATAAATCAATCATCAATAAGTGTTTCTACTTGCTCTTTCCAATAACAATTTTTACTCAGTATTCTCTTTTTTATTGAACTTGTTTCTTAAGAACTTATACAGAGATCCAATTATTGTTTGATTGAAATATTCAATGGGTACAACAGTTTGGGGAATTAGACAATATGCATATAACATCTACAATCGCCTGTTCAACCAGGTTGATAATAAATAAAAGTAAATGTAATACATATTAACCTTCAAGCGATTACATTTTTTACATAATCGTGTGTTGAGTCCAACCTTTAGATACATCTTAAAGGGTTTTGGTTTTCTACGAGACTATGTCGCAGTGTCTCTGATCCTTATATGATTTATAGGTTGCATCACATATTGCAGGAAGCAAGATGATATAGGATAAAAGCCATGTAATCTTACAGAGCTTGTTGGATATGTCAAAATACACAATGCTGTACAATATTGGCAATCAGATTTGAAGAAGAAACAGAGGAATCCAACTTTTAATTACCCCCATCTCCAAAAATTACGCACTATGGAGTACATAATTCAAGTTTTCATTTTTTTATGGAATAAACGGTTCCAATTAAAGAAAACAGTGGAGAAAAGAAGGACGGAAGGAAGGGAAAAAGATGAGAGCTGGCACCTAGTTATGCAGGAAGCGTTGAAAATTTTTGATCTTCACGAGCTGCTACTTGTCTTCAATCTTCTCCTTTGGATTTCGTTTAAAAGCTGAAATACGTAGGATTACACGTTCCAGAGTAGGATTACATGCTCCGGTACAAAAAATGCTAAATTTCAAATAATTGAGAAACCATAAACCTAATTTTCTCCTGAAAGAAAATTCGGCAGAACAAAAACACAACTACAATTTGGGGAAGATAAATAAAAGACTAGATCTAGCATAATTTACCCTCACTGGGGAGAAACTAGTTCAATATTTCGCTTTGAAATAAAATCATGCAATCCATAAAACGAAAATAAAGGTGAAAACAGAAAATCCTAAAATCAGTGCTCCCCAACAAACAAAAGCTGTTTTTTCTTGCTTCTAAAACCTAGCAAAGGATCAACAGTGCACATACTATGTAGCAGATTCACATGAAACAGCGAAAACGCCCCCTTATATCCTCGAAAAACAAGAGACGGAGAAACTTTCCCCAAATTGTCATAAAAAATCTCAGATCCACGCGAAACACTGTCCCCAAACCAACCTACAATGTCCCCAAACACAGACAACAATAGAAAAGAACAAAACAGCCAGCGCAAAAAGAAAAAAAAAATAAGCATAACGAGAGAATGATGAGTTACCTGAGACGAGCAAGGAGAGCCAATCCACAACCTGTCTGCGAGATCGCAACTTCCGATCCGATGGCACAGCGTCCGCCGCATCTGCAACCGAGGAAGGAGAGGCGGTGGCCGAAATCCGGATAAGAGATTGGAAGAATTTCTCCGGCACGGCGTACGTCATGTGTCTGGCGCTCTTCTCGCTGCCGACGACTGCCAGGTCTCGTCCGCCGCAGTCGTCCAGAACGTAATAGCGAACCTCACGTCGCCCCCGATCGCTGGACACCATCTCCTCCTCCCAGCGCACCCAAAACTTGGCCTCGCACCCCATCGCCAAAACACGAACCCTAAAAAATCGGTGGATGTCTCCTGCTACCTCCGTCCGCGGAAAGGAAAGGGATATATAAATAATACCGATAGGTCCAAACGCTGGCAGGAAATCTACGGGAGAAATTGGGTAGACGGTGGATCTCGCTTGTTGAGAAATCGATGGTTAGATTTCATCTGCGACGTCAAAATGGCCGAAACCGCTTCGTGAGAAATCGGCTAGAAACAGATTTGGACGACGAAATGGGTAAATTAATCCGCTGGAACGGTGGCTGCCGCGTACAGCAACTTATAGGCCATATAAGGTGACGCGTGGCGGACATTGAGGTGGGTGGGTCACGGTTTACGCGTTGTTTTCGTCATATGACGTGTTGTAGGTCCCACCGTGAGGATATGGGGGAAGTGTAAGGTGGAACGGGCTTAACGTTACGTATTTATTTACTGGATGTAAGTCGTTAATTTGATGCTTTTATTTGTCATGGGTGATGCCACATTATCAAATCATTTTTAAAAGGTGACGGTTATCCGCACACCAAAATTGATTATCCGCAATTATTTGATATTCGCAATACACTATTTTTAAAAACTATGGCTTCGTTTGGGGGGACTTATTTTCATCGGTCAAGCGGTTATGACCGCATGAACCGGACCTTAATTAAGGTCCGGTTCATGCGGTCGTAACCGCTTGACCGGTAAAAATAAGTCCCCCCAAACGAAGCCTATATCTGTAAACAAAAAATTAGGGCCGATTCCTTAGTGCTCCGAGTCAAATCTTTCAAGAAAAGCTTAGAGCAAGATTGGTCCGTTTCTTTTCCTTCATATAGAAAAAACTGTGGAAGATGTAGGGCTGATTTCTCCGACTCTAAAAACTGCAGGTTGTCTCCTTCCTTCACCTGGTGTCGTGAGCAGCCATGATGTAAGCCGGGTAAGTTTAGAGGATGGAGACTGAAGGAGTCGAGGCTTGTCTGGTAGATGAAGGCCGCCAGGGGTTCTTCTTCCTTCTCTTCTCTAAAAAAACCGAAGAGAAGGAAGAAGAACATAGCCAGCGGCTTTGAGCCAAGGCTGTAGTGGCCGGCGGTTTTCGAAAATATAAAGTCTGAAGAAGTGGAGCCTGGAGTTGGCACGGGATGCAACGCATGGATTATGCACGGTGAAATTTTTGGAGAACGCATTGGAAGTGCGGTAAAAAGAGTTGGTGTAAGAGAGGCATCCTGCGATCGCCATGTCAAGAGGATGCATTCGGCGCACTCTGCGGCGTGCGAGGGGCGGATGAGCAACCGGCAGTGTCGCGCGACAGGGTTTCGCGAAGAGTGCGGGCGGTGAGGAAGAGGAAGAGTGCAGATAGTTATTTTAGTAAGCTCTAATATTTCTTTATTAATGAGTGCGGATAACCAAATTTGTAGTGCGGATAACAATCATTGTACAACCCTCATATTTGTCGAGCTGATGTGACCCGACGCAGTTGAGATCGCAATAGAGAAAATAGTCATGGTGCAGTAGATCGAACAGATGGAGGCCGTCAAGACCGAAAAAAGAAGGCTCGGGGGGGGGGGGGGGGGGGCAGACGTCCTCACTTGGACGAGTGGACCTTGGGTCCACTCGCCCAAGGCCCCCGGCGAGTGGACCAATGGTCCACTCGCCCGAATGGAGGGGGGGAGTGGACCATAGGTCCACTCACCCGAAGTGGGGGGGGGGGGGGGGGGGGGGGGGGGGGCGAGTGGACCTATCACTCGCCCCGGGCAACAGGGCGAATGGACCTATGGTCCACTCGCCCGGTTAGCTAAGTGGACAATGAGGGTTCGGGTGGTGGACCTTGGTCCACCCACCCGACCCCCGACAAGGGGGAGTGGACGTCTCATCTCTCACCCCCCCCCCTGTTCTGGTCATTCAGGTTCATAGTTGAGTTGTGGATAGCAGAATCTTGGCTATACGCGGCCCAATTTTGGGAAGTCTATAAATAGACCCTCATGGGCACCTTGGGAATGGTTGGTCTCCCCTCTCCCTTGCGCGTGTCTTGTGAGCAAGCACTCCCCCCTGTCAGTTAAGGTTGACGGTGAGGTGACCCTTTGTAACATCCCCAATACTTCTAGACCTATTGGGAATGTTAGGGCATAGTGGTGAGGTGAGTGGTCTCAAGGGCCTTAGGCTAGGCTAGATATTGCTAAGTGCACACCCAAGCTCAAAAACTAACCTAACCTTAAGCCCCTCAACTAGGTCAATTGACCCTCAATTGTCCAAGTTGACCTCACTTTTGATGTCCTAACCCCTAAGGAAGACCTATAGGATGTGAAGTGCCCTTGGGTGGGACCCAATTTCATGATATTGACCAAAGTCAACATTAGGTCAACTTTGACCAAACCAAGTCAATTAAGGTTCAATTGATCCCACATGTTCAAATTGACCTTACCACCATACTCTAAACACTTAGAGGAACCCATTAGACCAAAAAGCCCCATCATGGTGGGACCAATTGACCCCAATTGGCCAAAGTCAAACTTTCTCCCCAATTTTGGTCAAACCTACACCCTTTGATCAAATTGAACCAATTGGGGCCCCACCATGGACCAACCAATGTTGGGTGAGGTTAAGGGACCCATGACCCCCAAGTTGGGTCAACCCACCCACCTTGGTTGACCAAAGTCAACCATGGTCAACTCTAAGCCATTAAGGGAATTTTAGGTCAAAATGGAATTAAACCTCAACCCAAAGCACCACCCAATTAATCACATGCCAAGGCCATGACTCTCAGCCCTAATCTGAACCCCAACCTATGGTGTGATTAATCAAGTGAGGGAGGGGGGACCAAAAGCTAATCAAAAAGGTGTAAAGCAAAAAGATAAAGTTAAAAGCAATTCCCCCTCAACACTCCTCCTCCAATCAGCCTTGAACCCCTCCCCTGAATTCTGTGGGTCTGACCTTGACCCAGGTAGAAGCATTAGGGCTGGCTGGTGCAGGAGGGTGGCAGCCATGGGAAAACCGAGGAGGGCAACTTTCAAAACTGCCTATAGAGGTCTCCCCACTCCATTCCAACCACACCATCACCTTCAGGAGGTCGAGAGCAGTCGAGCGCAACACCTGGAGCAAACCTTTAGCTGAGAAGACGGGAACGGGAGCAGGGTCGCCGGAGCTGAGCATATCCATGGCCAACCGTCGCCGGAGCCGCCGCCACGCGCCAACTAGGGTTCGTTTCTCCTCCCCTCCCCTCATGCTAGCTTCCCATGTATAAACGAGGAAGGATCGGGCTCAATTGAGCCCGGATCCACCTCTGATTTGCGGTGTTTTCACCGCAAATTGAACCTCCCAGGTTCGTCGGGAACCGCCGCCACCGGCCGCCAGTCGCCGGTGGGTGATAGCCCCGACCACCACGAAGGTGTCGGGGGTGTTGGCCGGGGATGGTGGTGGCTAGATCGCCGGCGTTTCCTCTCGCAAGTCGGCCCAGCGCGGAGTGATCCTAGCCGTTGGCTAGAGGAGGAAGACGACCCGCGGCCGCTGGATATGCTTCAAGATTCGTGCCACCTTCTTTTTCCAGGATTTAATTAATTTGTTATGTTTTGAAATCTGCCTAGAATTTTCAGTCCATTTCAAACAAAAATTAAGGCCACTTAATGGCAAAATTAGGAGAAGTGACCAACATGAAAGTTGTAGGTCTAGGTCCTAACTTTCATTTGTTCCTGACTTTAGGTCATTTGGTGACCTACAGCTCCCTAGGGAGCTGTTTTCCTAAGGCTGGTTCTAAACTAGGTCAGCCCCTTAGAAAAATTCCCTAGGTCAAACCCCTCCATATTTGGAGGTGTCCTTTTAACCATGGCTTGGTATACCCTAGGGGCACCCCCTTCCCCAAGGGCTGACCATGGTGGACCCTTTTCCTTGGGTATTTTGTAGTAGTTGTGATTTTTAAATAAAGGTGATTTTTGGTGCACATGAAGTCCATTTAACTCCAAACTTGGGTAGTATACCCTTTGGCACATATGTAGTGACCACCTAAAGTTTCACTCCATTTGGAGTTGTTTTGGTAAGAAAAATGGAAAACCCTAATGAGGACCTTTAAGGCTCATTTTAGGGTTTTGCTCATTTTGAGGAGTGGAGTGTGTTAGCCTCCTCCACCTTGTTGGTTATGTGGGTATGGATATACCATGGCTTGGGACACACCCTATTGGCCCATTTGGAGTCATTAGGGTGGGGTGGCCCAAAACCCTAAGGTGAAACCCTTAAGGGTGCATCTTGTGTTTAGTGATGGGCATAGGGCCAAATCTCCATGTATAGGCTCTGAGCTTTGTGTTAGTGTTTTTTAAGGGACTAAATAGCCTCTAGTATTTTTTGGAGAATTTGTAGAGGGCTTTTAGTGCCTTTCTCCTTAATAAAAGACTTGTACACCATTTCTCTAAAATCATTAATTTCATGGTCAAATGACTTGGGTAGTCATAGCTTTCCCATCACTGATGGTGTAAGGATGTTTATAGACCATAGCATTTTTGTTGGGATTTATTGATGAAGTTTATTTGGGGTAATGATCATTTTTGTGTTTGTTATCTTAGGGTATTTTATTCTTATAAAAATAGCAAATCATGGGTCTATGGCACAACACTTGGTAATCTGTAGTTTTGAGTTATTATAAGCCCATGATAATTATTGGGAGCCTTGTAGAGTCATATTTATTGTACTTGATATAGAAAATGAAATTTGCAAACCTTGTGTATTAAATCCCTTAAAAATATCTAATCATGGGGCAATGTCATGATATTTGGTACACTGTGGTTTTATGATAAAATAGGCCCATGACTTTGGTTTGGAAGCATATAGAATCATATTTATTGTACTTCTTGTAGAAATGGTTAATGGTCACATTTGGGTGTTTAAATCCTTTGAAATATCAAATCACATTATAATGACCTAATATTTTGGCAGAAGACTTTAGGTCCCCTTATATTCACTTGGTAATTTTTGTAGATTTTTCAGAAGTGTTTTACTATTTTTCCCAACCATAGTGGCATTTTGGTAAATATGCAAATTTGAGGATATAGTAGGCAAAATGACATCTTAGGGTCTTGATACTCTGTGGACCTCCATAATATAGGATATCACATTACTGGTATTTATCTTGTAGCTTGGAGAATCTATTTTAGGGTAGTTCATGTGTAATTGGACTTAGGGTTCTAATTACTTAAATTGATTATAAATGCCAAATCAATATGGAAAATTATGAAATTTGGAGCATACCTCTTTAAGGTCAGTGGGAGCCTAGGATAATTATGGGAGACCTTGGTGATGAGTTTTGGGAAGGATTCCCTTATAGGATTAAAGGGTAGTTCAACTTGTGGTCTGCGTTTAGTAAAAACGGAATTTTGTGTTTTAGACACTTCAGCCCACTAAGTAATGTTTGGAAGTTATAACCAATCAGTAAATGGGTCGCATCACCTCATGTTACAAGGAGGATCAATCCTAGGGTTAGATGTGGGGTTGAGCTAGGGTTATTATAGGAGTAATGGGGGTACGTCCAACCCAATTGGGTCGGACGGGTGTTGAGCTAAAGCCACTCTAAGTATATGAAATAATGAGGGTGAATCAAATGTGAACCACCAACTAAAGTAAATGTCTTGAGGAGGACAGTGGGGTTGAGCTCACTGATCCGTAGTACCGTTAGGGGCACCTTTACGGAGTACACCGCGGGAAGTCCGAGACTCACCCTAAATACATCCATAACTAAATGGTAGGCAAGAGTAGCCTGATTATGTTGGTAATCTAGTATGGGTCTCCTTGGTGAAGGAGATTAGTTGGATCTCTAGTGTGTTAGTCCTTGAGCCGGAAGCTCGAGTGGACTTGTTAACACCTGTTACTTATTCATTTAGTGGCGAGTCTTCGGTACTAGGCTAGTCGTGTCACCGACGCTAGTACGTTGACTCGGGTGAGGGTGAGGTATAGAGGGCCGGTAGGTTTGTATACCGCGGTCTGGATGACTATCCCTAATAACCCACCCCGACCTTAAAGTCTGGTGGATTCCAGCAAGAGTACGCATGAGCTCCGCTGTTGTGTTCTTAGCGTTGAGGCGTACATGAGGTCTAGGTTTGGTAGTGACCATACCCGCCTAGGATGTGGAGTGCCCGATCCACTACCACCGTGTGCCACGACGGTCGGTACCCGAAAGGTTGGCTTCCTTTCAAACAAATTGGGAACTATAAAGGTCTGTGCGCATAGAGTCGTGTGGGTGAGTCACATTGCATAATTCGTTTAAACCATCATAACCATAGCATAGCATACACATTAGCATACACCCATCATATAAATTAGTATGGGCTCTTTTATATGATGGGTTGCCTGGACATCTTAACTTATATGTCGTATGGGCGTTCATATAAGTTAAGGTACGTTTCTGCGTTGGTAGTATAGCTTTACTTACTGCACTGCTTTTACTTCCTATTTACTGCTTACATCACTGCTCTACTTTACTGCTATATACTTACTCATACTGTAGCTAGCTTTACTGCTTATATATATACATGCTAGTTAGTGCCATGATACTCCTCCTTTTGTTTACCCCTTGTTGTCCTCCGCTTCTTCCTCCCGCTCGGTACCTAGGAGTCGTGGAGGGGGGGGGGGGGGGGGGGGGCGAGGACAAAACGACTTAGTCTTTATGACTAACGGTCGGTGTGACCGCAGGAGTCCGAGGAGACGGAGCTGTCCCGCGCGCAGCAGGACGTGATGGCAGAGCCTGAGCAGCAGATGCAGCGCACTACCACAACGCCGCAGGTTGATGATAGCTAGATAGTCTTCCGCATTTTGAGAGTTTATTTCCGCATGATGTAGTGAGAGTGAGAGACAGTTCTTTATCTGATTATGTAACGGGCATAAGCCCTTTTTGCTGTACTTCTCATTCTGGACTTTCTTTTGTCATTATATTTTTTTTTATGATGCTGTGATTTTGTGGACATGCCTTCTTACTTTTCAGGCATTTATTACTTATGATCGTATAGCCGGCAGGGTCGGTGCTGAGCGGTGCTAGCCAACCCGTGTGTTGGTGGCACCGCAAGGCAGCGATTCTGGGCGAAGATCCACCTTAACTGTGCGATGCGGGAGGGGTCCAAGTTTTTTCAAGTACCCGAACGGGCTTTGGAAAAAGAGATCTTACAAATGGTATCAGAGGAGTTCTAAGGTGCCCAAGCTCAACATTGGCTTGGGAGGGGAAGCTCTCTTTAAACTTCCGGGTGTGTGGTGAGACCTCCTCGCTGCAGCTTAAGGGGCACGTTTTAAGTTCCAAGTGTTCTTAGGTGCAAGGTCTTTCGGTTCTCAGCATCTAGTCAAGGTTCTAGATCAGGTCAAGTAAGGGGTCAGCTGCATACCCGTTGCGAACGTCGAGACCGGTTCTCTGGTTTCAACATTCTGGTGTGGTGAGCGTGGAAGCAGCTAGTTCGGAAAGCTCTGAGCAAGTCTCATGGCTGGAAGCGATGAGCCGGGGAACTCTCCCCTACCAGCGAGTACGCGAAGAAGAGTGACTTTGAGGAGTTCAGGAAGTCGATCCTGGAGCTCTTGCGACCAGCACTCCGCCCTCACGGCAAGTGCTCGACACCACCTCCACCCGTGCTCGCCTCGCCATCTCCGATGGAGACAGAGCAAGCACGTCGACAAGGGAAGGGGCTACCCTCAGAGGAAGGCTTGAGCCTCCAAGCGCGAGTGCTCTTCAACGGCTCTCATAGGACCGGCTACCCCGGAGAGGAGGTAGGGAGAACGTCTTTGACTCACTAGGGAGGAGGGGGAGTCTCTTCTGCGAGTTGATTACCTCATCTCCAGTTCTAGACGGGTTCAGTGAACCTGCCATATCTCACTACACTGGCAAGGATGACCCTCTCCAGCACCTCTAGTGGTTTGAAGACATGGTCTCGATCAGGCAGATGATGGACTCTTTCAGGTGTAAGCTCTTCGCCATCACTTTCGAGGGAAAGGCGAGAGACTGGTTCCACCAACTCCCATCATGTACTATCTACAGCTTTGAGGACCTCCGTCGAAGCTTCTTGTTGAGGTTCTCCACTTCGAAGAAGAGGAGGAAGGGGGCAGAGGCCCTATTCTTGATTCGACAGAAGTCGGGGGAGACGCTGGGGAGTTATATGGATAGATTTCAGGAGGAAGTCCTCCTCGTTAACGAGGTGCCCGGGCACACCTTGCAACTGGCCTTCACCCTCGGGCTACAACAGGGGCTGTTCAGGATGAGCTTGACTCAGGACCCCTTGTCTTTCGAAGAGCTGATGGAATGCGCTACTTGGGAAATCGAGTGCGAGGCCACAAATCAGGAGTTCGTAGCTAGGTTGGCCAAGAGTCAGGAAGATGAGAAGAAGGAAGAAAGGAAGGAGCAAGGAGGAAGAATGAAGGATGAGATGAGGAGTCAGGGGCACCAGGGACCCCCCGTTGTGCAGGAGCAAGGCTGGAAGTTTCAACCACCAGTCGCCCGACCAACCTGGAGGCCGCCGGGAGGACCCTCCAAGGCCAAGGAAGAGGCCATTTCCAAGGAGGAGGAAACTTTTAGGGGAGGCAGGGATGGTTCAACCCAGTGGGCTAGCAACCGGACTCAAGGCCGTTGCAAGCCCAACCCCTGCAGGTCATGGCGATTGGTCGAAGAAGGGGATGCAAGAATAGAAATCGCGCGGGGAAGGGGCCAGTGAGTTAGCGCTGCTATGTTGTGACTTCCATCAGCAGGAAGGTCACGCGACAACCGCCTGCCCAGAGTTCCTCGAGATAAGAGAAGGAAGAGGAACCCCGACCGAGGGGAAGCAGCTCTGCCTGGAAGGTCCAAGGGAAAGAGAATGAGGGAGGAAGAAGGAAAAGGAAGATCTGTGCGAAGAAAGGGTCGATTTGGGGACCCTGGGTGGGATCGGGGTGATCCACGGGGGAGTGGGCATAGAGACCGCCCGGAATGGGAGCCTCCATACCATATACCGTCAAAGCATCGCTTCGACATCCCGATCCCCTCCCCCGGCCGAGAAGATCACCTTCTCAGCCCAAGACATGCCGGCCCACGAGGACCCATTCTGCGATGCACTCATCATCAAGGCAGCGATTGAAATTTTCACGGTCTCTCGGATCCTGGTCGACAACGGGAGCTCGGTAAATGTGGTGTTCAAGAAGGCCTTCGGCGAGATGAAGGTTGAAGCGAAGCGGGTGCTGGCCTCGGATGGGCCGCTCTTCGGATTCTCCGGAGAGGAAGGAAGTGGAAGAGGAGTCGAACTCCTCGTCACTTGGGGGGCACATCAAAGAACTGTCAGTTCGTTATCGTAGACGCACCGAGTAGCTACAACGCCATTTTCGGGCGTCCCCTCATCAGGGCAAACAAATGTGTGTCATCCTCATACCACCAGTGCTTGAAATATAGCACACTGGAGGCGGAGAAACTCAACATCTTCTCAAACTAACTGGGGGTGGAGAACTTCAACACGTCCTAGGAGCTTAGCTCACCTGGAGGCGGAGGAACTCAACACCTTCCCCGAGCCAGTTTCTCTTCCTAAAGTCTTAACTGTAACGAGTCGACCCGATGAGCCTCCCAACTGGCGACATTATTGAGCTCGGTCAGTGGTCTCTAGTCGGGGTCTTACCAAAGGTGTTACCCGAAACCTTTTTTTCATTCATCGTGGAGGTGTTACATGTTTATTATAACGCACCTTCATGCGCCTACTCGGTCACATGCACCTCGGTCTCTCCTTCATCATCTCCTCCATTTCTTCTGCCTTCTTCATCCACTCAATCGTGTTGACCACCGTAACGTAGCACTAACGCGCCTCCCTGGGGTCTCCCCTGACCCGGACCTGAGTTCCTCCGCCTCCGGGTGAGCTAAGCTCCTAGGATGTGTTGAAGTTCTCCACCCCCAGTTGGTTTGAGAAGGTGTTGAGTTCCTCCGCCTCCAGGTGAGCTAAGCTCCTCGGACGTGTTGAAGTTCTCCACCCCTAGTTGGTTTGGGAAAATGTTGAGTTCCTCTGCCTCCAGGTGAGCTAAACTCCTAGTATGTGTTGAAGTTCTCCACCCCAAGTTGGTTTGGGAAAGTGTTGAGTTCCTCCGCCTCCAGGTGAGTTAAGCTCCTAGGGTGTGTTGAAGTTCTCCACCCCCAGTTAGTTTGGGAAGGTGTTCAGTTCATCCGCCTCCAGGTGAGCTAAGCTCCTAGGACATGTTGAAGTTCTCCACCCCCAATTGGTTTGCGAAGGTGTTGAGTTCCTCCGCCTCCAGGTGAGCTAAGATCCTAGAACGTGTTGAAGTTTTCCACCCCCAGTCAGTTTGGGAAGGTGTTGAGTTCCTCCGCCTACAGGTGAGTTAAGCTCCTAGGACGTGTTGAGGTTCTCCACCCCCAGTTAGTTTGGGAAAGTGTTGAGTTCCTCCACCTCCCGATGAGCTAAGCCATGAGGAAGTGTCGAAGTCCTCCATTTACAGTTGGTTTAAGCCCTTAGGAGGCGATGAGTTCTCTCCACTTCGGGAAGAGACCTCGAACTGAGCTTCATTACATTAGCAAGACGAAGAACTCACTCGAATAATGAAAGACTAAACAAGCCAGAAAAGTCACAAAGTAATTTCTTATTGATACGAAAAAGATTACAAGGGTAAGTTCTCCACTCGCATTAGCTCATGCAAAGGTGAAAATAAAAGAAGGGATTGCCCCAACAAGAAAGCAAAGAGGAGGGAGGTCCTTTCGACTCCCACCTTCAAGGGGAGTAGTCACCACTAGAGGGGGACGAGTTGGGTCGCGCGGGAGAGTGGAAGAACTCTGAAAGGATGTCATCAACAGAGACTCCTCTCCAGTCGTCTCGAAGTGTGTCCGCCTCGTGAAGGGAAGTCACCAAGGCCTCGGCTGTCTTCGTCATGATCCTCCTCTAAGCGCTCTCGGTATCGGCAAGGGAGGATGGGACGAACCCCGACGCTCATGAAGATCCGCCTCTCTCTCGCAACTGTCTTTGGGCTTCAGCAAGCTGAGCCCTCAGATCCTGCACCTCTCGCTCCGACTCCTCGCATCGCCTTCTGAGCGATTCGGCAGCATCTGGTCCCTGCAGATAGAGAAAGCAGAGAGGTTAGAGTGTAACGTCCCAAGGCCCTGGACTTACCATCGGGACAACGTCCATCGACAGCCCGCCTGTCGACCGTTACCGGGCTGCAGCCCAAGCACCCCAACCTCTCTCCATCCCACTGGCAGGTTGTTGGTGGACACAACCTCCCTTCGATGAGGCAAACTCGATAGTCAAGCATGCACCACGTGGACTTCCCAAGAGGTCACCCATCCCAGTACTACTCCAGCCCGAGCACGCTTAACTATGGATTTCTTGCACTTCTCATCACCAATTGAGTTGCAGCTCAATTGGTGATGATCACCAATTGAGCTGCAGCTGGTGAGGGTGGAGTAGTACTGGGATGGGTGACCTCCTGGGAAGGCCCCGTAGAGGCGCTTAACCGGATCACTTCTCATCAAAGGGAGGTTGTGGCCACCAACAACCCGCCTGCATGTGGGCTGGAGAGGGGTTGGGGTGATTGGGCTGCAGCCCGGTAGCGAGGCCAGTTGAAGCTAGATCGGTGGACATTGTCCTGATCGGACGTCGGCTTCTGGGTCGTTACAATAAAAAGTGCACAGGCATGCTTGACTATCGAGTTTGCCTCATCAAAGGGAGGTTGTGGCCACCAACAACCCGCCAACAGGGCTGGAGAGGGGTTGGGGTGCTTGGGCTGCAGCCCGGTAACGAGGCCAGTTGAGGCTAGATCGGTGGACGTTGTCCCGATCGGACGTCGGCTTCTGGGTTGTTACATAGAGTCAGTTAAGAAAAGGAAGAGAAGGATCATCAAGGATAGTGCGAACCAGGCCTCCAAATGACTTCTCTAGGAGCCTCTCAGTCGTAACTAAGTGTGCAATAAGGACATCGGCTCTCTCTTCACCAGCCTGCCTCGACGTATCGGTTTGCCTAAGTTTTTTTCGAGAGAATAAGACCTCGACGGACAGTCATATGAGAGAGTTCGGTTGCACGGAGCAGGGCTTGCGAGCTCATGCAAGCAAGGTCGCGTGTGGACTTCGTCTTGTAGGAAGCCACATCCTGTCGGCCATAGAGGCCGAAGGTAAGGTTGTACGCAGCATCCTCGATGGGTTCGCCCTCAATCCAGGAAGGCTGCTGGGAGGTGACCGAGACCTGGTTCAACAACCCATCCCAGTGAAGGATGGGATCACCGAGGGAGTCCATAATATTCACCTCTATCTCAAAGCTAGGATGGTTGGCTAACGCGTTGGGATCACTCGGTTATCCCCTCTCCCTCGGTAACCCCCCTGAGTCCCCTCTGTGAACAGCCTTCCCACGCCGCATCCTCGGTCCCCTCGTCGGGGAAGAAGGCATGCCCTCCTCCGTCACTATCTCTTTTCGTTGCTTCTACATAGGAACCTTCGGGGCGGAGACGCAAACAACTGCAACCTTTTTAACGAACCAGCGGGCAGATGAGGAGCTTCCCTTTGCAAAGGGAGGATGCCGAGGAAAGGCCCGTTCACCTACACGAACCAAAGTAAAATGAGCGTCCATAAACAGAGGTGGAGGGGAGGAAGGGGGCATCGGTATGGTGGAGGTAGTTGCCCCCGGCTCTACGTAAGTGAGCCGATCTATATTTCTCCAAAGATGCTCGACCTCAAAGCTCGCACCCTCGAGATAGCTGTGCAGCTTAGCTGCCTTGCCACATATACGAGGGCCTTGCAAGCCTTCTCGGGTTTCTGAATGAGTGAGAAGGGGATATCTCCAAGGTCACCTTGAACGAACACGAATGTGTCATTCCAGTGATGAACTTTGTTTGAGGTCTCGCATGTTGAAACCAGCAACTGGTCTCCTGAGTTCGGACCCACTGGGGGGTGCAGCCGACGCTTACTTCTCCCTCCCTAAACTCTTTGACCGGTGGATGAGAAACCGGGAATAGACCCAATGCTGTAGCGAGGAGGTCCCGCCACACACCCGGAAGATCTTAGAGAGCTTCCCCTCCCAAACCAAAGCTCAGTCGGGCACCTTGGAGGGCACTGGCTGCCAACCAAAACTAGCCTGGAGGAGAGGACTCTCAAGAATCGGATCCCCTCCAAGGTGCCCTTAAGGGTCTATTTATAGGTTTTTCCAGGCTGGTCTGCAAATAGCATGAATCCGCCTTTTAATTTTACTAACCACACCCCAGATTGGTCTGCTAATAGCCCAACTCCGCTGTTCTGAAGGGCTATTTGCAGCCCATAAGGGGCAACATGGTCATTTCCTCCTTAAAGCCCTTGGGGGCGAGTGGCCCATGAGGGCACCACTCGCCGAGCTCTCGCGTGACTGGGCGAATGCTTACGCCTAGGGGCGATTGGTCCGGAAGGGTACCACTCGCCGATTTCCTCTTCTCGCCCTGTGGTTCACCACCTACTTACCTGGGGGTCCTTCCACCTGCCTTAATCTGGATGAATGGTTTGGCTGACCCAGATCTCGCCGGTGGGCTTGAGGGGCCAACTCAGCGAATACAGGTTGTACACAATCCCCGCTCTTTGCGAGTGGTTCCTACGCTCGGAAAGAACAATCCAACCTGGTATTCGGTGAGTGCTTGCTGACTGGACCCATAAGATTCGGTGGGTCCCACCGTCACCCTATATATATACTTCTCAGTGTCAGATTTCTCTGGAACGCTTCCATTCCTCGGCTTGGAGATCCTTCTCTCCCTTGACCTTTCGCCGATTTTAATGTCTCTTCACAAGCCTTCTGCGAGACTCCTCTTGCAGGGAATGATTGAGCGCCTGGCTGCGGCCCAGAGCGCAACTGCCCCCAAGACGGCCAGGTTTGCTCCCTGGCTTACGTCCAACCGTGACCCGAGTGTCCCTTACGTCTCGCGTCGAGCCAAGGCGATTCGGCTGAATCGTCAGGGAGGCGAGACTGCCTCGGAGTCTCCGGCGAATGCTCCTCCGGACCCTAGAACGCAGGTATGGGAATTCCTCCCGTCTTTCTGTTTAGTTCCTGCCCCCTCATCCTGCAATTATTCCGACCATTCGCAGGGGATCTCGGTGATTGAGGATGGCCATGGGGCCATTCCGAACAGTGTTGTGGTGCCACCTCTTGCAGATGCGATGCCTCCTCCAAATCTGGATCTTGCTCCTCCACCCCCTCTGGGCGAGACCACACAGCAATCTGGTAAGTTATGAATTCTTGTTCTGCACGTTGTGCGTTACTGACCATTGTTTTCTCTTTTCTAGCCCTCAACCCTGACCTTCTGCCGCGGGACACCGTTCCTCCGGGTTCTCTTTTTCAACAGAACCCCTCCGTGCCCGCGAATGAACAGAGGATCTCCCCTGAAAGGGAACTCGGTCAGCAAGACCATGTAGATGACCACGCGAATGCTTCGGTTCCTTCTTCACAGCCCTACCTCCCAGGGAAAGGAAAAGTACTACCTCCCGCCGGATTGCTTAAATCGCACCCCCATTCGTCGCGTCCCCCAGGTCATGGGGACCCCACTCTAGGTCAGTGTCCTCATCCGCATTTAGCGCATTCGCTTTGTTTAACGCGACTGACCTGTTTGTGATCTCGTAGGCTATCGGGAAGCCTATCCCTTTGGGTCCTACCACGAGGGGGGGAGACGGGATGCTCTCGCCTCTCCCCTCTCCCGGGGACCTCTCTGACTTTCTTAGCGATCCCTCAGATCATGCGACCCTGAAGGAGCGACTCACGGAGGTCTTGGGGAAGCTTATCCATATTCAGCGAAACATCGCCGACCAGGTGGATGATGTGCGGATGGAGGTCACGCGCGAGCTGAAGGACCTTCGGAAGGACTATTCGCGCCTCCTTGCAGTGGTGGAGTGTCTGGGAGGTGAAGGGGGGAGCTGTCTCCCGGGAGGCATGCTGCGCGAGCCCGGGACCAGCTTCAGCTGGCGTCTCAGGAGATCACCTCCATGCTCGCGTACTATCGCCCGCGAATGCCCCCGGAGGCTGGGCCGCGAGGGCATGGCCGGTGGTATTGGGAGGAACGCTAGTCTGGTCATCATTCGCCTCTCTTTGCATTTTCTTTTTTTCTTATTCAGTTTATGGTGTCGTGGAGGTTGGACTTATTTTATGTCTGTAATAATTTACTCTGTGCTTTGCGAGTGCGTTTTTCCGCTTATATTTCTCGCAACTTGCTTGGGTATGTCGAATGATGTCTTACAGCAGAATGCCTTTCCAACCTGGTTGCGTAGCCGTCGAATGAGCAGCCATAGGGCATTCGTCATTAATGGGCGAGAGGGGCCGGACCGGATTCCGAGGCGCCGGGATGGTGCGATGGCTATCCGCACACCCGTCGCCTCGAAAGCCCAAGCGTTTTTTATTTCCTCTATAAATAGCCCGCTCAACTACCGTATTGATTACCTCATCATCCGCTCCCTCTCTCTCCTTGCGCTAGCACTCGCACTTCTCTCTTCTCTGCGATTCCCGTCCTCTTTGGTATCCGCAAGATGGGTGGTGAGACCGAAGGCAGGGCCAGGTGCGCCAGTGCATTCGTCAACCACGTCTTTGATTCTTGTGATCTCTCTGAGGAAGCTTACTTAACCGCTGTCGCGGATTATGTCCCGCCGGGATTCGAAGCGCGAAAGCCCGGGCCGGAGGATCGCTTAAATTCCATTTCGCTGTGTGCTCTCGCGATCCCGCTAGAGCACTTCGAGGTGGGATTTCGCCTCCCCATCTGGCCTGAACTCCGCCAGACTTTCCGATACTATGGCGTCGTGCCCGCCCAGCTCAACCCCAACTCCATCGCCATGCTGGTCGGGTACGCGTGTTACCTGCGAGAGGAGGGGATTGTGTTGAAACCTGCAACTGGTCTCTTGAGTTCGGACCCACTGGGGGTGTAGCCGATGCTTATTTATCCCTCACTAGACTCTCTTGACGGTGGATGCTGAAAACGGAATAGACCCAAGGCTGAAGCGAGGAGGTCCCGCCACACACCCGGAAGATCTTAGAGAGCTTCCCCTCCCAAACCAAAGCTCAACCGGGCACCTTGGAGGGCACTGGCTGCCAACCAAAACTAGCCTAGAGGAGAGGATTCTCTCAAATCGGGTCTCCTCCAAGGTGCCCTTAAGGGTCTATTTATAGTTTTTCTTAGGCTGGTTTGCAAATAGCATGAATCCGCCTTTTAAATTTACTAAAGGCACCCCAAATTGGTCTACGAATAGCCTAACTCCGCTGTTCTGAAGGGCTATATGCAGACCACAAGGGGTATTATGGTCATTTCCTCCTCACTGCCTTCTGGGCGAGTGGTCCGTGAGGGAACCACTCGCCGAGTTCCCGCCTGACTGGGCGAATGATCAAGCCTCTGAGCGAATGGTCCGTGGAGGCATCACTCGTCAGGATCCCACTCGCCTGCAGCCTACCCCCACTAATCTGGGGATCCTTTTTCCTATCTTGGTACGGGCGAATGGTCTGGCTGACCCCTGTCCCATCAACTGACTCGAGGGACCCACTCGCCAAATACGGGTTGTACACAATCCCCGCTCTTTGCGAGTGGCTCGTCCACTCGGAAAGAACAGTCCAACCCCTTATTTGGTGAGTGCTTGTTGAGTGGGCCCCGCAAGATTCTGTGGGTCCCACCGTTATCCTATATATATATACATCCCGTGTCAGGTTTTTCTGGACCACTTCCCCATTTCGGCTCAGGATTTCTTCTCTCTCTTGACCTTTTGCCACTTCCAATGTCTTCTCATAAGCCTTCCGTGAAACCCCTTTCGCAAGAGATGATCGAGCGCCTGGCCGCGGCCCAGGTTGCAACCGCCCCGAAAACTGCCAGATTCGCTCCCTGGCTGACATCCAAGCGAGACCCGAGCGTCCCGTACGTCTCGCGGCGAGCCAAGACGATTCGGTTGAATCGTCAGAAAGGCGAGGCCGTGTCCGAATCTCCGGCGCGTACTCCTGTTGACCTCGGGACCCAGGTATGGGAATTCCTCCCAACTTACCTTTTAGTTCGGACCCTTACTCCAAAGTTGTTTTGACCACTCGCAGGGGACCTCGGTGCCAGAGGACGGCCACGCGGTCGTCTTGAATAGTGTCGCGACGCCACCCCCCGAGTCTGAGGGACCTCCTCCAGATCTGGCCCTGGCTCCTCCCCCTCCTCCGGGCGAGACCGTACTTCAGTCCAGTAAGTTTTGGGAATCCTTCCGATTTACCTTTGAGACGGATTGTTTCTGACCCTCAACTTTTTGCAGTCCTCAACCCAGACGTCTCGCTACGGGACACTATTCCTCCGCCTTCCCCAACCCAGCGGAACCTTTCTGTTACAGCGAATGAGCAGAGGGTCCACCCCGAGCGGGAGCCGGGTCAGCACCTCCGTGCTGAAGATAACGCGAATCCTCCGGCGGATGATCAGGCTCCTCCTCCCCCGCCTTTCCGCCCCGGAAAAGGGAAGGTTTTCCCCCCTTTCGCCGGTTTGCCCGAAGTACACCCCCATACTTCTCGCCCCTCAGGCCACAGGGTACCTGCCCCAGGTGAGGCCTCTATCTTGTCCTCGCCGCATTCACTAACTTCATCGTATTGATCCTTTTATAATCTCGTAGGGTATCGGGAGGTCTCCCCCCTGAGTCCTACTATGAGGGGGAAGACGGGGTGCTCTCGCCCCTTCCCTCCCCAGGTGATCTCGCTGACTTCTTGGGTGACTCATCTGACCACGTGACCCTGAAGGAGCGAATCACGGAGATCTTTGGGAAGCTTATACACCTCCAGCGAAATGCTGCCGGCCAGGTGGATGAGGAGAAGCTGGAGATCAAGCGCGAGCTGAAGGAACTCCGGAGGGACTACTCGCGGCTTCTCGCGACAGTGGAGCGACTGGGGGGCGAAGGTGGGGAGCTGTCGCCTGAAAGGCACGCGGCGAGAGCCCGGGACCAGCTCCAGCTGGCTTCCCACGAGATCACCAACATGATGACATACTACCGTCAGCGAATTCCCCCAGAAGCAGGGTCGCGAAAGCGAGGTCGATGGGTTTGGGTGGAGTACTGACCCAGACGCCATAATCTCTTTCTTTTCCTACCCGCCTCGCCGCGAGTGTCGAACATTAATATTTGTCTGTAATAACTTTGTATATTATGATTCTGAGAATGCTCTATTTATCGCTATTTACTTTCCTCAGCCTATCTGATTGTCGCCGAATGATATGCTTTGCGAATGCTTACCTGATCATTTTTGCTTCTCTCATAACCTGCCTTGGTACTGCCGAATGATATGCCTTGCGAATGCTTACCTGACCCTTTTCGCAAAGCCGATGAGCGAATAGTTATAGGTCACTCGCCATTAATGGGCGAGAGAGACTTGGACCGGGTTTCGAGGCGCCGGACTGCCGCAGATTGCTATCCGCACCCCCCGTTGCCTCGAAAGCCCAAACACCATTTAATGCCTCTATAAATAGGCCCTTCAACTACCGTAATAAATACATCACCATTCGCTCCATCTCTTTCTTTGCTCCTTGCATTCGCACCTCTCCCTCCTTTGCTGCTCCTTTCCTTTCCCTCATTCGCGAGATGGGTGTCGATGCCGAAGGAAGGGGCAAGTGTGCCAGCGCATTCGTCAATCACGTGTTCGATTCCTGCGACCTCTCCGAAGAGGCCTACTTGACGGCGGTCGCTGACTACGTCCCCGGGGGGTTCGAGGGGCGAAAGCCCAGGCCTGAGGAGCGCCTGAACTCTATCTCGCCTTGTGCTCTCGCAATCCCGCTAGAGCACTTCGAGGTAGGCTTTCGCCTCCCCATCTGGCCGGAGTTGCGCCAGACTTTCAGGTACTATGGGGTCGTGCCCGCCCAGCTCAACCCCAACTCCATAGCCATGCTGGTCGGGTACGCGAGCTACTTGCGAGAAGAAGGGATCGAGTTCTCGTTGCCTGTCTTCCGCAAACTCTACACCTTCCGCTGCACCGGCGGCATCTCCTTCTTCTCGGGTTTAAGCCCTCTCAAACACTACGGGCTCCCGAACAAGAACCACGAATGGGTTCGCCGCTTCATCTTCGTCAGCGGGAGCCTAGGTAACACCCTTCTCGCCCCGGTGCAGGAGGAGGAGTCGACCTTCCGCCCCCCGAACCTAGGGGGGCATGAGGCGAAACTCCATCAATACATTCTTCAGTACGGGATGGACCTTGTCTATCTCCGGCGAAACGTCAACACGCTCCCGTTCATTCCGCAGGGCGAGGGTAAGATTCCAAGACTTTTGAATTCATTTTGGTTGTGATTCTTACTCCATTCGCCTAAACCACTCGCAATATCATGCAGGTGTGCGTAATCTTCCCGTTCATCCGCCTCGCCCTCCTGGATTTTGCCTACCTCTCACGCAAGCCGCCGCGGATGCTTGCCGGGAGGAGCCGTCCTCTTCCAAACCTAGTAGCCGGAAGCGAAAGTCGGCGAAGGCTTCTTCCCCTCCTCCCTCGAAGTCGCCTTGTCCTCCCGCGGCGAAGGGCAAGGGGGTTCTGGACGAATCCTCTGGGGCGGGTGCTCCACCCTCAACCCTGGGGACCGACGCGCCTGGCGCGAATGCTCCTCCAGACAAATTGGCGCTGCCGCCGCCTCCGTTGCCCCGGGACCATCATAACTTTGCGAACGGCGAGAAGTACGTGGACCCTTCCGGGGCTCCTTTGCTGAAGTGGGACAGGAACGCGAACCGGGTTTCGCTATCCACTCTCCATCCCTCTTGGGTGGAGACCAACATTGCCAGCGGCGAGGCCTATGCCCTGGCGTATGCTCTTTATGGCCGGGAGGACGCCGAGGTCTTCGATTTGGAGAAGACTCAGGTTCTCGCCCACGAAGCCGCCCGGGCTATGCTGCGCGCTCTCGAGCTCTCGCATATGTCCTCTCGTCGAAGCCTTGAGGTCTCGCGGAACCTGGCCAAGGTCGAGGAGACCAGGGCTCTTCTATCCCAGGAGGCGAGCGATCTCAGGGAAAAACTAAAGACCGCGGAAGCTCTTCTCGCCAGCCGCCCGGTTGTAGAGGTACATTTACTTTCACTCCCGTGAATGGTTATCACTGACCGTCCCATACTCCTCTCATCATGATCACTTTATTTTTTCAGGATGCTACAAGTGCTGGGATGCTCCGCGCGCGGGTGGCCGACCTCGAGGAGAAAGTCCGTCTCGCCCAGGCCGAGACCCAGCTACTGCGAGAAGCTGGAATGACAGCACTCGCCCCGGGTGATGGGGGGCACTTTTATCCCCATCACGAGCTGGAGCAACTGCTTCAGGAGAATGCGCAACGCGCCGTCAAGCACGCGTTGCAGGTGCTGCGGCGGGCTGGGTATTTGAAGCCGGAGGCCGAATGCCTCACCACTCGCCAAGTAGTCCCGGAGCTTTACATTCCGATTCCTTTCCCGGAGGACGACGGCGTCGCGCCGCGAGAAGACGCTCCCGACCAGGATGAGAGCGAAGATTCTTCGGAGGAGTCTGGTGACCCTTGAGGGGGGCCCTCTGTATTTCCCCCCCTTTTTTCTGTTTTTACCTTTTCTTTTTCCTGATGTAACCATGAATTGGGCGAATGCCCCTAAAAGATATATCTATGGTTTACAATTTTTATGCTATCTCAATTTCTGCATAATCCCAATTTTTATGTTATCTCAAACTTTATTATCATTCGCTGCAACGTCTCGCTAGGCTTACCAGGACGTTAGGTCGTAGAGTAACCGCCCCGGCCACCCAGCGAGTGTTCGAAGATGACTTAGGTGTGTTGCCCCTCTTCGACTTCCCGCTACCCGAAACACTCGCGTACCCTCACCATTCGCTCGGACGGGGATTTCGCCCGGGCAGTCAGGAAGAGAGGTAGGATTATCATTCGCTTGGGTGGTCCCTGCGAATGCTCCTGGATCCACCTTAGAGAATTTGGATCCTGCTACCAAGTGGACCCTCCAACCTGCCAGCTGGATGAGAGCCCGGACAGCGGGTCTGCTCGGGGCCAACCTCTGGAACTTGGAACCTGCCACCGAGTGAGCCTTCGGACCTGCCAGCTAGATGAGAGCCTGGACAGCGGGTCTGCTCGGGGCCAACCTCTGGAACATAGAACCTGCCACCGAGTGAGCCTTCGGACCTGCCAGCTAGATGAGAGCCTGGACAGCGGGTCTGCTCGGGGCCAACCTCTGGAACATAGAACCTGCCACCGAGTGAGCCTTCGGACCTGCCAGCTAGATGAGAGCCTGGACAGCGGGTCTGCTCGGGGCCAACCTCTGGAACATAGAACCTGCCACCGAGTGAGCCTTCGGACCTGCCAGCTAGATGAGAGCCTGGACAGCGGGTCTGCTCGGGGCCAACCTCTGGAACATAGAACCTGCCACCGAGTGAGCCTTCGGACCTGCCAGCTAGATGAGAGCCTGGACAGCGGGTCTGCTCGGGGCCAACCTCTGGAACATAGAACCTGCCACCGAGTGAGCCTTCGGACCTGCCAGCTAGATGAGAACCCGGACAGCGGGTCTGCTCGGGGCCAACCTCTGGAACTTGGAACCTGCCACCGAGTAAGCCTTCGGACCTGCCAGCTAGATGAGAGCCTGGACAGTGGGTCTGCTCGGGACCAACCTCTGGAACATAGAACCTGCCACCGAGTGAGCCTTCGGACCTGCCAGCTAGATGAGAGCCTGGACAACGGGTCTGCTCGGGGCCAACCTCTGGAACATAGAACCTGCCACCGAGTGAGCCTTCGAACCTGCCAGCTAGATGAGAGCCTGGACAGCGGGTCTGCTCGGGGCCAACCTCTGGAACATAGAACCTGCCACCGAGTGAGCCTTCAGACCTGCCAGCTAGATGAGAGCCTGGACAGCGGGTCTGCTCGGGGCCAACCTCTGGAACATAGAACCTGCCACCGAGTGAGCCTTCGGACCTGCCAGCTAGATGAGAGCCTGGACAGCGGGTCTGCTCGGGGCCAACCTCTGGAACATAGAACCTGCCACCGAGTGAGCCTTCGGACCTGCCAGCTAGATGAGAGCCTGGACAGCGGGTCTGCTCGGGGCCAACCTCTTGAGCATAGAACCTGCCACCGAGTGAGCCTTCGGACCTGCCAGCTAGATGAGAGCCTGGACAGCGGGTCTGCTCGGGGCCAACCTCTTGAGCATCCAGGATCTCCCCTGCGAGCTGCAGCATCATTTTCATTCACATAGTTTAGACAAAATGCTTTTATTCAAAAAACATCATTATTACATGGTACTAAGGATAAAAGCGTTTAAGGTCGTCGCCACTCCATGTGTGGCTGAGGAGCTGGCCCTCCGCATTCTGAAGGCGATACCCCCCAGACTTTAGTGCTTCTTCCACGACATAGGGGCCTTCCCAGTTGGGGTTAAGCTTTCCCACCGCGGCGGATCTCCCAGCCGCGTCGACCTTCTTGAGTACTAGATCCCCCTTCTCGAACTGTTTGATCCTGACGTGCCTGTCAAAATACTTGGCCATCCGCCGCTTGACCTCCTCTTGATGGATGGTTGCTCGATCCCGAGCCTCTTCGATGAGGTCGAGGGAGAGCCGCAACTCCTCCTCGTTCTCGGCTCTCCAATCTTCCTCTCCATTTGTGGCGATCGTGACCCGTGGTGTTGTAATCTCGAACTCTATGGGGATGACCGCCTCGCAGCCGTGAGAGAGCCTGAAAGGGGTCTCTCCCGTGGCGGTGTTGGGGGTGGTTCTTAAAGCCCATAAGACTGAGGGGAGCTGTTCCACCCAATTGCCTTTGAGATTTTCCACCTTTTTCTTGAGTAAGTTCACGATGACTTTGTTCGCTGCCTCTACCTGCCCGTTGCTCCTGGGATGGTGGACGGACGCAAACCTAAGGTCTATTCCCAGCTGGCCACAGAAGCTGATGAATTCCTCGCTTGCGAACTGCGGTCCATTATCCGTGACTATGGCCTGCGGAAGCCCATGTCGACAAATGATTTCCCCCCATACGAAGTTGCGGATTACCTGGGAGGTGACCTTAGCCAACGCCTTGACCTCCAGCCACTTTGTGAAGTAGTCAATCATGACTAGGAGAAACCTCCGCTGCCCGCTGGCCTGGGGGAAGGGTCCTACCAGATCCATTCCCCATATGGCGAATGACCAGGGCGCCGTGATACTCTTCAGCCTCTGGGCTGGCACGAGCTGAAGCGGGGCGAACATTTGACACTTCTGGCATCTCTTTGCGAAGGCTGCCGCGTCTTTGCTTAGGGTTGGCCAGAAGTACCCCTGCCTCACGACTCTTGCCTCCAACATCCTGCTCCCCGAGTGGCTTCCGCACTCGTCGGAGTGGACTTCCTCCAAGATCCTTGGGACCTCTTCCTCCGAGATGCATCGGGCCAGGAGGCCCGAGAGGGTCTTCCGATACAAGTCACCCTCATGGAGCACATAGTAGGCAGACTTATACCGGAAGCGCCTCTGGTCCGGAACTTCTTTCGGAAATTTTCCCGTTGCAAGGAAGGTGACGAAGGGATCCTTCCAGGAGGGCCGTTGTTCTACTTCCATGAGCTCTCCTTCTTCAATCGAAGGACGGAATAGGTCCGTCAGGGTCCCTCCGGCTCGAGGACCAGATTTTGCCAACCGATCTGCCGGAGTGCTCTCTTCTCGTGGGACATGCTGGATGGAGAAAGTTTTGAACGTCCCCACGAGACCTTTGACTTTTGCCAAATACTTCATGAGCACAGGTTCCCTTGTTTCGAACTCTCCCCTTATCTGAGAAGCTATTATCATGGAATCCGTGAGTACCTCCACGTCATGGACCCCGAGCTCCCGGGCCAACCGCAGGCCGGCGATCACAGCCTCATACTCCGCCTAGTTGTTGGTGATTGGGAAGTGTATCACTAGCGTCTGCTCTATCTTCACTCCGTGGGGACTCTCCAGCACTGCCCCTCCTCCAAGAGAATTCTTGCCCGAAGCTCCGTCCACTAGCAGCTTCCACGGAATGTGACGAGGGGCTCCGTCTCCCTTCATCTCGGCCACGAAATCTGTTATGAAATCAGCTACCACCTGCACCTTCATAGATAATCGGGGGACAAAGGTAATGTCGAATTCACTTAGCTCGATTGACCATTTTGCAAGTCTTCCCGAGTGCTCCACTCCTTCGAAGATCTGGCGGAGTGGATGGTCCGTCACTACTTGGATCGAATGGGCCTGGAAGTATGGCCTGAGCTTCCTGGCTGCGATGACCAGGGCAAAGGCCAACTTTTCTAAAATTGGGTACCTGAGCTCCGCTTCCCTCAGGACCCTGCTTACGTAGTAGACTGGTAGCTGCTTCTTTCCTTCCTCTCGAACCAGGACGGAGCTTACGGCCTCCGCCCCGACCCCGAGATATAAATGTAGAACCTCCCCTTCTTTGGGACTTTGCAGTAGCGGAGCCTTGGTGAGTTGGCTCTTCAAGGCCTGAAAGGCTTCCTCGCATTCTCTCGTCCATTCAAACTTCTGATTGCCTCTTAGCGCCTTAAAGAAGGGAGAGCATTTTTCCCCTGCCCGGGATAGAAACCTGTTCAGCCCGGCGAGTCTTCCGGTCAAGCGCTGAACCTCTTTGGCGTTCCGAGGCGACCCCAGCTCCATTATAGCCCTAACCTTGTCCGGGTTAGGTTCTACCCCCCAGGGGGTGAGAAGGTGTCCGAGGAACTTCCCTTTGCTGGCCCCGAACACACACTTCAGGGGGTTCAGGCGCATCTTGTACTTGCGTAGGGTGGCGAAGGTCTCCTCGAGGTCCTGGATGTGAGAGCTCACGCACTTGCTTTTTATCATAAGGTCATCCACGTAGACCTCCAGGTTCCTTCCCCTTTGCTTCTTGAATACCCGATCCATCATCTTCTGGTAGGTTGCTCCTGCATTTTTCAGCCCGAAGGGCATCATCTTATAGCAGTAGCATCCCTCCCTGGTGATGAACGAGACATCTTTGACGTCTGGTGGGTGCATTCTTATTTGGTGATAACCTGAAAAAGCATCCAAAAAACTCATCACAGAAAAACCGACGGCTGAGTCAACCAGCGCGTCGATCCGAGGCAAGGGATAACAATCCTTAGGACAGGCCTTATTTAACAATGAAAAGTCCACACACATACGCCAGCGGCCATCGGCCTTTTTTACCATTACGACATTGGAGACCCAGCCTGGATACTGGATCTCCGTTACAAAACCTGCCTCGAGGAGTTTTGTCACCTCCTCGCGGATTGGTCCTTCGAGCTTGTCAGCTATAGCCCTTCTCTTCTGCCGGATGGGGCGGGCTTCTGGATCGAGGTTGAGACGATGGCAAGCCACGTCCGCCTCGATGCCCGGCATGTCCGCTGCGCTCCACGCGAAGATGTCCATGTTCTTTTGGATGCACTCCAGCATCCTTTTCTGGTCCCCCGGGCCGAGGCCCCCGCTGATCCGCACCTTCTCCACCCTTCCTGCCTGGGTGGTAACCTCCATCTCTATCACCTCTTCTGCTGGCTCGAGCCGGGCTGGCTCGTCCCACTGGCCCTTCGCTTCTCGCCCCTCCTCCCGGGCCTTCTCCCCTGCAGCTCCTTCCGCCTTCATCGGCTCGACCTCCTGCTCCTCGCGAGCGACCTCCAACACCTCAACCTCCTGCTCCTCACGAGCGACCTCCAACACTTCCTTTCGGGCAGCGCCCTCTCCCCCTTCTTCTTCCTTCTCCTCTTCCTCTCCTGGCCCCTCCGGCCTCTCCATCTCTTCATCCATCTTTTCGGCATCCGCCATCCATGAGATGGTGTTGACGGCAGTTACGTAGCATTGCCTCGCCACCTTAGCATCTCCTCGGACGCGGATCTGGACTCCTCCACTATGAAGCTTTAAGCACTGATGGTACGATGAGGGCACGCACCGGAAGGCGCTGATGAGGGGTCTTCCAAAGATGGCGTTATAGCTGCTCGGAGCGTCCACGATGACGAACCGGCAGTTTCTTGGGACTCCTCCTAGCGTCACCTGGAGGCCTACGCCTCCCTCGACCTCCTTCCTCTCTCCCGAGAAACCAAACAGTGGTCCGTCGGAGGCCTGCACTCTCTTCTTCTCTACCTCCATCGCGTCGAAAGCTTTTTTGAAGATCACATTCACCGAGCTCCCGTTGTCCACCAGGATCCGAGAGACCGTGAAGTTTTCTATTGCCGCCTGGATCACCAGGGCGTCGCAGAATGGGTCTTCGTAGTCTGGCATATCTTCTGAGGAGAAGGTGAGCTTCTCGGAGGGGGGTGGGGTCTGGGAAGTTGACGCGACGTCCCTTCGGAACATGGCCTGGAAGCTCCTCTTGCGAGAGGCCTCTATCCCAACCCCACCGTGAATCACCCCGATTCCCCCCTGGTTCCTGTATCTGCCCTATCCTCACACCGGTCCTCTTCTGCCTCTGGAAGCACTTCCTCAATTCTGGCATGCGGCCGCCGTGGCCGTCCTCTTTCCCTCATTTCCAAGAACTCTGGGCAGGTGGCGATCGCGTGACCTTCTTCCTGGTGGAAGTCACAGTAAGGCAACGCCACCCTGTCTTCTCTTCCAGCTCTTCCTCTTCCTCCTCTCGCTCCTCTACCTCTTCTCCCTCGGCCTATCGCCATGGCTTGCTCCCTCGGGGGGTTAGGGGGTCTGGGACCCTGCCTCCATCCCTGATTCACTCCTCCTGCCTCCCTTCCTTGGTACCTTTCATCCTGACCTCGCGCTGGTCCTTCTTGGTTCCTCCAGCCCAACCTGTTGTTGGGTTCCTGGTTCCTCCAAACCCGAGGTGGTCTTTTGAACCCCTGGCCCCTGGGCTCCTCTCGCCTTCTTCCTTCTGGCTGCCTTGCCTCGGGCTCGCTCATCTTTGCCAACCTTTTATAGAATTCGGGGTTGGCCGCCTCCCCTTCGATCTCCTCCGCGGCTCTCTCCATCAACTCCTCGAAGGATACGGGAGGTCTTCTCTTCAGGTCCATCTTGAAGAACCCTTCTCGCAGCCCTACGATGAATGCCATCTGGAGGGCGAATCCCGGCACCTCCTGCACTAGGTGTATCTCCTCCTGGAACCTGTCCACGTACTTAGCCAGGGATTCTCCCTCCCTCTGCCAGATCTTGAAGAGAGCCTCCGCATCCTTCTTCCTCTTCTTTGACGTCGAGAAACGTAGTCGGAAGCTTCGGCGCAGATCATCGAACGCATAGATGGAACCTGTGGGAAGTTGGTGGAACCAGTCCCTTGCTTTTTCCTTCAGGGTGGTTGCGAAGAGTCGGCATTGGAAAGAATCTGACATGGGAAGGATTGAAGTCATGTCCTCGAACCACTGCAGGTGCACAACTGGGTCCTCCTTGCCGGTGTAGTAGGACATCTCCGGCCCACGAAACCCTTCTGGCACTGGGGCTGAGAGGATCATCTCGCAAAAGGGGCTCCCTTCCCCTGCTCGGCGAGTGGTCTTCTCGCGCGGGACCAACTCACACACCTCAGCACTCGCCGGACTGCTGAACAACTACCGTCCGGGGAGGTCTCGCGCACTGCCTTCTGCTGGCACCTCCTTTCCCGGTCGCTGCCCCGGGGCGTTCTCGCCAATCTGCAAAGGCGGGACCACTGGAACCACCGGGGTCTCGCACTCGGTCCTCGCCGCGAGAACCGTCTGCAGGACCTCTCGCTTGAACTTCTCAAACATCTCCAGCCACTCTCCCGCCGCGGGTGGCTGCGAGTGACCTGAGTCAGAACCATTTCCTCCATCTCCTGTCATCGAAACCAGCTTGGGATTTTCTTTCACCGGCTACGGTCCACGCTCACCGCACCAAAAATGTTGAAACCTGCAACTGGTCTCTTGAGTTCGGACCCACTAGGGGTGTAGCCGATGCTTATTTATCCCTCACTAGACTCTCTTGACGGTGGATGCTGAAAACGGAATAGACCCAAGGCTGAAGCGAGGAGGTCCCGCCACACACCCGGAAGATCTTAAAGAGCTTCCCCTCCCAAACCAAAGCTCGACCGGGCACCTTGGAGGGCACTGGCTGCCAACCAAAACTAGCCTAGAGGAGAGGATTCTCTCAAATTGGGTCTCCTCCAAGGTGCCCTTAAGGGTCTATTTATAGTTTTTCTTAGGCTGGTTTGCAAATAGCATGAATCCGCCTTTTAAATTTACTAAAGGCACCCCAAATTGGTCTACGAATAGCCTAACTCCGCTGTTCTGAAGGGCTATATGCAGACCACAAGGGGTATTATGGTCATTTCCTCCTCACTGCCTTCTGGGCGAGTGGTCCGTGAGGGAACCACTCGCCGAGTTCCCGCCTGACTGGGCGAATGATCAAGCCTCTGAGCGAATGGTCCGTTGAGGCATCACTCGTCAGGCTCCCACTCGCCTGCAGCCTACCCCCACTAATCTGGGGATCCTTTTTCCTATCTTGGTACGGGCGAATGGTCTGGCTGACCCCTGTCCCATCAACTGACTCGAGGGACCCACTCGCCAAATACGGGTTGTACAGATTGAGTTTTCACTGCCCGTCTTTCGCAAGCTCTATACCTTCCGCTGCTCACACGACATCTCCTTCTTCTCGGGTCAGAGCCCACTCAAGCACCAGGGTCTCCCGAACAAGAACCACGATTGGGTTCGCCGCTTCATCTTCGTCAGCGGGAGCCTCAGAAACACCCTTCTCGCCCCGGTGCAGGAGGAGGAATCGACCTTCCGGCCCCCGACTCTGGGGGGGCACGAGGCCAAGCTGCACCTGTACATCCTGGAGCACGGGATGGACCTCGTCTACCTTCGGCGAAATGTCAACTCGCTTCCTCCTATTCCGCAGGGTGAGGGTGAGTTTTCTAAACCTTCTCCATTCACTTAGCTCTCTTGATTCCATACCATTCGCTGAGCCGTTCGTGTTCAAATACAGGCGTGCGAGACTTCCCTCTTCACCCGCCGCGCCCCTCTGGGGTTTCCGTGTCTCTAGCGCAAGCCGCCGCAGATGTCTGTCGGGAAGAACCCTCCACCTCCAAGCCCAGTAGCCGGAAATGAAAAACCGGGGCGCTTCTTTCCTCCTCTTCTAAGAAGCCGAAATGCCCCCCCTCCGCCAAAGGGAAGGGGGCCTTGGATGAGACCCCAGGGGCGAAAGCTCCGGCCCAGACCCTGGAGGCGGGTGCGTCGGAAGGGGGTGTTCTCCAGGCGGGATCGTCGTTGCCGCCGCCGCCATTGCCCAGGAACCACCGGAACTTCCCTCAGGGCGAGAAGTATGTGGACCCTTCAGGGGCTCCCCTGGTGAAATGGGACAGGAACTCGAATAGGGTCTCGCTCTCTACCCTTCATCCATCATGGATAGAGAGTGACCTTGCCAGTGGTGAGGCTTACGTCATTGCGTATGCCCTCTATGGTCGGGAAGATGCCGAGGTCTTCGATGTCGAGAAGACTCAGGTTCTCGCCCACGAGACCGCTCGAGCCCTGCTGCGGGCCCTTGAGCTTGCGCATATGTCTTCGCGCCGGAGCATCAATTTGGCGCGGAGGTTGGCGGAGGTTGAGGAGACCAGGGATGTTGTTTCCGCCGAGGCGCGCGACCTCAGGGTGAAACTGGAAGCTGCGGAGGCCCTCCTCGCCAGCCGCCCCGTTAGAGAGGTATATCCCCCCCTCCCCGCGAATGACCGTTGATGATTGCCGCACTTTCTTCTCACCATCTTCGTTTTCTCAGGACGCTATGATCGCCGAGATGCTTCGCGCGCGAGTGGGCAACCTTGAGGAGGAAGTCCGGCTGGCTAAGGCCGAAGTCCAGCAGGCGCGAGAAGCCGATGCCTTGGCACTCGCCTCAGGAAGCAGGGGGCACTTTTATCCCCACCATGAGCTAGAGCAGGTGATGCAGGAGAATGCTCAAAGCGCCGTGAAGCACGCGCTGCAGGTGCTGCGGCAGGCTGGGTACCTGAAGGAGGAGGCTGAATGCCTCTCTGCCCGACAGGTCGTCCCCGAGCTCTACATTCCAATCCCCTTTCCGGAAGATGAGGACGGCGAGCCGCGAGAAGACGCCCTCCTACCATATTCGAGCGAAAGCGATGGATCTTCTGGCGAGAAGCCTGCCGACCCATGAGATGGGCCCTTTGTATTTTTCTTTGTTCTCGTTTTATTCTTCATTTTGGGATGTAATCATGAACTGGGGCGAGTCCTCTTGGCACATATATATATTGGTTACAATTTTTGTGCTCTCAATTTTCCTCATTCGCTACTGTATCTCGCTAGGCTCATTGGGACGCTAGGTCGCAGTGTAACTGTCTTGGCCACTCGCCGGGCGCTCGAAGGTGACCTAGGATGCCCTGCTCTTTTCGATACCCTGTTATTCGCTCCACTCGCCACCTCTGACCATTCGCCTAGGTCAGTGGTCTCGCTTGGATAGGTTCCATGGGAGAGGGGAGAAACTGTCTCACTGGTGTGCAGCCCTCGCGAGTGCTCCCGAGGTCGGTCTTTGAGAATCTAGGACCTGCCACCGAGTGAGCCTTCGGACCTGCCAGCTAGATGAAAGCCTGGACAGCGGGTCTGCTCGGGGCCATCTCTCCAACAACATAGAATCTGCCACCGAGTGAGCCTTCGGACCTGCCAGCTAGATGAGAGCGTGGACAGCGGGTCTGCTCGGGGCCATCTTCCCAAAAACTTTGAGCCTGCCACCGAGTGAGCCTTCGGACCTGCCAGCTAGATGAAAGCCCGGACAGCGGGTCTGCTCAGGGCCATCTTCCCAAAAACTTAGAGTCTGCTACTGAGTGAGCCTTCGGACCTGCCAGCTAGATGAAAGCCTGGACAGCGGGTCTGCTCGGGGCCATCTTCCCAAAAACTTAGAGCCTGCCACCGAGTGAGCCTTCGGACCTGCCAGCTAGATGAAAGCTTGGACAGCGGGTCTGCTTGGGGCCATCTTCCCAAAAACTTAGAGTCTGCCACCGAGTGAGCCTTCGGACCTGCCAGCTAGATGAAAGCCTGGACAACGGGTCTGTTCGGGGCCATCTTCCCAAAAACTTAGAGTCTGCCACCGAGTGAGCCTTCGGACCTGCCAGCTAGATGAAAGCCTGGACAGCGGGTCTGCTCGGGGCCATCTTCCCAAAAACTTAGAGCCTGCCACCGAGTGAGCCTTCGGACCTGCCAGCTAGATGAAAGCCTGGACAGCGGGTCTGCTCGGGGCCATCTTCCCAAAAACTTAGAGCCTGCCACCGAGTGAGCCTTCGGACCTGCCAGCTAGATGAAAGCCTGGACAGCGGGTCTGCTCGGGGCCATCTTCCCAAAAACTTAGAGCCTGCCACCGAGTGAGCCTTCGGACCTGCCAACTAGATGAAAGCCTGGACAGCGGGTCTGCTCGGGGCCATCTTCCCAAAAACTTAGAGCCTGCCACCGAGTGAGCCTTCGGACCTGCCAGCTAGATGAAAGCCTGGACAGCGGGTCTGCTCAGGGCCATCTTCCCAAAAACTTAGAGCCTGCCACCGAGTGAGCCTTCGGACCTGCCAGCTAGATGAAAGCCTGGACAACGGGTCTGCTCGGGGCCATCTTCCCAAAAACTTAGAGCCTGCCACCGAGTGAGCCTTCCGACCTGCCAGCTAGATGAGAGCCTGGACAGCGGGTCTGCTCGGGGCCATCTTCCCAAAAACTTACAGCCTGCCACCGAGTGAGCCTTCGGACCTGCCAGCTAGATGAGATCCTGGACAGCGGGTCTGCTCGAGGCCATCTTCTGGAACCTTCGAGGTCTCCTCACAAGTTGTAGCATCATTTTCACACATACAGGTTAAACAGAATATTCTTATTTCAAAAAACATTTGCATTACATAGTTTTTAGGGATAGAAGCGTTTGAGATCGTCACCACTCCACGTGTGACTGAGGGGTTGGCCCTCCACATTCTGAAGGCGGTATCCCCCAGACTTGAGCGCCTCTTTCACGACATAGGGACCTTCCCAGTTGGGATTAAGCTTACCCACTGCGGCAGACCTTCCAGCCGCGTCGACCTTTTTGAGTACTAGGTCTCCCTTTTCGAATTGCTTGACCCTGATGTGCTTGTCGAAGTACTTTGCCATCCTCCGCTTGACCTCTTCTTGGCGAATGTCTGCTAGATCTCGGGCTTCTTCGATGAGGTCGAGGGAGAGCCGCAACTCTTCTTCGTTCCCAACTCTCCAATCTTCCTCTCCATTCGCGGCGGCCTTTACTCGTGGTGTCATGACCTCGAACTCTATGGGGATGACGACCTCGCAGCCGTGAGAGAGCTTGAAAGGGGTCTCTCTCGTGGCGGTGTTGGGGGTAGTCCTTAAAGCCCACAGGACCGAGGGGAGCTGCTCCACCCAATTGCCCTTAAGATTTTCCACCTTCTTTTTGAGCAAGTTCACGATAATCTTGTTTGCCGCCTCCACCTGCCCGTTGCTCCTGGGATGGTGGACGGATGCAAACCTGAGGTCTATCCCTAGCTGGCCACAAAAACTGATGAACTCCTCGCTGGCGAATTGCGGGCCATTATCTGTGACTATGGCTTGCGGAAGCCCATGTCGACAGATGATCTCCCCCCATATGAAGTTGTGGATCACCTGGGAGGTGACCTTGGCCAACGCCTTGACTTCCAACCACTTCGAGAAGTAGTCGATCATGACCAAGAGGAATCTTCTCTGCCCACTGGCCTGGGGAAAGGGTCCTACCAGATCCATCCCCCATATGGCGAACGGCCAGGGCGCCGTGATACTCTTTAGCCTCTGAGCAGGCATGAGCTGAAGCGGGGCGAACATTTGACACTTCTGGCATTTCTTAGCGAAGGCCGCCGCATCTCTACTCAAGATCGGCCAAAAGTACCCCTGCCTCATTATTCTCGCCTCCAACATCCTGCTCCCCGAGTGGCTGCCACACTCGCCGGAGTGAACTTCTTCCAAGATCCTCGGGACTTCATCTTCCGAGATGCATCGGGCCAAGAAGCCCGAGAGGGTCTTCCGATATAGATCCCCTTCATGGAGAACGTAGTAGGCGGACTTGTACCGGAAGCGCCTTTGGTCTGGAACATCCTCCGGGAATTTCCCTGTTGCAAGGAAGGCGACGAAGGGGTCCTTCCAAGAGGGTCGCTGCTCTAATTCCATGAGTTCCCCCTCCTCGATAGAAGGACGGAACAGGTCTGTCAGGGTTCCTCCGGCTCGAGGACCGGCCTTGGCCAAGCGATCCGCTGGGGTGCTCTCCTCCCGAGAGATGTGCCTGATGGAGAAAGTCTTGAACGCTCCAATGAGGCTTCTCACTTTGGCTAAGTATCTTATGAGTGTAGGTTCCCTTGTCTCGAACTCTCCCTTGATCTGAGAGGCTATTACCATCGAGTCGGTGAGGACCTCTACGTCATGGACTCCCAGTTCCTGAGCCAGACGCAAGCCGGCGATCACTGCCTCATACTCCACCTGGTTGTTGGTGATTGGGAAATGTATAACGAGTGTCTGCTCGATCTTCATCCCGTGGGGGCTCTCCAGCACCACCCCTCCTCCGAGAGAATTTTTACCTGAGGCCCCGTCAACCAGCAGCTTCCATGGAACATGACGAGGGGCTTGACCCTCCTCCATCTCGGCCACATAATCTGCCATGAAATCTGTCACTACCTGTGCCTTCATGGATAGTCGAGGGACGAAGGTGATATTGAACTCACTTAACTCTATTGACCACTTCGCGAGCCTCCCCGAGTGCTCTATTCCTTCGAAGATCTGGCGAAGGGGGTGATCAGTCACCACTTGGATTGAATGGGCCTGGAAGTATGGCCTGAGCTTTCTTGCCGCGACGACCAGAGCGAAGGCTAGCTTCTCTAAAATTGGGTACCTGAGTTCCGCCTCCCTCAAGACCCTACTTACGTAGTAGATGGACAGCTGCTTCTTGCCTTCTTCTCGGACCAGGACGGAGCTTACGGCCTCAGTCCCGACTCCGAGGTACAAGGCTAGGTCCTCCCCCTCCTTGGGGCCCTGGAGCAGCGGAGCCTGGGTGAGCTGCCTCTTTAAGGCCTGGAAGGCCTCCTCGCATTCCTTTGTCCACTCGAATTTTTGGTTCCCTCGTAACGTTTTGAAGAAGGGGGAGCATTTCTCCCCGGCCCGGGAGAGAAACCTGCTCAACCCCGCGAGTTTTCCCGTCAAGCGCTGGACCTCTTTGGCATTCCGAGGCGATCCCAACTCCATGATGGTTTTGACCTTGTCCGGGTTAGGTTCTACCCCCAAAGGGGTGAGAAGGTGTCCCAGGAACTTCCCCTTGCTGGCCCCGAACACACACTTCAGGGGGTTCAGGCGCATCTTGTACTTGCGTAGGGTGGCGAAGGTTTCCTTGAGGTCTCGGAGATGAATGCTCACGCTCTTGCTCTTCACCATGAGGTTCTCTACGTAAACCTTCAAGTTTCTTCCTCTTTGCTCCTTAAAAACCCGGTCCATCATTTTCTGGTAGGTTGCTCCTGCATTTTTCAGCCCAAAGGGCATCATCTTATAGCAGTAGCACCCCTCCCGGGTGATGAAAGAGACATCTTTGATATCCGGGGGGTGCATCCTGATCTGGTGATAACCTGAAAAAGCATCCAAAAAACTCATCACAGAAAAACCGACGGCTGAGTCAACCAGCGAGTCGATCTGAGGCAGGGGATAACAATCCTTAGGGCAGGCTTTGTTTAATAAAGAAAAGTCAATACACATACGCCAGCGACCATCGCCCTTTTTTACCATGACGACATTGGAGACCCAGCCTGGATACTGGATCTCCGATACAAAACCTGCTTCAAGGAGCTTGGCCACCTCCTCGCGGATCGGTTCTTCGAGCTTGTCGGCGAAGGCCCTCCTTTTCTGTCAGATGGGGCGGGCTCCTGGCTCAAGGTTGAGACGATGGCAAGCCACGTCCGCCTCGATGCCTGGCATGTCTGTCGCGCTCCATGCGAAGATGTCCACGTTCTTCCGGATGCACTCTAGCATCCTTACCCTGTCCTCCGGGCTGAGGCCCCCGCTGACACGCACCTTCTCCACCCTTCCTCCCTGGGTGATAACCTCCATCTCCACTACTTCCTCTGCCGCCTCAAGCCGAGTCGGCTCTTCCCATCTGCCCCTCGCTTCTCGCCCCTCTACCCTGGCCTTCTCCTCTGCCGCACCTTCCTCCTCCATTGGTTCGACCTGCTCCTCCTGAGCTACCTCCATCTCCTTTCCTCGGGCACTGCCCTCTTCCTCTTCTCCACTCCTTCTCCTGGCCCCTCCGACCTCCTCATCTCTTCATCCATCTTCTCAGCCTCCGCCATCCAAGAGATGGTGTTGACGGCGGTCACGTAGCACTGCCTTGCCACCTTTGCATCTCCCCGGATTCGGATCTGGACTCCTCCACTATGAAACTTCAAGCACTGGTGGTATGATGAGGGCACACATTGGAAGGCACTGATGAGGGGGCGTCCGAATATGGCGTTGTAGCTGCTCGGAGCGTCAACGATGACGAACCGACAGTTCCTTGGGACTCCTCCTAACGTCACCTGGAGGCCGACACCTCCCTCAACCTCCTTCCTTTCTCCTGAGAAACCAAACAGCGGCCCATCAGAGGCCTGCACCCTCTTCTTCTCCACCTCCATCGCATCGAAAACCTTCTTGAAGATAACATTCACCGAGCTCCCATTGTCTACCAGGATCCGAGAGACCGTGAAGTTTTCTATCGCCGTCTGGATCACCAGGGCGTCGCAGAATGGGTCCTCGTAATCGGGCATATCTTCAGAGGAGAAGGTGAGCTTCTCCGTGGGGGGTGGGGTCTGGGAAGTTGATGCGACGTCCCTCCGGAACATTGCCTAGAAGCTCCTCTTGCGAGAGGCCTCTATCCCAACCCCACCATGAATCACCCCGATTCCCCCTGGCTCCTGTATTCGCCCTGTCCTCGTATCGGTCCTCTTCCGCCTCTGGGAGCACTTCCTCGATTCTGGCCTACTGCCGCCGTGGCTGACCTCTCCCCCTTATCTCCAAGAATTCTGGGCAGGTGGTAGTCGTGTGACCTTCTTCCTGGTGAAAGTCGCCACCCTGTCCCCTCTTCCTGCTCTTCCTCTCCCTCCTCTGGCTCCTCTACCTCCTCTACCTCGGCCCACCGCCATTGCTTGCTCCCTTGGGGGTGAGGGGGTCTGGGGCCTTGCCTCCACCCCGGATTTATCCCCCCCGCCTCTCTTCCTTGGTACCCCCTTCCTGACCTCTTGCAGGTCCTTCCTGGTGCCTCCAACCTAACCTGTTGTTGGGTTCTTGATTCCTCCAATTTCGGGGCGGTCTTTCGAACCCCTGACCCCTGGGTTCCTCTCTCCTCCTTCCTTCCTGCTGCCTCACCTCAGGCTCGCTCATCTTCGCCAACCTTTTGTAGAATTCTGGGTTGGCCGCCTCCCCTTCTATCTCCTCCGCTGCTCACTCCATCAACTCTTCAAAGGAGAGAGGAGCCCTTCTCTTCAGGTACATCTTGAAGAATCCATCTCGCAACCTCACGATGAATGCCATCTTGAGGGCGAACCCCGACACCTCCTGCACGAGGTGTACCTCCTCTTGGAACCTGTCCACATAGTGTGCCAGTGATTCCCCCTCCCTTTGCCTGATCTTGAAGAGAGCCTCTGCATCCTTCTTTCTCTTTTTCGACGCCGAGAAGCGCAGCTGGAAGCCCCGGCGCAGATCATCGAACGCGTAGATGGAACCTATGGGAAGCTGGTGGAACCAATCCCTAGCTTTCTCCTTCAAAGTTGTCGCGAAGAGTCGGCACTGAAAGGCATCCGACATGGGCAGAATTGAAATCATGTCCTCAAACCATTGCAGGTGCACGACTGGGTCATCCTTGCCAGTATAATAGGACATCTCCGGCCCTCGGAACCCCTCCGGCACTGGGGCCGAGAGGATCATCTCGCAAAAAGGGCTTCCTTCCCCTGCTCGGCGAGTGGTCCTCTCGCGCGGAACCAGCTCGCAGACCTCAGCACTCGCCGGGTTGTTGAACAGCTGCCGCCCGGGGAGATCTCGTGCGCTTCCTTCCGCGGGTACTTCCTTCCCAAGTCGCTGCCGCGGGGCGTTCTCGCCGATCTGCTGGGGCGGGACCACGGGGACTGCTGGCGTCTCGCATTCGCTTCTTCCTGCGAGAACCGTCTGCAGGACTTCTCGCTTGAATTTCTCGAACATCTCCAGCCACTCCCCTGTCGCTGGTGGCTGTGAGTGGCCCGAGTCAGAACCATGTTCCCCATCTCCTGTCATCCAGCCTACCTTGGGATTTTCCTTCACCGGCTACGGTTCACGCTCACCACACCAAAAATGTTGAAACCAGCAACTGGTCTCCTGAGTTCGGACCCACTGGGGGGTGCAGCCGACGCTTACTTCTCCCTCCCTAAACTCTCTGACCGGTGGATGAGAAACTGGGAATAGACCCAAGGCTGTAGCGAGGAGGTCCCGCCACACACCCGGAAGATCTTAGAGAGCTTCCCCTCCCAAACCAAAGCTCAGCCGGGCACCTTGGAGGGCACTGGCTGCCAACCAAAACTAGCCTGGAGGAGAGGACTCTCAAGAATCGGATCCCCTCCAAGGTGCCCTTAAGGGTCTATTTATAGGTTTTTCCAGGCTGGTCTGCAAATAGCATGAATCCGCCTTTTAATTTTACTAACCGCACCCCAGATTGGTCTGCTAATAGCCCAACTCCGCTGTTCTGAAGGGCTATTTGCATCCCATAAGGGGCAACATGGTCATTTCCTCCTTAAAGCCCTTGGGGGCGAGTGGCCCATGAGGGCACCACTCGCCGAGCTCTCGCGTGACTGGGCGAATGCTTACGCCTAGGGGCGATTGGTCCGGAAGGGTACCACTCACCGATTTCCTCTTCTCGCCATATGGTTCACCACCTACTTACCTGGGGGTCCTTCCACCTGCCTCAGTCTGGATGAATGGTCTGGCTGACCCAGATCTCGCCGGTGGGCTTGAGGGGCCAACTCAGCGAATACGGGTTGTACATCGCACACCTTCACATGCGTGTCTGTTAGGAAGCATACCCCATCAGTGGTTGCCCGGAAGACGAACACCTTGCGAAAGACGGTTAAGTCAAACTCGACCATCTCCTCTCGCAGGTAACATGCGTAGGCCGTTAGTATTGAGATCGCATTTGAGTTAACTTGAGCAGGAACTACGCCAAAGTAGTTAAGGAACTCCTTCACCTTGGTCCATAGGGGAAGGCATAGTCCGGCCTCAAAATGAGCAAGGGGGAAAGCAAGCCAGTACCCATAGAAGGAGTTGATAGGCTCACCAGGCAATGGCCGGCAAGCCACCCACCCCTCAGGAAGGTAAGAGCTCTTGAAGGCCAGGAACTATTCCTTAGATACCTTTCCATCGGGGAAAGAATGTTCAGAGAAGTTAGCGGCACATTGCTCTCGACCATTCCTAGCAGTTGAGGAACGGTTGGGAGCCATCTCGCAAAGTAAGGCCGGAAGGATATAACTAGCTTCGACTAAGAGCAAGTAGGGAGAAGGGCAAGAGAGGAGCGAGTGGGACGAAGAAGGGGAAGAAAAAGGGGGGGGGGGGTATTTATTGGGAAGAGAAATAAAGCAGGGAGAGTGGACCTCGTGGTCCACTCGCCCTTAGGCGAGTGGGCCTCGTGGTCCACTCGCCCGGCATAGGCGAGTGGACCCCGTGGTCCAATCGCCCGACATAGGCGAGTGGACCCCGTGGTCCAATCGCCCGGCATAGACGAGTGGACCTTGTGGTCCACTCGCCCGACGTGGGCAAGTGGACCTCGCGGTCAACTCGCCTGTGCTTTCCCCTCAGTTCCATACCCCCTAATCTACCTTGAAATTACTCACCAAAGACTTCTACTTCTTGTCCACGGGCTGGTTATCCCGACGTCATATCACTCATCCCAATGTTTAGCTGACAAATACGCGGTAACTTAAGCAAAGTCTGAGTGACAAATAGCAGTTTAAAAAAAGAAGGAAAGTGAAATCAAGCGTTCACTCGCAAAGTGGATTAAACCACAACGCGAAACTAGTTCTTATTATTACACGACAAATATGAGATCGCTAGAAGAGAATATCGGGAAGAAGAAAATTCGGTTAGCACGCCGTCCACTTTCAGAAGCCTTGGCCTCGGGCATAAAGCGTCACCCCATGCAGAGACCCGATGCATTCTCTCACCGAGGCAACCTCCTCACTCATAGTGCGTACGGTTGCCTCCACCCGACGTAGATGATCTTCTATCGGCGCCGCCATACCTCCGGACGCGAGCCGGACCTCCTCTCTAAGCAGATTGAAATCGGTTTCCAGTCTCTACATCTGTTGCTCCAGCACGGAGACACGGACGGGAAGGTCAGGTCCTGCAGACCATCTCCCCTCTTGCAATTCATGGAGGAAAATCCCCTACCTCTGTACCGTGTCGGCCAAGCGATCCAAACACTCGAAAACGTTGGGCTGATCTCCGACAGACTCTTCAGCCGCAGCAGGGGAAAGGAGTGGCGAGATAACCTCCCTCCGGCTCGACTGACTCGTCGAGGCCTCGTCCCCTCCTGCAAGATTACAACATTAGATGTCAAAGTGTTTGGCCCAATGATAGCTCTCGCAGCAGAACTACCTTGCGAACTCTCAATCCCTTGACTTATCAAGGAAGGATCGTCGTGAGCAGGGGAGAAGGCGATAGGACCTTGAATGAGATTGTCAGGGCTTACTTGAACGCTCACACCTGTCATCTTCATCGTCCCCCCGAGTTCTCTCGAAACGAGCTGTTAGCATGAGAAAAGCATGTCTAAGTTAACACATTTATGATCACAAAATAGGAGCAGGGGCGAGGGATGAATCAACACCATGTCTATTTCTAGGTCCTGGACGAAGTCAGTCATCCCATGAGAGGATGATGACGCCACCTCCCTCGCCGGGTCAGGTCGGAGTTTCTTTCGCGGCGATCGCACCTCCGGCAGGGCAGGCAAGGGCGATGGTCCCTGAACCATGGCCCTGAGCTCCGATAGGTCACTTTGGCTCCTCCCAGAAAGAGCCTTAAAGCGGGCTTTGAAATCTCGAGGAGGATCCATCGATCCCTCTTTTAAGGGGAGGAGAGTAGGGAGAGTTCTCAAGGATGGTGCTTCCCTCACCTCCCACCTTAGAGGCTTTTATAGCGAAATTGGCGGGACCCTCCGTAGATTCCTCTAAATCCCCACATACTCATCAAATAGGTGGGTTCGAATTTATTTCCGAGCTTGAGACAAGCTCGAAAAGAGCGGGGATTGTGTACAACCCTTATATTTGTCGAGCTGGTGTGACCGTGTGACCTGACGCAGTTGAGATCGCAATAGAGAAAATAGCAATGGCGCAGTAGATCGAACAAATGGAGGCCGTCAAGACTGAAAAGAGAAGACCCCGGGGAGGGGGGGGGGGGGCAGACTTCCTCACTTGGACGAGTGGACCTTGGGTCCACTCGCCCGAGTGGAGAGGGGGGGGGGGGGAGTGGACCATAGGTCCCCTCGCCCGAAGTGGGGGGCGAACGGACCTATGGTCCACTCGCCCCAGGCATATGGGCGAGCCCAGGCAACTGGGTGAATGAACCTATGGTCCACTCGCCCGATTAGCTAAGTGGACAATGCGGTCCACTCACCCAGTTTGGGTGGTGGACCTTGGTCCACTCACCCGACCCCCGACAAGGGGGGGGGGGGGGGGTGAGTGGACGTCTCATCTCCCACTCACCCCCTCATGTTCTGGTCGTTCAGGTTCGTAGTTGAGTTGCGGATAGCAAAATCTTGGTTATACGCAACCCAATTTTGGGAAGTCTATAAATAGACCCCCATGGGCACCTTGGGAAGGGTTGGTCTCCCCTCTCCCTTACGCGTGTCTTGTGAGCAAACACTCCACCCCCCTGTCAGTTAAGGTTGACAGCGAGGTGACCCGTAGTGCCCTCCAAGGTGCCCAGGCTCAGCACTGGCTTGGGAGGGGAAACTCTCTTTGAACTTCCGGGTGTGTGGTGGGATCTCCTCGCTGCAGCTTAAGTGGCTCATTTTAAGTTCCAAGTGTTCTTAGGTGCAAGGTCCTTCGGTTCTCAACAACTTGTCAAGGTTCTAGCTCAGGTCAAGTAAGCGTCAGCTGCATACCCGTTGCGAACGTCGAGACCGGTTCTCTGATTTCAACAATCACCTATTAAAAGGGAAGAATCTTCTTTGGTAAAACATTTATAATGTCAATAGTACTAGTTTTTTAATCTAATGTCATCAATGACCTTTTTTTATCGTAAACATCCAACCTCACCCAAGATACTCCATTCACTTTTGATAGGATCCCCCCCAAAAAATACACATTAATGGGGGCAGATAGCCACACCTCCCATCACGGGGGTTCAGATAACCCCCCTCCCCCTCCATTGTGGGGGTATGGACAATCGCACCCCATCCTGGGGGTAGGGATAACAACACTCGTCATGAGGGTGCGGATAGCCGCACCCCCTAATGGGGAGAAGGACGCCAGGGGGGCACTCCCGCACAACCACACGGTCTGCCGCCGTCAACATCGTCGTCGGTGAGCCTGCCTGGGCCGCACAGATTGCTTGGGCCGCCCAGGGGGCATGATTGTCATTTTTTCAAAAAAATTACTATTTGTGTGCCCCGATCATAATTACATATTCGCCCGTCCAAAAATCAAGGTGGCGGAGTCTTGGCCTCGGGCATAAAGCGTCACCCCATGCAGAGACCCAATGCATTCTCTCACTGAGGCAACCTCCTCACTCATAGTGCGTACGGTTGTCTCCACCCGACGTAGATGATCTTCTATCGGCGCCGCCATACCTCCGGACGGGAGCCGGACCTCTTCTCTAAGCAGATTGAAATCGGTTTCCAGTCTCTCCATCTGTTGCTCCAGCACGGAGACACGGACGGGAAGGTCAGGTCCTGTGGACCATCTCCCCTCTTGCAATTCATGGAGGAAAATCCACTGCCTCTGTACCGTGTCGGCCAAGCGATCCAAACGCTCGAAAACGTTGGGCTGATCTCCGACATTCTCTTCAGCCGCAGCAGGGGAAAGGAGTGGCGAGATAACCTCCCTCCGGCTCGACTGACTCGTCGAGGCCTCGTCCCCTCCTGCAAGATTACAACATTAGATGTCAAAGTGTTTGGCCCAATGATAGCTCTCGCAGCAGAACTACCTTGCGAACTCTCAATCCCTTGACTTATCAAGGAAGGATCGCCGTGAGCAGGGGAGAAGGCGATAGGACCTTGAATGAGATTGTCAGGGCTTACTTGAACGCTCACACCTGTCGTCTTCATCGTCCCCCCGAGTTCTCTCGAAACGAGCTGTTAGCATGAGAAAAGCATGTCTAAGTTAGCACGTTTATGATCACAAAATAGGAGCAGGGGCGAGGGATGAATCAACACCATGTCTATTTCCAGGTCCTGGACGAAGTCAGTCATCCCATGAGAGGATGATGACGCCACCTCCCTCGCCAGGTCAGGTCGGAGTTTCTTTCGCGGCGATCGCACCTCCGGCAGGGCAGGCAAGGGAGAAGGTCCCTGAACCATGGCCCTGAGCTCCGATAGGTCACTTTGGCTCCTCCCAGAAAGAGCCTTAAAGCGGGCTTTGAAATCTCGAGGAGGATCCATCGTTCCCTCTTTAAAGGGGAGGAGAGTAGGGAGAGTTCTCAAGGATGGTGCTTCCCTTAACTCCCACCTTAGAGGCTTTTATAGCGAAATTGGCGGGACCCTCCGTAGATTCCTCTAAATCCCCACCTACTCATCAAATAGGTGGGTTAGAATTTCTTTTCGAGCTTGAGACAAGCTCGAAAAGAGCGGAGATTGTGTACAACCCTTATATTTGTCGAGCTGGTGTGACCGTGTGACCCAACGCAGTTGAGATCGCAATAGAGAAAATAGCCATGACGCAGTAGATCGAACAAATGGAGGCCGTCAAGACTGAAAAGAGAAGATCCGGGGGGGGGGGGGGGGCAGACTTCCTCACTTAGACGAGTGGACCTTGGGTCCACTCGCCCGAGTGGAGGGGGGGAGTGGACCATAGGTCCCCTCGCCCGAAGTGGGGGGCGAACGGACCTATGGTCCACTCGCCCCAGGCATATGGGCGAGCCCGGGCAACTGGGTGAATGAACCTATGGTCCACTCGCCCGATTAGCTAAGTGGACAATGCGGTCCACTCACCCAGTTCGGGTGGTGGACCTTGGTCCACTCACCCGACCCCCGACAAGGGGGGGAAGTGGACGTCTCATCTCCCACTCGCCCCCCTCATGTTCTGGTCGTTCAAGTTCGTAGTTGAGTTGCGGATAGCAAAATCTTGGTTATACGCAACCCAATTTTGGGAAGTCTATAAATAGACCCCCATGAGCACCTTGGGAAGGGTTGGTCTCCCCTCTCCCTTACGCGTGTCTTGTGAGCAAGCACTCCACCCCCCTGTCAGTTAAGGTTGACAGCGAGGTGACCCTTAGTGCCCTCCAAAGTGCCCAGGCTCTGCATTGGCTTGGGAGGGGAAACTCTCTTTGAACTTCCGGGTGTGTGGTGGGATCTCCTCGCTGCAGCTTAAGTGGCTCATTTTAAGTTCCAAGTGTTCTTAGGTGCAAGGTCCTTCGGTTCTCAACAACTTGTCAAGGTTCTAGCTCAGGTCAAGTAAGGGTCAGCTGCATACCCGTTGCGAACGTCGAGACCGGTTCTCTGATTTCAACAATCACCTATTAAAAGGGAAGAATCTTCTTTGGTAAAACATTTATAATGTCAATACTACTAGTTTTTTAATCTAATGTCATCAATGACCTTTTTTTATCGTAAACATCCAACCTCACCCAAGATGAGTTCACTTTTGATAGGATCCCCCCAAAAAATACACATTAATGGGGGCAGATAGCCACACCTCCCATCACGGGGGTTCAGATAACCCCCCTCCCCCCTCCATTATGGGGGTATGGACAATCGCACCCCATCCTGGGGGTAGGGATAACAACACTCGTCATGAGGGTGCGGATAGCCGCATCCCCTAATGGGGAGAAGGGCGCCAGGGGGGCACTCCCGCACAACCACGCGGTCTGCCGCCGTCAACATCGTCGTCGGTGAGCCTGCCTGGTCCGCACAGATTGCTTGGACCGCCCAGGGGGCATGATTGTCATTTTTTTCGAAAAATTACTATTTGTGTTCCCCGATCATAATTACATATTCGCCCGTCCAAAAATCAAGGTGGCGGAGTCACCGAAGCCCCCCCCCCCCCCCCCCCCCCCCCCCTCAAAAGCTATAAAAAAAGTCAAGAGCACTCATTTTAAGGATACATTGTCTTCGGCACTAGAGAGAGCTCTCAAATCTTTCCTCGAAGATTTCTCATAGACCTCCTTCAGTGTTCGAAAACTACTCAGAGACCTTCTTAGGTTTTCGAAGATGCTTCGAAGACCTCATTCGGTCTTTGAGTTCTCCCTAGAAGACGGCTCAGAGATCTCCTTTGGCACCCATGCTTCGAGTCCAGAGCCTCGAGCGTTCATCTTTCCAGATTGCTCCCGAGCATGCTTCATCACGCTTCGCTTGAAGAGATTACAGTGATCCCGAAAACTCATTGTAACGAGCAGTGACATGTCACCCTCGAAAAACAACTATGTGTAACTGCTCTGAAAGATAATGGAATTGGTAAGCACCGATGTGACCCCGTAATTTTTTCCCGTTCCGAGTTTTTCCAACTAAAATGTCTCGTTGTCATCCGTTTGCTCATTCCGTGATTGTTTGCGCGTTCGGCTCACTCCATGACCAACTATAGATTCAACATATATCCTATAGCGAGTTTAAGCAAGCATCACTACAAGGAGTTTCTGAGGTTTTTAGGCTCAATGCTTTCATCTCATTTATGGTTGATCCAGCGCAAAGTTAACGCAGGAGTGAAGAAGGTCAAAAATGACCTCTTAATTGACCATAGATGCCAAATCCCACACCCATATTTGTGTTGTTTCATCAACATGTCACAAGACACCATAATAATACAATGCGGTTTTTAAAATTTTAAAGCTAAATATTTCTCGTATAAAAACATATTGTTACAAAACACCAACGAACTTCGATCTATTCCAACTAATTTAACTATCTTTAAGCCAACTTACACCACATTAATTGCTCGGAGTTGATATTAACTACAAAATTGTAATAAAAATAGTGCTTTAATTTTGATCATACAAATATTAATTATGAAAAGGAGATGTCATGGACTTATGGTGAAATGAAAGATTAATATGTTAATAATATTGGCATAAATAAATACACAAAATAATTAATTCACTTTGAATATGTGGCATTTAATTAAACAAAGCTTCTCAAATAGAAAGTACTAAATTTAATAATTTATATTACAGTTTTTTTAATTTAAAGACATAGGCAGTAGGGTTCTGACTTCTGATTGTTGACTTTAATTCCTAAGCATGTATTGACGTTGATATCTTTAACTAATATATACAAGAAGTTGTCTTTGGTGCAACATTTAAATGGTCAAATATAGCCTCATTTTTTTACTCTAACGACTTAAAATATATTAGGAAAAAAAATGAAAATTCATAAAATATAATAGCTACTTGTGTAATTACACTATATTTCTATAATAAAAATAATAATGAAAATTCATAAATTCAAAAGTTTTTTTAGTAGACTTCCTACACCTACGATGGTAGATAATCATTAGACTTTCTAGACCTACTTTAAAATGATTTTTTGTTAAAATATAAATGTTTTTGAAAAAAAATTTATAAAATATTAATTAAAATTTTTGTGTAGTCATTTTGAGTACTCATATGCATATGTCGTGGGCGCAAGGGCGGACAAAACCCGCCTGTTGAAACCAGCAACTGGTCTCTTGAGTTCGGACCCACTGGGGGTGTAGCCGATGCTTATTTCTCCCTCACTAGACTCTCTTGACGGTGGATGCTGGAAACGGAAAAGACCCAAGGTTGAAGCGAGGAGGTCCCGCCACTTACCCGGAAGATCTTAGAGAGCTTCCCCTCCCAAACCAAAGCTCAACCGGGCACCTTGGAGGGCACTGGCTGCCAACCAAAACTAGCCTAGAGGAGAGGATGCTCAAAAATCGGATCTCCTCCAAGGTGCCTTTAAGGGTCTATTTATAGTTTTTCTTAGGCTGGTCTGCAAATAGCATGAATCCGCCTTTTAATTTTACTAAACACACCCCAAATTGGTCTACGAATAGCCTAACTCCGCTGTTCTGAAGGGCTATATGCAGACCACAAGGGATATTATGGTCATTTCCTCCTCACTGCCTTCTGGGCGAGTGGTCCGTGAGGGAACCACTCGCCGAGTTCCCGCTTGACTGGGCGAATGCTCAAGCCCTGAGCGAATGGTCCGTGGAGGCACCACTCGTCAGGTTCCCGCTTGACTGGGCGAATGCTCAAGCCCCTGAGCGAATGGTCCGTGGAGGCACCACTCGTCAGGCTCCCTCTCGCCTGCAGCCTACCCCCACTAATCTGGAGATCCTTTTTCCTATCTTGGTACGGGCGAATGGTCTGGATGACCCCTGTCCCATCAACTGACTCGAGGGACCCACTCGCCAAATACGGGTTGTACACAATCCCCGCTCTTTGCGAGTGGCTCGCCCACTCGGAAAGAACAGTCCAATCCCTTATTTGGTGAGTGCTTGTTGAGTGGGCCCCGCAAGATTCCGTGGGTCCCACCGTTATCCTATATATATATACATCCCGTGTCCGGCTCTTTCTGGACCACTTACCCATTTCGGCTCAGGATTTCTTCTCTCTCTTGACCTTTCGCCACATCCAATGTCTTCTCATAAGCCTTCCGCGAAACCCCTTTCGCAAGAGATGATCGAGCGCCTGGCCGCGGCCCAGGTTGCAACCGCCCCGAAAACTGCGAGATTCGCTCCCTGGCTGACATCCAAGCGAGACCCAAGCGTCCCGTACGTCTCGCGGCGAGCCAAGACGATTCGTTTGAATCGTCAGAAAGGCGAGGCCGTGTCCGAATCTCCGGCGCGTACTCCTGTTGACCTCGGGATCCAGGTATGGGAATTCCTCCCACCTTACCTTTTAGTTCGGACCCTTACTCCAAAGTTGTTTTGACCACTCGCAGGGGACCTCGGTGACAGAGGACGACCACGCGGTCGTCTTGAATAGAGTCGCGGCGCCACCCCCCGAGTCTGAGGGACCTCCTCCAGATCTGGCCCTGGCTCTTCTCCCTAACCCGGACCTGGCTCATCTCCCTCCTCCGGGCGAGACCGTACTTCAGTCCAGTGAGTTTTGGAACCCTTCCGATTTACCTTTGAGACGGCTTGTTTCTGACCCTCAACTTTTTGCAGCCCTCAACCCAGACGTCTCGCTACGGGACTCTATTCTTCCACCTTCCCCAACCCAGCGGAACCCTTCGGTTACAGCGAATGAACGGAGGGTCTACCCCGAGCGGGAGCCGGGTCAGCACCTCCGTGCTGAAGATAACGCGAATCCTCCGGCGGATGATCAGGCTCCTCCTCCTCCGCCTTTCCGCCCCGGAAAAGGGAAGGTTTTCCCCCCTTTCGCCGGTTTGCCCGAAGTACACCCCCATACTTCTCGCCCCTCAGGCCACAGGGTACCTGCCCCAGGTGAGGCTTCTATCTTGTCCTCGCCGCATTATCTAACTTCATCGTATTGATCCTTTTATAATCTCGTAGGGTATCGGGAGGTCTCCCCCCCTGAGTCCTACTATGAGGGGGAAGACGGGGTGCTCTCGCCCCTTCCCTCCCCAGGTGATCTCGCCGACTTCTTGGGTGACTCATCTGACCACGTGACCCTGAAGGAGCGAATCACGGAGATCTTTGGGAAACTTATATATCTTCAGCGAAATGCTGCCGGCCAGGTGGATGAGGAGAAGCTGGAGATCAAGCGCGAGCTGAAGGAACTCCGGAGGGACTACTCGCGGCTTCTCGCGACAGTGGAGCGACTGGGGGGCGAAGGTGGGGAGCTGTCGCCTGAAAGGCACGCGGCGAGAGCCCGGGACCAGCTCCAACTGGCTTCCCACGAGATCACCAACATGATGACATACTACCGTCAGCGAATGCCCCCAGAAGCAGGGTCGCGAAAGCGAGGTCGATGGGTTTGGGTGGAGTACTGACCCAGACGCCATAGTCTCTTTCTTTTCCTACCCGCCTCGCCGCGAGTGTCGAACATTAATATTTGTCTGTAATAACTTTGTATATTATGATTCTGAGAATGCTCTATTTATCGCTATTTACTTTCCTCCGCCTGTCTGATTGTCGCCGAATGATATGCTTTGCGAATGCTTACCTAACCATTTTTGCTTCTTTCATAACCTGCCTTGGTACTGCCGAATGATATGCTTTGCGAATGCTTACCTAACCCTTTTCGCTTCTTTCATAACCTGCCTTGGTACTGCCGAATGATATGCTTTGCGAATGCTTACCTAACCCTTTTCGCAAAGCCGTTGAGCGAATAGTTATAGGTCACTCGCCATTAATGGGCGAGAGAGACTTGGACCGGGTTTCGAGGCGCCGGACTGCCGCAGATTGCTATCCGCACCCCCCGTTGCCTCGAAAGCCCAAACGCCGTTTAACGCCTCTATAAATAGGCCCCTCAACTACCGTAATAAATACATCACCATTCGCTCCCTCTCTTTCCTTGCTCCTAGCATTCGCACCTCTCCCTTCTTTGCTGCTCCTTTCCTTTCCCTCATTCGCGAGATGGGTGCCGATGCCGAAGGAAGGGGCAAGTGTGCGAGCGCATTCGTCAATCATGTGTTCGATTCCTGCGACCTTTCCGAAGAAGCCTACTTGACGGCGGTTGCTGACTACGTCCCCGGGGGGTTCGAGGGGCGAAAGCCCAGGCCTGAGGAGCGCCTGAACTCTATCTCGCCTTGTGCTCTCGCGATCCCGCTAGAGCACTTCGAGGTGGGCTTTCGCCTCCCCATCTGGCCGGAGTTGCGCCAGACTTTCAGGTACTATGGGGTCGTGCCCGCCCAGCTCAACCCCAACTCCATAGCCATGCTGGTCGGGTACGCGAGCTACTTGCGAGAAGAAGGGATCGAGTTCTCGCTGCCTGTCTTCCGCAAACTCTACACCTTCCGCTGCTCCGGCGGCATCTCCTTCTTCTCGGGTTTAAGCCCTCTCAAACACTACGGGCTCCCGAACAAGAACCACGAATGGGTTCGCCGCTTCATCTTCGTCAGCGGGAGCCTAGGTAACACCCTTCTCGCCCCGGTGCAGGAGGAGGAGTCGACCTTCCGCCCCCCGACCCTAGGGGGGCATGAGGCGAAACTCCATCAATACATTCTTCAGTACGGGATGGACCTCGTCTATCTCCGGCGAAACGTCAACACGCTCCCGTTCATTCCGCAGGGCGAGGGTAAGATTCCAAGACTTTTGAATTCATTTTGGTTGTGATTCTTACTCCATTCGCCTAAACCACTCGCAACATCACGCAGGTGTGCGTAATCTTCCCGTTCATCCGCCTCGCCCTCCTGGGTTTTGCCTACCTCTCGCGCAAGCCGCCGCGGATGCTTGCCGGGAGGAGCCGTCCTCCTCCAAACCTAGTAGCCGGAAGCGAAAGTCGGCGAAGGCTTCTTCCCCTCCTCCCTCGAAGTTGCCCTGTCCTCCCGCGGCGAAGGGCAAGGGGGTTCTGGACGAATCCTCTGGGGCGGGTGCTCCTCCCTCAACCCTGGGGGCCGACGCGCCTGGCGCGAATGCTCCTCCGGACAAATTGGCGCTGCCGCCACCTCCGTTGCCCCGGGACCATCGTAATTTTGCGAACGGCGAGAGGTACGTGGATCCTTCCGGGGCTCCTTTGCTGAAGTGGGACAGGAACGCGAACCGGGTTTCGCTGTCCACTCTCCATCCCTCTTGGGTGGAGACCAACATTGCCAGCGGCGAGGCCTATGCCCTGGCGTACGCTCTTTATGGCCGGGAGGACGCCGAGGTCTTCGATCTGGAGAAGACTCAGGTTCTCGCCCACGAAGCCGCCCGGGCTATGCTGCGCGCTCTCGAGCTCTCGCATATGTCCTCTCGCCGAAGCCTTGAGGTTTCGCGGAACCTGGCCAAGGTCGAGGAGACCAGGGCTCTTCTGTCCCAGGAGGCGAGCGATCTCAGGGAAAAACTAAAGGCCGCGGAAGCTCTTCTCGCCAGCCGCCCGGTTGTAGAGGTACATTTACTTTTACTCCCGCGAATGGTTATCACTGACCGTCCCATAGTCCTCTCATTATGATCACTTTATTTTTTCAGGATGCTACAAGTGCTGGGATGCTCCGAGCGCGGGTGGCCGACCTCGAGGAGAAAGTCCGTCTCGCCCAGGCCGAGACCCAGCTACTGCGAGAAGCTGGAATGACAGCACTCGCCCCGGGTGATGGGGGGCACTTTTACCCCCATCACGAGCTGGAGCAATTGCTTCAGGAGAATGCGCAACGCGCCGTCAAGCATTCGTTGCAGGTGCTGCGGCGGGCTGGGTATTTGAAGCCGGAGGCCGAATGCCTCACCACTCGCCAAGTAGTCCCGGAGCTTTACATTCCGATTCCTTTCCCGGAGGACGATGGCGTCGCGCCGCGAGAAGACGCTCCCGACCAGGATGAGAGCGAAGATTCTTCGGAGGAGTCTGGTGACCCTTGAGGGGGGCCCTCCGTATTCCCTCTTTTTGCGTTTATACTCTTGATTGTAATCTTGAACCGGCGAGTGCTTGTAAAAGATGTACTTCATTGATTACAATTTGTATTATTCTCAGCTCCTTTTTTTTTTCTCAATCGCCGCCATACCTCGTTAGGCTCATTAGGACGTCGATTCTTTTTATTCGCTGCCACATCTCGCTAGGCTCATTAGGACGTCGATTCTTTTTATTCGCTGCCAGATCTCGCTAGGCTCATTAGGACGTCGATTCTTTTTATTCGCTGCCACATCTCGCTAGGCTCATTAGGACGTCGATTCTTTTTATTCGCTGCCACATCTCGCTAGGCTCATTAGGACGTCGATTCTTTTTATTCGCTGCCACATCTCGCTAGGCTCATTAGGACGTCGATTCTTTTTATTCGCTGCCACATCTCGCTAGGCTCATTAGGACGTCGATTCTTTTTATTCGCTGCCACATCTCGCTAGGCTCATTAGGACGTCGATTCTTTTTATTCGCTGCCACATCTCGCTAGGCTCATTAGGACGCCGGGTCGTGACGCGACTGTCTTGGCCACCCCGCGAATGTTCGAAGATGACTTAGGTCGGTTGCCCCTCTTCGACTTCCCGCTACCCGAAACACTCGCGTACCCTCACCATCCGCTCGGACTGGGATTTCGCCGGGGCAGTCAGGAAGAGAGGTAGGATTATCATTCGCTTGGGTGATTCCTGCGAATGCTCCTGGATCTACCTTAGAGAATTTGGATCCTGCCACCAAGTGGACCCTCCAACCTGCCAGCTGGATGAGAGCCCGGACAGCGGGTCTGCTCGGGGCCATTACCTTGGACCCTGCCACCGAGTGAGCCTTCGGACCTGCCAGCTAGATGAGAGCCTGGACAGCGGGTCTGCTCGGGGCCAACCTCTGGAACATAGAACCTGCCACCGAGTGAGCCTTCGGACCTGCCAGCTAGATGAGAGCCTGGACAGCGGGTCTGCTCGGGGCCAACCTCTGGAACATAGAACCTGCCACCGAGTGAGCCTTCGGACCTGCCAGCTAGATGAGAGCCTGGACAGCGGGTCTGCTCGGGGCCAACCTCTGGAACATAGAACCTGCCACCGAGTAAGCCTTCGGACCTGCCAGCTAGATGAGAGCCTGGACAGCGGGTCTGCTCGGGGCCAACCTCTGGAACATAGAACCTGCCACCGAGTGAGCCTTCGGACCTGCCAGCTAGATGAGAGCCTGGACAGCGGGTCTGCTCGGGGCCAACCTCTGGAACATAGAACCTGCCACCGAGTGAGCCTTCGGACCTGCCAGCTAGATGAGAGCCTGGACAGCGGGTCTGCTCGGGGCCAACCTCTGGAACATAGAACCTGCCACCGAGTGAGCCTTCGGACCTGCCAGCTAGATGAGAGCCTGGACAGCGGGTCTGCTCGGGGCCAACCTCTGGAACATAGAACCTGCCACCGAGTGAGCCTTCGGACCTGCCAGCTAGATGAGAGCCTGGACAGCGGGTCTGCTCGGGGCCAACCTCTGGAACATAGAACCTGCCACCGAGTGAGCCTTCGGACCTGCCAGCTAGATGAGAGCCTGGACAGCGGGTCTGCTCGGGGCCAACCTCTGGAACATAGAACCTGCCACCGAGTGAGCCTTCGGACCTGCCAGCTAGATGAGAGCCTGGACAGCGGGTCTGCTCGGGGCCAACCTCTGGAACATAGAACCTGCCACCGAGTGAGCCTTCGGACCTGCCAGCTAGATGAGAGCCTGGACAGCGGGTCTGCTCGGGGCCAACCTCTGGAACATAGAACCTGCCACCGAGTGAGCCTTCGGACCTGCCAGCTAGATGAGAGCCTGGACAGCGGGTCTGCTCGGGGCCAACCTCTGGAACATAGAACCTGCCACCGAGTGAGCCTTCGGACCTGCCAGCTAGATGAGAGCCTGGACAGCGGGTCTGCTCGGGGCCAACCTCTGGAACATAGAACCTGCCACCGAGTGAGCCTTCGGACCTGCCAGCTAGATGAGAGCCTGGACAGCGGGTCTGCTCGGGGCCAACCTCTGGAACATAGAACCTGCCACCGAGTGAGCCTTCGGACCTGCCAGCTAGATGAGAGCCTGGACAGCGGGTCTGCTCGGGGCCAACCTCTGGAACATCCAGGGTTTCTCCTGCGAGCTGTAGCATTATTTTCATACACATAGTTTAGACAAAATGCTTTCATTCGAAAAGAGTATCATTATTACATGGTACTAAGGATAAAAGCGTTTAAGGTCGTCGCCACTCCATGTGTGGCTGAGGGGTTGGCCCTCCACATTCTGAAGGCGATACCCCCCAGATTTCAGTGCTTCTTCCACAACATAGGGGCCTTCCCAGTTAGGATTAAGCTTTCCCACCGCGGCGGACCTCCCGGCTGCGTCGACCTTCTTGAGTACCAGATCTCCCTTCTCGAACTGCTTGATCCTGACGTGTTTATCGAAATACTTGGCCATTCGCCGCTTGACCTCTTCTTGATGGATGGCTGCTCGGTCCCGGGCTTCTTCGATGAGGTCGAGGGAGAGCCGTAACTCTTCCTCGTTCTCGGCTCTCCAATCTTCCTCTCCCTTTGCGGCGACCTTTACCCGTGGTGTTGTAATCTCGAACTCTATGGGGATGACCGCCTCGCAGCCGTGAGAGAGCTTGAAAGGGGTCTCCCCCGTGGCGGTGTTGGGGGTGGTTCTTAAAGCCCATAGGACCGAGGGGAGCTGTTCCACCCAATTGCCTTTGAGATTTTCCACCTTTTTCTTGAGCAAGTTCACGATGACTTTGTTCGCCGCCTCTACCTGCCCGTTGCTCCTGGGATGGTGGACGGACGCAAACCTAAGGTCTATCCCCAGCTGGCCACAGAAGCTGATGAATTCCTCGCTTGCGAACTGCGGTCCATTATCCGTGACTATGGCCTGCGGAAGCCCATGTCGACAAATGATCTCCCCCCATACGAAGTTGCGGATTACCTGGGAGGTGACCTTAGCCAACGCCTTGACCTCCAGCCACTTTGTGAAGTAGTCAATCATGACTAGGAGAAATCTCCTCTGCCCGCTAGCCTGGGGGAAGGGTCCTACCAGATCCATTCCCCATATGGCGAATGGCCAGGGCGCCGTGATACTCTTCAGCCTCTGGGCTGGCACGAGCTGAAGCGGGGCGAACATTTGACACTTCTGGCATCTCTTTGCAAAGGCTGCCGCGTCTTTGCTTAGGGTTGGCCAGAAGTACCCCTGCCTCACGACTCTTGCCTCCAACATCCTGCTCCCCGAGTGGCTGCCGCATTCGCCGGAGTGGACTTCCTCCAAGATCCTCGGGACCTCTTCCTCCGAGATGCATCGGGCCAGGAGGCCCGAGAGGGTCTTCCGATACAAGTCACCCTCATGGAGCACATAGTAGGCAGACTTATACCGGAAGCGCCTCTGGTCCGGAACTTCTTTTGGAAATTTTCCCGTTGCAAGGAAGGTGACGAAGGGATCCTTCCAGGAGGGCCGTTGTTCTACTTCCATGAGCTCTCCTTCTTCAATCGAAGGACGGAATAGGTCCGTCAGGGTTCCCCCGGCTCGAGGACCAGATTTTGCCAACCGATCTGCCGGAGTGCTCTCTTCTCGTGGGACATGCTGGATGGAGAAAGTTTTGAACGTCCCCACGAGACCTTTGACTTTTGCCAAATACTTCATGAGCACAGGCTCCCTTGTTTCGAACTCTCCCCTTATCTGAGAAGCTATTATCATAGAATCCGTGAGTACCTCCACGTCATGGACCCCGAGCTCCCGGGCCAACCGCAGGCCGGCGATCACAGCCTCATACTCCGCCTGGTTGTTGGTGATTGGGAAGTGTATCACTAGCGTCTGTTCTATCTTCACTCCGTGGGGACTCTCCAGCACCACCCCTCCTCCGAGGGAGTTCTTGCCCGAAGCCCCGTCCACCAGTAGCTTCCACGGGATGTGACGAGGGGCTCCGTCTTCTTTCATCTCGGCCACGAAATCTGTCATGAAATCAGCCACCACCTGCGCCTTCATAGATAATCGAGGGACAAAGGTAATGTTGAATTCACTTAGCTCGATTGACCATTTTGCGAGTCTTCCTGAGTGCTCCACTCCTTCGAAGATCTGGCGGAGCGGATGGTCCGTCACTACTTGGATCGAATGGGCCTGGAAGTATGGCCTGAGCTTCCTGGCTGCGATGACCAGGGCAAAAGCCAACTTTTCTAAAATTGGGTACCTGAGCTCCGCTTCCCTCAGGACCCTGCTTACGTAGTAGACTGGTAGCTGCTTCTTTCCTTCCTCTCGAACCAGGACGGAGCTTACGGCCTCCGCCCCGACCCCGAGATATAAATGTAGGACCTCCCCTTCTTTGGGACTTTGTAGTAGCGGAGCCTTGGTGAGTTGGCTCTTCAAGGCCTGAAAGGCTTCCTCGCATTCTCTCGTCCATTCAAACTTCTGATTGCCTCTTAGCGCCTTAAAGAAGGGAGAGCATTTTTCCCCTGCCCGGGATAGAAACCTGTTCAGCCCGGCGAGTCTTCCGGTCAAGCGCTGAACCTCTTTGGCGCTCCGAGGCGACCCCAGCTCCATTATAGCCCTAACCTTGTCCGGGTTAGGTTCTACCCCCCAGGGGGTGAGAAGGTGCCCGAGGAACTTCCCTTTGCTGGCCCCGAACACACACTTCAGGGGGTTCAGGCGCATCTTGTACTTGCGTAGGGTGGCGAAGGTCTCCTCGAGGTCCTGGATGTGGGAGCTCACGCACTTGCTTTTTATCATAAGGTCATCCACGTAGACCTCCAGGTTCCTTCCCCTTTGCTTTTTGAATACCCGATCCATCATCTTCTGGTAGGTTGCTCCTGCATTTTTCAGCCCGAAGGGCATCATTTTATAGCAGTAGCATCCCTCCCTGGTGATGAACGAGACATCTTTGACGTCTGGTGGGTGCATTCTTATTTGGTGATAACCTGAAAAAGCATCCAAAAAACTCATCACAGAAAAACCGACGGCTGAGTCAACCAGCGCGTCGATCCGAGGCAAGGGATAACAATCCTTAGGACAGGCCTTATTTAACAATGAAAAGTCCACACACATACGCCAGCGGCCATCGGCCTTTTTTACCATTACGACATTGGAGACCCAGCCTGGATACTGGATCTCTGTTACAAAACCTGCCTCGAGGAGTTTCGTCACCTCCTCGCGGATTGGACCTTCGAGCTTGTCAGCTATAGCCCTTCTCTTCTGCCGGATGGGGCGGGCTTCTGGATCGAGGTTGAGACGATGGCAAGCCACGTCCGCCTCGATGCCCGGCATGTCCGCTGCGCTCCACGCGAAGATGTCCATGTTCTTTTGGATGCATTCCAACATCCTTTTCTGGTCCCCCGGGCCGAGGCCCCCGCTGATCCGCACCTTCTCCACTCTTCCTGCCTGGGTGGTAACCTCCATCTCTATCACCTCTTCTGCTGGCTCGAGCCGGGCTGGCTCGTCCCACTGGCCCTTCGCTTCTCGCCCCTCCTCCCGGGCCTTCTCCCCTGCAGCTCTTTCCGCCTTCATCGGCTCGACCTCCTGCTCCTCGCGAGCGACCTCCAACACCTCAACCTCCTGCTCCTCACGAGCGACCTTCAACACTTCAACCTCCTGCTCCTCACGAGCGACCTTCAACACTTCCTTTCGGGCAGCGCCCTCTCCCCCTTCTCCTTCCTTCTCCCCTTCCTCTCCTGGCCCCTCCGGCCTCTCCATCTCTTCATCCATCTTTTCGGCATCCGCCATCCATGAGATGGTGTTGACGGCAGTTACGTAGCATTGCCTCGCCACCTTAGCATCTCCTCGGACGCGGATCTGGACTCCTCCACTATGAAGTTTTAGGCACTGATGGTACGATGAGGGCACGCACCGAAAGGCACTGATGAGGGGTCTTCCAAAGATGGCGTTATAGCTGCTCGGAGCGTCCACGATGACGAACCGGCAGTTTCTCGGGACTCCTCCTAGCGTCACCTGGAGACCTACGCCTCCCTCGACCTCCTTCCTCTCTCCCGAGAAACCAAACAGTGGCCCGTCGGAGGCCTGCACCCTCTTCTTCTCTACCTCCATCGCGTCGAAAGCTTTTTTGAAGATCACATTCACCGAGCTCCCGTTGTCCACCAGGATCCGAGAGACCGTGAAGTTTTCTATCGCCGTCTGGATCACCAGGGCGTCGCAGAATGGGTCTTCGTAGTCTGGCATATCCTCTGAGGAGAAGGTGAGCTTCTCGGAGGGGGGTGGGGTCTGGGAAGTTGACGCGACATCCCTTCGGAACATGGCCTGGAAGCTCCTCTTGCGAGAGGCCTCTATCCCAACCCCACCGTGAATCACCCCGATTCCCCCCCTGGTTCCTGTATCCGCCCTATCCTCACACCGGTCCTCTTCTGCCTCTGGAAGTACTTCCTCAATTCTGGCATGCGGCCGCCGTGGCCGTCCTCTTTCCCTCATTTCCAAGAACTCTGGGCAGGTGGCGGTCGCGTGACCTTCCTCCTGATGAAAATCACAGTAAGGCAACGCCACCCTGTCCTCTCTTCCAGCTCTTCCTCTTCCTCCTCTTGCTCCTCTACCTCTTCTTCCTCGGCCTACCGCCATGGCTTGCTCCCTCGGGGGGTTAGGGGGTCTGGGACCCTGCCTCCACCCCTGATTCACTCCTCCTGCCTCCCTTCCTGGGTACCTTTCATCCTGACCTCGCGCTGGTCCTTCTTGGTTCCTCCAGCCCAACCTGTTGTTGGGTTCCTGGTTCCTCCAAACCCGAGGTGGTCTTTCGAACCCCTGGCCCCTGGGCTCCTCTCGCCTTCTTCCTTCTGGCTGCCTTGCCTCGGGCTCGCTCATCTTTGCCAACCTTTTATAGAATTCGGGGTTGGCCGCCTCCCCTTCGATCTCCTCCGCGGCTCTTTCCATCAACTCCTCGAAGGATACGGGAGGTCTTCTCTTCAGGTCCATCTTGAAGAACCCTTCTCGCAGCCCTACTATGAATGCCATCTGGAGGGCGAATCCCGGCACCTCCTGCACTAGGTGTATCTCCTCCTGGAACCTGTCCACGTACTTAGCCAGGGATTCTCCCTCCCTCTGCCGGATCTTGAAGAGAGCCTCCGCATCCTTCTTCCTCTTCTTTGACGTCGAGAAACGTAGTCGGAAGCTTCGGCGCAGATCATCGAACGCATAGATGGAACCTGTGGGAAGTTGGTGGAACCAGTCCCTTGCTTTTTCCTTCAGGGTGGTTGCGAAGAGTCGGCATTGGAAAGAATCTGACATGGGAAGGATTGAAGTCATGTCCTCGAACCACTGCAGGTGCACAACTGGGTCCTCCTTGCCGGTGTAGTAGGACATCTCCGGCCCACGAAACCCTTCTGGCACTGGGGCTGAGAGGATCATCTCGCAAAAGGGGCTCCCTTCCCCTGCTCGGCGAGTGGTCCTCTCGCGCGGGACCAACTCACACACCTCGGCACTCGCCGGACTGTTGAACAACTGCCGTCCGGGGAGGTCTCGCGCACTGCCTTCTGCTGGCACCTCCTTTCCCGGTCGCTGCCCCGGGGCGTTCTCGCCAATCTGCAAAGGCGGGACCACTGGAACCACCGGGGTCTCGCACTCGGTCCTCGACGCGAGAACCGTCTGCAGGACCTCTCGCTTAAACTTCTCAAACATCTCCAGCCACTCGCCCGCCGCGGGTGGCTGCGAGTGACCCGAGTCAGAACCATTTCCTCCATCTCCTGTCATCGAAACCAGCTTGGGATTTTCTTTCACCGGCTACGGTCCACGCTCACCGCACCAAAAATGTTGAAACCAGCAACTGGTCTCTTGAGTTCGGACCCACTGGGGGTGTAGCCGATGCTTATTTCTCCCTCACTAGACTCTCTTGACGGTGGATGCTGGAAACGGAAAAGACCCAAGGTTGAAGCGAGGAGGTCCCGCCACTTACCCGGAAGATCTTAGAGAGCTTCCCCTCCCAAACCAAAGCTCAACCGGGCACCTTGGAGGGCACTGGCTGCCAACCAAAACTAGCCTAGAGGAGAGGATGCTCAAAAATCGGATCTCCTCCAAGGTGCCTTTAAGGGTCTATTTATAGTTTTTCTTAGGCTGGTCTGCAAATAGCATGAATCCGCCTTTTAATTTTACTAAACACACCCCAAATTGGTCTACGAATAGCCTAACTCCGCTGTTCTGAAGGGCTATATGCAGACCACAAGGGATATTATGGTCATTTCCTCCTCACTGCCTTCTGGGCGAGTGGTCCGTGAGGGAACCACTCGCCGAGTTCCCGCTTGACTGGGCGAATGCTCAAGCCCTGAGCGAATGGTCCGTGGAGGCACCACTCGTCAGGTTCCCGCTTGACTGGGCGAATGCTCAAGCCCCTGAGCGAATGGTCCGTGGAGGCACCACTCGTCAGGCTCCCTCTCGCCTGCAGCCTACCCCCACTAATCTGGAGATCCTTTTTCCTATCTTGGTACGGGCGAATGGTCTGGATGACCCCTGTCCCATCAACTGACTCGAGGGACCCACTCGCCAAATACGGGTTGTACACCGCCCGTGCGAAGCCCGCCATAGTCTGCCGAGTACTGTCGCGCTTGGCAGTAGGGGCGGAGCCCCGTGCCTGTAACTCGTGTGTGTGTGCATATATATATATATATATATATATATATATATATATATATATACACACGAGCATCTTCGCACGGGCTACGCCTTAAAATCCGCCCCCCTTTCGCAGAAACGCTGCCACTCCACCCTCTGTCGTCGCCGGCGGTGCCGACGGCGGCCTGATCGGCCCCCACTGGAGGGCGCACCGCCCTCCGGTGAACCCGTCGGCGGTTGCCCGGCGGTGAGCGGGCAGGGCCACCGCCAGTGGTCGTCGGTCAGGCCGGGCCTCACGGTCAGGGCCACCGTCGGCGGTGGCCCTGCCGGAGCGGCGCCAGACCAACCCCGGCAGGTTCGCCGGGGTCCGGCGGCCACGCCGGTTGGCGCCGGTCAGGCCGGCGGTGGCTCCGGCGGCGGCGGCGGCGGACGGCAAAGGGGGGGGGGGGGGGGGGAGGCTGCGATCGGGATTTTCACGGGGAGAGGGAATTTGGGAATTTCATATTTGGCTAATTGCAGGCCACATAATTTCGAGTATTTTTATTTACAACCCAAATCGTGAAGATCCAACGGCTGAGACTGAATCTGTGGTTGTATTTCGGCCTCAAGATGGGCCTAGAAGTTTTCCTTTATATAATATATATATATATATCTTTATTATATAAGGGAAGGCAAAAAGATGGATGGTGAAACATTTTTGTGACCAAAATACCCTCATAAAATCACCTACTTTAATTCTAACATTTGGTTTTTTGGTCTTTTGGACATCAACCAAGACTACTTTAATTCAATAATATTATATCAGATCTCCTGCCTCCCGCCAGCAAAAGCAACTCCCGCCAGCTTTTGCACACGCGCCCCCATGCTCCCGCCAGCTCTGGTTCTGCCCACCTCCCGCATGGCTTTCTCCTCCCCCGCACGCTACTGTCGCCTCATGTCTTCCTCGACTGCCAACCGCCGAAAGAAGCACCCTACCTCCCCTCGGCAGAACTCCGCCGAAAGCATCGTCTGTACCTCCTCCACGGTGCCATTTTCAATTCTCCTCGACAGAGCCTCAAATTTCCTCGACAGAGCCTCAACGCTCCTCCTCCATTGCGATTCCGGCAAGCTCCTCCTCCACCGTTGCTCCACCATTGCTGCAAGCTTCCTTCATATATATATATATATTGGATATATCATATTGGTCTATAATGTATTTGACGGGATAAATGGCATCCATTTGAGCACATTGGCACACGGAAAATTTTTAGGTGTGTTTAACATGTCATGAGCATGGTGTGTTAAATCCATTTTTGCCTTTAAATTGTATTTTTTTGCCTCCGCGAAATAATTTCTTGCAAAATATAATGTATACTATATTATAAAGAAATATCACTTTTAGGTTCATGGCAAGAAAAATATGTAGACTATGGCAAAGAAATTGAGACAAAATCAGATCACAGCCATTGGATCTCAAATCAAATCAGAAAAAAAGGCCTGCGAATAGCCAAATTTCCAAAAAAACAATCTCCCCAACCCAGCAAATTCCCGTGCCCCCCTCCCTCCCCTCCTTCCAGCCCCATTTTGGGCTGCCGCCGGCGTGAGGCCACCTATAGGTTCGCCGGTCTCCGACGAACCTGCAGGTGGTACTTCGGCGGGGCTCCGGCAGGGCCACCGCCGGCGGTGGCCCTGCCGGAGCGCGGCCGGACTCACCCCGGCAGGTTCGCCGGGGCCTGGCGAACTCGCCGGGTGTCTCCGGTCAGGCCGGCGGTGGTTCCGGCGGCGGACGACGAAGTGGGGGGCGACGGTTGCGATCGGGGTTTTTAAAAAATATCAAAATTTAAAAATCCTGCGTTCGACGAACGGTGAATCACTCCTGCGTTCGACGAACGGCGGCACTCCTGCGTTTGACGAACGACGCCACTCCTGCGTTCGACGAACGACGTCACTCCTGCGTTCGACGAACGACGAAAGGTTTCCTTCGTCCCGAAAGGCGACACCGCTTCTCACTTTTGTTCTCCGGAGCCTTCTCATTTTTGTTCTCCGGAGCCTTCTCACTTTTGTTCTCCAACATTCTCAGAAGGAAAAATACTTAGTTTTTCGAGAGGTGGCCTGTCACCCTCGTAGCTCTCTCTCTCTCTCTCTATTATTGTAACGAGCAGCGACCTGTCGCGCTCGAGTTCTAAGTACCAGATTGTAACCCCCCGAAGATAGTGAAGTTTGGTCGGCACAGCTCCGACCGCGTGGTTTCTTACCCTTTCCGGGTTTTCCATGTTAAAAAGTCTCAGTGTACTCAACGAATCTCAAATTGACTGTTTGCGCGCTTGGTTCGCTCCCGAGCTAATTAAGGTGGTTCAAGTAAACCGGTCTATCAAGGGCCCTAAGCGACCCGCAACAATGGTTGATTCAGGGTTAAGGCAAAGTTAACGCAAGAGTGAAAAGAAGGTCAAAAAAGATCTCTTAATTGACCAAAGATGCCAAATCCCACACCCATATTTGTGTTGTTTCATCAACATGTTACAAGACACACCATAATAATTAAAGCTAAATATTTCTCGTATAAAAACATATCGTTACAAAACACCAACGAACTTCGATCTATTCCAACTAATTTAACTATCTTTAAGCCAGCTTACACCACATTAATTGCTCAGAGTTGATATTAACTACAAAATTATAATAAAAATAGTGCTTTAATTTTGATCATACAAATATTAATTATGAAAAGGAGACGTCATGGATGTTGGATACTAAAATTCTAGTGCATGCCTAGAGCGCAGCGGAAACGTAAAGGATCACGCATAGAGGAGCAGAAATGTACCTCCGGCCATTGGACTGGGTGAGATCAGTGATCGTTGGAGGCACAGTAAACGGGAATGCCCCGACTTCTGAATCGCCGACTGGAAGAGTGAGTCGTCGGGGCTTGTGAACACTGGAGCAGCGCCGGAATCGCAACTTCCGGCGACTGGGAGCTAGGGCTTGTCGCGAAAGAGCTCGCCGGGGAGAGAAACGCCTGGATCGCGAGCAGAGGGAGGTTTGAGCGCCGTTGCCGGACTTAAGGTGGGCTGGGGCAGCGCCTGCCGGAGAGCCACAGGAGGGAGCCGCCTGGAAAACGCGGGAGCGCCGCCTGGAAGGAAATCGCGATTCGCGATTTCTGAGAAGGGGGCGCCGAACTTGCCGCAGACGGGAGAACAGGGCTCGGGAATAGGGATTTTTAGGGCCGCGGCTTCTTGATGTGGGGAGAGAACCTGATGGAGAGATTTGAGATGGGTTAACACTCCTATATATACCCCAACCTAGGGCCTCAAGCCAACTTGATTTAATCGTGGCCGTCCATCCTCCCATCTAGAGGATTTGGATCTAAACTGCGATTAGACTTGAACCGCTCGTCACACATGGGTTCGTCGAGTCACCCTGTTATACTATCACCCTACCGGACTCCTACATGTCGAATCAAAATAGGTAATCTAACATTCTCCCACTTGATTCAACACGGGGAAAGTCCTACCTATTATTTAGAAAAAATAGAATTTTTGCTTTATAGGAGTAAAATAACACTAGACTCATAGGGTGATAGTGAACACAGAACTTTTCGTATGGCCATACATAAAATTTAAAAAAAGCAGTGACTCTTGGCCCAAACTTTACGTGGCGTCTTTATACTTGCATAGGACGTCACCACCACACGGACTGCAGCGGTTGTACCTTAAGTAGTAGGCACTTCCCTTCCGCAATCACAATGTAGCCGTTAAATCCTATCAAGTGCTTTACGCGGCATTTATTCTTTATGAGTGGAAGCTCCCACTCTTTAATGCAATATTAAATCTCTAATAATACTTTAATATGCGCATATGAGATAATAAACTGGAAATACTGCATTAATCAATCAAGACAGGTGAATAACATAAAATGTCATGACAGCCTCAAACATCGAACGAGTCCACAAGTCTCATTCTGTCTACATGACTTTTGTATAACTTAGGTGGGAGCCCTTTAGTCATGGGATCTGCTACCATAAGTAGTGTGCCTATATGCTCGATGACGATTTTACCCTCCTGCACATTCTCTCTAACTACCAAAAACTTTATATCAATGTGTTTGCTGCGGCTCCCACTTTTATTGTTCTTGGCAAAGAACACTGCTGCAGCATTATCACATAGAAGCTTCATGGGCTTAGGAACTGTATCCATCACCCTAAGCCCTGAGGAGAAATTCCTCAACCATAATGCCTGCTTCGTTGCTTCGTAGCATGCAATAAACTCTGCCTCCATAGTCGAGGATGCTATGAGAGTCTGTTTGACACTCTTCCATGCCACTGCACCACCGGCCAACATAAAGATGTAGCCCGATGTGGATTTCCTCGAGTCTTGGCAGCCTGCAAAGTCTGCATCTGTGTATCCGACCAGGTCCAGATTGTCGGATTCTCTATATGTAAGCATGTAATCTTTTGTCCCCTGGAGATATCGCAAGACCTTCTTGACAGCTGTCCAGTGCTCCATTCCAGGATTACTTTGGTATCTTCCCAACATCCCTACAACGAATGCAATGTCTGGTCTAGTGAAAACATCTAAGTAGACCAAACTGCCAACCGCAGATGCATATGGAATATTCTTCATGGATTCCAATTCCAGAGAATTTTTGGGACATTGTGACAAACTGAATTTGTCACCCTTTACAATAAGAGCTATTGAACTGGAACAGTTTTTCATATTGAATCTCTCTAGAATTTTGTTGATATAGGCCTTCTGAGATAACCCCAAGATCTTTCTAGATCTATCTCTATGTATCTCAATTCCTATAACATAGGAAGCCTCCCCTAAATCTTTCATATCAAAATTCTTAGAGAGAAACTGTTTAGTCTCCTGTATCATTCCCAAATCATTGCTTGCTAGCAAAATATCGTCAACATATAGGACTAATAACATAAATTTGCTCCCACACATCTTGACGTATATGCAATCATCCACAATGTTTTCCTCGAAACCGAATGAGCTAATTACATTGTGAAATTTTATATACCATCGTCGTGCGGACTGTTTTAGCCCATATAGTGACCTTAATAATTTGCATACAAGATTATGGACTTTCTCCGAAACGAATCCCTCAGGTTGGATCATGTATACTTCCTCCTCAAGTTCCCCATTTAAGAATGCCGTTTTGACATCCATCTGATGTAGCTCCAAATTAAAATGAGCTACGAGGGCCATGATTATCCTTAATGAATCCTTCTTAGAAACTGGAGAGAAGGTGTCATGATAATCAATACCCTCCCTTTGAAGGAAACCTTTGGCTACAAGTCTCGCTTTATATCGTTCGATGTTACCAGAGGCGTCAACTTTGGTCTTATAGACCCATTTGCAACCAACCGCACGGAAGCCTACTGGTAACTCAACTAGATCCCATACTTGATTGACTGCCATTGAGTTAATTTCTTCCTCTATGGCTTCATACCACTTATCAGAATCTGTACGACTCATGGCCTCTGAAAAAGTGAGGGGGTCTTGATTGAGTCCAGACAGATCGTCGGTCTCTTGTAAGTACACTACATAATCTGATGGAATAGCCGACCTTTTGGCTCTTGAAGATCTCCTTAAATCTGGTTGATCAGGTGGTTGTGGCGCAGTCTCAATCACTGGTAGTGGTTCCTGGATGACTGCTTCACTAACCACTTCTTCATGAAAGTTCTGGATAGGGGGATCATCGATCACGCCTTCATAGGTTGGGATCCGAATAGGTAGGTGTTGAGCCACAACAGGTATGAGCCCACCGGGTTCAACACCACTACCAGAGTGTGCAGTCTCATGCACCTCTTCTATCACAACCTTATGAGAACTACTTTCACCAGTATGGAGTTCCTCAAGGAATTTGGCATTCCTTGCTTCAACTATTTTCAGCGTGTGAGAAGGACAATAAAATCTATAACCCTTGGATTTTTCTGCATAGCCAATGAAAAAACCACTGACTGTCCTTGGGTCTAACTTCCTTTCATGTGGGTTGTACACCCTAACCTCTACTGGACAGCCCCATATGTGTACATGGTTTAAACTGGGCTTCCATCCATTCCATAACTCAAAAGGTGTTTTTGGAACCAATTTGGATGGAACCCGGTTTAAGATGTGCACTGCCGTTTTCAAGGCTTCACTCCACATGTTAGGAGGGAGAGATGAGACACTAGTCATGCTCCTTACCATGTCCATTAAGGTACGATTCCTCCTTTCAGCTACGTCATTTTGTTGTGGCGTGCCAGGTGTCGTATATTGAGCTATGATTCCATGTTCCTGAAGGAATCTAGCAAATGGACCATGTCTTTGGGTTCCATCTATGAACCTACCATAATATTCACCACCTCTGTCAGATCTTACAATTTTGATACTCAAACTAGATTGTTTCTCTACCTCTGCCTTATAGACTTTGAAAGCATTGAGTGCTTCAGATTTGTCATTTAAGAGGTAAAGATACATGTATCTTGTAAAATCGTCAATAAAAGTAATAAAATACTTTTGACCATTCAGGCAGAGGGTGTTAAATGGTCCACAGATATCAGTGTGAATTATCATTAATTTAGCATCGCTTCTTCTAGCTCCTTTACTGAACTTGCTTGTATGCTTTCCCTTTATGCATTGTATGCAAGTCCCAAAATCAGTGAAGTCAAGTGCCTGAATGACACCTTCTTTCACCAATCTTTTAAGGCGCTCTATGGAGATATGACCTATTCTCCTATGCCATAAGCTAGATGAGTTGATGTTTTTCACACTTAGACTACTACTGTTATCATGCACTGTAGTGAATGATTGCATATAATTTAAATCTAAATCAAGACTATATAAACCATCAATTAATCTACCAGAGCCTATAGGGACTGAATCTTTAACAATCAGGATCGAAAAGTCTTTAAACTGAAAATTAAAGCCCTTAGGCGTTAGTCTTGATACAGATAATAAATTTTTGGAAAAACTAGGAATGAAGAAGGTCTTCTCTAACTCCAAAATGTATCCGGTCTGAAGGACGAGCCTGTATGTCCCCACACCTTCAACAGAAGACGACATCTTGTTTCCTGAATAGACGCATAGTTCTCCATCACTAGGTTTCCTTAGGCTTTGAAACCCCTGCATAATAGTAGAAACATGGATTGTAGAGCCTGAATCAATCCACCATGTGTTATGTAAATCATGAGAATTAACGAAATTTGATTCATAACACACTAATGACGTCGTACCTTCCCTTTTCGCGAGCCAAGTTTTGTACTTGTTACAATCCTTCTTCATGTGACCACTCTTCTTACAAAAGAAACAAGTTGATAGCTTTGCGTTCTCCTGCTTCTTGATGGGAACAGCTACCCCCTTGCTTTTTCCTTTTGGGTCACTCTTTGTTTTGCTGGATTGCCCTTTCTTGTGGTGCACAAAGTTCACCGATTCCAGCTTCTCTTGCTTCAGTCTGCCTTGCTCTTGAACACACATGTTCAACAACTCGTTCACTGACCATTTTTCCTTATGTGTCATATAAGACACCTTGAAGGCAGTGTAATCGGCAGGCAAGGAAGTCAAGATGAAGTGGACCAAAAATGACTCCGAAAAATCAACGTCCAATGTCTTTAACTGAGCAGCTATGTCTCTCATCTCCATTATATGTCCTCGTAAGCTTTCTGTTCCTTTGAGCTTCATGGAACAGAGCTTTGCCATTAGGGTGCTGGCCTGGGCTTTATCCGAGCTGACGAACTGTTCGTCAATGGCCCCCATCAGTTCTTTAGCAGTTTTGCACTCAGGGATAGATCCCCTAATGCTCTGACTGACGTGAGTCTTGATCACCATTATACTGAGACGATTGGATCTCTCCCATCGCTCGTATAAGGTACGGTCAGCTGGTGTGCTCTCCGCCGTGGGGAGAGCGGGCTCATCCACACGGAGTGCCAAATCAAGGTCCATACACCCTAAGGCTAGAAGCACCTTATCTTTCCATATTTTATAATTTTCCCCCGAGAGAGTGGGGATGAATTGTGTTGGGTCGATTACTGTATTAAAAACTGCAAGAAAATAGTAAAAATACACGCTTACTATTTATTTAAAAGCAACGACATAAGTAATGTTTGAAATTACGCAAAGTGGCACAAAAAAAACTTGTTTAACAATTAACTCATATTAATTGTTAATAATAAAAATTCAGTCTCCCTGTGGGCAAAGACCGCTATCGCATAGGATTTTTATTAATATTCTTTATTTATATAGCTAGTAAGATAATGTATCGCGATCAACGGGAACTCGTACCTGTGGGCATTGAGACCCATTAATCGGGGTACACTCTTACTACTATATACCAATTTAAATCCTTTGTTGTTAACAACTACTTCCCTGTGGGGCCGAGCAATTTTTAGCAACCTTTAGAAATTAATTGCAACGTGCAAAAATTAGATCTTTGTGACTATAAGAACGCACCCCACGATGTGTTCCCCGAACAGTCACGATTACCGTGCTTATCAGGATGCTTTGGCTACTCCTGATAATCACGGTAAACCTGTATTCTAATTTTATGCAAATAAACTGAAATGTGTTGGAGCTCACACGAGAAGAATGACCCGAATCCGATTTCCATAGACGCCTTCAACTGAAAATCTTCATATGTTCTAGGGTTCCACCGCCACCGCCAGGACTTGGACGTTTTGATATGTTCCTCCACCACCGCATCGGAGAGCCCCAAAGATCACCGGATTTGAAGCGCTTGATCTCCTCCATAAGGTGGTCATGGATATCAGATTCTGGTCACGAAAGCGGGGTTGTCCTATTGCCGTTACATTACATTCCAGGTAAAAAATAAATAATAATTACATGGCCTTGAAAAAATATTACACCATCACAAGACAACCGGCAATAGACAACCACGACAGTCCCTGAACACATAACAAACGAGCATCCAACACAAAAGCAACGCGTATTTTGGAAGAAATCTCCACAGAATTTTTTGAAAACATCAAAAATAATAATTTTTGGGAAGAAATCTTCGCATGGTTTTGAAAAATTGCATAAAGGAAATTTTTTGGGAAGAAATCTTTACAGATTTTTTTCAAAACCGCATTTTTTTTTACCTCTATACGGTGCTCTGATACCAAATGTTGGATACTAAAATTCTAGGGCATGCCTAGAGCGCAGCGGAAACGTAAAGGATCACGCATAGAGGAGCAGAAATGTACCTCCGACCATTGGACCGGGTGAGATCAGTGATCGTTGGAGGCACAGTAAACGGGAATGCCCCGACTTCTGAATCGCCGACTGGAAGAGTGAGTCGCCGGGGCTTGTGAACACTGGAGCAGCGCCGGAATCGCAACTTCCGGCGAATGGGCGCTAGGGCTCGTCGCGAAAGAGCTCGCCGGGGAGAGAAACACCTGGATCGCGAGCAGAGGGAGGTTTGAGCGTCGTTGCCGGACTTAAGGTGGGCTGGGCAGCGCCTGCCGGAGAGACACAGGAGGGAGCCGCCTGGAAAACGCGGGAGCGCCGCCTGGAAGGAAATCGCGATTCGCGATTTCTGAGAAGGGGGCGCCGAACTTGCCGCAGACGGGAGAACAGGGCTCGGGAATAGGGATTTTTAGGGTTGCGGCTTCTTGATGTGGGGAGAGAACCTGATGGAGAGATTTGAGATGGGTTAACACTCCTATATATACCCCAACCTAGGGCCTCAAGCCAACTTGATTTAATCGTGGCCGTCCATCCTCCCATCTAGAGGATTTGGATCTAAACTGCGATTAGACTTGAACCGCTTGTCACACATGGGTTCGTCGAGTCACCCTGTTATACTATCACCCTACCGGACTCCTACGTGTCGAATCAAAATAGGTAATCTAACAATGGACTCATGGTGAAATGAAAGATTAATATGTTAATAATATTGGCATAAATAAATACACAAAATAATTAATTCACTTTGAATATGTGGCATTTAATTAAACAAAGCTCCTCAAATAGAAAGTACTAAATTTAATAATTTATATTACAGTTTTTTTAATTTAAAGACATAGGCAGTAGGGTTCTGACTTCTGATTGTTGACTTTAATTCCTAAGCATGTATTGACGTTGATATCTTTAACTAATATATACAAGAAGTTGTCTTTGGTGCAACATTTAAATGGTCAAATATAGCCTCATTTTAATATATTATGAAAAAAATAAAAATTCATAAAATATAATAGCTACTCGTGTAATTACACTATATCTTTATTGTTGCGGATCACTCAAGGCTCCGGTAGATCGGACTAGATTGGATCGTCTTAGCCCGGGAGCGTTTGAGCGCGCAAACAGTCACAGAAAAAGAGAAAGCTAACAAGACAATTTTTTTAACGTGGAAAACCCGTCAACTGGGTGAAAAACCACGCGGCCGGGTCTGTGCCGGCCGAAACCTCCACTATTTGTTGGTTGTTGTACAAAGCTACTTTAAAGAACTCGAGGGCGACATGCCGCCTTTCGTTACAATTGTTGAGAGAGAGATACTCGGAGGGTGACGAGCCACCGCTCCTGGAGCTAAGACTTTTGTCTGATGCAGATGGGGATGTTGCGCTCTAAGCGCTCTAGAGGTTTTGACTGCAACTTGAAGGTTGGATCGATGTGCTCTGTGCGTCTTTGTCTCTGTCGGTTGTCTCCTGCTGCGCTAGAGGAGTTTGGAGTGCTGTTCTTGCAGGAGGCTGGAGCGTTTGTTCTTGAGTGCGCGCAGTGCTTGTTGCTGAGTACGCGGGGTTATGCTTGGACGGTCTTGAGAGCGGAGCGCGCAGAGGCGCTCTTGGAGCAGTCTTCAGAGCGGAGCGCACGGAGGCGCGCTAGGAGCGGTCTTGAGAGCGGAGCGCGCGGAGGCGCGCTTGGAGCGGTCTTGAGAGCGGAGCGCGCGGAGGCGCGCTTGGAGCGGTCTTGAGAGCGGAGCGCACGGAAGCGCGCTTGTGAGCGCGCAAGGAGGAGGCGCGCTTGGGAGCGCGCAAGGAGGACGCGCGCTTGGGAGCGCGCAAGGAGGACGCGCGCTTGGGAGCGCGCAAGGAGGACGCGCGCTTGTGAGCGCGCAAGGAGGACGCGCGCTTGTGAGCGCGCAAGGAGGACGCGCGCTTGTGACCGTGCAAGGAGGACGCGCGCTTGTGAGCGCGCAAGGAGGAGGCGCTCTTGTGAGCGCGCAAGGAAGAAGGAGGAGAGAGAAAATCCGTTGGAGGATTTTCCCGGCTGGAGAGAGAGAAAGTCTCAAAAGAGGGGAGAGATGGAGGAGGAGAAGAAGATCCAAAAAAGAGAAGCCTTGGGGTTCTACTTATAGTTTTTGAGGGTGACACTTTCGTAATTAAATGAGTGGTTAGGGTAGTTATGGTGGTTATGCGGCTACCCGCACACCATAACCAATTTATGTGTTATACGCACACTTATCATGAATATAGCTACGCGCACACCAGTTTGTATAGTTTTGCGGTGATATGTATTCATATGACTGATATGGTTATGCACACACCATAATCATATTATTTGCTATACGCAGACCGTATTGAAGGATTTTACTATTTGCACTCCCATGTTGGAGGATTTTACTATTTACACCCACATGTTGGAGGATTTTACTATTTACACCCACATGTTGAAGGATTTTACTATTTGTACCCCATAATGGGGGATTTTACTATTTGCACCCCATGATTCGATATTTTACTATTTGCACCCCCATGTTGGAGGATTTTACTATTTGCACTCCATGATGGAGGAATTTACTATTTGCACCCCCCATGTTGGAGGATTTTACTATTTGCACCTCACGATGCAGAATTTTACTATTTGCACCCCCATGTTGAAGGATTTTACTATTTGCACCCACATGTTGGGTGGTTACGGGGATAGTGGGGTTTCTTTGGATAACCGCACACCCATGAATGGGGTGCGGTTAGCGCCTTCAAGGAAACCCTATCATTTAACATTTATAATAAAAATAATGATAAAAATACATAAAATCTAAAAAAAAATTTAGTAAACCTCCTACACCTACTATGGTAGGTAATCATTAGACCTCCTAGACCTACTTTAAAATAATTTTTTGTTAAAATATAAATATTTTTGAGAAAAAATTATAATATATTAATTAAAATTTTTGTCTAGTCATTTTGAGTACTCATATGAATATGTCGTGGGCGCAAGGGCAGACAAAACCCGCCCGCACGAAGCCTGTCGGGGGCGGGCGAAGCCCGCCGTGGCCTGCTGGGTACTGTCGCGCTTGGCAGTAAAGCCTCCGCGGAGCCCCGTGCCTGTCACTTGTATGTGATATATATATATTGGATATATCATATTGGTCTATAATGTATTTGAGGGGATAAATGGCATCCATTTGAGCACATTGGCACACGAAAATTTTTTAGGTGTGTTTAACATGTCATGAGCATGGTGTGTTAAATGCATTTTTGCCTTTAAATTGTATTTTTTTGCCTCCACGAAATAATTACTTAATTATTTACCCAGAGTGAACATATTTGAAATAAATCGGACTGAATTTTACCAAGCAAAATGCTCCAACCGGATTTTTTTCTGATAGAAATGCACCGTTTGATCAAAAAATTTGATCAATGTTAGCTAAAAAATGTGATTATAATATATAGGAATGAGTATGTTAGCTAAAAAATGTGATTATAAGGCAAAAAAAAAGTGATTTAAAGGCAAAAATGCGCTTAACTCACCGTGCTCATGGTGTGTTGCACGCACCTAAAAATGTTCCCACGCACACAGACTATTTTGGAGTCGCATGAGCAAATTTTTTCAGTCCAATCTCCGGACGTCCGTGGAGATCATCTTGATCTCTATGAGATCAAAATTAACTTGTTTTGGTCCCCACTTTTTCTTTACTTGATTCCCGCACTTGCTTTTTTTTACTTATGCCACAAGTCGGTATAGTAGTGCTCTCAGACACGAATTTTGAAACGGAGATCGGACTCAAAAGGGGATTTGATCGGACCAATAAAATGCACACGTAACATATATTCCGGTGGGGCCTCCGGATTAGAGCCAATGACCTTCGGACATCGGACCTAAAAATTACTCCATACATATAATCTCTTGAGAGAGCAATGACAACTCATTGTTAATGACATATTGCAAAAATTTAAGAATAGACCAATATGTTATTGATAGACAAAAAAAATGAAAAGTAACAAAATTAAAATTTCAACATTGAGAACTTTCAAAATAACCAACATATAAACAAATTGCCCACAAAATTTTAGAATGTTATATATGATATAATTAGTCCAAGGACAATAACTAGTTAAAATTAGAAGAGCACCATATTAGAAAATTCTTTGTGTTCTTGCAAAATAAAATCATAGCGAATACCTAGGCAAAAACAATGTTGCATGTCAGTTTCAAAAGTACATATAAATATAAAGAATAAAGTTAGTGAGTATATCTTTGTAGTCAAACACCCAATATATCATACAACTTGCAAAAGTGTACACCAAAATTTGTTGATATAATAAATACTAAGCCTACACATTCAAAAAAATTATTAGAAGATCATCAAACTAATGATTTGAAATCTATGAAAATAATATATAAATGCATATTACATACCAAAATGTCGAAATCCCATTTGCTAGCAATCTCATCACGATATTTTGCCCAACTTGGAAATATTGGAGGCAATGAGCAATCATCATGCATCAAAAATTGGACAAAGTGGATGACATTTATGAACCCATTTTGAAAGGAGATGGACATATAAATTAAGCACTTAGTCATTTACCTAACGGTTCTATAACATCCATAGGATCTACATTGAGGTGTCTGAGAAACCATTAAAATTTGGGAGAAAGGATCATACCCCAAAATTTCTTTCCCTTGAAATTTTTTCAGATCTACAGTAATAACAAACTAAATCAACAAAATAATCCTTGATTTAGGAAGTAGAATAACATGATTTTGTTGGTTTATTTGTTTGGATCTGATGGCCTGAACCGGACTTGGTTTAGGTTTATTTTTAAAACATGTTGCACACTTGCACTCCTTATATATTGGGAATATCCCGTGAGAGTCATAGGAGAAAAAAACCCCACACCAACTGTTGAGAGATTCAATCAGTCGCCTATAGGTCTTGGAGGGAGGAGCCGCCTATTGGTCTTGGAGATCCAGCCGCCGGTGAGAGAAAGGTCACCGCATCTCTTGTTGCGATAATGACGCATCTTCCCTTTCTTGGCTGGCGTCCTTTTTGGAGACTGCTCAATTCGTGGCTCCTTCTATTGGAATTCCCTGAATTCCAGCAATTATGGAGGAGCATTGATGACAGAATATTATTCCTTCCCCGCTGATGGAGGAAGATTTCTTGGAAGGGATCTTTGATCTTCTTCCATTGTTGCTGCCAGCCCGTTTTGGAGATGACTCCAAATTTGTCATCTTCATTATTCCGATATTGATGGAGGATTTATTTTTTTGGGAATGGATTGATCTCCTTCCATTATTGAGCCGACTCATCCTCCTTACCCTCTTAGAGTTTCCTCCTCCTTAAATAGGTGTGGTCGGCCACCCTTAGGAGAGTGCAGTGCAAAGCAACAGATTTTCTTCGGTGGTTCAGCGGATTTCGGCAGACATTCGGCCATTGCCTAGCCGGCTTCCTCTTTGGAGTTCTTCTTCCAGTCGGCTTCTTCTCTCGCCGTCGAAACTATTTTCTCGTCGCAACGTGTACGACCGGACCTTGGAGGATTCAAGATTTCCATCATTTTTCTCGGTCTATTCTTCTCCTCCATTTTTAGTCGTATTGTATGTTTGAGAAATAAATAGTAAATTTATCTCAGCCTGCACAGTGGACGTACCCAATTTTGGGGAACCACTTTACATCGGGTGTTCTTGATTGCGGTGCTTGCATTTATTATTTTTCTCTAATTTTTTGTTCTTATCGCTCTTCGTTATTTTGGCCGTTAGAAAAATTATTTGGAACAGAATTTTTCATCTGCACTCGGATCCAATTTTCATAACAAGTGGTATCAGAGCTAGGTTCGATCGACGACCATTTGGACGTTCTGTTTCGAGTTGGGTCAACGATAGGTGACGACATCGGTCCGCTCCCTATCTTCTCAATCTTGATCCGTGAATTTATCTGGTCGCCTCGGTCTCAGTGCAGATTTCCTCTGTTTGATTTTCTATGGCATCTTCTACACCCAATTTTTTCTTTTTTGGGTCATGCTATTTCTATGCTTGTTTTCGTATAACTCTTATTTTTGAGTTCTCTTTCCTGGTCAAGAACTTCATTTGTGAATGCAGTTTGGTCACCCTCTATTACCTAAGCTTTTTCATTGTTACTCCTCATTCATGAGCTTAGAGTGTGTCTAATCAATTTTTTTGATTAGTTCTCATAGGGGTTAATTATTTCCATGATGATGTCAATTTGTTTTGCATTCTTTGTTGGTGTGTCTGCATTTATTAATTTCTCTCCCGCGCGCACATCAAAGGCCAGAAGTCTTGACAGGTTCAGTTTTGCTATGGGAGACCATCGCTGGAGGTGGAACAATTGTTTATTAGCTCTAGGTGGAGCATTTTTTGGGTCAGCCACGTCAGTCCAGTTGGTGTGCTACTCAGAATCAGAGGAGTTTCTTTCTTATGATCCGTTCTCGGTCGAAGTTCATTCAGTCATTCTGTTTGGCTTTTTTTTTGAATCTTGGTGACCGTTATGGCATCTAGGAGTTATTTTAGTCAGGTGGAGCATGTCATAGAAGAGGCGTCAAGGTGGAGATTGTTGCGATAATGACGCATCTTCCCTTTTTTGGCTGGCGTCCTTTTTTGGAGACTGCTCAATTCGTGGCTCCTTCTTTTGGAATTCCCTGAATTCCAGCAATTATGGAGGAGCATTGATGACAAAATATTAATCCTTCCCCGCTGATGGAGGAGGATTTCTTGGAAGGGATCTTTGATCTTCTTCCATTGTTGCTGCCAGTCCGTTTTGGAGATGGCTCCAAATTTGTCATCCTCATTATTCCGATATTGATGGAGGATTTTTTTTTTTTGGAATGGATTGATCTCCTTCCATTATTGAGCCGACCCATCCTCCTTACCCTCTTAGGGTTTCCTCCTCCTTAAATAGGTGTGGTCGGCCACCCTTAGGAGAGTGCAGTGCAGAGCAACAGATTTTCTTCGGTGGTTCAGCGGATTTCGACAGACATTCGGCCATCGCCTAACCGGCTTCCTCTTTGGAGTTCTTCTTCCAGTCGGCTTCTTCTCTCGCCGTCGAAACTATTTTCTCGTCGCAACGTGTACGACCGGACCTTGGAGGATTCGAGATTTCCATCATTTTTCTCGGTCTATTCTTCTCCTCCATTTTTAGTCGTATTGTATGTTTGAGAAATAAATAGTAAATTTATCTCAGCCTGCACAGTGGACGTACCCAATTTTGGGGAACCACTTTACATCGGGTGTTCTTGATTGCGGTGTTTGCATTTATTATTTTTCTCTAATTTTTTGTGCTTATCGCTCTTCGTTATTTTGGCCGTTAGAAAAATTATTTGGAACAGAATTTTTCATCTGCACTCGGATCCAATTTTCATAACACTCTCTCTCTCCTTTCTCTCTCTCGCTCGCGCACTCGGAGAGGCCGCCGGCCTTGGGTGTTGTCGCCGGTCTTGGAGGAGATAGCCGTCGGTTGTTGGGAGAGGGTGTTGTCGCCGGTCTTGGTGGAGATCATCGTCGACGTTGCGGTGGTCATTCTTTGGAGTGGAGAGGCGTGGTGTCTGGAGACGTGCGTGAATGCAGTTAGCCTCGATGGTGTTTTCTCTCCGGTGGTGGCGTTGGCCTTCGGTGGTGGTGCGGTTGAAGGTCGGACTACGACGTTGAAGGTTCCGGTGAACCTTGTGCGTCTGCTAGGCGGATTGCAGTCCAGATCTTCTACTTTTCCGCAGATCGTGCGCGTCCGGCGCATGCATCTGCGGTGTTTCACAAGACGGTCTTTTCTTCTCCTGTTATTTTCTTGTAATTGCATTTATATTTTGTTTAATTTAATATATATTTGTGATTGTACGACTACGAGTTTTGCCAGACGCAGATTTGGCCTATTTTGTGTTCTTATTTTGCCTGCGGATTTTATAGATATGTCTGTGTTTGTACCGAATTTTACAATAGATTTATGTAAAAAATTTCGGATTTAGAGAGGGGAAGAAAAAAAAGATGATTTCGGATTTAAAAAATGGGAGAAATCACCTTGAATCGGAGAAGGCGGAGCAACATGCAGAGAAATCATGTCGGTACGGGCGTCCGGAGGAGGCGGAGACAACCCGTCGGACATGGCGACCGGCGGCGGTGACCGGCTGGGAGACACAACTCCGATCGGCGTAAGGGCGAGAGGAGGCGTCAGACGGAAATACCAGTCGGGCGGAAAAACCAGTGGGGGCGTGACTTTAGGTTAGGGCTACCAATAGTTGTTAAATCTTAGAATAAAAACTAGAGTTAAAAAAAAAACTGGTCTGTCAATATCAACAATATGACTGCCAATAAAATTTTTCAAAGAAATAGGGCATGTCAATTGGTCATTCATGATAGCTTCCCTAGGACCCAATAATTTCATAAAATAATTTTTATTTTTTTTTTCACTTTAAGATAAGAGTCCATATTTAAATTTGTGTGTGTTGTATGCCTATGTTCATGATATTACAATGCATGTTTTTTGTAGCATTGTTGATTGGTCACTCTGTCCGCTGCTGTCCGTCGCTGCTTTGTCTCGGACGCTGAATCCGTTTCCAAAGGCGTGGCTTTCGAGGGACTCTTTTTCCAGTACCATCAAACCCCCCCCATTCTCCTTCAATTCTCGCCGCCAAAATCAACCAATCGATCTCTGCCATCCAACAGAGGCCAAATCCTAGCGTAGTGCCGCCACTATGATCGCCCACAACTCCCCATCATCCACGCCGTGCTCTGCTTTCGACGGTTTCCCCCTGCCTCCACCTTCATCAGAAGGAAGCAGAAGATGCTCAAACTTAGGCTTCATTTGGCGTGCCGTTTGGAGGTGCCGTTTTGCGGCAAACGCCGCCGCAAGGCGTGTAACCAAATGCCCGGCGGTGGCGTTTGCCGCGTCTGCATCCGCCGCACCATGAGAAATGGAGGAAAATGCCACCATTCGAACCTCGGCCTCCCCCTCCGGTTCCAACATCCCGCCTTCTCCTCCCGCCGCCGGAGCAAGCCTTAGGCTTCGTTTGGGAGAGCGGCTGCGATTGTGAAATGAGTGGTTGTAAATGAAGGTTTGTAAATGGAGCTGTTGGAAATTGAATGTTGTAAATAGAGATCTGTTTGGATAGTCTGTGTTTGCATAGATAACCATTTGGCAAAACATCGTTATGATATTCTTGTTATTAATTTTTGTTCATGCTACTAATACAGAATTTATCAGTTCGAAAAATACACACATTCATAAAATAGAAAAACATATATACATCAACGTTGCATAAACTCGAAATACGTGTAATCATCAATGTAGAAAAACACGTATACATCAACGTATGCAAAAATTCTAAATACGTTCAAGCTCTGTGTAGTTGTTCGGCAATGGAGTCACGCAGCGTCGACATCTCATCAACGCCTACTCGAATCCCTCTGACATGATCTCTACTTGAGCTTTCATTAATTTGGCACACACAAACAAACGTCATACATACAAAACTTAACACAACACACAACACACACAAATACAACACAATACACAATACACAATACACAATACACACAAACAAACACCATACATACAAAACTTAACACAACACACAAACAAACATACAAGACACAAACACAAACACATACCACGAACACATAAACAAGACGCACAATACAACAACACTTTACACACACACACACACCATCCATACAACACACAAACACACAACACATATACCACACACATACAACCATCCATACAACACTTAACACATACACACACACAAACACTTAACACACACAACACTTAACACATACAAATACAACCATCCATACAACACTTAACACACACACACTTAATACACACAAAAACACTTAACACACACACACACAACATACACAAACACATACCACACACACACACACATAACACACTCATGCAATCATCCACACAACACTTAACACATACACACACACACACAAACACTTAACACACACACACACACACCACACTTAACACACACACACACACACCACACTTAACACACACACAACACTTAACATCATTCAGCATATATTTGTATCTTTATTTGAGAAATCTGTTGAATTACTACTGCACCTCAAAATGATTGTATCCAAAATGATTTTTACCATGCAGAAATCACACCCGAAATGGCCGAGAAAAATCTGTTTGATTAAAGATCCAAGCTCACAGCTCCCAAACTGGATTCAAGATTCAAGAACCATTTTTATCCAAACTGATTCTCGCAAACTGTTTCGTCAAGAACCAAGATCCCAAACTGTTCAACATATACCTCGCAAACTGTTTCGTCCAAATCCAAGCTCTCCCGAGAGAAGACTGATCTCCCCTCCTCCCTTAACAAACTGTATCGTCTAGATCCAAGCTCCCCGAGCTTTGGATGTCGTCGGAGAAAAGTAGCGAATGCCGTCGTAGAAGAAGCCGGCGCGATGTCACGAACTTGTCCCCTTGACAATGTCGCGTGCGGCCTTAGCTCCTTTCCGCGCCCTTCGCAGTTAGCTAAGTCAGCCTCCTCCAACACTAATCTTGGCGAGATGAAGATGAGTAAGTGAGCACTTGAAAGAGAGAGCAAGAGAGCAAGAGTGAAGAAAGTAAGAATGCTTAGATTGCTTGAATTCTTGGATGATTTACAAATGAGGGGATCTCCCCCTTATATAGGCCCCACAAGGGGTTTCCCTCCAAAAGATGGAAGGATCTAGAATTCTCCACCTCTTTCTTGTATCTACATCTTTCAAGAATCTTCTAGACTAATCTTTAGAATTCTATGTACAAGAATATTCTCCAAGATCCTAGATTTCTCTAGAAGTCTCCAGAGACTAACCCCAAGTCGTGACATCCTCCCCCACCTATCCCGGCGACGCCCTCGTCGCCTCGTACTGCTGGATGATGTCCTTGAACTGCCAGAGATCTTCTATGGATTCCCATGTTGCTTCAGACTCTGGCCTTCCCTTCCACTTGATCAAATATTGTGTGCTAGGCTGCACACCTCTTCTCCGCACTGTCCTCTTGGTGAGCACCTCATCCACCTCTCGATCAAAAGACTTGGTCATCACGGGTGGTGCTCTATGTGATGTACTCCTTTGAAGGTCTTCATGGTCTTCATGATATGGCTTCAACATGCTGACATGAAAGACTGGATGAATCTTCAAAGAGTTGGGTAGGTCAAGGCGATAGGATACCTTACCCACCCTTGCAATCACCGGAAATGGGCCTTCATATCTACGAACCAAGACCTTGTGCAAGCTGCGCAAAGCCTTGAACTGTTGAGGGAGAAGTTTTACCATCACCTTATCCCCAACTGTGTATTCCACCATTCTTCGCTTTGAATCAGCCCATTTCTTCATCCGCTTGCGTGCTTTCTCTAAGTACACTCTGGCTATGTCCGTTTGCTCTTCCCAAGACTTGGCCATCCTCCAAGCTCCTGGGCTTCTTCCGTCATCTGTCGTAGTCGCCAATGTATGCGGAGTGAGTGGTTGCCTCCCCGTGGCAAGCTCGAACGGACTCCGACCGATCGCCTCGCTCCGCTGCAAGTTGTACGAGAATTGCGCCACATCCATCAGTTTGACCCAGTCCCGCTGATTGGCGCTCACAAAGTGCCGTAAATAACATTCCAACAAGGAATTCACCCTCTCCGTCTGCCCATCGGTTTGAGGGTGGAAGCTGGTGGAGAAGTTTAATTTTGACCCGAGCAAAGTGAACAACTCCCTCCACAACTTCCCTGTAAATCTGGGGTCTCGATCACTAATGATAGACTTTGGCAACCCCCAGTACTTCACCACATTCTTGAAGAACAGGCGTGCCGTCTCCTCCGCGCTAGTATCCCTTGTGCTAGAGATGAACGTGCCGTACTTGGAGAAACGATCGACTACCACCAAGATCGATCCGAACCCCTCCGATTTTGGTAACGCGTTGATGAAGTCAAGCGTCACCGACTCCCAAGGGTGCTCTGCTACCAGAAGTGGTTCCAACAATCCCGCGGGCTGCTTGTTGTCCACCTTGTCTTGTTGGCAAACAAGACAAGTCTTCACGTATAACTCCACTTGATCCCTCATCCGTGGCCAGAAATATGACTCCTCCATTAAAGCCAAAGTGCGTTTCTGTCCCGGATGTCCAGCCCACTTTGTATCATGGCACTCTTTGATGAGATCCCTCCGCAGGTTTTCCCACTTTGCGATGTATAATCGCCTTCCTTTGGTGTAGAGTAGCTCCTTCTCTACCCAAAATCTTCTAGCTTGGCCCTCCTTGGCCAACTCCATGAGTTGCATGGCAAGAGGATCCTCCTTCAACCCTTGCCTGATTTTGTCCAACAACTCCCCACTAGCTGTGGACATTGCGGCTAGCTCAGCTTTGCGGCTTAGTGCATCAGCCACAACGTTGGTCTTCCCTGCCTTATGCTCTAACACAAAGTCAAACTCCGCCAAGAAATCCTGCCATCTTGCTTGCTTAGCGGTCAGCTTCTTCTGTGTCTGGAAGTAAGTTGTTGCCACATTATCCGTCTTGATGGTGAACTGCGCCCAAGTAGATAATGCCTCCACACTTGCAAGCAATGGATGATGGCTGTCATCTCCTTCTCTTGAACGGTGTATCTCCGTTCCGCCTCGTTGAGTTTCCGACTTTCGAAAGCTAAGGGGTGACCATCTTGCATTAGCACTCCTCCAATCGCAAAGTCTGATGCATCGGTATGCAACTCGAACCTCTTGCTAAAGTCGGGCAAGGCAAGCACCGGTTCCGTACAAACAGCTGCCTTCAAGTCTTCAAAAGCGCTTTGGCATTCCTCCGTCCAAAGCCAAGCCTTGCTTTTCTTCAACAGGTCCGTCAATGGCACTGCTCTCCTCGAGTAATCCTTGATGAACCTGCGATAGTAGTTCACCAAGCCAAGAAATGATCGTAAGTCTGGTACCTTCGTTGGCGGTTCCCATTCATCAATTGCCTTGATCTTTGCCATGTCCATCCGCAAGCTCCCATGCCCGATGACATGACCAAGAAAGTGTATCTCCTCTTGTCCAAATGAGCATTTGGACCTCTTCACATATAGCTCATTCTCCCGCAACACTTGGAAGACTCGACTAAGATGCTCTACATGCTCCTCGATGGTGTTGCTATATACCACTATGTCATCCAAGTACACCACCACGAATTTGTCCAAATATGGGTGGAATATTTGGTTCATCAAAGTGCAGAAAGTTGCTGGTGCATTGGTTAAACCGAAAGGCATTACCATCCATTCAAACGATCCGTACCTTGTGACACATGTGGTCTTCGGCTCGTCTCCCTCCGCAATCCGCACTTGATGATATCCCTTTTGCAAATCCAACTTGGAGTAGATCTTCGCCTTCCCAAGCATGTCAAAGAGATCTGCAATGAGAGGGATAGGATACTTGTTCTTGATTGTCACCTTGTTTAGTGCCCGGTAGTCCGTGCAAAGCCGCAACATTCCGTCCTTCTTCTTTTGGAAGAGCACCGGGGCACCAAATGGCGCCTTTGATGGCCTGATCATCCCAGACTCAAGTAGAACTTGAAGTTGTTTCCTCAAATCCTCCAATTCAGGGGGAGCCATTCTATATGCTGCCTTGGCGGGTGGCTTTGTCCCTGGCTCCAACTCGATTTTGTGATCCACCTCCCTCCGAGGAGGTAGCTTCAATGGCAACTCCGCGGGCATGATGTCTTCATTTCTTGCCAATACGTCCGCAATGATAGGAGCCACATCCTCCCTCGTGTCACCATCTTCCTCCTTTATGGTGGCCAAGTATGCTGGTTCACCTTTCTTGAATCCTTTAGCCAACTGCATGGCCGATAATTGTTTCGGCCCCTCTTTTGCTGGTCCTTGCATCGTAGGAACCATGCAAGCATTTCCTTCCTCCAAGATGCAAACCGAGCGTTGTGTCGGCATGACGATGTCTTGCATCCTCTCCAAGAAGTCCATCCCAAGTACGACCTTGAAGTCATCCATGGGTGCGATTGAGAAGTCCACCCGGCCCTTCCAGGTGCCCATGCATAACTCTACATGGCGTGCGACTCCTTCAAGTGGTTTTGCCTGACCGTTCACGGTCTTGATCCAACCTCCGCCCTTCACAACCTGCAAGCCCAACCTCTTGGCTTCTCCTTCGGTCATGAAGTTGTGTGAAGCTCCTGTGTCGATCAAGGCTTTTGTAGCCTTCCCCTTGACGACCGCTTCCACATACATCAGCCCCTTGCTTGATGCGGCTTTCGTTGGCTGCACGTTCAAAGCATTTAGTAATTGCAATGAACTCATTTGAGAAGTACTTTCTTCGGGTGGAGTAGTATTCTCCGCCATAGCTGCCAATGACCCGAGCTTTGGACAGCTGCTCATAGGATGTGGCCCCTTGCACACATAACATCCGCCTTTGGGTGTGAAGTTCTTCTTCCTTTCCTCGAATTCCTTCCTTGGACTGGGCAAAGTCTTTGATCCTCCTTTGAAGTGCGCCGACTTGTTGTCTCGCCGGTCTCCCCCACCTTTTCCATAGCCCACCTTGTCCTTCTTCTCCTTGATAGGATTTGGTTGGCGCTGAAACTCGATAAGAGACTCGGCGATGGCAATAGCATCCCTGGTGGTTCTTGGGTCCTTCCTCTTGACCTCTTGCTTCACCCAATTTTGCAGCCCATCGATGAAGTTAAAGAGAAGGATATGTTCGGGGACATCGAATACCTGAAGTGATAGAGCGGTAAAATCCTTCACATAGTCTCCAATGCCTCCCTTTTGTCGTAGCTCCCTGAGCTTCCGCAAGTTTTCATCTTTCACGTTCTCGGGGATGAAGTTCCTTCTTAACTCCTGCTTGAAGTCCTCCCAAGTATCGATCCGGTAGAGTCTCTTTGCAATATCTGTTTGGATTTTCGTCCACCACAATGAAGCAATGTCTTCCAAGTAATAACCAGCATGGCGTACCTTTAGTGCATCATCTGTGATGTCGTATCCTTCCAAGTATTTCTCCATGTGCCAAAGGAAGTTCTCCACCTCCAACGCATCTCGCTTTCCCTCAAACTTCTTGGGTTTGGGCACATCAAGTTTTGCATTTACCATGGCTGCACCATTCCCACCATTTCCACCATTTCCACCATTGGTGGCACCTCGCCTGCGCAAGTCATCCACTTCATTTTCAAGACTTGTGAGGCGCTCTTCCAAGTCGCTTATGATGGTATCAAAAGCGCCTTCCGACTTGCCCATAGTTTGCTCCTTGAGATGATCAAGATCCGCCTGCAACTTCTCTTGCTCAACATGAAAAGTGTCAAAGTACTTACATATTTGATCCACTTTCCGATGAAGGGTAAGATGCGCCTCCCGTAGAGCTTCAAATTCAGCTGAATCAACCATATTTTGCTCCGAGCTGGAACCATCGCGACCCTTGCTCTGGTCCCTCTTGTTCCTTCTATCTCTTTTCTCTTCGGGCGCCCTGCCTCCCTCATCAACAATGCAAGAGTTGTTGTTCCCTTCCAAAGCCATCTACTCTTGATCTTCACGAACCACGCACTAGAGTCAACCTGTGTCAACCTAGCTCTGATACCAACTGTCACGAACTTGTCCCCTTGACAATGTCACGTGCGGCCTTAGCTCCTTTCCGCGCCCTTCGCAGTTAGCTAAGTCAGCCTCCTCCAACACTAATCGTGGCGAGATGAAGATGAGTAAGTGAGCACTTGAAAGAGAGAGCAAGAGAGCAAGAGTGAAGAAAGTAAGAATGCTTAGATTGCTTGAATTCTTGGATGATTTACAAATGAGGGGATCTCCCCCTTATATAGGCCCCCCAAGGGGTTTCCCTCCAAAAGATGGAAGGATCTAGAATTCTCTACCTCTTTCTTGTATCTACATCTTTCAAGAATCTTCTAGACTAATCTTTAGAATTCTATGTACAAGAATATTCTCCAAGATCCTAGATTTCTCTAGAAGTCTCCAGAGACTAACCCCAAGTCGTGACAGCGAGCCCTGGATGCCGTCGAGAAGAAGACGCGACGAGAGAGACGCCGGAGTCGCGCGAGACCTGGATGCCGTCGGAGAAGAGCAACGGATTTCCTCCTCCCTTGACCTCTAAACGCGACAAACTGGAGCCTTTCCTGAGGGTTTGGGGACGCAGAGAATTCAGCCCGGAGCTTTTAGGAGCGATTCAAAAAAGAGCCAAAAAAACAAATGAATAAAATCAGCTTCGATACGCTTGGCCCAAACACACCGGCGTCAAACGTCTTTCTAAATGAGGTACATGGAAATAGCAATGCTTAGCTTGACTATGAAGGCGTTTGGCGGGGTGGATGGTCGCACCGGCGGCCTTGCACTGGGGATCCGCCGCCGAATGGATTCCGAGGAAATCCACAGCGCGGAGTTGTTCGCTCCGCGGGGCCAAACCTACCCTATAGCTCTAAACTAATTCAATCAAAAACGTGCATGATGCTGTCTATAGCCTCATCAATATAATATTTAATGCGTCTTATCTTAAGAAAATCTTCCTTGCATTATTACAGGAAGTAATCAAATATCCTATCCATTATAATTTCTAATTGTTTCTGTCTACTCGAGGCTCCTAAAATCGGTCTATAATGGCCGTCTTAGCCCAGGAGCGGACGAACGCGCAATCAGTCACAGAATTTTGAGACGGCTGACAAAAGATCTTTTTTTCATGAAAAACCCCGGAAAGAGGTGAAAAACCACGCGGTTGGTTCAGAGCCAACCTAACTTCACTATCAACTACTTCTTTACAGGGCTTTTGTGAGGAATCAAAGACGACATACCGGCAGGGGTGTTCATGAACCGAATCGAATCGAATAGCTATTCAATCGAATCCAAATTTGACATAGAATGCAAATATTTGGATTCGGATTCGTTCGAATATTCGAAGTCGGATTCGGATTTGACAGAAAATGTTGGATTCGAATTTAGATTCGAATTCAGATTCAGATTCAAACATGGATTCAAATTCGAATTCGAATTTTATAAAATTTGAATTCGAATTTTATAATGTTCAATTATATATAATGTTTAAATATAATTATATTTAATATTTATTTACATATATGTAATTTATTTAACTATATATTAGAACTATTCGCGAATCATTCGAACAGGAATAAAATTATTCGGATTCAGATTCGAAAACTATTCGAATCTGAATTCGGATTCGAATCCGGATTCGAATTCGAAAAATACAAATTTTAATCGAATCGAATCTCGAACTATTCACGAACTATACTATTTGTGAACAGCCCCTACATACCGCTCCTTGTTACAATTGGGGGAGAGAGATGGAGAGAGGCGTTCGAAGGGTGACAAACCACCGCTCTCGAAGCTAAGTCTTCTTCTTTTTTGCCGCGGTGAGAAGCATGCACCACGCTCTGAGGCTCATATGACTTTCTGTTTGCGTTTGGAAGATGAAGGGGTGCGCACGCAACTCTTGGAGCACTTTGGAGGTTGATGCTGGTGGCCGGAGCAAAGAGCTCGTCGTTGGCTCGGAGGAGACGACCTTGCGGAGTTCCGTGTTTGGAACGAAGCTGGAAGGAGGACGAAGCTCTCTGAGCCGTCTTCGAGACGCTCGAAGATCCTTCAAACACTCCTTCGAAGATGATAAAGATCTTCTAAGGAGTTCTCTCTCTCTCTCTCTCTCTCTCTCTCTCTCTCTCTCTCTCTCTCTCTCTCTCTCTCTCTCTCTCTCTCTCTCTCTTACACTTAGGAGGAAAGGAAGGGGAAGAAAAAGATGGAAATGAGAGAAGGCTTGAGGTTCAATTTATAGGCCCCAGAGGTGGTTACGGTAGTTATGCGGTTATTAGCAGGACGTAACCACCATAATTGCTAATTGCAGCCCAGTTTTACATAGTTTAAGATGCGCATTATTTGTATATTTTTCTATACGCAACCCGATATATTTTTGTATAAACGCACCCACCCATGATGGGTGGTTACTCGGGCGGTTACACGGGCGGTTACCCTCCAATCGGAGGGTGGAGACTTCGCGAAGCGATCGTGCGATCACGGTTGAAGACCCGGCCGACAACGGGGAACCGGCCAGTGGCAAGGGGTGGCCGACCGAGGGCGACTGGCCGTGAGTGGCCGGTCGGGTGGCTGGCTGCACGGCCTAGCGGCCGCGCACCGTGGGCGCACGACCAAGGGAGGCCGACCAAGGGTGGCAGACCGCGGGCCACGACGGCCGGCCGGGTGGCCAGTCGCGAGACCTAGCGGTCGTGCGTCGTGGGCGCACTGCCAAGGGCGGCCGACCATGGGCCACGACGTGCTGCCATGGGCGGCCGGGCAGCCGGGAGGGCGCCAGGGTTAGCTGCCGCGCTCCGCGGGTGGTGCGGCGGTGGCCGGTTGGTGCGTCTCGGGCGGCGGTTTGACCGACGATTTGAGCGAGGATTGCGTTCAGTGATCACGTTCAGTGATCGCGTGCGTGGTGGTTTTCCTAACTCTCCACTAAAGGAGTGGGGGTCATGGAACTCCGGCTATTTGCAACCTGGAATTCCTATACAATGATGGTGACCCCATGACTAATTATGGCTCATTTTCGGGGTGGCAGTGGCGATGAAAAAAGTAATGGTGAGAAATCAATGGTTGCATCAGAGCTGTTCAGAAAGCTATTTTGAAAAATTGTAGATTGTTTAGGGTTCATTTGTTTCGGCGTTTTGCTCCGGCGGCGGGAGAGAAAGCCGCCTGTTGGAACCGGAGGGGGGAGGCCGTGGTTCGAATTCCCGGGTTTTTCTCTGTTTTTCATGGCGCTGCGGGTGCAAACGGACCAAACGCCGCCGCCGGCCATTTGGTTACCCGCCGTGCGGCGGCGTTTGCCCCAATCGGAGAATCTTCATTTAAGTGCTTTTCAAAAAGATATTTTACATTTTTGAAGAACAAATTTTTAATAATATCCGTTTAACTTTTTAATAATAAAAAATGTCTTATACTTGTCTTTTATCACATAGATAAGTGAATATTATATAAATCTTAAATAAACAGGTTACAAAACGTCAGCAATGAGAAGCAAAGATCACAAATGGGTAAAAAATCATGAATGAGAGAACAATAATTTTGCAGCGGCGAGAAAGAAGAAAGATAAAGCACGAATGATCGGGGCGTGACTTTTATAAACCTGTGATTAAAAGAGGAAAAATTGAAAACAGAAAAAATTCGGTTTTTAAAAAGCTATGTTGGATGGGCTACTCAAAAAGCCACAAATCAGGTGTCACACCCGCCTGCCATCTGGCGTCGCACCAGGGTTCACCCGGGCGTCGCACCAGGGTTCACCCGGGCGTCGCACCCGAGCGGCTTTATCAGGGCAACATCCCACACACCCCAACCTTTTGCCGGTCCCACGACAAGACGCGGCGGGTTGTTGATTGCCGAGGTTCGAACCCGACACCCCTTGATAAAGAGTCTTAACGCAGACTCTCATCACCAATTGAGTTAAAAAATGCATGCAAACATACTAGATTTTCCAATTTTCCAATACCCTGCGGGTACGAAGCTTGTCCTGGATCAGCAAGTCTCCATGATAGACATGAAGTTCTAGATTTTTCCAATTTTCCTCTTTAGGTTGATAAACAATACTAATATTTTTTTTACTTAATTAAAGAATCTATGCTATACTAATGCAAACTTTTATTCCCCTAAATCAAAGATATTTGTATGATTGTATCTTATTTAGCTCCCTCAAAATTTATTAACTCTCTTTTAAAGCGAGTGCAATCATGCTCTCAATGTTTGGATATCTGTCAATCTCTCACTTTAAATTCTTACTCATCACAAAATTTTCATTAAATTTCTCATTAAAAATTATCATCAAAGCTATCAAATCTCTCCATATTAAGGAATATGAAAATTAAAGAACCCTTCACCCATTGCCTTATTTTTCTTTCCACTGTATTTTGATATTATGATGAATGATTTCTCGAGGCTTAATTAGGGGTTACAAAGTACAATTCATATCCGTCGAGGGTAGGGCTCATTCAAGTCACGTAGACAGAAGTCAATGTCAATTAAAGATTAAGACAAATCAACCAGCATGAGCAGTGGAAGACCTGGACGAGTACGTGTGAGTATCCCTCCATACTCGCCAAGTGGGTGACCATGGGAGATGCTCGCCGAAGTCAGGCGAGATCCTCCCAAGGTCGGGCTATAAATAAGACCCCCTTTGGATTTGCCTATAAATATGACCCCAGGGGTATGAAGAATGACACCTTTGGCTGAAATTTTGGAGCATGCTTTCGAAGACTTGAACCGTGAGATCTTGGCCATCCTCCTTAGTCGCCACTTTAGATACAGGCCAAGTTGGTGCCTTTCTCATACCCTGCTCGGCCATTCTTGATTGTGGAGGGGAGGTTTCTTCTGAACTTTCAGGTACGTGGTGAGACCTCCCTGCCGCATCACCTGAGTTCCTTTTTGAGTTCCCTTAGTCTCTTTGTCCTTGCCCCTCGAACTGTCAAGTTGGACCGCCGGACCAGTAACCTTAGACTACATTATTGATCAGAATATTTGAAGCCGAGATTTTCCAGGATTCAACATACAAATTTAAGGGTAATGAATTTTTAGGCATCAATCATCCTTCTCCTAAAACGTCTCTTTAATAATTTATCGACGACATTCTTATTTATGTGCCAAGAATTATCTCCAAAAATTTACAAGGAAAATACTACCACTTAGCTCGACTATGGCTCCGCTTGGCGAGGTCTTTTTGCTCCGTGAGTTGTACAAAAACTTTACTGTCAAAGAATGCATGTTTGGCATGACAACGATTATGACCGCCCTCAAGAAAAAAAAACTAGTTTTAAATATAAAAGTGGATGAAGTTCCTTGGATGAGGTCGAGTGTTCACGAACGGAAGTTCATAACAACCACGTTCAAGAATGCCACCGCTGCGCCAAAAGGAGCCTATAGCTCTTAACCAATAGCCTCACTAATACAATACTTAAATGTGTCATATCTTATGAAAAGCTTCCTTGCATTATTATAGGAAGTAACTGAAGCAATCATCAATTCTCTTTAATTTTGTTTATTCTTCTTGTCATGTTTTTGGCCTCTCATTGATGAGTGAATTTTAGGTACTCTGTTCGCACGATGATTTCGTACGAGATCTTTTTTTTTTCATAATTACAGTTGTAACGTAATTATGACTTTAATTTAGACTCATTTTGTAACAAAAATACAGTTGTAAAATAGCTAAAGAAATCACACCTTCGTTACAACTGTATTTTTTTCTTTCACATTTTTATTCTAAAACATATACATACAAGTATTTAAAATGACCTTAAAAATGCATAGATTAATATTTCGTTAATTATTTATGTAAAAAATATAAAAGTAGCAAAAAAAATTTATTTTTTCAAAAAATTTCCAAAACTCCGTACCTTCCTCCAAATACGCTCCGGTACAGAATCATTTTCCCTCATTGATTGTCATATTTATAGGAAGATTTAGGAAATAATATTATTAGTGTCAGGTAAGAGAGAGATAAAGAGAGGGAGAGAGCATTTGAGTATGTGTTTGAAGCTAATATTACCACACGATTCGAAGAAACATAAAGAAATGTGGTCATAGTCTCCGCTAGAAGTAGAAGAACAAAAATGATAAGAAAGTAAAAGATTAAAAATGATTTCATAACATACATGCGCAAAAATACACGCATGGAGCTCCCATCGAAAGGGGTTATTTTTGTGCATGCTTGTTATGAAATGTAAACTCAAAGAGGAGGTTTTTGTAGGCGCAAATGAGTTGTGCTCGAACCAAGCTTGACAAAATTCACAAGCTCGAGCTCGAGCTAACCATTTTGAGCTCGAGCTCGACAAACTGATTGTGCATGATTCGACCTCGAGACCTATTAATTGAGCTCGAGCTGTTCACGGAATTTTCTGCACATGAGTCGTACTTTCTTTAATATATATTAAAACATTAAATGAAAAAACTCAAGAGCGTACTCGTGTGTTGATAAACAAGAACATATGAGGTCAAACTCGAGATCCGTATTTGTAATTATAGATTACACCTCTCTCTCTCTCTCTCTATATCTCTCGAAATATTTGATTTGTTATGTATTTCAGGATCACATTATTATTAGTCTTTGAATGAATTGGTTCGGTATTTCAATCAATTCCTCGTTGCCGATCCTCCTCGATTCCATTCACACAGAACATGTATAATACATTCAAACCCCACGTCGACGGATTCATCCTTTGCGATGCAGAAAGCAATCCTCAAATTCGCCGGTTAGGTATTTTAAACATCATTTCTACATATGGAAGACAAATAATCTGTTTTTCTTGTAAAAACACTTAATTTATTATCACCAATTAGTAATTACAATGAGGAAAAGATGCTGCTACTTATAAAGAAATGAAGAATAGAATCCACAGAAAAAAACAAAACAAAACAAAAAATAGTTGGTGAGGGTTTTATGTGGGCGAAAGAAAAGAGTGAAGCGGAATAATAATAATAAATCTGAAGGCATTATTCGGCAAGTGGATGCCGAAGAACGTGGCTTTGACGTTGATTTTTTATTGTTAGATATAAACAGTACTACAAATTACAGCTGGATACAGCTCAATTGAGCCGGCAGCCGGCCCACCATTGTGGACCGTTATCAACGAACCGGTAGGGCAGTTCCGACGAGGGTCCACCTCCAGTGCCAGGGCGGCGCTTTGAGACCACGACGCTTAATTCTATGTTTTTATCATAAAAAGGCTCGTCTGACCACAATTTTTTTGTACGAGTATTGTTGCCATCTCTAGGAGCAGAGCGGACTCTAATTTTTTCCAAAAATATAGTTGTATTCGAAAATACAACTTTTATAAATTTCAAATCAATTTCAATATATTTTTATAAATAGACTATATTTTTACAACGTTTGGATACAACTGTATTCTTGAAAAAAAATTCAGTCCTGCTCCTAGAGATGGAAACAATGCTCGTACAGAAAATTATCCCTGTTTAATACAACGATAGCCGGCATGAACACGTTTATGAATTTTCGCTCGGGAACGCTAGACCTCACATCAAACTTCATTAATTTTTAAGTTTTATCTTCAAAACTAGTTTTCTTTTTCTTAGTGGCGGTAATAACCTTTGTCATGCCAAACATACATTTTATGACTGAAGTTTTTGTCCAAAGTCACCGTGCAAAAACACACACCAAATGGACCCTAAATATTTTTGACCAACATTTGACGGTTTTTTTAATACACAAACTTATTTTTGTCTGCATTATGAGCAATCTAATAGCATCCATGAAGTCACTATTAGCCGCCATTTTATAATAACACCATATAAAATTATATTTTCACATCATGAGATTATTAGCACCATCCAAAAAAACGCCAAACAAATTAAAAAGTTTCATTTTTTTAAACCACAAAATGTTGAATCTAACTAACCCCCAGCAAAACATTAATAACCTACAAAATATATGTAATTATACAATTTGATGAAAAGCAAAAAATAAAAGCCACCAAAAATCTCATCAAATTGTAGCCACCTCACCTGAAAGTACAAAAATAATAGATTAGTCTCACCAAATATATTAACTAGTAAAAGAAAGTTAAATTGAAATTGAATCCATTATACCTTTGAAAAAAGCTTGAAAAAATAACGCAAACTCATAATTAATTTGATGAAAAAACAACTCAAAATGTATAAGAACATCCAACTTAACCGGAACAAAAAAACAACTCAAAAAATTAAAAAAAAGAGAAGGGTAAAAATTATACCAATCAGTGCAACCCAAAGTTCCCGGCCAAACAACAATGAGACAATTAATGGTGCAATGAAAGACTAAGAATCCCTAGCACCACCACCAGATGCACCTGGAGAGAAGAGGAGCTACCACTGCCGGGAATGGAGGAACTGCGAGGCCGCATGACACGCCTAGAGGGATCGTCGGACACGCCAAGAAATCGTGTCTGCAATCGATCAAAGGCCACGCCGGAGGGAGCGTAAGTCCGGGATTGGACATGTATTCATTGGCAACCAAGAGAACTATTCCTTATGGCACAAAATATAATATTTTGTATTAAACATATCATCACATTGTTTGAACACACCCGCCGTGAATATCTAAGCCTATAGGTTTGTTTGACGCAACTTTTTTTTTTGCTCTGATGAGTTTGATCAAAAACACCGAGATAGAATATATTTGAAATTACGATGATTATGACCGCCACAAAAAAAACCTAATTTTAAATATAAAAAAGAATGGAAAGGACGAAATTCCTTATGAGGTTGGGCGTTTATGTACGTCATAGACAATTTATGCACTAAATCACATTTTAGACTTCTATAAAATAATTTTACAAAAAAAAAAACAAAATATTAATATTGATATTTTTACGAACATTTTAAGTGCCAAATTATACATATTCCGATGATTACTGAAAAAATACGACCATAAATTATGCATTACGATTGTAAATCATGCATTACGATAGTAATCATCGTAATGCATGATTTTATAGTCATATTTTTTTTAAATAATCATAGAAATATGTATAATTTGATAATTAAAATGATCTTAAAAGTGACAACATTAATATTTTGTGATTTTTTTGCAGCCTAAAAATACAATTTATTACATAAAATTATTCATAATGAACATAAAAGTGTGAGCGTCAGTGGCACACAAAAATTTCTCACCAAACATACCGAAATTTTGATATTTCAGACATTAGGGAAGACACGTGCAATAAATTTGTTATTTTGTTTTAATTTATGAAGGCAATTGTTATCCGCACTGCAGTTTTGGCTATCCGCACTCTTTTGTACGATTTATTACGCAGCTTTTAGAAATACGCCTTGTACATACATTTTTAGAAAACGTTTTCTAAAAATGCGTTTACAAAGCATATTTCCAAAAATTCGCTATAGTTGAGCACATGTTTCAATCAGGGCGGAAATACGTCTTATGAGTGTATTTTTAGGAAGTGTTCAACACGAAAGTTGTATGCATGCACAAGACAAATTTCCAAAAGGAGCGTAATAACTCGTACAAAAGGAGCGCGGATAGCCAAAACTATAGAGCGGATAACAATCACCTTTGTGAAAGGAATCCCGATCCGTCAGCAACAATGCATGTGGACGACCTGCGTAGACATCACGCATCCCCACCATCAGCCACGTGATACAATTATTGCGCAAGATTTTTTTTGTGGGCCTGGGCTGATGGGCCCTATCAAATGAGTTTGGATACATTAAGTTTAGGGGTCCGAGTCTTTTTCATTTTAAGAAATTATTATCAAATATTTGAAAAAGAGAGTTTATATTAAACAGCCCGGCCAAAAGCCGTTGTGAGCCCGAAGATAATAGCAAGCCCGACAAAGTACCTTCCAGAGGAGTTCGGCGGCGTCCAAGGCTTCTTCTCCGGCAGTTTTCGGCGGCCGGCGGAGGGGAACCGACGGTTCGCGGAGAAGGAACGCGAGGCGGCGAGCATTATGCAAGCGGGCGAGGGTTTCAAGAGAAAGCACAGGTGAAAAAAAACTAGGGCTGCTATTAGAGATGAGTAAAATCAAATTGTGTATTTTAATGTTTATTGGCGTTGTCAATAGCCAAATAAGGGTTGCTTATATAAACTCCCTTTAAAAAGAAATTAGGTATTACTTTTTTCATAATTTTACTATTATTTTAGGTGAGTGCTAACCGCAACCCACCCATCATTGGCTATCAGTACCCCAACATTTAAAAACACATCTTTTCTGTGATTAACCGCAACCCGACGCCTCTTTCCTCCTGCTCAACTTTTTGATCTCTACCTCAATGTTAACAACATATCTGGGCACATCCCAGAGGAAATCAGCGGCATGGTCAATCTCCACGGCGAGTTCAACTATAGCATTTACTTGAGCTTGCCTTTTCTCCCTCTCTAGGGCTTCTAGTGAGAGATTCTTTCCATGGTGGGAGGGGACCAGAGGTCCTCTCCTCCCCTCATAGCAAGGGCGGCGGTGGTAGTGGTGGACTGTGGAAGGATGGAGGTGGCGGACGTCAGCTCAGTGCTGAAGTGGTGGTCTGCGAGTTGACGAAGGCATGGAGGCAAATTTGAGGGAAACCCCTAGAGGGAATCTTGAAGCTCGTGCGACTAAGCTTGGACTTCTTAGAGGGGGCGAAAGCTCCATGCGCTTTAATCGTGCTGATCGGCGTAAACCTGGAGGTGTGGGATCGGGTATTGCGACAGACAATCGTGATTCTTCATCTGCACCTTTATCTCCGGCGGTGGTGGGCTCGGATGATGCTCGGCGGGTGGAAGCTTCTCAACAGCTGGAGATTCAGGCAGCTAGGACTGCGAGTTTGAAGGTCTCAGCGATGGAATGGGCTGATATGGTTTAGGATGATACTACTGCTCCTCCGGAAGGTAACCCCCTCTCCTCTCAAGATCTGAGGGATGCTGCTCCTGTGGATGATATCAAGATGTCCAGGAATGCTACTCCAAGCATGGCTGATTCACGCACACCAAGTGTTCGATAAAATGCCCAGGAAAATTTTGATTGATGCGCAGGTTAATAACAAGGTGCGGCAAGCCAAATATTGAATTGCGGTTAACATTTTAGGTTATGATGAGATAAATACGAGTTGCGATTAACCATCGCCTTTTTTTTACCATATATATATATAAGCTACTAAGAGGAGCATGCTAAACTATGAGGTTAAATTTCTCAAGACCACACCATGTAAAATAAAAAAATTCCCATTAGGTTAATAATAAAAATAGTAATAATCGCACTCGCTCAATGACACATCGACAGTTGACATTGTGATATTGGGCACGTGTTTTATTTCGTGGATGATGACAAATATCTATTTCGGTTAATGGTTAGGGCAACGTTTGTCATTTATATTTTTATTTTCTTTAAACATAAACTCTACCGGGTATTCGAATCAATTATAATTTCAACCAATTTTAATTTTAAATCACAATATCGATTTAGAATACTGTCGCCGATTTTTTTTAACCCAAGGAAAATACTGTGAGGGGTTGCTCGAAACATCCGGAGGAAGTCTAAGTAAAACCGTTTCTCCGTTGCCTCCAGCTAGGTATATATAGTAGAATACCTAGGATTTTCACACGCATAGCCCCCGAGCTCGTTATTCGTCCGAATATACACTTACAATCTCCTCCTATATTCGTGACAAATAACGTAACGTTTCGGGGTGCTGGAGAGTAGACAAAATAATAAACAAACTAAACAAAGCATTTATGATAGATCATACTAATCAACATATGAAAAGATTTTTGCCTAAACGGCAAGTCAGAAAACCACAGATTCTATCCCAAAAATATAGTCTAAATAATTATTACAAAACATAACATGAAATAAAACGTTTGATGATTCTACTCGTCTAGTAGATCATCGTCATCCATGTCCATGTCTACATCTCCTCCATAATCTCCACTGTAGCCTGCAAGGAATTTCACGAGTCAGACTCTATGAATTCATAATCGTATGCAGTAACGTTTAAAGTAAACTAGCTCTTACTAAATGAGCTTAGCACTTCTAGCAACGGTGAAGTAACACTGTCAGCATCTCATCCAGTCTAACTAGGACTAGACCCGTTATCTTGCTCATTACTGATCACTATGTGCCTCACCAACACATGTGGGCACGCATCACGTGCAACATTATCAAATGTGGAATAATGTGCTGTGACCAATAATGTTTAGATTAACATTTACAACGACTTTCAATTTCCAGTTGAATAATTCTTGAATCAACTTACAATGAGAAAGTTGCTTGGTTATCAAATGTGGAATAACCGGCACCAGACCATCTTGGGTTTTCATCAAGAAATTATTTGGGTTTTCAGTCTGTTTTTAGATGCTTGAATGTTGCGACTAGGTTCTCACTGTTAAAACATAAACTGCGGAGGAAAGTTTCATATTTCTATGAACTTTAATCTCATTTCCCCCGATGTTTTGATTGTGAGAGCTCTATTCAATCCTTTGGTCAAAGAGTCTGCAACATTATCTTTCGATCTCACATCAATAAGGGACATAATCCCTTGACTTGTGAGAGAGGTCAACCAGGATTGTTTCAGCCTGAGATGCCTTCTTTTGCCATTGAACAAAGTGTTCGTATCAATCGTTTTAGTAGCCCGATTGTCGCAGTAAACTGCAACAGAACTCATTTTTAGGCTCGACAAAGGAATGTCCATCACCAAATCTCTCAGCCATTCGGCTTCTTCTCCTGCTGACGCAAGAGCGTAGAGTTTGGATTCCATAGAAGAGAGAGCAATACAGGATTGCCTCTTGGACTTCCAGGCTACAGCTGCTCCTCCTAGTGTAAACACAAAACCACTAGTGGACTTGCTGTCGTTTAATTCTGAGCACCATGATGCATCAGAATAACCTTCAAGAACTGAAGGCTGACCAGTGTAAACTAAAACATACTTTTGAGTGTGCTTTAAGTATCGCATGAGCCTACCCAAGGCATTCCAATGGTCTTTACCCGGATTACTAATGAATCTACACAACATGCCGACCGTAAAGGCTATGTCAGGTCTAGTGCAGACCATGACATACATGAGGCTACCAAGCAGTTTAGAATAATCTAACTGTCTAACCATAGCTCCTTCATTGGGCTTTAGGCGGTTAGTGTAGTCGTATGGTGTCTCAGATGCGCTACTGGCACTGTATCCCCACGTGTCCAACAAGGACTTTATGTAGTGGCTTTGACTTAGGGAAATATCATTTTTCCCAAAGCTCACTTGCATGCCTAGTATAGTGTTAGCTACACCTAGGTCTTTAATGCTAAATTCTTTTATGAGATCTGACTTAACGTCATCCACTTCGGATTGATCAGACCCCAGAATAAGCATATCATCCACGTACAAGCATATTATGGCGACTTTATCCGATCTATTACGTATGTAAAGACATTTATCCGAAAGACTCGACATGAATCCCATGTTCTTTACACTATAGTCGAACTTCTCATGCCATAATTTCGGTGCTTGTTTTAGTCCGTATAAAGACTTAAGAAGTTTACAGACTTTCGTTTCGTGACCGTCTACAATGAAACCTTCAGGTTGACTCATGTAGATCTCTTCGATCAGATCTTCGTTCAAGAACGCAGTCTTAACATCCAACTGATGAACAACAAAGTGCTCAATAGATGCAATAGCAAGGAGAACCTGAATGGTTGTTAAGTGACACACGGGTGAGTAGACATCAAAGTAATCTACTCCGCTTACTTGTGTGAAACCTTTAGCCACCAGGCGTGCTTTATACTTAGCTACGCTACCATCAGGATTCAATTTCTTTTTCAGAACCCACTTACACCCTACGGTTTCAGCCCCTATTGGCTTATCAACCAACGTCCAGGTGTTATTCTGAAAAAGAGAACTCATCTCTTCATCTATAGCTTCTTTCCAGAGTAGTGAATCCCTGGATCTCATCGCTTCCTTATAGGTGGATGGATCGGCCTCAACGTGGTAGGTCACAAAGCCACTACCGAAAGTTCGTGGAATTCGCTCTCTCACAGAAGTTCTCCTAGACTCTAGGCCAGAGTTATCTACCGGAACGGAATATGAGGTGCTCGGTACTGAAGTAGGATCTTCTTCAGTAATAGTTACTTGCATGCCTGAGATTGTTAAGTTCTTATTTTTGAGGAACTTATCCTCGAAGAACACCGCATCCCTAGATTCTATTATGATATTATTAGAAATATCAAGGAACCTATCTGCAGCACTATCCTCAGCACAACCTAAGTAGACACAAGTATTGGTCATAGGTCCAACTTTAGGCATTCTAGGGTCAGGAACCCTGACATAGGCTATACAACCCCAAGTCTTAAGTCGAGTAAACGACGGGGGTCTCTTAAACCAAAGCTCGTAGGGAGTAACCTCTAACTTAGCATGAAGGACTTTATTCAGAATGTGATTCGCGGTCAATACTGCTTCACCCCAATAAGCGGAAGGCATGCCTGCAGTGAGCAACATAGAGTTCAACATCTCTGTTAACGTTCTATTCTTGCGCTCGGCTATGCCGTTAGATTGGGGGGAGTAAGGAGCAGTGGTTTCTGCTATGATGCCCTGTGAAGCAAGGAAGCATCTGAACTCACTGGACATATATTCTCCTCCTCTATCACTCCTAAAACGTTTTATTTCCATGCTTAGTTGGTTTCTACCCTGGTTTTGAAAAGACAAAACTTTTCAAACGCTTCATCTTTAGTTTTAAGCAACGAGATATGACAGAATCTCGTGCAGTCATCTATGAACGTGATCATATACTTCCTCCCACCTCTGGTGACAAAACTTTTAAAGTCACAAATATCGGAATGTATAAGCTCAAGAGGTGTTGTGCTCCTAGTAACCGTCCCAAAAGGTTTCCCAGTGATCTTAGTCTGAGCGCACACTTCGCATTTTTCAAGTGGAGACTTAGTGTCTAATGTGATCTTGTGTGTTGGAACCCGGATACCGGTCCAACTTGTTTGAGACTTGGGGAGTAGCTCGAGTTACTTCTCTCTTCGTCGGATCCCTAGAACTAAGTGTTCCGAGCTAAGAACTGACCCTCACCGGTTGGTAGGTAGCTCCCTAAGAATGACCCACTGGCTGCAGCGAGGAGGTCCCGCCACTAACCCGGAAATCTAACTTGATTTCCCCTCCCGAAAACCAGAAGCTGAGCCTGTCTCAGACAGCACAAGGAAGAAAGCACAGGCTCTCTCAAGAGGGGTGGATCTGTGCTGATCTGAGACATAATGGGTCATATTTATAGGCAAACTCTTATGAGGGTAAAATGGTCCGGATGGCCTGCGGATAGCATAGTTCCGCTTTACGTTTGCGCTAAAAGCACCCCAAGTTGGTCTGCTGATAGCCGGGCTCCGCTGTTCTGAGGAGCTATGAGCAGACCACTAAGGGCATCCAGGGGATTTTATCTCAAAAGATCTTCCTGGGCGAATTCTCCCGTCCTGGTCTCGCCTGAAAACTGGTCCACTCGCCTGGAGGTGTCGGCCTACTCGCCGGACACTCTGGGCTCTTCTCGCCAGGGGGTGCCAGCCTACTCGCCGGACACCCTGGGCTCTTCTCGCCAGGGGGTGCCAGCCTACTCGCCGGACACCCTGGGCTCTTCTCGCCAGGGGGTGCCAGCCTACTCGCCGGACACCCTGAGCTCTTCTCGCCAGGGGGTGCCAGCCTACTCGCCGGACACCCTGGGCTCTTCTCGCCAGGGGGTGCCAGCCTACTCGCCGGACACCCTGGGCTCTTCTCGCCAGGGGGTGCCAACCTACTCGCCGGACACCCCAGGCTCTTCTCGCCAGGGGGTGCCAGCCTACTCGCCGGACACCCGGGGCTCTTCTCTGCCGAATAGGGGTTGTACATTGTGAGTTCTAGCTACTTGGAACATTTTCCTGTAGTTGACGTGTCCTAGTCTCTCGTGTAGAGTCCTAGGGCTAACTAAGTTCAATTGAACTTGTTGGACTACCTCACTTGCTAGACTCAGACGGTACATCCTATTTTGGACATAAGCACATCCAAAATAGTGCGAGTTAACTGACAAAGTCACCATGCCGCTACAGAAGCTAAGCGACATACCCGCATCACATAACAAACTAATAGACACTAAGTTAGCAGCTAGAGAAGGTATAAATTTGACATTCTTTAAAATAAAGACTTACCTGAGGAGAGCAGCAGAGTTGCATTCCCCACCTTCAACACGTCAGTTGTGCCTCCATTTGCTACAGTAACTGATTCCCTTGCATCCTTCAGCTCTGTCAAAAGATTAGCATTGTTGCAAACGTGGCACGTTGCCCCCGAATCCAGGTACCACTCCGTGCTGGCCTGCGCGTGTCCGATCATGGCAACAAAGTCGGATGGCTCAGCTTGGCGGACCAAATGGGCTTGGTTGCCTTCTTGTGGTGCCCGGGTTCTCTCTTTCCTCGGTTGCTTGCATTCAGATGTGCAGTGTCCCCACTTGTTGCAGTTATAAAATTTACCCTTAAATTTCTTAGAGGGTTTACTCGGGCCTGCAACCTGAGGGCTACTACGAGACGTTTTGGTCTTGGGAGGGGGCGGAGGCCGCTTGGAGCTTGAAATCATGTTGGCAGCAGCCTTCTGCTTGCCAACAGCTTTCAAAGCGTTCTTCGTCCTGTTCTCATCCTCAATGCGTATGAAACGCTTGAGGTCGTTTAGACCAACCTGCATCTTCTTGCGATACATTTCCGTTTTGAAATTGTACCACGAGGAGGGCAATTTATACACAATCGTGCCCGCAACAAAACTTTCGGGCAGACTGATGGACTCACTATGCAAAGAATCAATTAAAATTTCAAACTCTGATACCTGAGGGAGAATGGCTTTCTCCTCGTCGAAGCTGAAAGAGTGGAACTTGTCCACTAGGTGCGTCTTGGACATGTCCTCCTCCTTCCTGAAGTGCTCCTGCAGCGCATCCCAGATCTCCTTTGCAGTGCTCATCTTCATGTAGGTCTGGGCCAGGCTGGGAGACAAACAATTGAGCAGGTAGTCCCTGCAGAAGTCTTCATCTGAAAACCATTGTGCCTCATCAGCAGTCCCAACGACCTCAGCACCATCAGACTGAGCTGTGTAGAACACGTTCAAAAACTTCATCCCGAACTGAGTGTTCAACTTCCAGGCGTTGAACTCAGTCGTCGTGAACTTCTCCAGCTTTATCATCGAACGGGTGTCGAAAAGTTGTTCCCCTTCGTCATTGTGCTTGGAGACGGCGGCGGCGGGAAGAGGCGGAAGGCGTCTGAGGGGGATCTGGAGGCACTGGAGAACAGGGGCGCACGGGCACTGTTGCTGAAGAGCGCACGGGCAGTGATCGTGCGTGAGCTGCTGAGCGCACGATCAGCAGTCGTGCGCGAAGGAACTGTCTGGCTGCTGAAGAGCGCACGATCAGCGGTCGTGCGCGAAGGGTCGAGCGCACGATCAGTGGTCGTGCGTGAACTCCCTTTCTTGCAAAGAACGACTGCTTCAGACAGGCACACGAGCGGAGGTTCTGCGTGTCCTGGGCGCACGGGCAGCGGCTCTAGGGCACGGATCTGCCTTCAACAGCGGCAGATCTGGACTTCGGAGGCGGCGCAGCAGCAGATCTGGAGCTTCTTCCTCGGCGAACGACTGCGATGGAGGCAGCGACCTCCTTCACGCACGACGACGGTGAAGAACCAGCGACCGAGGGCTTCCTCCTTGCTTACGGCGACGGGGAAGAAGGCAGCGAGTTGCGATGGAGAACGCGCGAGCAACCGGCGGCTTCGAGCTTCTCCAGGAACGGCAGCAGCAACCAAGCAGCGACAGCTACCTCCTTCTTCGTCGATCGCTAGCAGGCAGCAACGGGACGCGATCGGCGGGTGCAGCGAAGGGCGCGATCGAGGACGACGGGAGCGGACGCGAGAGCGAACCCTAAGGCTCTGTTTCGAGATTGTGAGGGGTTGCTCGAAACATCCGGAGGAAGTCTAAGTGGAACCGTCTCTCCGTTGCCTCCAGCTAGGTATATATAGTAGAATACCTAGGGTTTCCACACGCATAGCCCCCGAGCTCGTTATTCGTCTGAATATACACTTACAAATACTTCTTGGTTGACCAAATTAACCTTTAAAATTAAATTTGACTATCAGCAACTTTTTGTTTTTGTAAATTTTATCAGCATACAATTTTAATCATCAGCATCTTCTTCAAATTCAAAATCTCACCGGCGCTCAACCCCATTCTTTTTCTGCTATGTTTCCGATTCACCTTCGCTCCAAAATCAAGATCAGCTGAGAGAAGAGCAGTGGTAGAAAATCGAACCCCAAAACTGGCAAGAACCCCAGGGAGGAAGGGAAAGGCGTATTTCCTATCATCAATTCCTAATGAAATTACAAATTTACGAAATGATTCAAGCATACCCCAGGAGGAAGGGAAAGACGCGCTTGGATCGAGTGACGCGAAAGTTGGGGAGGCAAAGAGCGACAGGGTTATACTTCCTCTGGAACTGGCTGAGAAATATTCAATCCTGAGTTCTTCCAATGTCTCCCCATTCGAAAACCAGATCCCCATGGTGGAAAATCTGATCTGCGCGTCTTCATCCGATCTTTTGCTCTATTTTAATGCAATCCGATTTACCTCTAGTTCCCGCTTTTTCTATTCCATTGTCGGCTTCAATTGAAGGAAAATCTAAGCGCATGTGCCAATGCAGGAAGTGTTCGAACCGCACGAATACACAAAAGAGGGTCTTTTGGAAATCAAAGGCCAAGATCACCTCGCCATCTTCGACCCCTACAAGCTTGAGAAGACTAGAGAATCTTCGAGTAATCAAGTTTCTAAAATTCATTGGCTTCATGTGGAACCTTATGTCCTGGGTCATGGAGTGTGCCGCCCTAATGGCACCACGCTGGTCAATTGAGGGGGTGAAGCCATCTTACTCTCTCTGGCTTCGTTTGGCACAGTAGTGGCGGTCGTGAACGCGGTGGTCATGAACCGTGGTCCATGAACGCCCGACCTCACCTAAAAAAATTCATGCATTTTATGCTCAAAACTAGTTTATTTTCTTGGTAGCGGTCATAACCTGTCTTGCCAAACATACAATCTATGATAATGTCATTTTGACCCAACTCACTGGGGCAAATAAGCCGCACCAAACGAAACCTCTATCTACATGTAGACACTAACAACGAAAACAATGGGTGCGGGGCCAACAGCCAGATTCGGCTTCCGACCACATCCGAGGAGCCGAATGGGAGAAGCTAGAGCTGTTGGCGGATGCAATCTGGAAGAGATGGAATACAGGGATTGGCGTAGGAGGCTATCGGAGATGAAAGTTTTCATTTTGCGCAAGAGGGTGGAAGACAGTTTGCGGGTTGCGATAAAAGAAACGGGAATAGGAAGTTTAATAAAACATTTTTTTTTGGATTTTGGGGTGCAAATATTCAAAACTGGATTGCGGTTATGTTAGACTAGGGTTCCAAGAGAGAGGGGGAGGGGAAGAGGGAGAGAGGAAGGGGAGAGAGACAAGAGAAGAAAACTCCAAATCAGAATAATACTTAGCATAAACCAATACAAGGGTTCCCCCGGGTTTATATACTACCCGGTGCCAAAATAAGAAAAGACATAATGCGATGCAAAATACAAAGATAAATGCGACGCCGCTCACATGCTTCGGCGCGCGTGTCGCGTTCCCCCCTTCGATAGACGCGCCACACCGGTGGGCGCCCTTCGCCTTCGCTGCCCTCGTCGCCATCCGTAACAATGCCGCCCGCTGGGAAATTTGCCTTGTCCCCAAGGCAAAGGTCCGGAAACTGCTGCTGCAGCTCGGTCTGGTCGACCGACGTGGCCTCTGAGTCCGGGAGGTCGCGCCACAGAACCAAAACCTGCTCCACTGCTTGGTCTCCTCGCTGTAACGTGCGAGTATCGATGACGCGCTGAGGGTGGGCTGCTGGCGGAATAGTGCCTGGGTCTGGTGGTGGAAGTGCCCCCTCAACTGGATGATCGCCAATCACCCGCTTTAGCTGCGATACGTGGAATACCGGGTGGATCCGGCTCTCAGGAGGTAGGCGGAGGCGGTAGGCCTGAGTGCCAACTCAGGCGAGGATCTCGAAGGGGCCATAGTATTTGGCCGCCAACTTGGAGTGGGACCGCGAAGAAGCCGAGACCTGGCGGTGAGGTCGTAACTTGAGGAAGACGGAGTCCCCCTCGCTGAACTGAACGTCCCGTCGCCGGCGGTTGGCCGCGTCTGTCATCCGGTCCTGGACGCGCTGAAGGTGCTGGCGTAGCTGCTGGAGTATGGAATCTCGGTTTCGGAGCAGAATGTCGACCGCGGCCACCGCGCACTCCCCCGGAAGGGTGCGGCTCAAGACCGGAGGGGGCCGCCCGTAGACGGCTTCGAAAGGGGTAGTGCCGGTGCCGGAGTGGAATGAGGTGTTGAATGAGTACTCCGCCCAGGATAGCCACTCCGCCCATGCTCGCGGGTGGTCGCACACGAAGCACCGCAGGTAGGTTTCGAGGCACCGATTCATGACCTCCGATTGGCCATCTGTCTGCGGATGGTACACTGTGCTCATGCGTAACTGAGTCCCCTGCATCCTGAAGAGGGCCTGCCAGAAGGCACTGAGGAATAGCAGATCGCGGTCGCTGACGATCGAACGCGGGATCCCATGCAGGCGGACGACGCCATCGACGAAAGTTGCGGCGACGATGGGAGCTGTGAATGGATGGCGAAGCGGAATGAAGTGCGCGTACTTGGATAAACGGTCTACTACCACCAGAATGCAGTCCCAAGTCTTGGAGCGGGGCAGGCGGGAGATGAAGTCCATGGAGATGTCCTCCCATATCAGAGAGGGGGTGGGGAGTGGCTGGAGGAGACCCCCAGGGAAAGTGGCCTCGTACTTGGCCCGTTGGCACGGGAGACAGGCTGCGACGAAGGCCTTGACCTTCTGAAACATGCCGGGCCAGTATAGCGAGGCCGCGATGCGGCGGTACGTCCGAAAAGCGCCTGCGTGCCCCCGTTCCAGAGTGGCATGAAACTCAACGAGTAGGCGTGGAATCAGCTGGGACGATGCGGAAATCACGAGGCGCTGCTGGTATTAGAGACGGTCCCCCACGAGGTGGTATGGTGGCCAGGACGTCGGGTCGGCCCGGAGGGCCTGCACGATCGTCTGGAAGGTGGGGTCAGCGACCACCTCCCGCTGCAATGTATCGGCCTCCTCCCAATACGGACGGGAAATGGACGCCAAGAGGGCCGTCTGCGGGTGACGAGACAGAGCGTCAGCTGCACGGTTGGCCGCGCCGGCCCGAAACTCAATGTCAAAGTCGTATCCCAGGAGCTTGGCCACCCAGACCTGCTGTGCTGGAGTAGTGATCTTCTGGTGGAGCAAGTAGCGAAGACTATGATGGTCCGTCCGGACGGTGAAGCGGCGGCCCAGCAGGTATGGTCGCCAATGCTGGACAGCAAGGACCAGGGCCATCAACTCTGACTCGTAGGCGGAGCGGGGGCGAACGGTGAGGGCAAATGTCCGGCTGAAATAGGCTACAGGCTGCCCGGTCTGCATCAAAACCGCACCGACTCCGGAGCCGGATGCGTCGCAGTCCACCACAAATGGCTGCGAAAAATCTGGCATGGCGAGGACGGGAGCGGTACTCAAAGCCCGCTGAAGGGCCCGAAAAGCGCTGTCGGCTAGGGGGGTCCACTAGAATCTCCCCACCTCCTCCTTCAACAGCTCGGAGAGCGGCTTTGCCATCTTGCCGTAGTCCCGGATGAACCGGCGATAATAGCCAGTGAGGCCCAAGAATCCGCGGACGTCGCGAATGGAGCGAGGGGTGGGCCACTGAAGTACGACCTGTACCTTCTCCTGATCCATGGCCACTCCGTTGGCCGAGATAGTATGTCCCAGATAACTGACCTCCGTCTGGCCAAACACGCACTTCTTGGGATTCACGTGGAAGGCGTTCTCCCGGAGGGTGGTGAGGGTGGAGTGGAGGTGGTCCAGATGAGCCTGCCAGGATGAGCTGTATACAAGAAAATCATCGAAGAAAACCAAGATGTACCTGCGCAGAAACGTACGGAACAGATCGTTCATGGTGGCCTGGAAGGTGGCAGGGGCGTTCGTCAGGCCAAACGGCATAACGAGGAACTCATAATGGCCGTCGTGGGTGCAGAACGCCGTCTTCGGCACATCCTCCTCGCGGACCCGTATCTGGTGGTAGTCGGACCTTAGGTCCAGCTTGGAGAAGAAGACCGCTCCCCGCAGCTCATCCAAAAGCTCCTGAATAACGGGAATCGGGTACTTGTCGGGAACCGTGGTCTTGTTGAGCTCACGGTAATCCACACAGAAATGCCAACTCCCGTCCTTTTTGCGGACCAGTAGAACGGGGCTCGAGAATGGGCTGGCGCTAGGACGGATGATGCCTGCGGAGAGCATGTCGCGGACAAGCGCCTCGATCTCGCCCTTTTGGTCGTGGCCGTAGCGATACGGGCGGACGGAAATGGCGGTCACTCCCGCCCGTAACGGAATGTGATGATTAGTAGGCCGCGGCGGGGGCAGACGGGTCCCATCGGCGAAAACATCGGAGAAACTATCCAGGATAGCCCGCACGGCCGGGGCCGGAGGAGGTGGTAGGTCGGCCGTGTCCGCTATGTGCCACAAGGCGGCCGCCCACTCCACCTCGGAGGATTTCTGCAATGACTGGAGAGAGACGGCACGACGGAGAAGGGAAGCCTCGCCTTGAAGGATACATGGTGTGCCCCCGCAGAGGAAGCGCATCGTCATGCGGTTCCAGTTGACGTTGACGTCTCCGAGCGTCCGGAGCCACGCCACGCCCAGGATGATATCCACCCCACCAAGTGGGAAGGCGTAAAAATCGGCCTGGAAAGGGCTCTGACCAAGCGTGAGCGTCAGACCTGCACAAAGGCCCCCCGTAGCCCGGCGGTGGCCATCCCCCAGGCAGACCGAGAAGCGGTCGGCGGCGTGCACTGGAAGGGCCAAACGATCCACGAGAAGCTGAGAAATGAAATTGTGGCTAGCGCCACAGTCGATCATCACGACCACGGAGGTCCCATGAAGAGTGCCCCGCGGCTTCATCGTCTGAGGGCCGGAAATCCCGCCGACCGCAAAGAAGGGAAGGTCCAGACGGTGAAAGGTGGCCGCCGGCGGATCCTCGGTGGTGTTGTCGACCTCCAGAGCCTCGAAATCAGCCAATGTGACCTTCGGTTCCTCCTCGCCGATGAGGACCCGAAGGGTCTTGAGCGGGCAGTCATGTGTGGGAGTGTAGGGCTGCTTGCATCGAAAGCAGAGACCCTTATTGCGCAGGTCCTGGTACTCCTGGTTGGAGAGCCATGGATTGGTTTGGGGACGATTAGGACGTGGCGGCGGTGCTGCCCGGCCCTGTCCGGGTGGAGGCTCCAACGGTGGAGGGCGAGGTGCCGGCCGCGGCGCGGCGGCGAGAGGAGGCCGGCCCGGCTCGGGTGGCCGAGTATGGAATTCCGCTTCAACCAAACGGGCAAGGTCCATGGCCTCCGTCAAGGAGGGAGGATGGTGTGTGCGGACCCGTGTCCGGATGTGCGGCCGCAACCCATGCAGAAAGAAACTGAGGTAGTGATCCGGCGGGAGGCCGGGAACATGGGTGGCGAGGGCATGAACTCATCGGAGTAGTCGTCGAGGGAGCCCGTCTGATGTATGCCGCAAAGCCGCTCCACGGCGGAGCCGGAGTAGCGAGGGCCATACCGATTGATGAGGTTTTGTTGGAGGGTAGACCATTGCAAGGTCGGGGTGGTTTGGCGGAGCCATCGAACCAAATGGAGGGCGGAACCTTCCATGCCAATCATGACGGTGCTAACTTTGAGGTGGTCGGGCGTTTGTTGGAGTTCGAAGAATTACTCCGCACGGGCGATCCACCCCAACGGGTCGGTGCCATTGAAAGGGGGCACCTCGAGGGCTCGGGGGCTGCCGGGAATGGTGGGGAACGGACTAAGGGTGGCCGGAGAAATGTCCGGGGGGGTGCCCAAGATGGAGGGGGCCTCGGCGTTGGAGGTGGCGGAGGGAGAGGGCTGTCCGGCAAGAATGGTGTCGAGTTTGGAGTCCATGCGGAGGACGAGGGCTTGGAGGGAGGCGATGGAGGCATCATGATCGGCCAGCCGGCGAAGGATTGTCGGGTCGGAGGCCGGAAGAGAAGGCGTGGAGTCCGGGTTGCCCATTAGACGGAGGGAACGGCGGGATATGCACACCCGAGGCCGAAAGGGGCGAGGAAGACGGCCGGGGCGGGGCGAGCGGCGCTGGGGAAGCGGACAGGGCGAGCGGCGCAGGGGGGGGGGGGGGCGGACAAGGCGAGCGTCGCTAGGCGCGCAGGAAGCGCAGCGATCGGGCGGAAGGATGAGGGCGGCTCGGCGTAAACTCGGCAGCGGGGCTGGATCGTCTTCGGGCGGCGGAAACCGCGGCCGAAAGAGGGCAGGTCGGACCACTTGTTAGACTAGGGTTCCAAGAGAGGGGGGGGGGGGGGGGGGAGGGGAAGAGGGAGAGAGGAATGGGAGAGAGACAAGAGAAGAAAACTCCAAATCAGAATAATACTTAGCATAAACCAATACAAGGGTTCCCCCGGGTTTATATACTACCCAGTGCCAAAACAAGAAAAGACATAATGCGATGCAAAATACAAAGATAAATGCGACGCCGCTCTCATGCTTCGGCGCGCGTGTCGCGTTCCCTCCTTCGATAGACGCGCCACACCGGTGGGCGCCCTTCGCCTTCGCTGCCCTCGTCGCCATCCGTAACAGGTTAACAATCCCCTAAAATAAATACGAGCATCGCACTGATTTAGGATATAGGTGTCGGGTAAATACACGCATGGCGCTGATTTAGTTCGGATCTAGGTGCAGGGTGATAACTACGAAGCACGAATACTTAAAAATGCTCCGTGTATCGGCTCGAACGCGTATCAGATACGGGAAACGTCCGGAAACGTGCGGAAACGCGTTTCCGAAACGTTTCCTAACGTAGGAAACACAATATTTAAATTAAATAAAAAAATTAATTGGGAAACGTGTATCCCCCTTGCGGGATACGCGTTTCCGGCAATTTTATTCACAACGTCAGGCGCGCAGTCACGCCTCATATTAAATGGTGGCTAACTCTTAGAAATAATTTCTTCTCCTTACAAAATCATTTTATTAATTTAATGTCAAAGAAGATCTTGTTTATGTGAAGAGTTTGATGATCATCATTACATATTATGATATTACTTCTCAATGTGTACTTGTAGGCCCAATCTTGACTCTTGAGTAATCTGTATTGATAATAAATAAATCAAACTAAAATGTGTACTTGTAGGCACTATAAATAATGTTTGTGCTTTTGGATACACATGAGCTATTCTTCATATTTTCTATTCCTGTGATATCCAATACCTTCTCCTAGCTTAATCTTTCTCATTGTGCCTAAACAACATGATTGTGCGCCAATTATTCTTTATTGAATGTAGTTACTGGGATGGTACCTTAGTTTGTTAATTGTATTTTTTATATTAATTAATACTTATATTAAAATAATGTAAAAAAAATTTAAAAACGTTTCCCGTATCCGTATTTTTTTAAAAATCACGTTTCCCGTATCCGTTTTGTATCGTATCCCGTATCCGTTTTGTATCGTATCCCGTATCCCGTTTCTGTCCCCGTGCTACATAGATAAGATTATGGAAAATACATCACAAGGGAATCAAATAACCTAAAATTAACATTCAAAATATAATATGACAATTGTTATTCGCAGACCATAAGTGTCTATCCGCAGGCCAACTTTTTTTCATTTTATTTGAGTTTACAAATTGTTATCCGCAGACCAATTTTAAACTTGAGCGGTCCATATCTTTGTTCTCCTGAGCAAGACCCGACAACGAAGGAACATCTCTGACGACCTTCTGAGCACTTTAATGTGTGCACGGATCGTGATTCATAAAATAAATGCACGGATAGAGACCAAGTTGAGGAAGAAAGACAATTTCTTCATTGTTCAGGCGATTTCGGTTTGTTTGGGAAGATTTAGATAGCTAGGGTTACTCTCTCCCTGTGGTGAGGAAGGCGAAGAAGACGTTAATTTTTTTGACTAATCTGTGGATAACAAAAATATCTGTGAATAGACAAAATCTGCGAACAGACAAGTGCGATTTGTGAATAACAACCGCCTATAATATTTTATCATATTATGTGAAGAACCATTAGAAAAAGGTCTGCTCTCAGTATTTAGGTCGACTCGTCATACAATTGGCTTAGATAAGCTGTAATTTTGTAAACAGCTTCCGGAGCTTTGGCGTGTATTCCAATGTCTCACATCGTCAGTCTTCAGATGCTTCTCCTGTTGTTTGTCTGGCACTCGAAGTAGCCATAAGAAGAGTCGAGCCCTACAAGAACTCCATCACCGTTCTCTTTGGGGGAGCCGACAACACGCCACTAAACAATATACACAAACATCGTAGAACGCCCGTCACCGTCATCACTTTGGGGGCGTCCTCAACAACCGCCGCTAAACAATATACACAAACTTCATAGAACGCTATGTAGGGCAGCGGATTTCTGCAATCACTAGAAGCACCCTCATACAGCAAGATCGGGTATTTTAAATCCCAGTGACGGAGCTAGTGATGGCCAAGGGTGATTATATTGTATACTTATGGTCTGTTGAAATTACTACTTTACATACAACATTGTACATTAACTCATCATCCTCACAAGGGTATAGTGACAGTAGGGTCCTAGGATAGGTGCTAGATCTCATGGATGACTTAACGCTTAGGAAATATGATTCTACCATGCCACAAAACCCCTCTTCGGAGTACATTTTCAGGGAGAGTATTTTGTGCATGCATGTTATGAAATATGAACTTCAGGGGAGATAAATATTATGTTTTATAACATTCAGGGGAGGTTTTGTAATTTCAATAATAAGAGGGGTGCAATCTGTAATTATGCTATCTTCCAGGAAGTTTTGGTAATTATTAGTCTATATATATATAAGTGTCAATATAATGAACAATACTACATACTATTTGTAGAGAAACAAGAGCAAAATATACCTGGGCCAATGGACTGTCCAACGTTCAGCTTTCAACCAACAACAGTTGAGCTTTCTGCTGAATTTCTCTGAGCATTCTAATATTGACGACCTGAGAATCTTGCTCGTGCTTCCAGGCCTTGGCAACATGGATCAGACTTTGAACGGCGCCCACTTTTTTATCATCGTGCCGAGGATTACCATAAATAGCCTCAAAATCATTAGATTTTCCCATGGCCCTGTATAGAACTGAGGAAGGTACTCCTATTTATCAAAATATAAAAATTAGAGCCCGTAGGTAATAAAACCATCAAGCAGGCAGATGATTCATACTAAAAAATTAGCTTATGCTGTCTAAAAATATAAACAATTTTGTGAAATTGGCCTCAAACGCTTAACGGAAATAGATCACTCATTAACATTCTCTCGAGAATATTAACATAATACAATATGCCGCATGACTAGATTTAAAAAATAAAAATAGTATTTTTTTAAAAATACATTTATTTTCTCCATGTGCTAAAATGTAATTATTTTTAATTTACATGCACATCCACTCAGCATCAAGTAAGCATATTGATGCAGCAGAATAGAGATGAAATGAGATCTTATAAAGAGGAATCCTCAAGATGAACTCTGCCTTGATGGGTAGGGTTGAAAACAGGCTTAAAACTGAATGATGGAATATGCCCACGACATATAAGATGAACGGATAAACGGGTAGCCTGGTGCACAAAGCATCCCCGCGCAGCAAGGGTCCGGAGAAGAGTCCCACCACAAGGGTGAAATGTGGGCAAACCTTACCCTGCATTTTTGCAAGAGACTGCTTCCAAGACTCGAACCCATGACCTCAAGGTCACACGGCAAAACCTCAACCGGTGTGCCAAGGCTCCCTTCATATAAGATGAAAGGATATGTAAATTAAAATTGGTACAGTTCGTATCAAGATTCCGATTTGCTATTAGAGTCCCGATTGAATTAATTTGGCCCGAGCCTAATTCTCCAGCAGAATCCATCTACTCCACAATAGATACTATCAAGAGATTCAAGACCCATAGAAATTTGGTCCAACTTCTTAGCTCCTACATCACGTATCTATTTATTTCTTGACAGAATGCTAATGAGGGATCTCCATTGCTTGAGATCAATTTGAATCCACAAAAAAAAGTTAAAAACTTATAATAAATTGAGGGTAAAGTTTAGGACTATTTTCATAATTTTATAATACAAAATTTATGAAATAAGTTAATACTATTACAATTATGTGAACAAGACCCTACTTTTTCAAACAAGAACGACCCCAACTCTAGCATCCTCATGAGGATTTCTTGAAACCCTAAACATTATTAGTCTGTTCATTTGAAAGGAATGGGAGCTTTGAAATTAGAATTGAAGGTTCATTTATATTGGAATTAGACATCCATTTCTAATTTTGAAGCCTTGATTCCGTCCAATCGAATGAGCCCGTAGAGCTTATCATGAAGCCCCATAAAAAATCCTAATTATAGTGAAATAAGAGGGTGGGTTTTCAGGAAACTAAGGCTCCGTTTGGTACGGTGGTGGCGGTGATCAACGCGGTGGTTATGAACTGTCGTTCATGAATGCCTGACCTCACCTAAGGAACTTCATCCACTTTTATGTTCAAAACTAGTTTCTTTTCTTGGTGCAGGTCGTAACCGTTGTCATGCCACACATACATTCTATGATGGTGGTGTTTTGTTCAAACTCACTGGATAAAAAATGCTGCGCCAAACATAGCCTAAGACGTATAAAACAGGTTACAAGAAACCAACGTATGATAATTTTCAAGAAATCACATTATGCCCGCTAGTTGATTATTCTTAAAGAAAAATAGGATAAAAGATATTTCCTCGTTTGCAAAAAAAAAATTAGAACTTTCTTTTTTGACAAAAGGTCCAATTCATATGACATTTTATACAAATAATCCAAAATAAAATAAAGTGAGAACAGTTACCAGCCAGACGAGCAACATTTATACCATAGCTTTTTGGACAGGAACCTGGGGTCAATCTGTAAAGGAATGTGACTTCTTCCACACCATCTGTACCCATTTCAACTCGGCAAGCCATATGACACACTGATACCTAAAAGTAGAATGGCAGATTCAAAGTCAATTTCTAAATAATCAATTCAGAATATCTGGAAAAACAAAACAAGGAATTTTTTTTACTCTGGAATCTTTAATGAAATTCGCAGCTAATCTGTGGTAATGAGTGGAGAACATGCCCCTGCAGTGAGTCTCATGAACCAGATACTGTAGAACAGATTCTGCGATTGCTTGCCCGTCGGAAGTCGATGTGCCGCGCCCAAGCTCATCTAATGCGACAAAGGAATTTTGAGTCGCAGAAGTCAAAACGGATGCAGTTTCTGAAAGCTCCGTCAAGAATGTGCTTTGGCCGGTAATAATGTGGTCCCTTGCTCCCATACGAACAAAGATGCGGTCGACGGGTGAGAGCTCGAAGCTCTCTGCAGGAACATCAGCTCCAATCTAAAGCAGTAAATAGGGAGGTTGAGTTTGAATCAAACAAAAAACATAGTGAATCTCAGATAAAAGGGCTACAATTAGGGAGGTTAAAAGCATTTAAACAAGTTCGAAATTTGATTTAGCTTGAGATAGTGACGCAGAACGAATCTATAGGCGGCGGAATATCTGCGACCTAACCCTACATGCTATGTAAAGTCCGACAGTGTGAATCCAAATTAGATAATAAATAATTAAATCTCACGCAAATATTTCAAAGCAACGCAAAATAATTTATTGAGCGAACAAACTTTGGGTTCCCTCCACGTGGAGGTCCAAAGATAGAGCGCGTGACGAATCTGTCCTTCCTGCAGTTAGAGATTAATCTAAGCACAAATAATCATAATAAACTGAACATCCAAACGATAACAATGTTTTACAGCCAATAGCCAATAAAAAACACAACACAAATATTAGGGCTGCTGTAAATAAAGAAAATCTGAACGTTGGAGAGCTCCCAGAGGGTATCTGGTGGTTGGTGGACCGGATCGGGTAGGGGAAAGCTAGTTGGGGATTAGAAGGGCTGGATCGGGGAGGGAAGTGGCTGGATCTGGGCTGGAATGGCCAGATCTGGACTGGTTCCGGGTGTAGACAGCCAAGGAGGGATGTTGGGGCTTGCGGGTAGGCTGTCTGGGACGTGGAGGAGGAGCGGCGGGCTGCTGTTGGCAGGGAGGAGGAGGGACGGCAGGGGTGGTTTCTAAGTGGCTGGCGTGGAGTTGGAGTAAGACAGGCTGAGGGGGAGGTGCAGCCAGGCCAGGGATGGAGGGAGTTGGTCCGACAGCCCTGGGTGGTTTTTTGGGAGAGTGACGGCTTGGTAATGAGGGGCGGCGGCCTGCTGCTGGCCGATGGGTTACTTGGTTGCAGGAAACGAAGGGGGAGGGGGGCTGTTGTGGAGGGGCGGCTGTTCAGGGAAGGGGAAAATGCTTTAGAACCATAGAAAATTTCATTAACAGTCATCAATAGTGAAGTGGCTGGTCTGGGTGAGGAATACAGTGGAACGGCTGATCTTGGAAAGGAAATTTCAAGGCAGCAGTAACTGGACAGCGGGGGAAACAGAGGAATAATGGAAGAAGAAATTAATAGGACACAAACTTACCCAAGGAATCATCACCAAGGGGCTCCACGGAAATGGAAGAAGAAATTAATAGGAAGAAGAAGAAGAAGAAGAAGAAGAAGAAGAAGAAATTAATAGGAAGAAGAAGAAGAAGAAATTAATAGGAAGAAGAAGAAGAAATTAATAGGAAGAAGAAGAAGAAGAAATTAATAGGAAGAAGAAAAAGAAGAAGAAGAAGAGAAATTAGGAAGAAGAAGAAGAAGAAATTAATAGGAAGAAGAAGAAGAAGAAATTAATAGGAAGAAGAAGAAGAAGAAATTAATAGGAAGAAGAAGAAGAAGAAGAAATTAATAGGAAGAAGAAGAAGAAGAAGAAATTAATAGGAAGAAGAAGAAATTAATAGGAAGAAGAAGAAGAAGAAATTAATAGGAAGAAGAAGAAGAAATTAATAGGAAGAAGAAGAAGAAATTAATAGGAAGAAGAAGAAGAAGAAGAAATTAATAGGAAGAAGAAGAAGAAATTAATAGGAAGAAGAAGAAGAAATTAATAGGAAGAAGAAGAAGAAATTAATAGGAAGAAGAAGAAGAAGAAATTAATAGGAAGAAGAAGAAGAAGAACGAAGAAGAATGCTCCCTTCTTCTTATTGCTGAGCAATTGTGGAGGCACGAGCAATTGTGGAGGCACAATTCCCACATATTTTTTGGACACATTGTGTTGTGCACACCTTAAATTTAGTATTAAAAATATTTGTGCAGCCAATAATACTGATCGTTGTGCAAAAGTTAGAGAACAATGCGGATGGATAACTCAAGTGGCTAATGAAGCACGATTCCCACATATTTTTTGGACACCTTGTGTTGTGCACACCTTAAATTTAGCATTAAAAAATATTTATGCAACCAATAATACTGATCGTTGTGCAACAGTTAGAGAATAATGTGGATGGATAACTCAAGTGGCTAATGAAGCTCAATCAATATGACTTTCATAATGAATCATCAATACAGGTTGAACATGTATAACTCTTTTGTTTCATTGAAGTTACTTGCAGTTGCTGAAACACGATTTACTTCCACTATAGTGATGTTGAAGAGGTTTAAACTTGTAAAGATGAGCTTGCTTAATATGGTTGGATGTCCCGAATGGACTATGTATAGAGCAGATGATGTTGAGAAAGTTCTAGAGATTAAAAACATCATCTATAATGACAAATGGTGGGATGACGTGGACAAGATCCTTGATATAACAAGACCCATATATGATATGCTTAGGGTTTGTGATACCGACAAACCTAACCTTCATTTGGTGTATGACATGTGGGATTCAATGATAGAAAATGTGAAGATTGAAATATATAGACACGAAAAGTTAACGGACTTGGAAGCTCATTGCCCTCTTTATGAGACAATTTATGATGTCCTCGTTGATCGATGAACCAAAAGATGCACACCACTACATTGGATGGCTCATTCAATCCAAGATATTTTTTTTGCTTATTTGATATTTAACATTTACAATTATTTATCTATTTACTATATGCTTTTATTTGTAGGTATTATAGTCGAGAATGGGTTGATGGAGGGCCAAATAGAGTTGCTCCAAATACAGATGAGGAGATTCTTTGGAGAGGAATAAATGCTTAAGAAGATACTTTCTTGATGTGATCGAGAGGAATATAATAATCAATGAGTTCTCTAGGTTCACGGGGCTTGGTCAAGCTTTTAATGAGCCAGATAGTTTGGAGAGCAGAGCTTCATTATTGCCCAAAGATTGGTGGAGTTACTATGGAACTTCAGCTCCTAAATTGCAAGAAATTGCTTTAAAGCTTTTAGGTCAACCTTCTTCATCGTCCTGCTGTGAAAGAAATTGGAGCACATACTCATTCATTCACTCATTGAGAAGAAACAAAATTCTACCACAACGAGCTGATGATTTGGTGTATGTGCATAGTAATCTACGCCTATTATCGAGGAGAAACGAAATCTACAATCAAGGAAGGAGCAGAATGTGGGATATAGGAGGAGATGCATGGGCAAATCCTTTTGATGGAGTTGGCATGCTTACAATTGCCAACTTATCTTTAGATGAGCTAGAAATTGAAGAAGCCTTGATCTCAAACAATACGGAGGAAGATGAAGAAAATGAGTGATGAACATCGTTAAATTTGAATTGATTATGAATATTTCATGTCTAAGAACTTCATGTTATATTGCATTAGTTATGGACTTGTACTTCAATTGATTATTTATGCTTCATGTTTTATTGTTTTGAGAATTTATAATTGCATTTTTAATACATATACATATATATTTATTATATTTAATACAACGTATCCCGCCGTACTCGTATCTTTGTTTTTTAAATTTTGTCGTACCGCGTACCGGATACGTATCGTAATCGGTACCCGTACCCGTGCTTCCTAGGCGTAAGGTTCTCGACATTGAACACAGTATGGGTACTATTACAGAGCTGCATGACGACGAGCCTCCTTGGAAAGTTTACACGCGCCGGGCGCATATATCGGATGGGCCCACCATTCCCGCGGAAGATAATTAATAATTTATTTGCTGCTTTGTTTGCTTCAAGTGTTTTATTTATTGATTTGTTTGCATGATTTATTTTAAGTAACTTCGTATTTCCTTTTTAGAATATTTCCTTTTGTATTCGCTCCTCATCGCTATAAGAGAAGGCGTAAGCCCTGTATTATTTTTTACCTTGGAATGAATGTATGTGTTCTCTTCTCCTCTCTCTTAGCCCTAATTCGTTCTCTCTCCCTCTCTCTCTCTCTCTCTCTCTCTCTCTCTCTCTCTCTCTCTCTCTCTCTCTCTCTCTCTCTCTCTCTCTCTCTCTCTCTCTCTCTCGTAACCCAATTTCCCGACCCCTAACAACTGGTCCGACCTGCCATCTCCGCCTGCCAACAGCCGCCGGAGAACCAGCCCCGTCGTCGTCTGCAGTCCCGCCCGCACGCACTCGCCGTCGACCACGCCGCGGTTCCACCCGCGCACGTCATCGCGGTTCTGTCTGCACCTGCCGCCGCCGCCCTTCCGCCGCTACAGCCCTCCGCATCGCAGTCCGTCCACCTAACCACTTGGGGGGATGGCCCCCAACACCCGTTCCACGGCAGAAGTTCCAGCGGCAGACTCCAACGAGGCACTCCTCTGCCGTATCGACGCACAGGAATCCCTCGTGACCGCCATGCACGCCTCCCTTGCCGCCCTTCACGCAAAGTTTGATGCCCTCCAACCCACAGCTGCCTCCTCTACCAACGGATCTGCATGCCCATCCACCGGCACGTCCATCCTCGGCGCGGCACAACCTCCGCACAACGGAGATCCCGCGACGCTAGTTCCTCCAGGCCGTCCATCCCTCACCTTGGATCTTCCAACCTTCGCCGGTGTGGACCCAATCGGGTGGATTGCCAAGGCGGAACAATACTTCTATCTCCATCGTATGCCCGAGCAGGACAAGGTCTCTACCACCATCGTAGGGCTCGACGACTCCGCCCTTCATTGGGCCCAGTGGCTCAGCCAACCAACCTGGCTATATCCTGACCGGAGATCAAACATGTGATGATCCGCCGCTACGACAGACGCTACTCTGGATTCGCCATCGAACGACTGTGTGGGGTACGCCAAATCAGCGCATTGGATGATTACATCGATGAGTTCGTGACCCTCGTCACCCATGTTCCGGGCCTACCACCGGATCATTACCTCGGCTTCTTCATGCAAGGCCTCAAGCCCAACATCCGGTCCCGACTCCGCACCCATCACCCTTGGACGGTGTCCGAGGCCCTCGACATGGCATGCCTCGTGGAGGCGGACCTGTCTCCGCGACCTCCACCGACTCCTTGCGGGCCTCCGTCGGGCGGCCGACCATGGCGTACCGCCAACCCAGAACCACCGGCCACTCGGCCGCCTCCAGCTGGCCGGTCGGGCCGCCCAGGATCCCCGCAACGAATCTCCAACCGCGAGTTCGACAACCTTCGTCGCAAAGGGCTCTGTTTTCGCTGCCGTCAACCCTACTCCCCTACCCACGTATGCACGGTCAAGGAATTTCACGCCATCATTGGCGACTTTGAACTAGAGATCACCTTGCAGGACTTTGAGGACCTCGAGATTGCAGCAGAGGACACCACTGGGACCGCCACCGAGGCCGACCTTCATCGTCTGGAACTCCCATGTTTTTCAGTGGGCGGCATCTCCGGCCCCCAAACCATGAAGTTGGCGGGCAAGTTAGGTGATCGCCGCATTATCATCATGGTGGACAGCGGGGCTAGTCATAATTTCCTCTCAGTACAACTGGCCAAGCAACTCCGCCTCCCGATGGAGCCATCTCCGGACTTCACTGTTAGCTTGGGCGATGACGGCCGCCGGTCGATCCAGGGACGTTGTCCAGCCGTCTCGCTTTTTGTGGGCCCTTACACAGTGACGACGGACTTCTACGTCTTCGGCCTTGGCGGGATCAACGCCATCCTGAGTGTGGCATGGATGTGCACGCTGGGTGACGTGCGAGTCAACTGGAGGACTATGACAATGCGGTTCCTACAAGACGGGCGGGAGCACTGCCTTACGGGAGATGTTGCCTTACTTCGCTCACCCGTCTCCTTTCGCACGATTTACCGGACTTCAGACGTCGATTTCTCAGCATGGCTCTGGTCCATCGCGGACACGACACCACCACCCCCATCTCCACCCCCGGCCCTTCAGGCCCTTCTATCCGAATTTGCGGACCTCTTCTCCGCACCATCCGAGTTGCCACCCGCTCGAGCGTACAATGATGCCATCCCTCTACAGCCCGGCGTGACCGCAGTCTCGGTTCGACCATACTGTTATGGACACGTACAAAAGGATGAAATCGAGAAGCTCGCACGCGACATGCTGATGGGGGATCTCATCCGCCCCAGTGCGAGCCCCTTCTCTAGCCCGGTCCTCTTGGTTCGAAAGAAGGACGGCAGCTGGCGCTTTTGCGTAGACTATCGGGAGCTCAACAAAGCCACCGTCCCGGGCAAATACCCAATTCCAGTGATTCAGGAGCTTCTGGACGAACTCCACGGCACGACCATCTTCACCAAATTGGACCTCCGTGCTGGCTACCACCAGATCCGCGTTCGTCCGACTGACATCGCCAAGACGGCCTTCCGGACCCATGACGGCCACTACGAGTTCCTGATCATGCCATTCGGCCTGACTAACGCGTCGGCCACCTTTCAGGTCACGATGAACGACATCTTTCGACCGGTACTTCGCCAACATGTACTTGTTTTTTTGGATGACATCTTGGTCTACATTTCTTCTTGGCAGGAGCACCTCCAGCATGTCCGCCGGACGCTGGCCACGCTACGGCACCACCACCTCAAGCTCCACCCAACCAAGTGCTCTTTTGGGGTTCCAGAGGTGCGCTACCTGGGACACACCATCTCCGCCACAGGGGTCGCAATGGATAGCAACAAGATCGAGGCGGTCCTCCAGTGGCCAACACCATCTTCTATCCGCGATGCCCGCGGGTTCCTGGGCCTAACAGGATACTACCGCAGGTTCATACAGGGGTACGACACTCAGGCATGTCCCCTCACCCAGATCCTGGGCCTAACAGGATACTAATGCAGGTTCATACAGGGGTAACACACTCTGGCCCGTCCCCTCACCGGACCATTACCTCGGCTTCTTCATGCAAGGCCTTAAGCCCAACATCCGGTCCAGACTCCGCACCCATCACCCTTGGACGGTGTCCGAGGCCCTCGACATGGCACGCATCGTGGAGGCGGACCTGTCTCCGCGACCTCCACCGACTCCAGGCGGGCCTCCGTCGAGCGGCCGACCATGGCGTACCGCCAACCCAGAACCACTGGCCACTCGGCCGCCTCCAGCTGGCCGGCCGGGCCGCCCAGGACCCCCGCAACGAATCTCCAACCGTGAGTTCGACGACCTTCGTCGCAAAGGGCTCTGTTTTCGCTGCCGTCAACCCTACTTCCCTACCCACGTATGCACGGTCAAGGAATTTCACGCCATCATTGGCGACTTTGAACCAGTGATCACCTTGCAGGACTTTGAGGACCTCGAGATCGCAGCAGAGGACACCACCGGGACCGCCACCAAGGCCGACCTTCACCGTCTGGAACTCCCATGTTTTTCAGTGGGCGGCATCTCCGCCCCCCAAACCATGAAGTTGGCGGGCAAGTTAGGCGATCGACGCATTATCATCATGGTGGACAGCGGGGTTAGTCATAATTTCCTCTCAGTACAACTGGCCAAGCAACTCCGCCTCCCGATGGAGCCATCTCCGGACTTCACTGTTAGCTTGGGCGATGACCGTCGTCGGTCGATCCAGGGACGTTGTCCAACCGTCTCGCTTTCCGTGGGCCCTTACACAGTGACGACAGACTTCTAGTCTTCGGCCTTGGCGGGATCAACACCATCCTGAGTGTGGCATGGATGTGCACGCTGGGTGACATGCGAGTCAACTGGAGGACTATGACGATGCTGTTCCTACAAGACGGGCGGGAGCACTGCCTTACGGGAGATGTTGCCATACTTCGCTCCCCCGTCTCCTTTCGCACGATTCAGCGGTCTTCAGACGTCGATTTCTCAGCATGGCTCTGGTCCATCGAGGACACGGCACCACCAACCCCATCTCCACCTCCGGCCCTTCTATCTGAGTTTGCGGACCTCTTCTCCGCACCATCCGAGTTGTCACCCGCCCGAGCGCACGATCATGCCATCCCTCTACATCCCGGCGTGACCGCAGTCTCGGTCCGACCATACCGTCATGGACACATACAAAAGGATGAAATCGAGAAGCTCGCAAGCGACATGCTGATGGGGGGTCTCATCCGCCCCAGTGCGAGCCCCTTCTCTAGCCCGGTCCTCTTGGTCCGAAAGAAGGACGGCAGCTGGCGCTTTTGCGTAGACTATCGGAAGCTCAACAAAGCCACCGTTCCGGACAAGTACCCAATTCCAGTGATTCAGGAGCTTCTGGACGAACTCCACGGCGCGACCATCTTCACCAAATTGGACCTCCCGCCTCCGTGCTGGCTACCACCAGATCCGCAGTCGTCTGACTGACGTCGCCAAGACGGCATTCCGGACCCATGACGGCCACTACGAGTTCCTGGTCATGCCATTCGGCCTGACTAACGCGTCGGCCACCTTTCAGGCCACGATGAATGACATCTTTCGACCGGTACTTCGTCAGCATGTACTTGTTTTTTTATGACATCTTGGTCTACAGTTCTTCTTGGCAGGAGCACCTCCAGCATGTCCGCCAGACGCTGGCCACGCTACGGCACCACCACCTCAAGCTCCACCCAACCAAGTGCACTTTTGGGGTTCCGGAGGTGCGCTACCTGGGACACACCATCTCCGCCACAGGGGTTGCAATGGATAGCGACAAGATCGAGGCGGTCCTCCAGTGGCCAACACCATCTTCTATCTGCGATGTCCGCGGGTTCCTGGGCCTAACAGGATACTACCGCAGGTTCATACAGGGGTACGACACTCTGGCCCGTCTCCTCACCCAGATCCTGAAGAAGTCAGCCGAGGGCACCTTCGAGTGGTCAACGACGGCCTCCGCCGCTTTCATCGCTCTTCAGCAGGCCCTGGTCCGCGCCCCGGTGTTAGGCATGCCGGACTTTACTCAGCCCTTCCTCGTGGAGTGCGACGCTTCGGGCATCGGCGTGGGAGTCGTCCTTATGCAGGCCGGCCGCCCTGTGGCCTACTTTAGCCGCGCTTTTTCCGACACTATCCGCAGCCACTCCGCGCTTACGAGAATGAGCTCATAGGCCTCGTCCTCGCAATCCAGCACTGACGGCCCTACCTACTGGGCCGACATTTCGTGGTCCGCACCGACCACCATAGCCTTCGGTACCTCCTGCAGCAGAAGATCGCTACGCCCGCACAACAGGTGTGGGTGGCCAAGCTACTGGGCTACGACTTCAGGATCGAGTTTCGGCCTGGCAAGGCGAATCGCGCAGCCGACGCCCTCTCCCGTAACCCCATACTGGCAGCCATCTCCCGCCCCGTCTGCGAGGGTATGGAGGCCCTCCAATGGGAAGTAAAAGCCGACCCGACGCTCAACAGGATTCGAACAGCACCCAGCACGGACGCCGCAGCCCACCCACCGTACTCCTTGGTGGACGGACGCCTTCTCATCAAGGGCCACCTCGTACTCGCGCCCTCCTCCCCGAGCATCCCCCTGTTAATGGCAGAGTTTCATGCATCCCCAACGAGAGGACATGACGGTGCTTACCGGACATACCGACGGTTGGCAGCCTCCCTTTATTGGCCTCACATGTTCCGACAGGTCAAGGCCTTCGTGGCCGCCTGCAGCATCTGCTAAAAAGCCAAGTACAAAGCAGTATTTATGGGTGGTCTACTTCAGCTTCTTCCTATCCCCGACCGCGTGTGGGACGACATCGCCATGGACTTCATCACACGACTGCCTCGATCACAGGGACACGATTGCATCCTGGTCGTGGTGGACCGGCTCTCAAAGTATGCACATTTCATTCCCCTCCATCATCCATACACCGCCGCCACAGTCGCCGACAGCTTCATCCAGGGGATCATGCGCCTCCACAGATTTCCCCGGTCAATCGTGAGCGACCGCGACCCGCTATTCCTGAGTACCTTTTGGACTACACTGTTCCGTTTACAGGGTACCCGTCTTCGTATGAGCACGACATACCACCCACAGACCGACGACCAGTCAGAGGTCCTCAATCGGTGCCTGGAAACGTACATTCGCTGCTTCGTGGGGGAGCAACCTCGCAGTTGGGCCAAGTGGCTCGGATGGGCGGAGTACTCTTACAACACCGCCCACCACCAGGCGACCGACACTACTCCTTTTGAGGCCGTCTATGGTCGTCCTCCACCATCTATTGTCCGCCACCTTCCAGGGGAATGCCAGGTGGAGAGCCTGGCCACCGCTCTCCACGATAGGGACACCATTCTGGATCATCTGAAGCACCACCTACAACGGGCTCAACAGAAGATGGTTTCCTTCGCCAACAAGAAGCGTCGGGACCTCTCCTTTGAAGTGGGAGAGAAGGTTTTCATCAAGCTCCATCCCTACCGCCAGCTTTCAGTGGCACGCCGACCATGCCCCAAATTGGCGCCACGGTTCTTCGGGCCCTTCGAGATCATCGCCCGCATAGGGGAGGTCGCTTATCGCCTACGCCTCCCAACTGGGAGCCGCATTCATCCGGTCTTCCATGTCTCACAGCTTCGGCGCGTGGTGGGGGAGCACACCACCACGGACCACATCCTGGATGACCTCGACCTCGTCGGGGAAGCGCCCTACTACCCCGCCTCGATCCTCGACCGCAGGTGCCGCACCACGGGGGACACTACATCAGAAGAGGTTCTCGTGACTTGGACCGGCCGGCCCGACTCAGACGCAACATGGCTTCCCCGGGATGATTTCCGCCGCCAGTTCGCCAACTACTGCCTTGAGGACAAGACACATTTTCCAGACGGTGGCATTGTTACGGAGTTGCATGACGACGAGCCTCCTTGGAAAGTTTACACGCGCCGGGCGCGTATATCGGATGGGCCCGCCATTCCCGCGGAAGATAATTAATAATTTATTTGCTGTTTTGTTTGCTTCAAGTGTTTTATTTGTTGCTTTGTTTGCATGATTTATTTTAAGTAACTTCGTATTTCCTTTTCAGAATATTTCCTTTTGTATTCACTCCTCATCGCTATAAGAGGAGACGTAAGCCCTGTATTATTTTTTACCCTGGAATGAATGCATGTGTTCTCTTCTCCTCTCTCTTAGCCCTAATTCGTTCTCTCTCCCTCTCTCTCTCTCTCAACCCAATTTCCCGACCCCTAATAGGTACCCATGCTCGCGGGGATGTCCAGCTCATAAGCATTTGTCCAGATGCGTCTCAGAACTGAGTTGGGACCCATTCGCCGAACTCTCAAACTTTTAGCAAGCCTCGCACGGAGCCTCACAACGCAGATTCTCATCATCACCTGCTCGCCTTCATGAAGTACCTGGACTTGCAAATGAACATCCGCATGTGATTTACAAAATTTATTACTAATATGAATTATTCGTCGGACCGACTTATGACACACATGCAAACGAGGAATAGACAACACAACAGACTCATGCAAATGATGACGAAACGACTCAACAGACTCATGCAAATGATGTAAATGAAACATGACCGACACAACATACTCTATATGGGAGAGTCTAATAATGACCGTGGTGTCTCTAAAATGTGGTGGCCGATCAGGTGGCTCCCTCGGTGGAGTATAGAAAAATTCATCCTGTGTGTGCCGAGTGTTCAGATGATCGCGTGAGACATCTATACTCAAATACGAGCTCGTAAAGATCCAAGTGTCTCTCAGGGAACGTGACACATCAGGGGGCTCACCAGGAGGCGTGTACGAAAAGTCATCGCGAATGAGATGACCGCCTAAGTGAAAATCGTGTGCACTGACTAGAAGACGTGGCTCTATAGTGTGGTGAGTGTCCCTGAAAAGAAAGAGCTCGTCTGGTGGGTCAGCAGGTGGTGCATCCCAAAACTCAGCGAGAGTGCGATGTGTCAGCAGGTGGTGCCCTAAATATTGGATGTTCCTCACAATATCCATCCTCTGGGGCGGGGTCAGGGACGATAATGGAAGAGGCTTTCATAAATCAATACCCATAGAAGCGGGGCTCACCTGAATCCCATGCTCATCAGGATGTGGCGGATCATCCGGAGGCTCAACTGGGGGTTCACCGTAGAACTCGTCACCAGGATCATGGTCCTCCAGATGAGTACCATTGTGAGGGGTAATGTCCCCGTGAATGGATGACATAGCCACTACGAGATCAACACATAGCTCTGGTCTCTCGGTCGTGAGGTGACGTGAGGGTCTCCCTAAAGGGGATCTCTCTCAGAACGACGATCCTCATAAAAATCATCCCTAAGGTAACCGAGTCGTGTCGAATGATCAACATGATCCGCTCGTGTGTACGGATAAGAACGACGATAATCATCATACTGATCGTATCTAGCATAGTGGGGTCGTGATGGTGGGTCAACACGATCTCTGAAAGTGGTGTATTGCGATCGCAAATAATCATTGTAGTGTCGTGAGGGTCTCCCTGAAGGGGATCTATGAGGGCGGGTGCAAGTGGACTCGAGATCTCCAAAGTGAGGAGAAGAATAATTGTGACACCTAGACATAATGAAAAACCTATAGACTCTACGACTGTGTATCAAAAAGAGCGCGTAACTTGGCTCTGATATCAATTGACGCAGACGAATCTATAAGCGGCGGAATATCTGCGACCTAACACTACATGCTATGTAAAGTCCAACAGTGTGAATCCAAATTAGATAATAAGTAATTAAATCCCATGCAAATATTTCAAAGCAAGGCAAAATAATTTATTGAGCGAACAAGCTTTGGTTTCCCTCCGCGTGGAGGGCCAAAGATAGAGCGCGCGACGAATCTGTCCTTCCTGCAGTTAGATATTAATCTAAGCACAAATAATCATAATAAACTGAACATCCACACAAGCATGTAATAATCCAAACGATAACAATGTTTTACAGTCAATAGCCAATACAAAACACAGCACAAACATTAGGGCAGATGTAAATAAAGAAAATATGAACGTTGGAGGGCTCCCAGAGGGGTTCTGGTGGTTGGTGGACCAGATCAGGTAGGGGAAGGCTGGTTGGGGATTAAGAGGGCTGGATCGGGGAGGGAAGTGGCTAGATCATGGCTGGAATGGCCAGATCTGGACTGGTTTCGGGTGTATACAGCCAAGGAGGGTTGTTGGGGCTTGTGGGTAGGCTGTCTGGGATGTGGAGGAGGAGCGACGGGCTGCTGTTGGCAGGGAGGAGGAGGGGCGACGGGGGGGGGGGGGGGGGGGGGGCTAAGTGGCTGGCGGGGAGTTGGAGTAAGACAGGCTGATGGAGAGGAGCAGCCAGGCCAAGCCAGGGGGGAGGAGGTCCGACAGCCCTGGGTGGTTTTGGGAGAGCAGTGGCCTGGTAATGAGGGGGCGGCGGCCTGCTGCTGGCTGATGGGTTACTTGGTTGCAGGAAACGGAGGGGGGGGGGGGGGGCTTTTGTGGAGGGGCGGCTGAAGGGGGCTGCAAGAGGTGGCTGGCGGCTATTCAGGGAAGGGTAAAATGCTTTAGAACCATAGGAAATGAATAGTTAATTTCATTAACAGTCATCAACAGTGAAGTGGTTGGTCTGGGTGAGGAATACAGTGTAACGGCTGATCATGGAAAGGAAATTTCAAGGCAACAGTGGCTGGACAGCGGGGGAAACAGAGGAATAATGGAAGAAGAAATTAATAGGACACAAACTTACGCAAGGAATCGTCACCAAGGGGCTCCACGGAGTCGGCACCGCGGAGGGGATCACCGGAATGAAGGAAGAAGCTCTCCACACACTCAACAATGAGAAAACAACAGCCCTACATATCCTATTTATAAGAAATGAAGATTAGGGCACCCGGAATCAACGGCTATGATTGGTCGTTGGTTTCGGGGCCAAAACTATATGAAATAATAACAGAAAAATACAAAGCTATGTATGAAATTGACTCGCAACACGAATCCGGACGCATCCACGGAGTCGGATCGTCGATCCGGGCACGCCATATATGGTAAGTCGCCAAATCAGGCCCGAATGGGCCCAAAGCTCGTATTGACCTATGCTCCGCATCAAATAGATTTCGAGCTCCACTTCAGACACCATGATTAACTAGAAGATAAAGCAAGCTAATTTGAAATTAATGCTTAAAGATTATACAATTTGCATAATATTTAATATAACATTTATAATTAGGTTTATAATTATTTAAAAATAAACTGAGTCGGCTAAAAATAATCATTTCGAGTCAAGTGGATAGTCTCAACTTGATTTTGTGCTCCACTCCAGACACCCTGGCTAGACAGAATATAATCCAGCTAACTTGAAATGATTATATAAAAATATACAAGTTTAACAAATTATATGTACAATATATAATAGAATATTCATAAAAAGGTTTACAATCATTCAAAATAAACTTTCAGTTGACTTGAAATTGATTTCGATTTGAACAAAAACAAATCATTTCAAGTCGAGTCGGCCTTACTCAAAATGAGTTCAGTTTCTGTCAAGCTGGAATCAAAATTTTGACTTCAAATTGATTTAACTTAATCGAACTCTCAACTTGATTTAAGCTCATGAAACATACCTGCGCTATGATTATAGCCAGGCAAACTTGACGAAGAAGGGTTGATTTACCGCCCATGTTTGGGCCAGTGAGAAGAACAAAATTTGCATTCCCAGTTCCACCAACAGTCACATCATTGGGGACGAAGGATCCCTTTCCCAAAGCATCAATGCGGAGGGTAGGATGTCCTAAGTTTTTGGCAGACAAGAAAGGGGTGCTATTACTTGAGCACTTTATATCCTTGATAACTGGCCGGCATGTAGGCCCTTCATAGTAGGTGCTGGAGATTGAGAGACTGATCAAAACATCTAATTCTGCAAAACGAATCAAATGTCCACTGTAAGGAAATGGAATGGATTTCATAAGAATAAAATTTGAATTTTCCAAAAGTTTACCGGATATTTAAAATGATAAGACCAAATAATTTAAACCAAGATAGGATTTAAGATAAATAATAGACATAAAATGATGACCAGAGTAAATATAGTGCATAATGCAAACATAAGTATGTGCCCTCTAAACTTGTTCTGATAGCATTACCTTGTGGAGGTCACAGGATTGAGTAAAAAATGATGCCAATGTGAAGTGCACAAGAACCCCAAAGGGGGACAGGCAGAAGGAGACTACGATAGACTCCAATTTGATGAGGATCACAATTTTGGAGAACATTGTCCATCGGGACACGCATGATTATACTCACGTAAGAGGCATATAGCTAGGATCGTCATCTTGATGATCGGATACCATAGTGGTGTCCGGATTGACGAAGGTATATTTTTTCTAATTTTATTTTAGGAGTTTTCATGACCATTATGATCAGACGATCAAGACCCCTCATAATGGTTGCCCTAGTTCATGATGCCTACTATATATATAACAACTAGTTAGGAGGGACCAAAGATTTTGGAGAAAAGTTCGAAAGCCGCTTGATTATTTACGGTGACAGACTGTGAACCCCTAGGTGCCAATTCCTGGGGCTTCTCTTATTGTCGCCCATTTCCTGCTGCCAGATACCAGGTGATGCCCTCCCCTAGCACTTCAGGCGCAAACCGCATACCTGCCTACAACTTCTACTCCCAACAGCCATTACCAGCCTAGTTCCTCTTCTCCAAGCCACCAGGTCCTTCTGACCGCCTGTTCCACTACCGGGTTTGCCTCCCTTGTTCCCAGTCACCTACGAAAGCCAAAAACAACATCTGCGGAGCCCCCTACTCCTACAGGAACAGTTAGCTCCAACCATCTGCATAAAACCTTCACCCCTCCTTCCCACCAACAATGCCTTTGCACCAACACCATCATCTTCCATTCCCGATCACTACCGGGTCTCTGCTGCTCCGTTTTCATCATTCCGGGCCATTATGCGCATATGAGTTCTTATATTTGGAGTATTGTATTCCTTTTCATTGTATGGATTGATCACATATTATAATGAAACTCGTTCAGAGTTGCTGTCTCTTTGAATTCTTATGACTTGCATGACTTAGAGCGCTGCATATTTAATCTAAGTGCTCTTTGATGGGAATCAACCGTGTGATCGTGATCGATGGAGTAGATCGGGCCACCACTCGGCGGGACCCGCTTTTGCATATTTGCATGAGATACATTGATCGGATCGGCGATCCGAGACAGCGAAGGCGTCCGAAGCATCATTTTACTATTTATATGTATTTTGTTTTTTTATTTGAATTTATATTCAGAGTTTTAGGATACCGGGCGTAACGGACAATCATAGTCGTTCACGCTGGGTGCCCAATCGCCCATCTCGTTATAAATAGGGGCGGATGTTCTCATTTTCAGTCATTGTGGAATTTGTGAGCAAATCCAGATCCGACAATCATTCGTGATGCAACGCCGCGAGCCCCAGGGTGCGACGTCCCGGTTTATTTCTTGCATTATTATTTTCCTTTGTAATTTCCCGTGAAACCACTGTTACCTTCCCTATTCCCACAATTCCCTCACAAAACTGCCGAATTGCTACTGTTCATCGTCTTCCCAGCGACCTAAAAGCGCACGCATACCTCATGTTGCACGGTTTCCTCCTCTCGGTTATAGGAAATCGTCCCTTGTTCATCTTCTCCCACGACATTCTCCTGTTCCCCTCACCCTTCCTCGATTTCATCAGCCACCAGCGAACCCCACATCTCCCACGCAGATCGACGTGCCTGCTCTTCGTCATTCTCCTGTTCACCTTCCTCCTCCTCGCCCCTTTCTCTGTCGTGGAACCACCAGCAAAGCCGCAAACCGCACACTTCTTGTTCTGCTCCGTCGATCTGAATCGCAAACCCAATACGCAACAGCCTCCATACGCAGCAGCCACACCATTTGTTGGATTTATCGAGTCAATGTCAGTCTATTAGAGTCTTTAGGTATAGTTGGGTTTAGTTCCACATTGTAGGTTTACTTTTAAGAGTCCATGTAAGTCCTATTTAATGCCCCCTTGAGGGATGAATATATTAATCTAAGTCTTTCTCTTTTGATTTCCAACATGGTATCAGAGGTAAAAGATCTGAAACCCTAAAATTTTTCCGTGTCCGCCACTTTTGTTCTCGTTTTTTTTCCGCCCCTGCTCTCGTCGAGCCGTTCTGCCTGTGGTCCCGCCGAGAGATTTCTCTCCCGCTCCCGTCGACGGTCTCTGATTCAGTCGACGGGAGCGTGGCTTAGTCGATCTCGTCGACCAGTCATCTGGTGCTTCCATCGACGCTGATTCCGTCGTTCCCGTTGGCGCGTCTGCCTTCTCGCATCGTCGATCCCGTCGGCCATCATTTCCGCTGGAGTTTCTCCCGCCGAGCTCGTCTGCTCCGAATCGCAGCCCCCGTCCCTTCATTCCGCTTCTGCGTGTGCTGATGGGATCGTTCCTTGTTTCCAAGGACGGGAACGACCCTGTTTCCCATCGGCTGCGTGCGGCTCTTCCGCTACTTCTTCATCGACGCTGCGTCTGCCATCATCGACTGCTCCGGGCCAGTCGTTGCTGCCTCCCTCTTGTTGTTGCTGCTGCTTCTTCTCCGGCCCGGCAGCCCTCTTCTTGTCGCTGCCCTTCTTCCGAATATTGCCAGCTGCTCGCTTCGCTGCCGTTGGTGCTTCTCCTGACTACAGATTTCGTCGTTGTCTCCCGTTCGTCTGTTGTTATGCTGGTGCTGGCTCGCCATCATTCCTTGAGGCAGATCTGTTCCCGTGCTTGCCCCACTCATCTTTCTAGCAGTTGGTCAATGACTCCTGCTCCTGTTTGCCTCCTTGCTGCTCTCGGGGGCAACCTTGCTGCTACTTGCACTCCTGCCGCTGCTGCCGCTTCTAGCAATGCTGATAGATGCTGAAGTTTGTATTGTTTGTGTTTTTTTTGTGTGTGACGTATGTTGTTTGTATTTTGTTTATGCCTATATGCACGTGTTCTCCACGTGAGGGGGAGTGTTGGAAGGAAGGTGATTCGGATGATCTTTCCCGACTTTTTCGCCTTCGTTCCACACGGCCTCTAGGCTTATTTCGTATGTGTCTCCCCATGTTTCTTTCGATTGGTCATGTGTTTGGGAAGCGATTGATGTTGGTGTTATAATCTCAGTGGGTTGTGTCGTGTGGGACCGTGTCGTGCGGGACTGTGTCGCGTGGGACCACCCTTTATGTGGATTATCCCCGACAGATTATCCTCGACGGATTATCCCCGATCACTCGTTTGATGATTTGCTCCACATCGTTCGTTCTCTTCGCATGTTGTGTGTGTAGGTGATGTTGGTTGACCGGTTTCCAGTGAGTCTGCGTTGTGTGTGGGTCCTGCGTCGTGTGTGGGTCAATGTCGTGTGTGGGTATGTCCCCGACTTGATTCCCCGGTATGGAATTTCCCTAGGTGGCTCGTCTGATGTTTTGTCCCGCATCATCTACCTCCATTGCCGTTATTTGTGGTGTCCAAGCTGAAGGGTCCCCCCTTCAGCTTGAGGGGGAGTGTTGGATTTATCGAGTCAATGTCGGTCTATTAGAGTCTTTAGGTATAGTTGGATTTAGTCCCACATTGTAGGTTTACTTTTAAGAGTCCATGTAAGTCCTATTTAATGCCCCCTTGAGGGATGAATATATTAAGATTTCCAACACCATTTACGATCACCTCCTTCCTCTACCCTCTACCGTACGTCTGCCATTTCCCAGCTGCCTAACCAGTCAAGCCCATCATCTGCTGCCCCCTCTTAACTCCAGTCCTCTATTACTTAGCCGCAATCTCCATCCATATTTTAACAGCCACTCCTCTGTTTCATGAAGCCGCCAACATCCACTCCTCTCCTCCCTTCCTTTCTCAGCTAGTAAAATCCCATCAGCCAAGTGGCCTCCGGGTGCAACTCCAACCCGACTTCACCAGCCCACCACCGGATTCCTCTTGCTTGTGAGTATTATTGTAGTGTGTTGCCTCTTCCTTTAATGATTATTGGATGAGTACTTTTATTTGCTCGGGAATCAACTTTGTTGTGCTATTGTTTACTTTTCATTTAATTCTTATAAGTTGTCATTTGTGAAGTGGTAGTGGAATGCACCACTTGTGAAAGTGAATGTGATTTTGCTTGTGCAGCGGAAAATCAAAGTTCACATTGTGTAAATTTGCTAAATTTATATAATTTCATTTTGCTAACACTTTGTTTCCGGATTAATCAAAACAATCACGCATCATATAGTTTTAAGCTTGTTCGAATTCATTCCCTACTCTCACTTAGGAATGCATTAGCGTGTCAGCACACCTCTTCATAGCCCGTCCCGCGTCACTCTCGCCGCACACAAATAATTTGCTTGCAAGTTATTTTAAAGCTACTGTTTTTCTATTGCAGTTGTGTTGCAATTGCTCGTTAGTTTCTTTACTGCTTACAATCATGCGTCAGAACTTGTCTTTGTATGTATGCTGCATTGTTGTTGGGTCTTAGTTGAGTGTCACCCGTCATTGCACTGTTAGGTTTCCGGTAGATCAACATCACACAACCTTCCCTACCATGACTCACTATACTCTTTGCAGTGACAAACATTTGTGCTAGCAGATAGTTCCTTGAGCGAGGCAGATGGATTGAGGCAATGCATGTTCCACCTCAGTCCTTAGTCATATATTTTTCAATACTATTTAATATTTTGTGTGTTTTTCAATGAGGCAGTCATTTTTCAATAAGGCTTATGTCTATAATTAATTCTCAGATTCTTGTATTTCAGATCCGTAATGAGTGAAGTAAGAAATGATTCTTGTATTTCAGGTTTATGTCTATAAATTATCTGGCTGAACGTTTTTTGTTTCCTCTACAGGCAGCCATAATCTTAATCTAAAACAGAAGTCAACCTGGGGTGAAATTTCACATTCAGTGCTCCAGATAAAATGTGTACTGTTTACAGGATCATTAATTTCCATCGTACGAAAAATTAAGATCAAAAAAATCAATCCACTACTTAATTGAATAAATTCAGTGAGTGCGTATAAATTGAATAATAAAAACATGCATGATAAATAAGTTATGAGAATGATATGACACCTGCAGTAATGGAAACTAATTGCCTCCATTTGTTATGATGCTCACTGAATTGCACCATCAGTCTTAATAAAATGCCCTGCAGTTTAGATTCTTTTTCTGCTTTTGCTTTGGAAAGTTCTGATATATAATTCTTAATTTCTATTGTCCAGTATCGAAAAAATCCCTGCAAATCAAAAGTTTGGGCAAGTAGCGCATTAGAAAATGTTTTCACAAGAAATACTTGCACTAAAAATACTAATACATAAAATATAGAAAATTAACATGCGTAGTGTAATAGTTTTGAGAGAGTTAAGAATAACAGTTCAGAGTTGATCAAAGAGAACCAAAGCTGGGCCAGAAATACTAGTGGTCAAATCCATTTCTATGCAAATCCTAACTTGGTATTTTTGAGAAAACATATTTATCAATCCAATGTCAGGTCGAACCAGTACTCTTGCAAGCCGTAAGAAATATTCACTCACGCAATGCGGATCATTGCTCCCCCTCAAATCCAAGCATTTTTCAACATCTTTAAGTATCATGAAGCATAACCTACTCAACCACATGGATCCATCAAAGGAATCACCCCCTATTAAATCTTGCTAAATATAAACTTGTAGGTGTCAAGAGCCACAAACTACATGAGCATAGTTGGTCTCAGTCAACCATTAGTTCTGATACATTAGTAAATGATAACTAAGACGGACAAGTGTTGGGCCAAATACACGGTGGGTTAAGGCCACAGATAGGAGAGGAAACTCCTTACTACAATTGAAAGATGTCAGAACACATAAAATTAGGATTTTTCGCCCGTCCAGGTGCAGTACCCGATCTAAAACAAATTCATAGTCAAAAATACCATGTTAATGAGCTGCAAGGATATGGTGATCATCATCCTACGCTAATGGGTCAAAATCATCAATGGTAATATCTTATTCTTCGTTGTTGAGGAGCATGCATAACTCTTTAGTAGGAAATTGGTGGGTAGGAGTAGATTGTTCGCAACAGAAACATAGACCATGCGTCGAAGCATGATATACTTCTGGTAGAATAACCATTGTGCTTGTGGATTCATTTTTGATAGTCATGGTAGAAAGTGGGTGAAGGTTGGGAATATGTGGTGGTGGGGGGGGGGGGGGGGGGGGGGGGGGGTGGTGTTCAAATATGGTGCATGGGGACTTACTGATGGATTTTTAGGAGTGGTGCCGAAGGGATGGTGTTGGGGCCACACATAACTGTAATGGACAGAAGAAAGATCTACAGCACCAGGAACTTGCGGTGGGGTTCACGAAGATAGAAGCTGGTGTCAAAATCTTCGGTGGATGGAACTTGCGATGGGATCGTTACCGGAATTTGTGAGAAGATCGCTATTAGGAACTTACAACAAGATCGACATTAGAACAGGAAAATGATTGTGCAAGGGAATGTTCAACGAAAGAGAGGGGGCATTGGGCGGAGTAGGCAAAGGATGTGGAAGAACGTGGCAGAAGGAACTTGAGAGGATGGAGAACTACGGCTCATGGGACCTCAATGAAAGCCTGGACTCACGATCAGGTTATTGGCAGCTAATTGAACGACCAACGGAAGAGGATGTTGGATCAAGTTGATAGGAGTAGAAACTCTTAGTTATAGTCAAACAGAACACAAAGATACAATCAGGAGTCTTCCTTCCTCCCAGGTGCATCACCAGATCTCAAAACATCCTAGATCCAAAGACGCCATAATCACCTCACACATTCCTTTATATATGAGATACAACACAGTACTAGCTAATACTATTAAATAACCAAAATAACCCTTAGTCTCCAACTAGACTGATTGTCCCCACTATGCCAGAAGTGGGTCCTGTAGTCATATCAACCAATCAATTGTGGCGTGTTCCCACTCTCGATGTAAATGAGGCTCAAAGGAGATCTCAATCTCATCTCCATCATCAATACTCACGAGTCATGACTAGAAATGTTTCAAACATTTGATGCTCACAAGCTTCTAAGCAACAACTACACCTTCTTACTAGTTATCGCTTGGAAGCTCTACAACAAATATCCACTCAGTGAACCCTCTCGCCAGTCATCATCACTGCATCTATATTATCACATCCTCCATTTCTCTGCCACCGCCTCCAAATGGTGGCCCAACGCCCTCTTATCCAACAATGTCAACATTATTGATGGAGATGTAGGTGTCCTCTAGACATCATGGTTGTTATACTAGTTGGTGAAGGTGGCCAAACAAGATGAGGAATCATTTTGGAAATAAAAGTAATCCCTGAATCTATGATCTAAGTGATATTTTTTTGGGGTGAAATTAGCATTAAAATTTATTAAATTAGTCCATAAATAGTACCCTAATTTGAAATAAGTCTAAAACATCCTTTTTGTCTAAATTGGTCTCAAATATTTATAACTTGTTTGAGAAAAAACCTTATTGACATTCTGTTATAAATATTAACATTATATGCCAACATGATGCTGACTGGACACGTGATTAGATTAAAAGAAATTTCCTCTTCTCACATACAGGTCTCCACGAGCTCAAATAAAATGGCGATGTCATGGAAATATCTGTGTGAGGGGAGGAATTTTTTTTAAAGAAAACATTATATATTTTATTTTATTTGTTAATCTATGCATGCACCAAATTAGTGTCACATAGACATATTCTGTTAATACTTAATAATAGAATGTTAACGAGGGACCTATTTCAATTAAGTTATAAATGTTTGGGACTAATTTAAGACAATTATTGAGGACTTGTTTCAAACTAAACATAAAATACAGGGACCAATTTCACAATTTGCCTATATTTAAATATACATTACAAATATTGCATTTTGCTTTATGCCACAAAAATCAGAAAGTTTAGGGATCATCAATCATAGATATATTTTAGGGAACATCAATGGCAGATATATGATCAATTAAAAATAAATTATAGGGAGAACAAGAAAATGAAACTATTCAATTGACAATCACTAGGGCAATTATTAAATATCATGCATTTGCCATTCTTAAAAGATCAATCAACATAATAGATATTCTGAAATGCATGGAAGCCAGTTTTTTTTTCAAATAAGAACTCGGGCAACTTAAAAATAAACTGCCAGCACATTTACTCATATACAGCAACTAACAATATCAATAAATAGTTCCCTAGAAACGGTCCAAATCAACCCAACGATGAACAAATACTTCAATATAATTGTCAAAATAGTATTTGCTTAGCATACCTTCTTTGATGAGTGTAGCTCATAGTCCCGAGGAATGGCATTCCTCAGACTATCAGGCACTTCTAGCAGATAGGAATCTTTCCCTACAGTGGCATAATTAATCTACAAAGTAGCAACCAGGTAGAAATAAAATATATATATATAAAACAACAGAATGAACTAGAAACCCCCATATGGAGCAGTAGAAATGAGCCAATATCGTACGGATGAATTTCCCAGCAACTTCTGTTGGTTCTTGAGGTGCTTTATCAGGCCAGATTCAACTTCGCTTATTATTTTACAGACAGCATCAAAATCAGTATCACACCCTTCCTGGGGTATAATACGCCCAGACTGTTCCGCTTCTTTCCAATCAAATGCATCCTTGAAATACTTCAACAGTTTAGAAACATCTGGTAAATCTTTACCTGGACAAAGTTATAACAAGAATAGAGCTAAGGATGGAAGTCAAGTAAAGAAATTTATCATTTGAAAGTCAAGTGTGGGATAATTATTACCAGGTGTCAATAGACGATGGATTAGACTTGATTCTGTGCTAACTAACAGGGAAGAAAGAGAGGAGATAGATTGAATCATCGTTTGGCAGCCTCGAAGCACACCTAAAAATTCCATAAGCTTTTTCCTAGAGGCATCCTCATAGAGAATTACGGCACTGGCATTTCTTCCAAAAGACTCGCTGTTGTTTCCAAAGACCAGCAAATTAGAGGAGATATATCGAATCAGTGAACACAACACACAATCAATTTCATTAGACACTAACGTGTCTAGAGTAAACTAGATAAAATTTGAGATGTCTAGAACAATTCTAACCAAACTGTAACGGTTCTTGAAGAATTAGTCTTCATAAGTAATATAAAGTCTATATCCCCTTCTCCTTATGCAAGGCATATTTCTTCTTTCCTCTTCCCCTTCACCCCCTCCCCAAGTTCTCATCATGAGCATTCATCTAATTAGTCTCTTTCTATTGCATTAATCGTTCTTGTTATATTACAATGATGCTCTTGTTCGCCCACCTCCACCCCGTCGACAATGATGTCAATATTGGAACATGGGTTCTCCACACTATGGTAAGAAGTCTGTCTTCTTTCGAGGGTCTGGTACAATAGTTTCAAGAAGATTGAGTACAGTGGACCATGCATGCAACTTCTAGAAGGAGGTTCTTCACCAACAAGAATGCGTTTTAATGATGAAAATTGTAAATTTTGTGAAAAATGAAACTAAACGTGCTAATCCACCAACCCACATTTCGTACACTCGGCGTGCGAATCCGCCGGTTCATACGGCGTACACAGACTTTGCTCCGACTCCATCGCCACCTGTGACCATGTCCTTACCGGAAGTAGGACAGGTTATGACGGGCATCCCCGATGCCTTCAAGACTTCACACACACGACAGGCTACTCCGACTGCGGACACGCCTCCGTTAAGGTCATTCATGACTGAGTTCTGCAGACTGATGCCACCACCGTACTAAGGCACGGAGACCCCAGCGCAGACAGACGACTGGCTGGATCGGATTGAGGAACTTCAGGAGGGCATGCATTGCCCTTTTGACTTGTACGTGCCGCTGGAGGCTAACTTACTGGAGATGGATGCGAGGACGTGGTAGAAGTCCGATGCCTGGCGGGCAACCTATGTCGCAGATTGCATGGTTAGAGTTTGCGGGCACGGTGACAGGGCGTTTCAGTACTCAGACCGATAGGGAGGAGCTGCAGGACTGGTTCCTTCACTTCAGACAGATGAACCGCTCAGTCACAGTGTATGAGAGACAGAGTTCTGCTAGCTGGCGAGGTATGTTGGGTACTTTGCGGCTTCCGAGTAGGAGTTGGCTCAAAAGTTCTTCAAGTGACTGAGGGGCTCCCTACGAGTACCCATGATCGCATTCAGAGGGAATCCCTTCGCCGAGATACTGGACGTTGCCAGAGCACTAGAGGCCGACCTGGCCTCCATACAGAGGAGATCCCCCGCCGCGTTGTATTTAATTTCTAGCACTTCCATTCACGTGTTTTTGATACCAACTATCTTGTTAGAATTCTTTGTAATTAAATATGATTAATTGGCTAACAATCCAAATTCTCTTATTTAATTAATAGTGCGTCAAAAATATTGCATGATTGACGCATATAATTGCATTGCATTAAAATATAAAATGCTTGATTTTTAGGTCCGGGACATTTCAGATACCATTTTCAACTAAGGCGGGAGATCACGGGGGCATCTCGCAGATGACATCTTGGGGACATTTTGGCTGGCTTATTGTTGTCCCCGAGATGTCACTGGCGAGATGTTCCCGAGATGTCCCGCCTTAGTTGAAAAGGGTATCTGAGATGTACCGAACCCAGAAAAATCTGGGTCCGGGACCCGGCCCAAAAAATCGTTCCATTAGAACTAAGCTGTTATTAATTTCATTTGTCCGTGTGTTAGGTTAGTGACGGTCTCAGTAGTCTTGCCATGCGATTGACTTCGAATCATAACCACAAGTTTAGGGCTTAGTTCATGTTACATAGTGGTAGGGTCTATAGGAACTCCATACCAGTCGTACTAACCCTAATACTAGCATACTAGTACTCTATTATAAAGATGTCGAATGTCGACTTTCTGGAATTTCTATTAGATTGGTTTTATCACTAGCTTCAACAAGTTAAAATTTCGGAGTTCTTGTTAAGCCACCCTATTCAGGCGAGGCACTGCCTGCCCTCCTGAGCAGTTAGAAGAGGCTAGTGATTTCGATGATCGTCATGGCAGATCCATTACCAAGAACCCTCACCCTTCCAATAATGTGCATAGTCGTGTTCCTATAAATACAAAAGTTAAGACCCCAAACACATAATCATCTCATCGCAGTGAAATTTAGTGTGTTAGGTGTTAATGAAGAGAACATGTAGCGATTCAGTATTCTACAAGACCTGACCAGGTAGCGCAGATTATGAGTCATATTGTCGACACTGTTAAGAGTAATTGGGACTTGGGAGAACGAGCCTTCTGATAAAATACCACTTCAAAGAGACATCCAGCGCACGATATAGTCACAGTCTATTGAGTAAGTTACTCGTCACTAGAATCATTAGCATGATTTCATAACATATTTCGACGTAAAATTACATTAGATAATGAGATATTTAAAGGTTATGTGGATAATCATAAGAGAGAACATATGTTCATAGAAAGGTTGAGAGGTTACCTTTGAAAACTGTTGTGAATTTAAGTGCTAGATAAATAGGTCCTGAGATAGATTGAGTCAAACACTTATAAGCTTAATATCCTAAGGAAAATATGTATTCAGCATGTATTTGATGTAGAGGAATTGATCCACCTAGTTATTGGAACCCATATTTTGACACCCCACAACAGTCTCTCCCAAACCCTCATCCCCAGTTTCAACCTCCTCTTCAGTAACAACTTACACCATTAGCGAGGCCTTCAACATCTACAACAACACGATGACTTTCAAAAAACGCCAAGGTTCTGCTAAACCACAAGATAGAGACAACATCAGAAATATATTATGTCATCTTATCTTCTACATTGAAGAGGAAGCTCATTCACAGCTGATACTTAGGTGGCATCTAAGGAGCAACACCTATTCTCACCGAGAACATGACAGTCTTAATTCACCAGAGATGAATGCCTCCAAGCCAGGTAGAATTGACGGGGATTAGTCGTATCACTTGGAGCACGCACATAAGGAATCACTCAAGGTCGAACATCATTACCGACAGTTTTAGGATCATTATTTGGACGATCGGAGCATGTGGATGCAATCAACGAATTTTTTTCATGGTATGTATATTTTTCTTTAATTTATTTTGAGTCGTATTTTCAATTTTACGGTGAATATCACGGTCAAGTAATTTGGGCCCTACACGATATGTAATCTAGCCATTTCTCTATAAGTATCTTGATTTAGGTAAGATTTAAGGTATTGAGAAGTTTCAGAACAAATCTAAAACTCTCGATAAAAAACAGGTGACGAAGCTCGTTGCCCTCTCATTGTCAAAGTCGAGAGGCCTACCTTGGTGAAGCCACTGCTACTTGCCTCTACAGCCTCCGCTGCTCGCAACAACCACACTCCTTCCCGCTACTGCCTTATCCTTCCTTTGCATTCTGCCTTTCCCCACTCCCAGCCACCATCGCAACCCTACAACATCCCAACCATATCCTCCAACGACAACCCTACAAAACCACCAGTCATGCCTTCCTCTAGTCACGCGCCATTTCATCTCTCCACCATTGTCTATAGCAATCCTATGGCCATCTCATCCCTCCATTATCAACCTCCATTATCAATCCCTTTAGCCCTTGTCTCCCCCCCGGCTACTGAAAACAACACCAAACCTTCTTCTTCCACCAAAAAACCCCCAAAACCTAAAAACTTCGCATCGCCTTCCTCGCTAGCCACACATTCAAATCTATGAGTCACTCCTATTACCACCCAAATCCATCTAGCACAACCACTCTGCATCCACCCAGATCACTTGATGAGTATTTACATTTAGCTCCATTTCCTTCGCATTGTACGAACATACCTATAATTCTTTCAAGGTTGTCAATTTATAGTTTTCCTTTTTTATATTGCAAATACTTGTAGTTTTATTCGCTGTATATTTAATATTTAGCAACTTCCGTCGGGTGCAATTGTTACTTGCTATGTTCCTATCTACATTCACATATTGTTAGGTCAACATCAGTCCCTATAGCTTGCGTAGTGTTCGAGGAACTACATTGATTCTTACCTGGATTGCACAGAGAGTGTGCCAGTCTTCATTCATAGGAGGTGAATGCTTACAAACCAAAGAAATTGACGGGGACCAATCGCATCACTCAGAGAATGCACATCGAGGCCGTTCATAGTCGATTCTCGCTACCACCGGTTATAAGATCATTATTTGGACTAGTGTATCCGTGGATGTGATTAGTGCACGTTTATATATTTTCTTTTATTATTTTAGACTCAAATTTTGAGTTTTAGGTATAATTCCTACCTTTATATATGTGAGTCGAGTATTATGTTTTAGGGAATCAAGAGCGTGTTTAAGAGAAAACCCTAGCCACTCAGTAAGAGGGATAACCGCATGGTGCCGATTTCGTGCATCTCCCCTCTAGAGGTGTCGAAGCTTCTATTCACATCAACTTGGCTCGACGCCCCCTACCGCCACCCTTGCAAACTTCAACAGCTCTTGATGCCTCACCTCGCAGCGTCTCCATTCGCCACCATAACCCAAGCAGCCATATTCCTTTAGTCCCCCCAGCTTGTAGAGTGCCCAACTAGCTACCTAATGCAGTACATATTTCTTGAACCCTCTACTAAGACTCCATCCCATCTCTCACACTCCATCCAATTCTCCGCCTATACAATCCAGCGGACCTAGCCCTACAACCCTTTTGATCTCCACTCCTTCCCGATCACCACCCAACACCTCCGAACCATTCTCTCCGCGAACAGGCCAAATCCACTCTTCCTCTATCACCATCCACCTTATTTTGCTTCTAATCCTCGTCCCACCTCCATCCACTTATAAGGTGAGTTCTATAGTTTTTTTCATGTTCTTTATATTGCACAAGTATTCTTGAATTATTAAGCAATATTCAATTTTATTGCTTCCCTTTCTTTCACCAAATGTGTAATATCTATTCACTTTGTGTTTAACTTTATTGTGATCTCATTAATTCGTAATTCTTGTAACTCTGAATTGAAATATTTGAGATCAACTATCATTATTGTTTAGGTTTTAAGCCTATTTATTTAATACAATCGGGTGTCTGATATTGATGTAGGATGAATCACATAGTTGCATTGCATAATTATTAGGAGTGCTAGCTCTAGTTATTGATTGCATGATTGCCTACATCCCCATACACCATTATGGTCATCGTCAGTCCCTGTTGCCTTCTCATGCATCACTTTCATCTTGCCTTACTAGTGCTTCTTTGATAACATGTAAGTCTATTTTATGTTGGCTTCTCTTTATAGTTGAGGCAGATAATCCCACCATCCACTAATATGTGAGGTATAAACACCCGAGTATTCTAAAAAACAATGAGTGCTTCCCGAGTATGTGATGCAACACCTCCCCCGAACCATAGTTTTTTAGCAACACCTCCCTTGAACCATTCTCGGAAATCGGTCCAAGAAACTCTCATAATTTTAAATAAACAAAGTTTCAGATACTCTCAGATCTACCAGATACGCCCGAGTATGCTAAAAACATGTGAAATAGAAACGTTGAATGACAATTAGTGGGATTCAATTGATTACATACCTTTATTTACAACTCCTATATAAAATATGATATAGTTTTGTAATACATAAACTTCTCTTCATTTAATAAATGACATGTGAGATATAATTATTGAAAAAATGAAGAAAATTTGAAAGTCATACATGTCTTCGTATTAATTTGTATTTATATTTACAGAATTAAAGATTCAAAAATGTATTATGTATCCTAGATTTTTTGAAAATCACAGATCCCATATTTGTATCATAACTCGTATCCCATGTCCTTATGCAACATAATATTTGAGTGGTAAAATCGCATAGTTTGATAAAAAAAACTAGTAGTGTATGAGACTGGGGAAGATGCTTCAAAAAAACAGCAAAATTAATTGAACTTACGTGCAATATATATAAATATGATAAGGAATAAACCATATAGCTCGGACTAAGTTTACAGGAAAAAATATTCAGGAAAACCTTTTTTACTTGGTTACAAGATAGAAAAATACCAGCTGGCAAAATGGCGTGCAAGCAAGCGCTCCATATCTGGAAGTCCAGACAACATCTTACGGAACTCAAGTGCAAAAGCAAGACCAACAACCTACAAGAAAATCCATGTTACACAATAAAAATATCTAAAATGGATTCAGATTCTAGAGGAAAAGAATATTGTCTTTGTGAAACATTTATCTTTCTAATTTTACTCTTTCATTATTACAACGTTTATAATGAGTTTAATTTGTATGTTTTCATTTTATTTTAAAAAGCATGTCATATCCCTTCAAGTTTTATATTTGGCGAGACAAAATTTTACGGGGATGGCGAACGACGGGTGTGTTGCTGCGCTAAGGCACGGGGAACTCCATGCACGATTGCTTGTATTTCATAAGTCAGAACCACTGAACTAAGTGGTGTGCATATACTTGCACAATGAGTCAAGTATTCAGTTGATTAACTTTCTACACTTAAAGATAATGGGGAGAGTACACGGCACAAATATCTCCCATTAACTAACCAACACAGACGTCTTTGATGTTGCCCCACATGTTCCATTGTCAATATAAGTTATCAGATAAGACTACCATATGACAACTTCCCATATTTTTTTGTTTATAGCAACTCATAAAAGAATCCCGTTGCTAGAGAAACAATAAACTATTTATTGATGAAATAGATCTCAATTATGGTTGATTTAAGATACGAAAGAATATGAACTCTTCCTAATAAACCTTGGGGTCATTTGTCCAATGAGTGCTTGCAGTTTGTTAAAACAAACTATTCACTTCTGAATGGTAAAAGTACAACAAAAGATGACATTGTTTTTGTTAGCACGTGCTGGTTGATATTTTGTCATTACCTATATTTCTATTTTTTTATGTGTTTCTCCTCATTACCCCTCACTCGTATATATTAGAGTGAGACTCTTTGTAAAGTATTATGCAATCAATTCAACATTTCAACACGGTATCAGATCCGCCTTAGGGTGAAACTCTCATCTCCCTCTCTCGCACGCGTTCGTCTCCACTGTTCCGCATCCTGCCCCGCAAGCGTCATCGATTCGACTCCGCCTCTCGTGTCCGACTCGACTCCAGTAGTCGTCGACTCCCGCAGGCGCCACCACTCACATCCCTCCTCCAGCTTGACTTCAGCAGGCATTGACTCCAGCAGTCGTCACTTCTCGAGCGCATCCGGCGCGTCGTCTGTCGTCTGTTTTACAATTCTTATGCAGGCGCCGGAGATGAAGTCCTAGACCGATTTTCAGCGTCGTTATCTCTTCTTTTTGCGGGATAGATTCTTCATAGATCTTAGTTCTCCCCTCTTCTTATGAGCAAACCCTAGTGGTTTTATCCTTGTTTTATTATCTTCCCTTTGATTCCTTGATTTCTACTCTTGGATCATCATGCCGGGGAACAATGAATCTCATGTTATCTCTTTCGAAGCTTGGGATTCTTCCTCTACCTTAATTTCCAGATCATCTATCCGATCAAGTCATGATCACAATACACCGCAAATTACTACTATACTTTCTCTCTTGCTTTGCTTCGCCACTCTGTTGAAGCTCAACCACCATCTACTTGGTCTCGTGGAGGTTGTAATGGGTCTCGCGACAGCATGATGGTCGTACCTGTCCTAGGGGACAGAGCACTAGCATGTGTACCTCTGTTGTCTGGTAAATCATACTGAAGCAATTTTTTACCTAAAACATGAGTTCTCACAACGCTCCCTCCCCATGCCTCTCCAGTAGTGGATGCTCCCAGTATATCCCAGACTGAAATTGATACCATGCGGAAAGAACTCCAGCACCTACGGGGCTTGTTACTCATACCCCTAGCTCTGTTGCCTCTTCCTCCAATGAAGGCATACTTTGTCTTTCTCATAGCTCCTCCTGGATATTGAACTTCGGGGAAACAATTCAAATTACTCTGCATAAACCTTCTCGGTACACGGATACTGCTACCCAAAAATTTATCACTATTTCCAATAGCACCACCACCCATGTTTGCAGATCAGGAGATGTTTCTCTGACTCCGTCCATTTCTCTATGTTTTGTACTCCATGTTCCTGCTCACAATTTAGTCTTCTCCTGTCCTTTGTTACTTCTGTTGATTGACATCGGCACCATGGCCACGCTCCTCTTCATATACTCTGGAAGGCTCTTCCTGATTTGACGTTTTCAGAATTTACATGTGAATCTTGTATTTACGGGAAACAATGTCATCCTATCTTCTCCCTTAATTGTACTAGGAGCATTGCTCCAATTACGTTAGTGGGTCCGTATAGAACTACGAGTTTGTCTGAATATCATTACTTTTTTACTTTTATTGATGATAATTATCAAATGATATTGGTATATTTAATGTATGATCATTTTGAAATACTGTGTTGTTTTCACTTATTCCATCAAACGACATGTGTCTGTACCCCACAACAAAACGGCGTGGGCGAGCGGAAGAACCGCCAGGTCCGCCACAACCTGAGGTTGCCCGCTCCCTTATGTTTCAAATACAGGTGACCAAGACTTATTGGCGCTTCGTTATTACCACTGCGTGCTATTTAATTAATCGCATGCCTTCAACCATTTTAAATTGTGCAACTCCCTTCTCCATCATGTTGCCCACCATACCTCCCTTCCCACTAGCTCCTTGTGTTTTCGAGTGTGTCTGCTTTGTCCATCATCTTGGCCATCTTATGGACAAGCTGACCCCTCGTGCTACAAAATATATCTTTGTTGAGTACTTTTGCACCCAGAAGGGTTGTATTTAACTCTCCCACTGATAGGAAAACGATCACATCCACTGATGTCAGCTTCCTCGAGGATCAACCATTTTACACGACTCCTCAAGGTACCTCTCCACGTGTTATCCAATGTTCTAACGTCCCTATCAACCACACATTACCTCCCCTGCTCCCAACACCACCTCATGTGCTACCAACCACACATCCTCCTCCTCTCCATGTGTACACTCACTGTCGCCCCGATATGATTCCCTGAAACAATTGCCCTCTCTTGATGACGCTCCCCAACCCGATCATCCAACTGCGACACCTACCCAGGATGTCGTCCCTTACACAACTCGTCCTCTCTCATTATGTATCCTTTCACCGCTTATCTCCTGACATTCAAAGGTTTGCAACTTCCTTGTCGTCTATTTCCACCCACTTTTCTATGCAGGAAGCTCTCCAGCATTCGGGGTGGTGGGCCGCGATGGATGAGTAAATGGTTGCCCTCTGAGCCAAACAGACCTGGGACATTGTCTCCCTTCTTCCTGGTCAATCTCGGTGGGGTGTAAATAGGTCTTTACCATGAAGCATCGCCCTAACTCCTGATCGGGCGGTTGAGCACCTTAAAGCCCGTCTTGTGGCTCGCGGTTTCACTCAACAACATGGCCTTGACTGTTCTCTCCAATCATCAAGTTGTACGAGTATTGATCTTCTTGGTCGTCCATCATCATTGGTATCAAAAATGCATTCCTTAATAGCAATCTAGCAACGACTATCTATATACAACAACCTCCTGGTTATGAAACCACGGGGGATCCTCTTGTCTGACATCTCAAGAAATCCTCAAACAGTCCCATTGGACTTGGTTTGATAAGTTCGGCCAAGTTATTCGGGACATTGACTTCACTCGAAGCTCCGCAGACCTTTCTTTATTTACCCATCGTCGCTCCACAGGCACGGTAATACTTGTATATGTTGATGATATTTTCATCACGGACAATGATCTGAATGGTATATCTATGATCAAGAAGCACTTGACCTTGCACTTTCAGACCAAAGATTTGGGTCACCTCTGATACTGCTTGGGGATTGAAGTAACTCGTCGACCTGATGGATTAGTTTTGTCTCAACGGAAGTATTGTCTCGATCTTCTTCACAATGTATGCTACTTAGTATGCAAGTTTGCTCACACAAAATGATGTCAACCACAAGCTTTGTGCTCAAGCGTCCGACTCTGATCTGCTTCTCCCTAAGCTGGAGTATTATCGTCGACCTGCTGGCAAGCTTAACTATCTGACTGTCGCACGGCGCGATATCCCATTTGTTATTAGTGTGGTGAATCGCTTCATGCAGGCTCCTCGAATATCCCACCTCCAGGATGTCGAGTGAATCCTCTGATATCTGAAGAATGCTCCAGGACAAGGGCTTGTGTAAAAGCCCGCTTCTTCCTTATCATTAATTGTCTATTCTTATGCAGACTATGTCGGCTCCCTCGATAACTGTAGACCTACGAGTGGCTATTACATATACTTTGAAGGACACCTGGTCACTTGGCAGAGCAAGAAGCAGATAGTGGTGGCACGCTCCTCTGCAAAGACTGAATATCGTTTGATGGCTCTGCTTTTTCGGAACTCACGTGTCTGGAAAGTCTTCTTATTGATCTTGGTGTCAAACTCCCTTCTCTGGTCGTCCTTTACTCGACCGTCAGAATGTCATCCATATCGCCGAGAATCTCGTCTTTCATGAGCATAATTAGCATATTGAAGTCAATTGCCATTTCATTCGAGAAAAGTTCAATTTCGCAAACATGATCTACGACATATATCCGCTGCAGAGCAAATCTCTGATATCCTCACTAGCACATTATCACGCCACCGAAACCGACAGTTTTCTTCCAAGCTTGTTGTCTACAATTTGTATACTCCAGCTTGTCGGGGAGTGTAGAAGAAATATGAATAAGCCCGTTGAAAAGGCCCACTTTCTTGGCCTATTAGGAATTTTCTCGCATGTACAGATTAATCTCACATCTTGGTTTGGAGTTTGGATATCACTCCTCCCTCATATATATGTGTACAAATACTTGTATTAAATGCATGGATGAAGTTATAAAATATTTGAGCTTCAAATTTCACTTTTTTCTACATTAGGAATTTCACAAGACATAAAATATTTGAAGTTCGGATGGTTCTCGGGGACGCTATCCTCGAGTTCCTTCTGTCGATCCTCCTCGCTCTTCCGAGTGATCTCTTTCTTCCTCTTCTTCATCGATGGCTCGCCCTCATCCCGCCGATCGCCAGCGCGAAGGATCTCGGCGGAATCGTCGAGTCCAGCAAGCACATCTCGAAAAGGGGACTCCGCCCCAGGATTGTCCTTCGCGTCCCTAGGACATGCTCGCCCTGCAGGAGACGCGGGGGGAGTGAACTCGCCCGCCATCGGAAGGACGGTCGCGGGAACCTGGCGGACACCTGAAAAACAAGGGTTAATCACAGAAACAAGCACTTGACTCACATATTGCTCGCTCGAAGCGATGTTACCTTCTCCTGGCGCGACGTATTCGAGTTGATCGACCCGTTGCCGCCAAAAGACGACGTCGAACCTCCTGCTCCTCATCGCCCTACAGAACTCTTCGCGAGCGCCATGCAGGGCAGGGGCGAGGACCAACTCGCATGGAGGTTGCTGGGGACGGAAAGGGATCCCTCTGAAGTCGTCGAGACGAATCATTCGTTCTAGCGATGAACTTTGTTCGAGGTTCCCGCAAGCGAGCAGAGGTGACTACCGAAGTAGATCACCCCATCCTTGGTCGCGCACAAGTAGAAGACCTTCCGGAAGATGACAAGATCGAATGCGATCCTCTCCAACCTCAGGAAGCAGAGGAAACCCATGATGATCGCGACGCCGTTGGTGTTGATTTGCGCGGGGACCCAGCCGAAGTACCGGAGGATCTGGCGGAACTCCGGCCAGAGGAGGAGTCGCAGACCCACCTCGAAATGGGAGAGGGGGAAAGCGAGTTTCCCCTCCGCAAAAGAATTTAGTCGCTCGTCCCTCGCCGACAAACTCGCGTGATACCCCTCCGACAAAAACTGGTGGACAAAACTCGCCAACTCATCCTGGCGAGTAATTGACTTCTTGAACTTCTTCTCGGAGAAATTCCTGGCATAACTCAATCTGCGAGCAACGACATCATCGGAAGGCGCCATCGAGAAAGCAAGAAACTCGCACGTAGCAGCGGAATACTCGGAGGCGGGTCACAAAAGCGTACTGTTTTCAGAACCCCACTATTAATAGACATCGCAAGGGGTGGTCGCGAGGTACATCGCGCGCAAGTAACTGCCCAAACTCGCTCAAACTCCTGGCAAAACGACTTTCCCGCGGAAGACTTCCTAAGAATGAGTGGTTGTACCTCACTCGCAGAGCGCGACAAACAAGCGAATCTCGCCACAATATGCAGAAATAAATATAAGAACATCGCAAAAGAAGAAGCAAAGTCAAAATCAAGTGCGAGCATACATCAGATCATTGCCAGAATAAGGTTAAAATTATTACAGACAGTTTGAATGATAAATTGTCACAGAGAAAAGAAAAGGAAGAGGTATTCTGCCGACCTCCGAGTCACAGTCCTGGAGGATTGTTGCGCCTGTCCAAAGTATGGGCATGTCTGCTCCCTGGCCGTCATCATGTACTCCTCGCTGAGGCGGATGTGATCCTCCATGCGAGTAAGGGTCCCAAGGGAGCCCATACTCTTCAGCATTCCATGAAGATCGGCCTGCAGCAAGTCCTGCCGATGCTCCACATCCGTCATCCGCCTATCCAGCTCGTTGATGGCGTAGTATTTGGCCTCCGAAGCATCGAGCCGGTGCTCGAACCCCTCGATGTTCGCGACGTGAGCCTCCATCTGGGATATTCAGCGATTGGCCTCATACGTCGCCAGCCTGTCGACCTTGGTTTCAAGATCGAAGTACGCTAAGACCAGTTTCGTCTGGAACTCACGCAATGGCAGGCCGAGGGCGTCTATAAAGGCGGATCCCAGAGATGTCGCGCGACCTGGCAAAGATAGAAGTGAATCAGCGGAATATCCACAAAAACAACACGGAAGATCGCTTAAGGCGAGAAGTACCTGCGCGCGCAGGAGCTACCCTGGGCTGACGATGAGGAGAAGGCGTCCGTCGGGGAGTATCTCGGCGGCGTGGTGGAGAAATTCGGCGAGGAGACGGTGTGCGGCGAGGAGTTTTCTGAGTCCCTGACCGCCCACCTCTGCCATTCCCGCCCGCTGGATGAAAGTGCGGGGGCACGATCTCGTGCTGTCGGGAAGAGGGCCCATACAACTGATCCGCAGGCGCCTTCACGTGATCATTCTCCCTCGCGGACGTCGAAGGCAGAGGCGCAAAGGAGGACCGTTCGCCTCCTCTTCCACCGGACGCCGGATGGCCTTGATCAGACGCCACCGGTTGGCAAGGAATTTCAGACGAGGGAGGCGGAGGAGGATGAGGGGACGGGAGCCTCGATCTTCTTAACTTTAGAATTCCCACGCAGGAACTACTCTCCCCAACTCCTGTTGAAGATCGCGGTTGGCGAGAAGGCTCCTGCTGCGGGACGGCGCCAGGCGGAATAGACGGAGGAGGTGGTAGATGCTCTGCGCTCACAGGCTCCTCAGCGAGAGGGGCGACGCGCTAGGCCCGGTCGGGTTGGTCTCTGGAGGAGTTGCTGTAAGAGAAAGTCGGCATCAGTAAAGCAAACAACTGTAGGGTTTCAGAAGACGGGCGATAATTACCTGTTGCGGTCGTGTTGGGGGGAACGGTCGAAGGCTCGTTGTCAGCGACCTGTTGCTCGTTGACATCGTCCAAACCCGCCAGGTCCGGCACAGGTTGCGCCGGGCCTCCCGACGGAACGTCCTCCCTCGGCGTCCTCTGTAACTTCCGTAATGAAAATAAATAAATAATATATAATTTATTTTCAGGATCCGATTACGGGCAGGAGTAATCGAGCCAACTTCAAATCGAGGTATGAGATTATCATGGCCAATCGTTGCGTGCAAGTTCACAAATTGTCTTTAAGAAATTATTTAGCGATAATTTGTTCAATGGCGTTAGAAATAAAAATCCGCGTCTAGTCGTTCCCTTTCTTATTCACGGTTTCCTTTCTAAGCGCAGCTCTTGCGGTTGTCAAAACCCCAGCCTTATTATTTTGCGTTGTTTCCCTAACCGACGTTTCGACCCCGCGCGTCTTCTGATGCTCGATAAAGGGCATGTTTTTACTCTCCCAGTCGCTAGGTAACCGCCGAATGCTTCCCCGTCGCACGCTTCCTGTGCGTCCTTCTCGCGTCTCTCTCTGAAATCGGCTGTGCGAGTGGAACCGCCGCCCAGATCGTCGCCTCAGGAAGGTGCAGAGGCTGCCTTTCCTCCTCCAGAAAACCCTCGGCAACGCCTCTGTCGTCCGGTAGTCTCGTCGTCCCCCCACTCCTTCACGAGCAATCACCGACAGCAGTCAGATCTCCGTTCTCACTCGCCTTTTTCGTCGTCGGTCCCTCCTCAGGAATTAGGACCCCAGACGACTTGCTCTGCCGCATTTAGACCGCGACGAGTTCTTCCCAGTCACCGTGTGCATCAGTCGAGGAGCAAGAGTTGATAGCAGCGACTCTCTTGAATTTTTGTGGGTTTCCTCTGCCCTTTTCAGGTGATGATCGTGTGTTCCCCTTCAAGCATGTTGTTTAATTGCCGAGTTTACCTCTGACTGCAGGAGTTAGAAAGATCGACTCCGCCCCATTTGGGATTTGCCGATCTTTAGTGTAGATTACAGAAAATTTGGTTGAAGGAGGTACAAATCCTTGCCCCCTTATTATTCCGCTCTAATTCCCGTTCATTGCGGTGTCAACTTTGTGTAGTCGGAGCACTTTCCGGCGAAACCCTAGATTGTTGAAAATGTTTTGCATAGCGTATGAAATAACGTTAGATCATATTTGAAACGCAGGTACGGGTCAAGGCAAGCATCCTACCCGGACCCCTTTTTAGACCTTAGTTGAAGAAAGCTATGTCGCCGCGTCATGTATACGAGCGACGCAACGCAACGGTAAGAAATTCTATTTCCTTTGGCTAGATATATCATATAATAACGCATGCATATTTCTTATTTAGATAAGAAACTGATTAATATTGTGTCCTCACGTTATATTTTTTTTTAATTGGTAGATTGAACTAAAATGTATTAAGCATTTAAGCATTTTAGTAGATCAAGGATATGATGTTTCCTTATAAGTTAGATTCCTAGGAAAAAGGTGGACCTACGCAGAACATCCAGCAGAACATCCAGCAGAACATCCAGCAGAACATTTTATTAAATCCTTGTAATAATGGAAATCAGTTAGGAGGCACGAATGATGATATCACTCGTGATAGATTGAGACGCACAATCTTACTCAAAGGGCGTAGTAGTCCCTAAGAGTCTTAACTTTTTGGGAGGGATTACTTCCCCTGATAGATTAGTAGATACGGGTCTAAGTCCTTGAGACATAGAACGTGATACGTTCGTTAGCAAAGACTCGGATCGTCAGAACGCGCACAAGATATAACTCCAAGATTTGAGCATAAGCCACAGTTTAGAAATACATGATTAAATCACAACAGAATAGCCATCTATGGTTGCAGCTTTTGATAGAAAAACATGCATGATAGTGTATTAATTATTTATTTAGTACAAAATAATTAATTCTGTATTCAGTATGCACTCATGTTTCTTCAATTTTTCACATTTTAGTGTCACTAGGGGAAATGGTTTTTCTTACTCTTCAGTTGGGCTGACTCATTTTTGGGCTTCTCATTACAGGAGTCACAGGTGGGGTGTTGCGCCTAGGATGAGCGCGGTTGCCATTGTACCTTGTTTAGTTTGTTTTCATTCAGCAGTTTTCCTTTCAGTACAATGTTATTATGTTGGTCATGTACCAGGATGAACTAGTGTTTCCTTGTATCAGACTATATTAAGATTTCAATATTTCAAGTTTTTGGACACTTTCAATTTTTAGTGGCTCTGTGAAATCAAGTTTGAGGTACACTTTTACCCCTTAGTTTATTTTACTGTTTCCGCTGTAAGTACTCTTTAGCACTTTTATTTTATACCAGCTATGTACCAATTTTTATTACCGTTTCTTAGTTTGCTTCTTATCACGGGGCCCGGCCGGACTGCTGATTTGTGGTAAAACTAAGGTGGGGTGTTACATCCTCTAAGTTGGACTCAGACGCTCAACATCGTCCCTTTTCCTTTTTCGTCTTTCAGACTCCCCGCCCTGGCGAGTAGCACCGCCCTGCGTCTTATTCAACAGCTTCATCAGCGTCTAGGTCTTCGCGACTATCTCCTCGGGAGTCAACATCTCGTCGTAGACTAAAAGGGGGTGTGCCAGGGAAGGCCCCTCTGCTCCTATTTATAGATGTCTGAGGGGACCCCCCCCCCCCCCCCCCCCCCCCCATGCTTTCGAGTATGACCGATACTCGTCAGAAGACCCTCGCCGAACAAGGGTGAGATGTTTTTTCCAAGCCACATCGTTGCTTACAACCCATATTCTTCGAGGGTAGGACTCGTTCAAGCCACGTGGACAGAAGTCAAAGTCAAGGGTCAAGTCAAAGACAACAAACAATTCACAAGGGCATTTAATGCCAGATGTGAGTATCAGGAATACTCGCCCCAAGCTGGTGACAATCAACAAGCCTTGAAGTTACTCGCTTAGGTGACGACTATCAACAACATTTCGCCAGGCGTGGGAGAGATCCTTCAATAGTCGCCCGTTCCCCAGGTCCAGCTAGACAATCTCGCAGGGGCCGGGTATAGCCGCCTACATCCCCCTTTAGGATTTGTTTATAAATAGACCATCAAGGGTACCAGGAATGACACTTGAAAAATCAGAGATTAACCCCCCCCCCCCCCCTCAGGAGAGATTCTCATCAAGCCAGTGCCTTCCTCGTACCAAGCTCAGCCATCTATGGTTGTGGAGGAGAAGTTTCTCTCAAATTTTCGGATACGTGGCGGGACCTCTCTGCTGAAGCGCCCTGGGGTCTATTTGTGTCATCATCTCCTTAGCACTAGCCTTTAGATCCAGATCGCCGGATCGCAGAATCAGTATACTCAGGTTGCACATAGGTCTGAACATTTGGAGCTAGAATTTACCTGGCTTCAACATTTACGAATATGCGTTAACTTATAAACTAGTGTGCTATGTGGACAACATCTTAAAATGAATAAGTTCACTACTAGATGAAGAATTTCACTAGGGGACATGGGGGTGATTTCTCTCCTGCTTAGCGGACACACACCAACATACTCATAGGGGATAATACACCATATGAGACCCGTGTAGGGATCCATGACCCATTCTAGTCACATGTAGATATGTTTGAATGCGGATTTGCATTCTGTGCTAGGAGCACAATAGAGCACCTACGTGGGCCATCAACGACTCAAATCTTGTGATGTGCCTAGTAATACAAGAAAGACAAGATTAAAAAAATTGAAACTAGAAATCCCTCAATATCAAGTAAGATCCAAAACATTGGGATTTCTGTACTAAAATAATTTTAAAGATTAAGATTAGAACCCCGAATATATTAAAGTTAGCATTCATGATTAAGTTTGATAAGTCTATTTACGTTACACACGTGCAAATTTAGCAAATTTTAATGATCATGATGTTAACAGTTCTTTTATTTAAACTTTAACCTTCATGCACATTTACATACTTTTCCCCTTAAGTGCTTATTTTTAGCGTCGCTTGGGGGAAGGGTTATCCTTACTCATTGATGGACTGACCCATTGGACTTCTCTCTCCAGAAAACATAGATCGAGAGATATACTTAGGATGATCTACCAAGGATTTTATGAAGTTTTAGCTTGCATTTCATTTGATTCGGGATATTTCATAGTTTTTTGAATTTAAATATTATGAACCAAGTACTCAGTTGTGTAACTGACAATATTTTTAATTCAAGCATTTAGTGTTGAGTTCATATTCATATAGTTGGCTCTGTAATTCAAATATAGAGGTACCCCTTTTAACCCTAGCATCAGATTACTTCTTCGATGTTTACTTTAGTGATATTTATTGTGTTAATATTATTGTACCAATTTTTTATACTGTTTTCTAGTTTCTTTCATAACACGAGTGTCAGTCGAGCTTTTGATTTGTTGCTAAACAAGGGATGGGTGTTACAACAATAACTAGCTTGCATCACAACATCCTATATTTTGAAAGCATGTCAAGCACATACATTCTTTGAGAGAAACAAATATCCCTCCTCACCTTGTCACTAGATACCAAAGAAATACTTTAAGACATCAAGATCCTTTATCTGAAATTTCTCATGAATATCTTTCTTCATACCCTTGATACCTCATTCACCATCTCTTGTAATAACTATGTCATCTCAATAGACTGCCAAAAAAATTGTCTTTAATGGTGATGATAGAAGATTGAATGATCATTGCGATACCTTCTTAGGCCAAACCCTCTCATAACCTTTACAAACTTAACAAACCTTGTAGATGATTACTTCAACCCATACAATAAAAACTTCAGGCTGGACGCATTTTCTAACTCCTCCAGAGCAATAAACCCTGGAAATTGCTCCATATACAACTCCTCAAAAATATCATAAAAAAGCATTCTTGACATCCAATTAACGCAAAGACCAATGATGTATAAATGTCAGATGGATAAGGATGTGAACAATTAATGGAAGAAAAAAATGATGGGAAGACAGTCAGTCACACCATCTCACTGCTTATCATGAATGGTTTGGTAAACCTTCCCACTCCTTTACGTAATTCACTGATGCTTCTGTTAATTTTAAGAGGAGAGGAGGTATACAGGAAGAGTGAGAAAAGAAGGGAGGTCTACATTGCATTATTCAAATATACAGCGGGCATTTTCTCCTCATTGACATAGAGTAAATATCAATGTAGATGAGCCCATAATGAAATAATTGATGAAAATTTTTAATTATAGACATCATAAACACAAGGTGTGTAATTAAGCAGTTTTGATATAGCAAGGACTAGTCTACCATTTATGACAAACACGAGGAACCTTTTACAACTTACCCAAAATTACCTAGAGACTCAAAACTACTAATTACATATTCAAATTAACCAGACAAATTGAGTCAATGGACAGATTGACTCTTTACACCTATAATTAAAAAATAGCAAAAAAACACAGTAGATTAAACATGTCAATTTACTTTGCGATCTAGGACAATACTCAGTAAGACTTACCTTAAAAGCTAATATTGCATCTTGGCGAGCCACAATGGAGCTAATGTCATGGAGTGGTCGTACAAGCCAGTTTTTAAGCAATCTTTTACCAAATGCCGTCACACAATGATCCAATTGAGAGTATAGTGTTCTGAGTTGACAAACAATTTCACATAAATTAACGTTGTACACCAATAAAACATTAAAGTTATTTCAATTGTAGTTACCCAGTGGAGTTGCCATTTCTGTCCTCAAGAATCTCAAGATTCTCAAGTGCCGCAGCATCAAGTATCATATATGGCTTTTGAAGCATATTGAGAGAGCCCACGCATGGAAGTGCCTCAAAATTAGCACACTTGAGCAAAGTTTCATCAAGAAAAGCCTGTCTTAAATAAAAGAGACAGCCACCAAGAGCAGAAAGAGCAAGACATCCATTTTGCCCGGCGCTATCAAGCTCTAATAGAATGTTGGGAATGATATCAGGATACTTTTCCATGTTACGAACACTACTTGTATCATCCATCATCCCTGATTTTCCTGAATATTTTAATGAGCTGTAAATTTTCTTAATCTCCAAAATTGTTTTTTCAGCATTCCAAAATTCTGAGAAAGGAACCAAATCATTCACTAGAGGGTTTCTAGTATTATGCATTAAAATTCTCTCTGTTTCAGGGCTGAGCACCTTAGAAGGTTTTATAATCTCTGCTGGCCTTAACTCTGATAATAATGAGCATAAGCAGTCCCTCTCCAGATTATCATAAAACTGATTAACAGAGGAAAGAAAATGAGAAGACTAGAATTGGCAAAATCTTTAATTCAACAATAACGCTGATACAATGTTTCTAATGCTTATGCATCATGGATCAACCAATTGAAGTTCACATAAGAATAGCAAACCTGTCCCAATGTAAATTTGCTGGTAGAAACATCAACAACACAGACACCAAGCATTGTGCCTTGAGTATGGTGCTCATCAAAATTATGAGTTTTTTCCGTAATTGACATCAAATAAGAAGTTTCTGGATTTACTAACAATGTCTCGCCCTCAACAAGTGTTCCCTTTGAGACAACAGCACAAATTTCACGCTTAACAACCTTCATAAAGCAAAAAAAACATATGGGTTTGGATAAATAAATATTAAACAAAACTAATATTTATCAGATGGAATTACAAAGCATATAGATAAAGTGACTGACAGTGATGCTTGGGTATAAAAACTTCAAAAAGAATGAAAAAACATTTCATGGCTTGGATGAGGTAGAGCATGATGATAGATTTCACTCCAACTTAAAAATAAATTTAGCAATCACATGCCAAAAATATTCATCATTTTCTTCTCAGAGAGAACGCCAAGACCTCTTATGTCGCCTAGGGATGATTTTGTCGCCTCCTGAACTGATACATACTAGAAAGCAGAACAGAACCATTGCATCCACCGTAGTCATCAAGCCCATTCCTTCGACTCCATTATGACAGTGCCAAGACTGTTGTTAACTTGTCCACGCTGTCACATAAGAGAAATTTCATCCATTCTCTTCCTTCTCTCTTCAACACACTCCTCCCCCTCTGATCTCCAGGTTAACCTTCTTTATTTAATTAGGTAATAATTAGAGTTTTTTTCAGCTAGTGATTGCTTTGGAAAACTAAATCTTTGTCATGTTTACCTCTGCCAGTACCGTGCTTCAGTGTAAATCAAGCATTGTTTAATTATGAAAGGACTTGCACCACTTTGATTCAGTGGTGTTCTGTGGTTGATGCTAGGGTTCTTTAGAACTCCAATTAAAAAAACTAAAGCTTTGTTTATTTCTTACACTGAACATAAGTATATGTTAGTCATCTATGTTATTGCGGTCTCTAGCCCGAATGAGAAAGATCAAGACTGGTATTAGGATGGCATGCAATGATAAAACTCATGCCAAAACAAAAAGAAATGAATCTCAATTTTAATTTTTCCTTCCCTAGAAGAACTGGAAACAATCTAACCTGATCAGCAGTGAAAAGTAAACAATGATTGTTTAGGTCAAATATTACAATTATATTTAACTAATAGAATTTAAGGTACTTTAAATATTAAGACTACAGAATTGGCGGACATGATGATTAGAAGAGAATAAGCAATGCTTGTTTGCAAGAGACTAAGTCAAAAGGAGGAAAAAAAAAGGATACAGAGAATGGTTTAAGTTAATGTATGTTGGAAAGGTTAACGTTAGGAATGTGGTTGTGATAGTGGTGGATAAGAGTTAAAAGAGAAGATTATTAGTATTAATGATAGGGTGATTGCTAATAACATAATTATTGATGAGGATATTATAAAATATAGTTAGTGGCTATGCTACTTAAGTTCAACTAGATGATTTAGCGTGGAATGAATCTATAGGATTTCCTAAATGAAGGTGCAAACATACACGCAAGCAAATAAACAAGAAGCTCACAACCTAAACCATAATCCTAATGTGATGCAGATGATTCCACCATACAAATAATTCCCAACATACAATTAAATTAAATAATAATAATTTAAAAAACTCTTACAATTTAAGTAAATTGATAACAATTGCAAACTACTAAGACACAAAAATTAAAGATCAAGGTGAATATAAATTGCACGTCTACCGAAAAGATAACAGCAAAATTAACTTGGAGTAAAATATTACTAATAATAAATGACATGTACAATGCAGAGAAAATTAAAACTGAAATGTAAAAGGTTATCGCATAATTGGCTCCAATGTTTAGAGAGTGTGGTAAGTCGCGTGAGGCATTGGTTCCAAAGTGCGGTTAGCAAGGGAATGTGGAATATGATTTTTGAGGCTTGTGGATTTAGGGATTTTACGTATTGTGAATGAATGTCGGGGAGGTGGTGGAAGGAGTAGATCAGAATCAAACGCATGAGCGCAGAGCTTATGGTTGGCATCCATAGGAGTATCAGCAGGCTTGCATCTAGAGTAGTCGGCATCATGAAGTAGGTCAAGACAGTACTTCTGTTGAGACAGAACGAGACCATCAGGTCGACGAGCCACCTCGATGCCAAGAAAACATCGAAAAGACCTCAAATCCTTAAGTCTAAAATTCGGATGCCAGGTATTTCTTGATCATAGTTATATCATTGAGATCATCGCATGTGATGAGAATATCATCAACATACACAAAGGATCATTGTGTCTGTCGGTCGGTGACGAGTGAATAAAGGAAAGTCAAACGCGCTTCGAGTGAAGCCAACATCGTGAGCAACCCGACTGAGCTTATCAAACCCGACCCGAGGAGACTACTTGAGACCATAGAGAGATTTCTTGAGGTGACATACAATAGAGTCCCACGTGGTCTCATAACCAGGAGGCTGCTGCATGTAGACAGTTTCAACGACGTCGCCATTCAAGAAAGCATTTTTGATGTCGAGTTGATGTAACGGCCAATGTCGATGAACAACCAATGAGATTAGGACCCGGACAGTGTTCAGCTTTGCAACATGTGAGAAGATCTCTTCGTAGTCGAGGTCGTATTGCTGAGTAAAATCATGAACCACAAGACGAGCTTTAGACGTTCAACCGCCCCATCAGAATCATGCTTCACAGTGAAGACTCACTTACATCCAACACATGCCTGGCCTGAAGGAAGAGGGACAATGTCCCAAGTGTGATTAGCCCACAGGGCAGCCATTTCCTCATCCATGGCGGCCCGCCACACTGGATATCGTAGAAAAACAAGGCAGAGAGGTCGCAAACCTGTGAAGCGTCAGCGATAAGCGATGCAAAGAAACATAATTTGAAACAGGGCAGAGGGTCGCAAACCTGTGAAGCATCAGTAGGCAGGGGCAACTTTCGTAGGGCAGCAGACCGAGAAAGTCGGCATGTGTAAATACAAATAGGAAGTAGTGTTGGGGGGGGGGGGCACAGTCGGAGGAGTGGGTAGCAGAGGAGGATAATCAGTGAAGACAGACATGTGAGGACGTGGAATGTTGGAGCAAAATCTATCACCCAACTTTCCACACTCAACGATCGGACGGGGGAGCTCGGTGAAGAGATCGGAGACCGCAATCAACCGGTTACTAACCCGCAAGGGCGTGGCGAACAGAGGACAGAAAAGAGAGTGATGCTAGCAACAGCGGACACCAGATTGGCCCGCAGCGGCGAATACCTCTCGCTGCGGGTTATAATATTCCACAATTCGTTATTACAAGCTATTACAAGAATATGCACTGAAAGGAGAAGGCAACCAGGTGACCGACCTTGTAACCGCACCTACAACAGGGTACAATCTAGCACAAGTTCCATCCCCTTTTCCAGCACCCCTGACCCTCTATTTATACGTGAGGATAGGTTGCCCGGCCGGTTGAAGGCATTTAATGCAGCATTAAATGTGCAGCTACCCGGGGTGCACGAAGTGTCGGGTAGCGGGAACAGAGAGAAGAACCGCGCGGACGCTACAGGCAGCAACTGCACATGCTATTATGGGCTAAGGAGGAGAGGGATCCGTGCGGGCTCTGGAGGGTGCTCGTTGCGGCCTCTCTGCAGAGTTGCTGAAGAACTGCCTGGGAGATCGTGTGGATACTTGGAGAGTAGCTGTGAGCGCCCTCGTCGGGGAGTATGTGTGACCTCCTGGACAGTGTTCGCGGATGCTGCTGAGTGTCCTCCTAGGGCTTTTATGACCGGCACGGAGATGCACTGATAATCGCAAAGACTGCGACTCGATTCTTGCGCCATTGGAAATCTATAAATAGACCCGAGTTGATCCCACTGGGACATCTCACTTAGACTGCTTATCTGTTCGTGTGACCTCTTTGCGGGAAGGTGACAAGCTTCAACGAAGCCCTCCTGGCTAGGCTGACGGGGGAGAAGAAGCGGCATCCGACTAAACTGCCCACGGGTACTAGCAAGCCGGGGAAGCCTACCAAGCAGAAAACATTCAGCAGTTCTTCTGAGAAGTCGTTGATGGTCAAATCCTCTGCGAAGCCTTCAGTGGTCACAAAGGCGGTCGGACAGGTTCCCACTCAGCAGGCGGCGCCCCCAGCGACGGTCACCGTCTCCGACATGGTGAGGCATATTGAGATCTTCCCAAACGCTGGTGTGGCCCCCTGGGTCAAGAAGTCAGGAGCGGCTCTCCTGCGGACTTGGAGGTCCTGCCCGCTCCGTCGGCAAGAACATCTCACAAGAAGACAAAGACGAAGCGAGCCAAGACAATCAAAATCGTTAACGTCGGCTCGTCGAAAGGAGCGAAAGCGGATGTTCCCGTTGCGAACGTTGGAGTGTCTGTGAAGGCCTTGCCGAGCCCGACGAAGGACGTGTCGGGAACATTGGAGATGTCAGCCGATATGTCGGGGCAGAAGACAACCACCCTTACAGATCCGGATCCATTCACGAAACGAGCTGAAGAAGACTCCGCTAGACAATATCGATCCTCACCGACGGATTCCCTAGAGAGGACTGATGGCGAAAAAGAGCCTGGTGCTGGCACGGGCGGTGACCGCCAGCAGAATGATGTCGTACATGATGACTCGCCGGTTGACGACGGGGGACACTCACGGTCCGAGCCAGGGGGCGAGAGAGAGGAAGAGGGAGAGGGAGAGGAGCACGCCGAGGCGAACCTCCCGCCGAACACTGGGGCGGAGAAAACGGTAGAGAGCACAGGGATGTCGGCTGAGCCTCTTCCCGAGGTCGCTGACGGCCATCCGAACCTGTATCTGAGAAGAGGGAGAAGGAGAAGAAGAAGAGGAAAAGAGAGACCGAACCTGGGGGAGCGAGCTCCTCAGGGCTGATGAAGAGAGGCTCCGCCGTGAAGGAGGCGGTTTCTAGGGCCCGCAGGCAAAAACTCAGGAGGGAGTTCGCCGTTGAACGAGAGGCTGATGTGCTCTCAGGGGGTGTCCCTTCTTCTTTCCTGTCAACTACGCTTTAGCCTCGTCAAAAAAGCAAATTACACTTACATACCTTAAATTGCAACGGACTCTCCTGCAAGCACCCAGGTTGTTATCATACAAAACCCGCAGGAGGAGTTGGAGGCGGTAAAAAAGGAGTTTTGGACGTCGCGCGCGCGAATCGTCCGGTTGGAGAAGGGGATGGAAATGTTGAAGAAGAATGTTGCGTGCGCCGCTGAAGGCAGCCAACTGCCCATGCAGCGGATTGGCTCGGTGCCTGTCTCGCAGAATCTGGCGCACCCGGAGGACTTCTTTCGAAAGTACGCGAAGAAAATCAGGGAGGATGTCCGCGTTGTCCACGCATCGGGCGCTAAGTTGAACAAGTTTCTGGTGAGCGCGCATAGCGCGCTAGTCGAGATGACGGACGGCTTAGCGTTCATAGGGGTAGAGCGGGCACCCTCCGAAGAAGCATAGAAACTGAGCGTCATGAGAAATTTTATGCTTGTAATAATAACTTTGATACCTGCCCAACAGGCATTCTGTGTCGAACACTTTATGCGCTTGACTTATTATCTCGCGCTTTCATTTCTTGATGTTTGTGATGCTATGCAAATGCTTTTTCTTTTGCTGCGGATATGTGTGTACGCTAAACTTCTTGCAGGGACGATGCCGGGGCGAAGCGGTTAACCTTGGCACACACCGCGGGAAGTCATCATTTCCGTCGTTTCGAATTTTGAGGCAGGGGGCTTATGCGTCTTCTATAGACTATAAATAGGGCTGATCTTTCTAATTTATCACGTGCAGTCATGTGTGATTCCAAGGTTGAGGAGCTCCTCCTGCGGGTGCGACGCGGACTGATTGTGCGATCACATTACTTAGATGCGAACCATTTGCGTCCGCGATCTCTGACGAGGAGTTCGCATCCTTTCTTACTAGAATCCGCGCTGATCCTGGCCTTAACACCGCGCGGCTTCCGTCGGTCGGGGAACACCTCCATACGGTGTTCGCAGACGAGATAGTCCTCCCGTTCGAGCACTTTGATGCAGGATGGGCCCTCCCCATCTTCCCGAAGATGGTGGAGATTTTGAATTTCTTCGGGGTTATACCCGCGCAGCTCTCGCCCAACTCCATTGTGGCGGTGTCTGCCTTTCTCACTTACCTACGGCTGCACCGCTTCAGCCTTACCGTGTTCAGGAGTCTTTTCCATGTGTGCGCTCATCAGCGCGGTCACATGTAGGCTCCGACAAATTCCGGTTCTTGAATCTACGGAATAAGGTCCACGGGTGGTCGCAGCAGTTCGCCATCTTCAAGGCGAACCTTGGGGGACTCAGCACGCTCCCTAACCCCCAGGAGGAGGCGGTGTTTATGAAACCGCCACTGGCCGCAGTCGAGGAGGAGATTGTGAATTTCCTCCACAAGACCTCCCTCGATGTAGAGCACTATGGCCCCCGCCAGGAGGAGGTGAAGGACCTAGACACCACGCACTGTAAGTTAAACAATTAGTTGCAACGCGCCGCCCTTACTAGGTTAGGACCCGCACGTGATTAATTGAATATCCGCGCAGCCTTATCCAGGCGGTCGCTTGTGAGCGCGCACCTGTGCCCGACCATGTCGCGGGTGCTCATATTAACCGCCGCAGACACTGCCGGATGCTGACATGTTGTTGTGTTGCGCCTTGACGCGCATTCTCCCGGGTGCTCGCCCCGGGCTTAGGTCAATGTATTTCGGATGCTGGAGTGCATGGAGTGGAGGTATTATTTATCAGTTAACTGCCCAATATGTTGTGGTCGGCTCCTCACGGGGAAGAAATCGCCTGTGGTGCCTCCCTTCGTCGGAAATATCTAGTGGGGTTATGGGTGTCCGAGGACAGAGCACTCCTTCGAAGAGACATTTCAGGAGAGGGGGATTATGGCGACCACTGCCTTAACCGCGGGGCCCGCTGCTAGAGGTTAAGGCTGCCAGTTGGGTATATGGCATCCGCAGAGTTCCCCTCCGCAAGTAGCGTCCGGATACGCTCTTGGGGGTATGAAGCACTGGTAGCTCGGAGCTTGTCCTCAGAAAGGCACCAGTAACGATAGCAACGCCTCAGTCGATGCGCGGCTGACTATCACGTTCCTGACCTGCCACATATGTCGGTCGTGAGTTTCTCTACGAGGGTAGTGGTCTTAGGGCGGAGAAAGTAGTCTACACTGGCAGGAGGGTCGGAAACTTGATGACCACCACAAGAGACATTTGGATACGTTTGAGGGGGTCTAAGCAAATTTCGATGGCTACCCGGGCTGGAAAAGAAAAAAAGCAGATCGGGTTGGTTATAGCCGTGAGGCCCCAGTCGTGATATGGCGCTTTAAGAGAATCCGGAGAATCCCTTGCTAATGAAATTTTAGTAGCAGCATAGATAATTTTGGGCATTCAAGCTTCATCAAACTATATAAAGAATTTTAGTTTAAAATAAGAGAGGAGGATACTTCAACCTAAGAGTAGTATCTTTTCGAGTCGTCGCCGCTCGAATTGTTAGGTCCTCTTCCCCTTCATGGGATTGCAACGGTAAGCACCATTTTTGAGCGCTTCTTTGACAATGAAGGGTCCCACCCAGTTGGGGTTAAACTTTCCTACTGAGTCTGCCCTTCCTGCCGCATCCACCTTTTTCATCACGAGATCACCCCCGACGAACTGCTTTACTCTGATGTGCTTGTAGAAATACTTGGCCATTCTTCGCTTGGCATCTTCCTGCCTTGGCTTCTGCCTGCCTGACGACGGATTGATCCCTGAGCTCTTCGATGAGGTCGAGACTACATCTCACTTCCTCATCATTGCTTTCCATCCAACTTTCGTCACTCTGTTTGGAGAGTACTTTAGGACTCATGACGCCGAATTCTACCGGGACGAGGGCTTCAAAGTCGTGTGCCAATTTAAAGGGCGTCTCTCCGGTGGCTGGGGAGGGAGTGGTTCTCAGAGTCCACAACACGGCGGGCAGCTACTCTGCCCAATTGCCACGAGTGTTTTCTACCTTCTTTTTTAGTAGATTCAGAACCTGCTTGTTAGCTGCTTACACCTGGACATTGCTGCGCGGGTGATGGACTGAAGAAAACCGAAACTCTATCCTGACCTGCTCGCAGAAACTGAGGGTAATTGTCAGTGACGATGGCCATGGGGATCCCATGTCGACAGACGATTTCTCCCTATATAAAGTTCTTGATCACTTGGGTGGTTGTCTTAGCTAGTGTCTTGGCCTCTATCCATTTGCTGAAGTAATCTATCGTTACCAGGATGAAACGTCGCTGACCACTTGCCATTGGAAAAGAACCGACCAGATCCATTCCCCAGATGACAAACAACCATGAGACGGAGATGGATCTCAGCCATTGTGTTGGCTGAGCTTGAAGAGGGACAAACTTCTGGCACTTGAAACATTTCTTTGTGTATTCTCCACAATCTTTCCTGAGAGTTGGCCAAAAATAACATTGTCGAAGGATCCTTTTTTTAGGGTCATGGCTCCCGAATCACCGAGTGGCTGCCGCACTCCCCTGAATGTACCTCTTGCAAGATCTGGGGGATCTCTTCTTCTGTTGCGCACCTAGCCAAGGGTGAGAGAAAGGTCCTCTGATAGAGAACCCCGGAGATAAGGGAGTAGTGAGCGGCCTTGAGCCAAAATCTGCTTTTGTCATCAACTGAGGGGTGAACTTCTCCCGTTGTTAAGTAGTAAACGAAAGGATCCACCCAGGGCGGGCGTCGATCATTCTTCATGACATCAGCTTCATTTATTGCAGGGTGGAACAACTCTGTGAGAGTCCCTCCTGCAGGGAGACCATATTTTGCCAATTCATCAGCCTCAACGTTTTCTTCCCTTGGTATATGTTGGATGTTGAAAGTGCGGAACTGCCCGATCTGGCGTTTGGCGAGGGCTAGGTATCTCTGAAGGAGAGGTTCCCTGGTTTCGAAAGTCCCATTTATCTGCGACGCCATTACCAGGGAATCTGTCTTCACTTCTATGTCGCCAATGCCAATCTCTCGGGCTAAACTCAGCTCGGCTATCAACACTTCATACTTTGCTTGATTGTTAGTTGTGGGGAAGTGGAGTCTGACCCTCGATTCTGATATCGCTGGGACTGATCAGGACGAACCCTGCCGCGGTGGAGTTTTTCCCGAAAGCTCCATCTACATACATCTTCCAACATGATGGGCAGGAACCTCCCGCTTGGCGGTGTCGTCATCGGCGAAGTCAGTGAGGAAATCAGCTAAGACTTGAGCCTTGATGGCGGCTCTCGGGGCTTATGATATATCGAACTCGTTGAGTTCTATGGCCCACTTTGCTAATCGTCCCGAATGCCCTGGCTTTTCTAGGACTCAGGGGGTGGTCAGTAACCACTTTGACGGAATGGGCCTGGAAATAAGGGCGGTGTCTTCGTGCCGATATTACCAAGGCTAGAGCCAACTTTTCTAGGATCGGGTAGCGCGTCTCGGCGCTCTTCAACATATGACTGACATAGTGAATGGGAAACTGCATTTAGCCTTCTTCTCAAACCAAAACTGAGTTGATGGTTTCGTTGTCGACCCCGAGATACATGAACGGATCTTCTGACTGGTGGGGACTCTGAAGAAGAAGGGTCGTCGTCAGTTGATGCTTTAACTCCTCAAATGCCTGACTGCATTCAACGGTCCCTTCGAACTCCCCCTCCCCGGAGGGTTTTGAAGAATGCGGCGCACTTATCTCCTAAGTGCGAGATGAAGCGGTTGAGTCCTGCCACTCTTCCCATTAGCTGCTGGACTTCCTTCGGGCTCTTTGGAGTCTGCATCTCTAGTACGGTTTTTACCTTGTCTGGGTTAGGCTCCAGACCGAGAAACTTCCCTTTGCTGGCTCCGAAGATACACTTGGCCGGATTTAGCCTCATGTTATACTTGCGTAGGGTAGCGAACGTTTCTGTCAAATCTTTGGCGTGGCCTGTCGGTTCATGGCTCTTGATGAGAAGGTCGTCGACATAGACTTCTAAGTTACGACCCTTCTGGTGCTTGAACACGTGATCCATCATCCTTTGATATGTAGCGTCGACGTTCTTCAATCCAAAAGGCATGACGCGATAGCAATAGCAGTCTTGGTTTGTGATAAATGACGTGTGGGGGATGTCGGGCGCATGCATTCGTATCTGGTGATATCCCAAGAAGGCGTCTAGGAAACTCATCATAGAAAAACCCACAACAGAGTCGACCAGAGAGTCTATCCGGGGTGAGGGGGTAGCAATCATTGGGACATGCCTTATTGAGTCTGGTGAAATCGACGCACATTCTCCACTTATTGTTGGTCTTGAGAACCATGACGACGTTGGACACCCATTTTGGATACTGGATTTCTCTGATGAAATTTGCCTTGAGCAGCTTAGAAACAACTTCTCGGATGGGTTCAGCGAGAGTTGTGGTCACTGCTCGCTTCTTCTGCTTCACAGGCCTGAAGTCAACACTGATGTTGAGGCGATGACAGGCAACGGCTGGGCTTATTTCGGGCATGTCTGAGGCTGGCCATGCGAAGATATCGATGTTGTCCAGGAGACATCGAATAAGCAATGCTTTACTCTCCTCTTTCAATTTCGCGTTGATGGAGATGGTTTTGTCTCCGTCCCCTCCTGGGACTTGGATTTCTTGTACTTCCTGGGCGGATTCTAGATGGATTCTGGTCGTCCGGGCTTCTGGCCGCTCACGTGTGCTCGCTACTGATTCGCGAGTGTCCGCGAGCGACCGCTCGCCTTGGGGAGTACTCGGCTTGGCCACAATAAGTAAAAAGACAATTGTTCGGCCAAGAGGAGCGATTGCGATCATCGCATCTGCCGCCGCGAGAACCATTGCGACCACCCTGAGACCTAGGAGGAGGGCGCATAGCTGGGGAGTGATGCATAAGGGAAGGAGAGGGAGGCATCATGGCTTCGGGAGGCGGAGTGACTTTAAGGATCATAAGAACACGTCGGAGAGAGATAGAACAGTGGGAGAGGAGAGTATGGTCGCTTGGACACTGCAAAGATGGGGAGGTAGTTGTGCCATCATGAGAGCAATGCCCACAACCTTCTTCTATGCACGCTGAACAGCAAAATCCAAGGAGAGGGGTTGGTGCCGAAGTCATGCCTCAACGAGGGTCTTGGACGTTATGACAAAGGAGGACAGGTCACCAATCACAATAGGGTCAACCGCCTGGAACTGAGTAAAGATATTAAAGAGATGTTGGAGACTGTCCTGGCTAGAGTAAAGGGACTGAAGCTCGTCCCACATGACTTTGACAGTCTCATGGTACATGATCATGTGGTATGGTTCGGTCTCCATAAAATTGAGAAGCCAAGGCTGAACTCGACCATCATCACAGAGCCACTGTTTCGTAGGTTCGGTGGGTGGAGAATGGGTAATATGATGAAACACTCAAGCACCCCTTTGGTTGAAGGACACGTCGTACCGAGTGCTCCAATTCCACAAAATTCTTCTTCCCATTGAGGGAGATAGTTGTAACCCGGAGTTCATCCCGCACGTCCGGGAGGGAAGCTGTGGCAAGAGAAGAGGACGCAAAGGTGTCCATGACAGGCCGACGACAAGGCAACTGTCAGGACTAGAAGAGTAACCGAACAATGTAAACAGAGTCGCGATGCACAGGTCAGAGAGGAGTCATGGCGGTTGTAATAGGGAGGCCGCACGAACTGGTCACAGAGGAGGAGCCGGTGAGCACTGCAGGGAGTCCGGGCGGCTACGGAGATGGTCTAAAAAAAGGAGGTCTGGGCAGCCAGAAAGAAAGTCCCGCAAGGAGAAGTGTGGAGGTGCAGGCGATCTTGCGAGTAGGAAAGGGGGTCTCTGCGGCTAATCCAGGAAGGAGTCCGCACATTGTGGTGCTCGCAAAGAGTAAACGCTCGCGAATTTTGAGCGGTTAGCAGAGCGACGGTGGGTCCCAGCAAATGGCACAGGAGGCCAATAAAATTGAGGGTCCAGGCAAGAGGCACGGAAAGAGTAGAGATGGTCCGGGCGAGTTCTGTTAGGGAGTCCACAGGGGGGGTCGGGAGGGTTCTGTTATGGAGTCTACCCGAAGTGAAAGATGAATGAGAGCAGAGGCTCAATCACGTAGAGGTCAAGGGAACCTGACTCTGATACCATGTAGAGAAATACAAAATATACGGAAATAAAAGGGAAATTTTTAATATCTTATTATTTTCTTCATAACATCATTAACCTCAACAACAAGTATTTATACATATATATAAGGAGTGAAGCTACAACTCCATCCTAAGATGATTACACACTAATGGACTCTCCAATGGGCCATTGTATGGGCCTTTATACAGATTATTTCAACAAGGACCATTTAAGTGGAGATCAAATATTATCTAGATCTCATAATTCATAGTCTCAATAAAATAATTTTTGTACTTCTACAAGATATTACGCAGTTCTCTTAGTTTGACTTGAGGGAATTGATCTTCTCTTTGTCAGCAATTGGGTGCACTTGAGTTAGGGAGACCATTTCCTATATCTTTTTCATTTATACACACGTGTGGTTTCTTAGTAGTGGATCAGTTCCTCTCTCCTCTCCCATGAATGTAGGGTATGACTTTGGTTGAACTCAATAATTTTAGGTCCATTTGATATTACTTTATCCATCCATACTAGTAGATACTAGTAAATGCTTCTACATAAATTTTTAGGTCTTTCCTAATAATTTAAGTTAAAAGAAACTAATAAAAAAAATAAGGCAATGATTGTAAATGTCAAGGTCCAACTAAAATTCTTTGTAAACTATATGCACTATATACGAGTTGCATAGAATCCCAAAAATCCAATAGTTCAAAAACATTTCAGCTTAATAAGGTAAATATTTTTAAGTAACTAGAATTTAATTTATATTGTGATCGAATCACACGTATTCAAAATTAATTAATTGAAGCCCTCATGTACAAGAAAGTAGAAACGCTCAACGGGAACCCATTCAAACCTTTATTAATGTTAAGAAAATGATTATCGTTGAGAAATGACCATTAAATTTAGTCTGGATGAAATTTTAACATGAAATCTTGACTTACCTTATGCCTACTATTTCTATTTACTTCAATCCTTCATAAGTACAGCTTGAAAAAATTCAATCGTCGGTAAATGTATAATCACTTTACCAAACTTATTTTATACCCAAGAAAAAAACTGTGCAAGTCCAGCGTGTACTAGATCTTTATCATCTAAACTGTTTAAGCATATGCGCTCATGCTGAAATTTATAACTAGTAAATAATGATGCATGAATTTGGAAACATATTAAGAATTGCAAACATAAAAAAGACTCTAGGACTACAACCACAAAATAAGTGTCCAGTACTAGCCTTATCTTTGGTACCCGTTTCTTTTCGACGGAGCTCAAGCTGCTCAGGAGTTTCTGTCTGTTCAACAACGAGAACACGGTACCCCTGTACATCAGATAAATGCAAGCCAAAAAATTGTCAGATGGATCAACTGAAGATCACAGGATATTGAAAAAACAAGAATGAAAATTTGAAACACAGAAGCTTCAAGAATAAAATCACACCTTCCTGGCCAACTTCTCCAAATTAACTGAGAAATTCTTTTCAGGAAACCCGCAATGAGGTTGATCCCCCTAAGAGTAATTTCAAAAGGAAAAAAAAGGAGCGAGTGACTAGCAGTCATAATAGAACAGAAAATTTTAAAAGTACCCCGAGTATAGCTACAAAGCCACGACAACAGAGACATAAAACAAATGTACCATAAGTATAGCAAATACTACTTCTTTCTTACACAGTTTTTCATATCAATTAGTGCTCCACAAAATCATAAATTATAAGAAATCAACTGTTAATCCACGAAATACGCCAAGAGAATTTCATTAATAGACCAATCCTATCACTGTATCTCTTACCGGAAAAGATTCATAGGCAACCATCCAAAACATAATTATAGATAACTAATGATGCACTGTCTAGTCGACAAACCTTTACGAAAAGTAAAAATCATTTATAATAATACTCACAATATTATTTTCCCCTAATGGGTATAAATTTTTTATTATCACATCAAAATCTGAAGGAAAAAAACATATTTTCCAGGATTGATCGAATCATCACCATCTTATCAAGGTGTAGCTAAGGTCTCAACTAATTCAACTGTCAAGAGGGTCTAGCTCCAACTAGCAAATTTCTCTGGAGTCCCAAGTGCAACCCTTCAGAGTAGGAATTCATAGAAATAGTTTAAGGTAATTCAACCTTCGTCAAACAGAACATGGAAATCTTTTGAAAAAAATAGATTTTCCTCGTTATCTATAAAAATCTGCCCTCCCTCTGTCTAACTTTCCTTTCCCATTCAAATATTTACCCATATCTATGTTGCTGACCATCTGTTGGAAAATACTACTAAATTCTCCTTTTATATTATAATGGAGAAGATATAAAGATTAAAAACTGTCCTGGAGTACCTGCATTACTTTTTCAAATAGAATTTCAAATATTCATGTTTTGAAGAAAATAATATAAGTACAGTCATATTTGGGTTGATATTTTTTATTGTTTCTAAAGTCAATGCATAATGATGACCTATGCTTTCTTTCTTCAACAGGGTTGGCTCTCAAAGGATTGTTGATTGGTTAAATCACGGTGGTTTGTGCTTTCTTCGCTTCACAAAATTGGCTCTCAAATGGTTGTTGATTGATTCTTTAAGCATCGACTATAATAGCTTCAAGTACCTCAAAAGGTAACCCAAATGTACCCAAAACATGACAAAATGGTCAATAACCATAGAAGGCACATTGCATAATTGAGAGTTTGAAACTATTTAATCCTCAAAATCTACCTAAACATTACATTACACCTCTATTTATACACCAAGAGGAGAGAACTTAGATAACCACTAGATGTGTGGGACTAAAGAGAAGAAAGAAAAAAAACAGATGGACCTTATGGGCCATTACATTGGGCTTTATATACAACTATTCAACCCTCCCCTTCAAGATGGGAGTAAATATCGATCATTCTCAGCATAGAGACATTATTAGTGAAGGTGTCCCAGTTCATACTTTTAGTAAACATATCTGCCAACTGATCTTGGGATTGAACGAACGGTGTGCAGATGTTGTATTTTGTTTTGTTCTTCATGTTGAACAAGAATTATGTACAATGTCAATAGTTACTTTACTGTAGCATTAGACACGTATGGGTTTCGCATTTTGTAACCACAGATCCTGCATTGCAAACTGAAGTCATAGTCCTTCGCATATCCCTTATGACATTGGTTTGTACTCTACTTATGCACTTAACCTTGCTACCACATTGCGTTTCTTACTTCTCTAGATCACTAGATCCCCCCCCCCCAATAAAGGAACAATATCTGGTAGTGGATTTTATGTCATCTTAGCATCCAGCATAAGCAACATCAATGTATACTTCAACAATCACATATTTGTTCTGGGAAAATAGAATTTCTCGTCTGGAAGAGTTCTTCAGGTACCTTAGTACTCGTAAAGCAGCTTCCTGATGTCTCAAGCTAGGAGAATGCATGTATCAACCCAAGATCCCTACTGCATACATGATATCAAGACGACGATGTGTGAGGTAGATAAGCCTTTCCACTAATCTCTGGTAGCTTGAGGTGATACCCTGTAGTCGTATCAAGAACGGTAACACATAACTTGCATTGCATTAAACCAACATGAAGATACAATCGAAAGGCAAGTTCTAGCCAAACATCTGGAGGTTGGGTCCTCCTTGACACTACACTCTCCAAGAGAGCTTAATACATAAGACTCAAAAGATACATCATAACTCCCTAAGGGGATCCTTATATAGATGGCGGCCCCACTACAGGACAAGACTACATGACTGAATACACCTCGCGTGCGTATCAATACACTTGTCCTGAAAAGCGACCTTGTCCTCAAGGTCGAGCCGGGCAAGGACCCATTAGCGCGTCGGCGAGACTCAGGCGGATTCTCTGGTGGGCGGACCAGGTGAAACATCAGAAGCTGGGAGGCGTAGCGACGGGCTGGTTGTTGCAGAACTGACATGGGACTGCCCGAGAGGAGAAACAATGTTGTGCCAGCAAAATATCTCATCCTCAAGGTCGAGCGAGGTGCACGTCAGGTGGGGTCAGGGCCTCGGTCAGAGGTTGGATGCTATGAAGAAAGACGGCTGAGACCCATCCAGATCCTGAACGATGACCGTGGGGCCAAAGAATAGGTCGATGAGGAGTGGGTAGTGATGAGTGGGAAGGAAACCCGATGGGAAGTCTGGTCAAAGTGGGAGTGACCAGATGTGAGTGTAGGATAACAGTGGGCTCGAGAGATGTTGAAAGCGAGGAGACGGAAGATAAGAGAGTTGACAGGCGGGCGGAAGACTCCAAGAAAGAGCGGGAAGCAAAAAAAGCATGTGGCGATGTGTAAATGCTGGCAAGTCGCCAGGTGGAGCTTCTGTCACGGATATGTCGGAAGGCGGGTGAATGGGAGGGCAACTGGTGGGAATCGAAGGGTGGAAGGGAATTATGGGAGTGTGTGCCGCGGTCGGTAGCGGAAGAACGAAGGGGGTGTCGGAAAAGGAGTCAGTGGTTGTTGTTCTAATGGTCGAAGACCCACTGAGGGGTGACAGTGGGAGGATAGATGAGGAGGCCCGACGGGAAGCAGAGGGGTGGGCATGAGCTGTAAGGGTGCGTGTGGAAGAAGTCGACAACAAAGCGCAAGCGCCATGGCAAGGAGGTTATCCATGGCAGCTTCAATTCGATCGCATAGAGCATTCACGGAGTCTGGAAAGAGGGCCATGGAGGAAAAAAAGTAGGATGGCCGACAGAATGGGGAGGAGGCTCTGAAGGGCTGTCGAAATGTTGCAGGAGCCGTAGAGGTCCACCGGAATGCTGCAGGAGCCATAGGACGGCTGCCAGAATGCTGCAGGAATTGCGGGAGGGTTGCTGGAATGCTACGGGCGATAGGGTTGGATGTTGCCGAAAGGTAGCATGAGCTGCTGGAAGGTGGAACAGGGCGTAGGAAAAGACGAAGACGCATTGGAAGCACTGGAGAAGAAGGAAAGAAGCATGTTGGGATCGCTAGAGAAGACGAAGAGCCACTGCACGAGTTGGCAGATGTCGGACAAGTCGTTAGGCGCCTTTGGAATCGTCGGTAGGTGTTGCAGAGCTCGTGGAAGTTAAATAGGATGCGCAGGAGAAAGAATAACGGGCGTTGGAACCCTTTCCGTCAGCGGCCGAAGGCGGGGAGAAGGAATAACAACGTTGGAATCCTTTCTATCGGAGATCGAGGGCGAGGAGAACGAATAACGGGCGTGCTGGAATCATTGTCGGAAACAATCGGTGAGGCACGGAATTGTCGAACGCGCGTCGTCGAGCGTGGATCGGACGCGAGGAGGAGACACGAGCTTGTGCGCTAATTGTCGGTGATCCATAGGGATCAAATTAGGGTTTGTCGAAACCCTAACTGAGCGGCAGGTCGGACCAGTTGATACGTTGCAGTAGTATCAAGAACGGTAAAACGAAATTTGCATTGCATTAAACCAACATAAAGATATAATCGAGAGGCAAGCTCTCGCCAAGCATCCGGAGGCTGGATCCTCCTTGACACTCCACTCTCCAAGAGAGCTCAATACTTAAGACTCAAAAGATACATCATAACTCCCTAAGGGGCTCCTTATATAGATGGAGGCCTCACTACAGGACAAGACTACATGACTGAATACACCTCGCGTGCGTATCATGAGGAGTTCACTTTCTCTCTATCTTTGTCTTCATCGATTTTACAGTTTGCTTCTATGGAGGGTATCTGCTAGTGCACAACCAAGCCTCCTCATTTCTTCTAGGAGATCGAAGACATATTTCCTCTGAAAATGAAGATTCTATGATTTGACCTTGCAACTTCAATTCCTAAGAAGTATTTTAGCTTTCTTAGATCTTTGACTTCAAAGACCTTGTGCAGGCGTGCCTTAAGCCACATGATTTCTTCCAAATCATTTCCTGTGATAATGATGTCGTCTACATAGACAATGAGAACAGTCATTTTCTCTTCTTTTTTTCTTAACAAAGAGAGTATGATCAAAGTGACCATGCTTGTATTCTAGTAGAATCATAGCTTTGTGAAACCTTCCAAACCAAGCACCAAAGGACGGCTTCAAACCATAATTGAGATTTTTTTGAGTTAACAAACTTTCCCTTCTGATCCTTTCTTTAAAAAACCTAACAAAAACTTCATGTATACCTCCTCTTCGAGATCGCCATGCAGAAAAGTATTTTTCACGTCTAGTTGTTGGAGTTCCCATCTCAGGCATGCAGTGCATGATAAGATAATGCAGATGGAATTCCTCTTGACAACCGGCGCAAATGTTTCATGATAGTCAACTCCAGGAGTTTGAGTATATCCCTGAGAAACTAGTTCTGCTTTGTATCACTCTACAATCCCTTAGGGCCCGTTCGGCACCAAGGAATTGGAATTCAGAATTGGAATTGGCGTATTAGTAATTCAATTCCTGTGATCGAATGGAGGGAATTCACGCGCAATTGGAATTAGGTCAATTCCAAGGGTTCTCAAATAAAGCTCCGATCAATTCTTACCTATTTTCCCAAGTTTTCAGTGTTTGCCTTATCCCGACCCCGATCGCGCCCCAGCTGCAGCCCTAGACCCCGACCTCGATCGCGTCCCAGCTGCAGCCCTCGTTCCCTCTCACGCCAATAATTGTCGCCTCCTCTCCTCCCCTTTCTATTATTTTTTCTTCTTCCTCTTCTTCTTCTTACTTTTCTTCTTTTTCCTCGATCCTTCTCGCCGCCGATAATCACCACCTCCTCCCCTTTCTTCTTCTTCCTAGATCTCTCTCGCAGTCAGTAATCAGAGATCAGGCTTAAGTCAAACATGTTGCTGAAAATGTATGAATGTGTTCATTTTCTCAAATTTAAATTTGTTTCTGTGTATTTATCATTTTCTGAGTGTTTTTTTTATTATGCACAATAATCAATTTATTATTGTTTGCTATTTACGAATTTTTCCAGAACCTTGGATTAAAACAAACAAAAAAGATTTTGTCCTATGGCATTTTTTTTGCTTCCCTCTGCTTCTCCAATCCAACACCCTTCCACATTCATCCTTCCCATCAAATTAAAAATGTTGAAGAGAAAATGTCTCTGATCTCATTGATGCTCTATGTAAGTGATTGTGTTTTAAACTTATACTTAAATTTTCAGTTGATCACAGGGCTTTTCATTCTTCTATGTACAGCTTTAGTTTGTCATTTATGAGGATTTCGCAATTAACAATTAAGAGGATAATTTCTATTCATGCAAAGAATTTGTCAATTTCTAATCCTCTGGCTGAACAACTGCATTGGAATTCAGAATTGGATGAAATACAATTCTTCAATTCCAATTCCTGCGATCCAAACGAACCCCTATGGATTTTGTTTGACTACAAACACCCATTTTGATCCAATGTTTTTCTTTCCAGATAGGAGAGTAGATAGTTCTCAAGTCAGGTTCTTCTCCAATGCAATCATCTCGTCCAACATTGCCTTCCTCCATTCTGATATATCAGCCACTACCTGCCGAGTTTTATGAATACTAATAGAGGACAGAGAGGAAATGACATTTGAAGTGTTGAGGTTAGGTTATGATACGAGATATAATTAGCAATAAGATATTTTACAGAGTTTGTTTTACTTTTAAGATGTATGAGAGATTGACGAAGGTCTTTGTCAGAACCTGATTCGAAAGTGTGTATCTGACATGTAGAAATTATAGGGGTTTGTACAATCTCAACACCAACATTCCTCCACTGATCTACCTAAGAAAGACGAAAAATAAGCTTCCCAGTAGTAGGAGTCGAAGTGGTGATAAGAGTAGACTTGGTGGTTGGAATAATGGGAGGAAGAATATACGAGGACACAATGGGAAGAGGAATATTGGGAGTGTCGGTATCAGTATCCATCTCACCATGAAGAAAGTCAAAGAATTGTTCCCCTTCACAGAAAGTAACATCCATAGTACAAATAAAATTCGAGAGGTAGGGTGGTAGCAATTATATCCTTTCATAGTGAAGTATCCAACGAAAAAGCAAGAGCTCGTCGGAATGGAGCCCGTCGGAATGGAGCCCGCCGGAAGGGAGCTTGTGGGAAATGCGCTCGAGAGAAGTGGGTTCGCTGGAAAAAAAACTTTTAGGAATAGAGCTTACGGAATAGAGCCCAATAGAATATGGCTTGTCGGGAGTGAGCTCGATGGAGTAGAACTCATCGAAAGTGAGCTTGCAGGAAGAGAGCTCGCACGGAGGGCGCACGTGGGAAGGAGGCTCGCTGGAGTAGAGTTCAAAGAAGGTGAGCTCACGAGAAGAGAAGTTCAATGGAAGGTTGCGCGAGGGAAGGAAATTCGCTGCAGTAGAGCTTGTGTGAAGGAGGTTTGCGGGAAGTGATCACACAGAAAGCCCACAGAAAATTGGCAAGCTCGCGAGAAGTTAGCGCACGGGAAGCTTGCAGAAAATAAGCGTGAGTCAGGGACGAACACAGTAAGTTGGGAGAGAATACGGGAAGATCAAAGCAACACAAATATGTGTGAGCAAGTACAAGGCTGCAAACTGTAGGAAAAAACAGCAAGAAAAAATATGCATAAGTTAGAGACCGCAATGCGAGAGAGAGTCAAGAAAAAAAAATTATCCTTGCTTTGATACCAAGTTGAGAGTTTGAAAATATTTATTCCTCAAAATCTATCTAAACACTACATTACACCTCTATTACGCTACAGGCGTGGACTAAAGAGAAGGAAAACTAATGAAGTTGTTGGGCCTTCTTTTTACATCAACTTGCATGGCCATAAAATTTTTAAAAAGGTCAGAGATTCGTCTAATAAAAAAACAAATTATCAAAGTAGCAAATCTATACTGTATAAAGAATTTACTGGATGAGCAGTAAATGAACAGAGATTTGAACTGGCGTGTGTATTTTCCCAGAAAAAAGTTGTGCAAGCCTTTGTTTATATAAGATAAAGTTTACTATAAATATTTATATATAAGCGGTTATATATTATTTATAAATAATGTTTTATATAAATTATTAATTAAAAGTAAAATTAAATTAAATAACATTTTAAAATAAAATTTAATTATTAATTAAAATTAGATAAAGTCTTGCGATAAAATTTGCTATAATAAAAAAATTTGAGCATTCTCGTCCGCTCTCGGGCGATGGGCTTCGCCGGTGCCCTGGGTGCGAAGCCTGGCGTAACTCAAATGACGAGGAATGATGCCCCAAGTAACTTTACGGCGAAAAACAGCAGGGATTAGGAATTCATAGTAAATGGTAACTGAGGAAATTCTTCATTGTATTCAATAATGAAATAAGGAGTTACAACCACTATATATAGGTGGTAAAGAACGAAATAAAAAAACAACCAAAAATACACAAATATCAACACCCCCCCCCCCCCCCTCAAGTTGGGCGTGTAATATAAACCATGCCCAACTTGCCAATGATCCTTCCAAAAACACATGTACACAAGCCCTTACTGAGAATGTCGGCCAATTGTTGTTCGGATGATACAAACAGAGTAACCACAACGCCTCTTACAATATTTTCTTTGATGAAATGCATGTCGATCTCAATTTGTTTAGTACGATGGTGTTGCACTGGATTATGAGCAATATTGATGGTCGTCTTGTTCTGATAGACTCCTCTCCTTTAAGACCAAGGTCTTTCATGATAGTTAGGATCCATATCCCTTCACAGATCCCGTGAGCCATAACCCTAATCTCCACCTCAGCACTGGATCTGGCGACCACATGCCAATATCCTGAGGTGGATCGTCGATCATCAATCGATCTAGCCCAGTCTACATCAGTGTAAACCTCAATAATCATTTCATCATTTTGTGAGAATAGGATGCCCTTCCCTGGTGAGGACTTGAGATATCTAAGGATACGATGAGCAGCATCAAGATAACGTGTCTTTGGGGAATGCATATATTGGCTAACAACTCCAACTGCATAGGAGATATCTAGACGAGTATGCGACAAGTAGATCAGTTTTCCCACAAGTCTTTGAAAGTTGGGGATGTCTCCAATAGTTTCACCATCATCTCTTCCAAGTTTGTGGTTAGCTTCAATTGGGGTGTCAGCAGGTCTGCACCCAAACATTCATGAAGCTTCAAGAAGATCAAGAATATATTTCCTCTGTGAAATGAAGATCCCATGTTTGGACCTCGGAACCTCAATGCCCAAGAAGTAGTTACGGCTCCCAAGTATTTCACTTCAAATTCTCTCGTCAACCTCTCTTTTAGAGCATGAACCTCATCCTAATCATCTCATGTTGTAATGATGTCATCCACATAAACTATCAGAGCCGTCAATTTTCCGTCTGTGTTTGATGAAAAGGGTATGATCAGCATTGCTCTGAGAGTATCTGAAGCTTGCATGGCCTTGTGAAATCTCCCAAATCAAGCTCTAGGAGATTGTTTCAATCCATATAAAGTCTTTTTCAGCTTGCAACCTTCCCTTCCGATCCTTCAGGGGAAAGGCCAGGAGGAAGAGCCATGTATACTTCCTCTTCCAGATCCCCATGAAGGAACGCATTCTTGACATCCAGTTGACTGAGATTCCACCGCTTACAAACAGCTGGCAGCACATGATAAAAGAACACTTATATAATTCATTTTTGCAGCCGGAGCAAAGGTCTCCTGGTAATCAATCTTTGTCGCCTGTGTGTACCCTCTTGCAACCAACCTTGCCTTGTATCTCTCCACGACACTTAGGGTGTTTTGTTTGACAGAAAACACTCATTTACATCCAATGACAGTCTTCCCTCTAGGAAGGTGTACCAGGTCCCATGTGTGATTTTTGTCCAGAGCATGCATTTCTTCAAGCATAGTTGCCCTCCACTTGTCGTCAAAAAGAGCTTTCTGTCATAATGTAGGAATGGATGTCCGTACGAAGAATTTTGATAGTGGTGCCAAATTGCGTAGAAATCATGTAGTGAAACAGTTGAAATAAGAAAAAAACTTCAATTTTTGCTTTCATTAGGTATACGGAATACCCAAAAATAGAAGCAATGGGGCAAGGCCCCCAAACATCACTATGTATAATATTAAACGGTGCAGAACTAGGAGAGGAAACATGATTAAAGAAGCATGATGGCGTTTGTCAAGTTCACAAGCATCACAGTGAAAATTATCAACAAATACAGGTGGCACAGTAGGAAATAAATGTTTCATAGACAAGATAGAGGGATGTCAAGGCGACAATGCGAGGACTCCAAAGTAACCGACAGATCAGCATGAAGAGTCGTGGGTGGAGGAGCAAGGTGGGAGGAGTCAAGCGCGTAGAGCCCATCCAACAGACTACCAGAGCCAATCATTGTTCCCGTCTTCAGGTCCTAAAAAACACAAGACGAAGGAAAGAAAGTCACAAAACAGTTCATAGAATTGGTCAGTTGACTAATGGAGAGAAGATTGCGAGTAAACTTTGGTACATGAAGAACAAAAGAAAGGGTAAGAGAGGAGCAGGAGATGGATCCTTTCCCAGCAATCGGTGAGAAAGATCCATCAGCAATGGTCATCTTGTCCCTACCAGACAACGGAAGGTAAGAAACAAAACATGTGTTAAAGACGGTCATATGATCTGTGGCTCCATAATCAATAATCCAGTGAGTAGACGGACGAGAAGACGCAGCATGAGTACCTGAGGGTCCCTGATGAGCATATGAGGACGAGGAAGGTGTCTCAGTAGATTGTCCCAGCATCAATCGTCGGAACGCATGTATCTCATCAGCAGATAGAGTCAAGGGAACCAAAGTGTTAGAGGAAGGCAATAGCTCTGTCGAGGCATCAGAAAGATGAGCAGACTGAGGTTGAGTAGAGTGACCTTGAGAGCGACCATAACTACGACCTCCTCTCAATGCAGAACCACCTCGTGGTGTAGGAAAATCATGTAGACGGAAGCACGTGTCCCTGGTATGACGAGACTTTCTATCATAATCACATACCAAATGATCCTTGTTAGTGGACTTGGACCTTGGATCACGAGAAGCTCTACTACTAAACTGAGCAGCGAGGGCAGAACCTTCATGAGCAGCATCAGGAGTCCAAGTCTGTCACCTATCAAATTCTTGTTGAACAAGAATATAAACCTCTGGGAGAGAAGGCGTGGGGGAGCGCCCAAGTATCTGAACACTGATCTAATCGAAATTCTGATGCAGACCATGAAGGAACTCAAAAACTCTGTTCCTTTCTTCCCGAGCCCGGACAAGGATCTTATCCTCGGGGGACACAAGAGTGAGGGAGTCAAAGTGATTGTATTCTTGATAAAGTGAGTGAACTCCAGGTAGTAGACTGAAGGAGGAGAAAGATCTTCAGCCTGATGGAGATCAGCGACCGACACGAGTTTACTCCCGCAGGAGGTGGTGAATTGTTTCCCGTTCGGGCAATCCGAGTCCACGATTGCGCTCAGATGGTCGTTTTGAGTCAATTTGATGTATTATTTTATATTTTTTTAGTCATATTTAGCGTCTGACTAGCTTGGACGTTGTGGGCCATCTGATTGGGATGCCCTATTTTCATTTTGAGTATTTATACTTGCAGGTTAACGCGGGTGGGGCCATCGTGGGTTTTGAAATCATTTTGAAATCGTCGGTCTCCGTGAGGCGACGCCAAGCAACCTCTGGAGTGATTCCAAGTATCCTTCTTCCGCTGCCATGTTTTCTGTCGATCCCCTCTTCCCTACTCCCCTACGCCACCCACAGACCCCTGCTGCCCAGTCGCCGCCCAGATCCCATGATCCCTCCTCCTTCCCATCCTCTGTGCCCCCTCCCCTGCCATCAACCCTCTCCTCCTACCTTACCCAAAGCATCACTGCTCCTCCCCTAAACCACTGTCGGATTCACCTCCCCGCCCCTGATCAGGAACCCACTTGACTTAAAATTCACTCTACAGCCAACTACTTCCAAATCCCCTTTCGAAATCATTGTCCCACACTCTTACTCGAGCCCAACTTCAGCCTAAACCTCCCATCAACCCTCCCACACCCATAAAATACCCCTACTTCAGCCTCTAACCCCCTTTTTCGAGTTCTCCCTATTGCTGCCCAGTCGTCTACAGTCCTGGACAGAGCTCCCTGCCATTGGGTCGTCACCATTCTCCACCCCCCCCCCCCCCCCCGCCGCCTTCATGTGTAAGTTGTAGTTTGGAGTTATTATTTTCTGACATATGTACTTGGTACTATATTTCTGTGGATGTTTATTTTATTTGCTTTGAGTATTGGATGTTGTATGACTTGTAGGGCTTATTCCACGCACGCTTAAAATATTTGCGTCTTGGTTATTTGTGGAATGAACACTTGCTCTCTTTAATTAAAATTTGTGAATATTTGCATCTTTGTTAGTTCTATAGTAATTAATTATTGTTGTTATTTTAAGCGGGCATGTTGGTGTATTTTCATCACATCACATCGCATGTAGTATTGCATTTAGTGTGTTCATCCCGAGTCGACCTGCCACTGCATCACCGCCTCAGCTGAAAGATCTAGGCAGCTTTCCCCCTGCATGAGTATGTGGACTCGGCCCTCTTCCAAATATCTGCAGCGGTGTCTAAGAACAAGTATTTCTGGGCAATAGAGTTCATCATGGAGTTGGTCAGCCAAGACATGACGAGATTTCTCAGACTCCCACTGCAACCAATCAGGGGAATCCTAGACAAGCGCCTTCGTAGTACCCATAACATAACCAAACAGACGCCTACTCTTCAAGACAAGAGTGACAGCCCGAGACCATGGCAGAAAATTGGAGTAATCCAGACGTATAGTCATGATTTGAGGAGTATTATGGTCATGACTTGACCGAATAGATCCACCGGACTCCAAGGTGGCGGAGGACACACCGACACAAGAAGAGACCGTGGGAGATTCGTCATTCCCCGACATGATAATCCAAGAATAGAAATTAAGAGTCAATAGGAGAAACACCACACCACTGAGAGAGAAACTAGGGTTTGCTCGTAGAAGGAGTCAATCCAAGTCCATGTAGGATCTTCCAATAGAGACCGACACTGAAAATGCCTTCAAACTAGGTCAGCATATCTGGTGCCAAGCAAGGAGCGGCAACAAACCGGAGAGAAGCCCCCCTCTGCGACGGCTTGAAGGGAAGGTCTCCAGCTAGAAGGAGAAGGCCCTCCTTTGTGGTTGCTGGACGGAGGAGGATTGCGGCTGGACGAGGACGGAAGACTGCGGCTAAGGAGGCGAGTGTTGGACGAGTGCTGGAGGAGGAGTCACGAGCGCTTGCGGGTTCGAACAAGCGAACGGAGCGCTGGACGAGCGGAAGGACGAAGTCACGAGCGCTAGCGGATGAGCGGAAGGACGCGGGATCAGGCGAGCGGAACAAACGGGTCGCCCTAGGCCTCTGATACCATGAGGAAATTCTTCACTGTATTCAATAATGAAATAAGAAGTTGCAACCACTATATATAGGTGGTGAAACACGAAATAAAAAAAATACACAAATATCAACAGTCAACACATTACAGGTTAAGAGAAACGAGTTACGAAAGACAACATAAACATCAAAGAAAAATATATAATAATTAATTTCAATTTAATTTTGAGCAAGATCCATCCTATATAGGGCTCCAAATTGTAGAATATCAATTTCCATCTGAATTCTTTTACCCGCCACTTTACTAATTTGATTCCACCAGATGTGATCCAAAATTTTAACCTTATCTCCAAGCAAACATAAACCTTCATTTTAATTTCAAGTAATCAAATAAAGTCTAAGATAAAACTAAGGATAATTCATGTAGAATATGAGTGACAGTACACGGGGGGGGGGGGGGGGGGGGGGGGGGGGGGGGGGGGGGGGGGGGGGGGGGGGGGGCCATATGCGGCTGCGACGGTAGGCTGGGCACGACAGTATCTCTTCCCATTCTCGTCTGCTCTCAGGCGCACAGGCTTCACACGACGGCACTCCCGCCGCTCGCATCCCCCCCCCACACACACACACCGAGCACAATACTACGCCTGTCACTCAATTTTCTACTGCGCTCGGGGGGCTACGAGAGGCGGGAAGTGTCATCGTGCGAAGCCCGTGCTCACGAGGGTAGACGAGCACGACAGAGGTATTGTAGTGCCCAGGGTACTGTCGCGGCCACATGGGAGGCCTCGTGTACTATCACTCGTAGGAAAAAACAGAGCCATCATTTACCTTCATATACTGAAGATCAAGCTCTCTAACCCCAATATGTGCATCCATTTCATATAACTCATAAAATTTTCCCATCTGTTAAGAAAATATAAGTTAATCTCTATGTTCCATAATTCAGTAAGTTTAAAATTAAATATTACTAAGGTGGTCAGAGATGTAAGAATACCTTGAAGAACAAAACTTTATCCATATGCTTTGACTTAAACTCCCACCATTGCCTCTATAAGCCAGATGTGCCAATTAATAATAAGCAGAAGCAAAGCAAAGAAACATGTATTCCTACAAAAATAAGTACCTGCCCACCAGACAAACTCTTCAAGAACTCCTGAGGCAAGTAAAGTGTTCTTGGATTATAGTCAACATCTGGAGGGCGTCTCCCCTGTGCATCCTTGCGTTCTCTAGTAACAATGGAGGTTACAAACTTTAAAAAAAGACCAACTATCCAAGAATAGTGTGCCAATTCAATTTAATTAGTTAATCTTTGCCAAAAGATCAGCCGCCATCAGAGTAGCATGCTGAGCTTTAATGAAGACTATTGCGCTGATAAAGCAGCATTCCGGTCGGTTCAACAGGTTGGACCGCCAACCGGTTCCACTGCCGGTTCGATCAGGTGCTCAAAACTGCGCCCGCCGAAAACCGGCCCAAAACCGGTTAACCGGGCGATTGAACCGGATAACCGGAAACCGGGCCGGTTTCAAGATAACTGGGCGGTTCACAATTGTAGGTCATTTCACCATTGATTTTTAGGCTCCACTTTATTTATAGTGGAGTGTTGGGAGAGAAAATTGTGACTAAACTTTAACTAATATAAAATAAATAATTAAATATATCTCTCTCCCTCTCTCTTTCTTTACCACCACTCTCTCTCTCCCCTCCCTCTCTCCTCTCTCTCTCTTCAGTTTATTCGCCAATGACAGCCAAAACTATATAACTATATAACTATATAAATATATATATATAATTATTAAATAATAACTATATAATATATATATTTATATTATTTAATTATTACAAAATAAATATATAATATATATGTATTATTTAATTATTATTTATTATATAATTATTAAGTAATAAGATAACTTTCGAGCTCCAGCCGAGCTCGAGCTCATTTAAAACGAGCTCGAGCTAAAAAAAACAACTCGAGCTCGAGCTAAAAAAAACAGCTCGAGCTCGAGCTCGAATCAGCTATTTTTGAAGAGCTCGACTCATTTGCACCCCTACCCTAAATCCTATGATAATATATATATACACATATACACACATATATATACACATATATATATACACATATATATATACACACATATATATACACATATATATACATATATATATATACATATATATATACATATATATCACGGTTCGACCCCGGTTAAACCGGTTCAACCTTGGACCTTTCCCTCCGCCGGTTCGACATCCGGTCCGATTTTCAAAACCTTGATACAGATAGAAGTACACGCACCCCCAACACCCATACAACTCAAATCCGCAGCTAGAAACGCCCTCTCTTTCCAGTGAGAGGATCAATTGCCGGCAACTCTTCCAGGGTATGCATAGGTTTAAATTTCCTTGAGGACACTCTTTACTTAAACCAAAGCACTCAAGAATTATTTTCCAAAATATAATGGTCATTATTATGGTATGTCTGAAAGTTACTGCAGAATATTTAAGAGAGTTTCAAAGAAAGGTTTCTGATGTTGAAGATAGTGTAGACCACAAGTTAAATCTTATTGCCTAAATCGAGTCAAACTGCTACAATGTTTTTTTTTGGGGGAAAGGAAAAAAGCTCATATATGAATTTTTTTTTTTTTAAACTAAGTATGAGATAAGGAATTATATTGTATAATGTTTTAAGCTGCTGGTTTGTCATTACATTTAGCTAGGAATTCATATTAAGTGAGTTCATAGAAGTTTGTTACGAACCATAACCTTGATAAGTTCCTCCTAGGTATATTTCTCCGATGATCACTTATTTACAACAAAAGAGAGCTAATATTAAAAGACTGATTGAACCAATTAAAGAAAATTGGAATTGCAAGGGAATAAAATTGGCAAAGATGATTGAATGGTTGCTCAAAAAATACTGTTGATTAATTTTATGGCTGCCCCTGAGGAGTGGTTAAAAAAAATTGAAAGCAATTGATCCATCTGGAGAGTACAAGGATAAAAATTATAATGCTAAATTAATTGTTATATCTATTAATGATGTTGGTTCCAATACTGTTGTGCAATTTATCATTGATAACACTCTTGTGTATAATCCGACGGGAGCAATAATCATCAAAACAAAGTTTTCCCATAAAATTTGGACCGATACACAGCAATAATCAACAAAACAAAGTTTTCACAACGTTGCTTTAGAAACTATTTGTGCATCTAACAATATTAAGAAATGTGCATTTGTTAGAAAATGTGGGTGGATCACAAAAGTTGTCAATGAAGCTCAATCCATCAGAAATTACATTAAAAGTCATTGTTACAAGATCAACATTTATTATTCACTTGTTTCTCTAAAGTAGCTTGCAATCGCTAAGACTAGATTTGCTTCAACAACGGTGACAAATGGTGGCAAGATATTAATAAGATATTTGGCATAACAAAACCGTTGGAAAAAAGAGAAAAAATTATTTCAGATTAGATAAATTAAAGAGCCATCTCTTATATATAGGAGAGATACATACAAAGATAGAAAGGTAAAAACCAAAAAAGTCTTAATATTCTTACACTCCCCCTCAAGTTTGGATGGTAATGTTTTTCATGTCTAACTTGCCAATAATTTTCACAAATGCATTTTCACTCCGAACTTTGGTGAGAATATCAGCAGGTTGTCCATTAGAGGGAACAAACATAGTACAAATAATTCTTTTCGCAATGTTTTTCTTAATAAAGTGTCGATCAACTTCAACATGTTTAATTTGATCGTGTTGGACGGAATTATGAGTGATGCTAATAGTAGTCTTACTGTCATAGAATAATTTAAGAGGCCCCTCCTCGTTTTGGCCTATGTTACTTAGCAACGAGCGGAGCCATAGCCCTTCCAATTCCCATGGGCCATAGCCCGGAACTTAGCTTCTACACTAGATCGAACAATGACTTGTTCTTTGTGAGAATTTGAAATATTAAATAATATTATTCCAAAAAATTGTAAATTATTACACGAAAGCTCCCATCTTTATATAGAATAGTAGAAGAAGAGGTATGTATATTTGAAGATGTGAGACTAAATACAAGGAAGAAAACTACAATGAGCCCCTATGTGGGTTTTTGATCATGGGCTTTAACACTCCTCAAACTAGAGCATATATGTTGATCATTCCCAGTTTTGTACAAATATTGGAAAAAGAGGAAAAACTGGTTTGGGGAAGACGTCGCTCATAATTTAATCTATTGACTGATTCATAGTTTCTGTCGTTCCTACATACTATAGTACTATTATGTCAATATTATGAATATGAAGCAACAAGAAAGGAGGAATCTATCTATTTTATGAATAATCCAATATTTATCCGTATGAAACATCCTACAAATACTTTTCTCTTTATACTAAACTAATAAACTATATATTATATTCTATATAGAAATAGAAAAGAAAAAAAAAAGAATAAGAATCTTTGGCGACCAGGAGAAAAATCATGATTCTTCCAATACAAGACGACACAAGAAAGAGACTTTTCTTGTGTCGTCTTGGAATACTTTATACTTTTTCTCTTTTCATTTTTCCCGCCCTTGCCTTGTATTCTATTCGTTTAGTATGTATATACTTCTTTTCTATTATTCTAAATTGTATACAAGTAATGAGTTTCAGACATCCCGCAAAAGAAAAAAGAGTATAAAAAAAACAAACAAAGAAAAGGCTTATAGAACCATACATTATTCTATAGATCGATAAGACTTTTGCACTTTTACTAAATTTTAAGGAATCTCTATATCTAGAAATTCATTTCGTACAACTGAACCTTTTCAAACTGTTTCTTTTTCAGAACCAAAAAGATTTGTGCCAAAATCACAGATGGTCAACTCCTTATCTGAAGGAACAAACGGAGTGCATATTTTTTTTATATTTTTTCCTCTCTAATTAAGTGACAATCAACTTCAATATGTTTTGTTCTTTCATGAAAAACTGGATTTTTGGATATATAGATTGTAGCTTATCATCCCAATACATCAGTAGAGGATAATCGTAGATTTCTCCTAAGCCTTTTATAAGTGTGTTCTCAATCACTTCAACTCACAAGCAGTCTGAGTCATACTTCTATATTCAGCTTCAGCACTTGACTTGGACATTAATGTTTGTTTCTTACTTCTCCATGTGACCAATTTCCTCCGACATATGTGCAGAATCCAGAATCGGATTTTTGATTTTTTTTATCATCTACATAACTTTCATCAAAATATGTTTTAATGCGAAAGTGATTGTTTCTTTGAAAAATACAGCCATTTTCCTAGAGACTATTTGATGTATTCTAATTTTTTAAAACAACTTGCAGATAACATTCTCTGGGAGCATGCATGAATTGACTGACCTTTCTAACAACATAGGAGATATCAAGTCTGGTTATGATAAGATGGATGAGTTTACAGATCAAACGTCTATATCGAGTAATGTCCTGTAAAAGAGGGGGTGTCTCGTCTCAAAGTTTATCAGTGCCCATAGGCATGGGATTCCGAGCAGGCTTCGTTCCAAGGAGACCGGACTCATTGAGTAGATAGACCTAGGGCATACTTGCGTTGGGATAGAATTATGGAGTTATTGTGTCTCGCAATTTCAATTCCCAAGAAGTATCTTCGAGGGCCCATATCTTTGGTAACAAAATGCTCCCAAAGATGTCTCTTGGTTTTCGCTATTTCAGGAGTCATTTACGGTAAGAAGAATGTCAACAACGTAGACAGCGAGAATAACTAGGCCATAGTTGATTTTTCGTATAAAGAGAGAGTGATCAGTGTTGCTTTTAGAGAATCCAATGGTAGAGATGACATGGCTGAATTTGTTAAACCATGCACGAGGGCTTTGTTTAAGGCCATAGATGGCCTTCTGAAGCTTACACACCTAAGACTCCCCCTGAGCAACATAACCAAGAGGTTGTTCTATATAGACTTCTTCGTGTAAGTCAGCATAGAGGAAGAAATTTTTAACATCAAGCTAAGATATTTGCCAATTCCAGTTGACAACAATGGAGAAGAATTCCTGAATAGTACTAATACGGGTAGCCGGAAAGGTGTCATAGAAATCAACTCCATATGTTTGGGTGAACCCCTTGGAAACTAGTCGAGCCTTGTATCGATCCACAGTGTCGTCTGGGAGAAACTTAATGACAAAGACCCAACGACACCCGACAACATCTTCCACAAATGGAGTAGGGACAAGCGTTCAGGTACTTCGTGATGTGAAGGAAGAGATTTCATCATCCATAGTTGCTCTCCAGCAAGGTATATGAAAAGCTTCCTCGTATGTAACAGAAACAGTGTGGTAGAGAGTGCCTATGCAAACTCGCTTCAAAAAGGACTGAGATCGGTATATGAAACAACATTAGTAAGAGGATATTGTGTACTCCCCCTTACCCCACTGCGCAAAGCAATGGGAAGATCCAGGTCTAAGTCTATTGAAGTGTGGGAACCTTCCGAAGAGGAGAGTGCTGACCTAGGAGCTGTCGGCAGGGATTCTGGAGTGGAAGGAGCGAGGACAGATGGGGAAGCAGAACGTCGACAATAATAATATGGAAAGGGTGAAATGGGAAGGACACGTGTAGGAGGTGGTGTCGGCTACGAGATATCAAGGGAAAGAGCATGAATGAAAGGGAACGATGGAACAGAGGTGACAGGAGCAGAGATTGTAGAGAAAGAAGGAAAGATCTCGAGAGGAAGGGTCCCTCCGTTCTCTGAAAATAAGGGGTAGACTTAAAAAAGGTGACATCAGCAAAGACATGTGACGCAGTACGAATCTATAGGCGGCGAAAAATCCGTGACCTAACCCTACATGCTATGCAAAGCCCGACTGATAAGCCACAGTTAGATAATAATTAAAATATCATCCCACGCAGATAATTCAAGACAAGACAAAATATTTATTAGGGCGAAAACAAGCTTAGGCTTTCCTCCGCGTGGAGGGCCAAAGCACGAGCGCGCGGCGAATAAACCCTGCAAATCACAATAATAATCTAACAAACAACTACCATGCAAGATATTCAAAACAGGTACAAGATCCAATCCAATATAAATATGCTGAAAATAATAATCCAATACAAATAAGACTCACAAAGTAGTGGGCTGAGCAAGGCAATGAAGAATCCGGGTTCGGGTATGTAGATCGGCGATCGAAGGTGAAACCAGAGGCGCGACGGAGTGGCGGTGGTTGTCCTTGGCGTAGAAAGGTGAGATCGGACCGGAAATGGATAGATCCGGCCACTAAGAAATAGATCCGGGTAGGGGTGGATAGATCCGACGATTTAGGAGCGGATCCAGGTTGGATTTGTCCAGATCTGGACTGATTTGGACGAGAGGGTGGAGGTGGTTCCACGTCGAGGAGAGGGGTGGTGGTTGCTGGGAACAAAGCGGTGAAGGGGGCTGCTGCTGTGGACTGGCGGCAGCAAGGGAAGGGGGTTGATGTAGGCTGGCGGAAGGGAGGGAGGGGGGGCTGCTGCTGCAGGCTAGCGGCAGGGGGAAAGGGGGCTGCTGTAGGCTGGCGGAAGGGAGGAGGGAGGGATGGCGTAGGAGGATTTAAACTATAGGAAATGAATAGTAAATATCATTTTTGAATAGTACCATTGAATAGGGAAAGGGGATTCTGGACAGCCAAACGATGGCTGTTTGGGGGGCTGTTGGGGAGCTGTGGGAGGGAGTTTGGAAGGGGGAAAAGAGGGCTAGGGTTAGGGGGTACCTTGGGGAGGGAGATACAAGCCTAGGAGTCGTCACCTAGGGTTCCACGGAGTCGGCACCGTGGGATGATCGCGGGAATCCGGGAATAGCTTTCTCCAAATTCTGCAATGTCTCCAATCAGCCCACTACTCTTTTCTTTATAATAAAAACAAAGCTAGGGCATCCCAATCACGGCTATGATTGGCCGGGGGAAAATCTACTTAAATACAACAATAATAAACCAAAATATATAAAGTAATATATGAAATCGACTCGCAACACGAATCCGAACGCATCCACGGAGTCAGATCGTTGATCCGGGCACGCCATATATGGTAAGTCGCCAAATCAGCCCCGAATGGGCTCAAAGCTCGTCCTCGCCTCTGCTCCGCATCAATCTCCCCGACTTGAAAGAATTCATCTCCCGATGAATAGGGGTTAGAATTCTCTCGCCGAGTGCTAGGTAAAACTCGGAGATGCCCGCCAGAGGTCGTCTAAGTGTCGTCGCTGAAAAGTGGCCTCGCCAATCAAATCCCCCTGACTGAAAAGCAGTCATCTCCGGTGAATGGAGACGGCCGCACTGAAGTCGAAGTCCAGGGGCGAGTCGATCAAGCTCTGCTGCAAGTACCCAGATGTCATCAACGTCTGTAGTAGGAATGTACTGACGGAATATGGTCTCCGTGATGCTCTCAACGCTCAACTCAAAAGTGGTGGATCCCGGTGCGATCGGCGGCGCCGTGGGTAGAACCAAAGAAGACGAGTTCCCAGGTGGGTGGGTGTCAGAAGTGGGTGAGTAGTGGTGGCCATCAGACTTGGGTGGGCTATGAGGGTGGTAAAGCAACATGAGTGGAGGTGTGGGCGGCTGGAAGTCCCCACTGCTTGGGTCCACATACTCGCGAGGCTCGTAGTACGACGACATATTTTCAACACGAAATACCAGGTGGATACCCATACTTGCAGGGATATCAAGATCGTAGATGTTTGCTTCGATCTGTCTCATGATTATATAGGGATCCATTCGCCTAACGCTCAAGCTTTTAGCAAGCCTCGCACGGAGCCTCACAACGCAGATTCTCACCATCACCTGCTCGCCTTCATGAAATACCTGCACTTGCCAATGAACATCCGCATGTGATTTACAATATTTATTATCAATATGGATTATTCGTCGGACCGACTCATGAAACACATGCAAACGATGAACAAACAACACAACAGACTCATGCAAATGATGACGAAATGACTCAACAGACTCATGCAAATGATGTAAATGAGACACGACGGACACAATATACTCGCTACGGGAAAGGATAATATCCACTTGAACATCTACCAAAGGAGGCGGCCTATCAGGAGGCTCTCTCAGAGAAGTGTAGAAAAACTCATCTCGTGTGTGACGAGTGCTCAGATGACCGTGAGAGACAACTATACTCAAATACGAGCTCATATAGATCCAAGTGTCTCTCAGGGAACGTGACGCATCAGGGGGCTCACCAGGAGGTGTGTAAGAAAAGTCGTCATGAATGTGACGACCACCTGAATGAAAATCGTGTATACCGACTAAAAGACGTGACTCTTGAGTGTGGTGCGTGCCCCCAAAAAGAAAGAGCTCGTCTGGTGGGTCAGCAGGTGGTGCATCCCAAAACTCAGCGAGAGTGCGAGGTGTCAGCAGGTGGTGCCCTAAATATTGGATGTTGCTTACAATATCCATCCTCTGGGGTGGGGTCAGGGACGATAATGGAAGAGGCTTCCATAAATCAATACTCATACATGCGGGGCTCACCTGAATCGCATCCTCACCAGGATGTGGTGGCTCATCAGGAGGCTCAACAGGGGGATCGTCAAAGAACTCGTCACTAGGGTCATGATCCTCCGTATGAGTACCCTCGGGAGGGGTAGTGTGCTCGTGAATGGACGACATAGCCACCACGAGATCAACACCAGGTTCTGGTCTCTCGGTCGTGATGTGACTCAGGGTAATGACAATGGGAGAGCGACATAGATCTACGCTCAAGAATGGGGCTGTGGGTGTTGTGTCAAGACGTGAGTCCAGGGTAGGAGTGCTAATCAACCCATGACATGCCAAAGGTGGTGGTGTGGGTGAGGGACACGACACTATAGGTTCAGGAGGTCGCTCAGACTCACTCTCAGTCGGGGTCACGGGAGACGGGTCAGAAACAAGAGATATGTCACTCACTGGGCTAAGCACCTCACTGGGGTGAGAGCAATCTGCTTCAGGTATCACTTCTGTTATGTCTGACGGAACAATGGTAGGCAGAGTGGTGTCCTCGGTGTGGGAGGAGCTCGTCCTGCAGAGGTCAAAGTGAGGATCCAACCGACCAGCTCTTGCGGATCTTAAAGACTCTTCGTAACGAAGGGCAAGTTGATACGTCTGCTCGAGGGACTTCGAGCTATGATAAACTACCTCAGCACGAATGTCTGATCGAAGGCCAGACCGAAATCTGCAAGAGGTCATAGCTGGGTCCTCTCGGATATCGCTCCTCACAACCAACTCATCAAAGCGATCTCTGTACTCAGCGACGGAGATGGATCCTTGCAGAAGGGAAAATAATTGGTCGAGCAAGCGACTCCGATATGACGAAGGTAGATACCTCTGACACAATGTACGCTTCATGTCCACCCAACTAGTGACGCGATGTAGACGGTCTCGCTCGCGTGTCCTCTCAATGCTAGCCCAATATGCCCTCGCCTGATCTAAAAGTCTAAGTTTCGCAAACTTGACGCGACGCTCACCGAATATCTGAAAATGGTCAAGACAATACTCCATATCCACGAGCCAATAACTGAAAGACTCGGGACTCGATGAGCCGTCAAAGGAAGGGGCAGCAGTACGAAACTGACTCTCAAGATCTCTCTCGGAACGACGATCCTCATAATAATCATTCCTAAGGTAACCGAGTCGTGTCGAAGGATTGACACGATCCGCTCGCGTGTACGGATAAGAACGATGACAACCATCATACTGATCGTCTCTAGTGTAGTGGTCTCGTGTCGGTGGGTCAACACGATCTCTAAAAGTGGTGTGCTGCGATCGAGAATAATCGTCGTAGTAACGTGAAGATCTCCCTGACGGGGCTCTGTGAGACCGGGTGCTAGTGGACTCGAGACCTCTAAGGTGAGGGGAGGCATAATTTTGACACCTAGACATAATAAAAAAAATATCATATAGACTCTACAACTGCGTATCGAAAAGTGTGCGCAACCTAGCTTTGATTCCAATTGACGCAGTACGAATCTAGGCGGCGGAAAATCCGTGACCTAACCCTACATGCTATGCAAAGCCTAACTGATAAGCCACAGTTAGATAATAATTAAAATATCATCCCACGCAGATAATTCAAGACAAGACAAAATATTTATTAGGGCGAAAACAAGCTTAGGCTTTCCTCCGCGTGGAGGGCCAAAGCACGAGCGCGCGGCGAATAAACCCTGCAAATCACAATAATAATCTAACAAACAACTATCATGCAAGATATTCAAAACAGGTACAAGATCCAATCCAATATAAATATGCTGAAAATAATAATCCAATACAAATAAGACTCACAAAGTAGTGGGCTGAGCAAGGCAATGAAGAATCCGGGTTCGGGTATGTAGATCGGCGATCGAAGGTGAAACCGGAGGCGCGACGGAGTGGCGGTGGTTGTCCTTGGCGTAGAAAGGTGAGATCGGACCGGAAATGGATAGATCCGGCCACTAAGAAATAGATCTGGGTAGGGGTGGATAGATCCGACGATTTAGGAGCGGATCCAGGCTGGATTTGTCCAGATCTGGACTGATTTGGACGAGAGGGTGGAGGTGGTTCCACGTCGAGGAGAGGGGTTGTGGTTGCTGGGAACAAAGCGGGGAAGGGGGCTGCTGCTGTGGACTGGCGGCAGCAAGGGAAGGGGGCTGATGTAGGCTGGCGGAAGGGAGGGAGGGGGCTGCTGCTGCAGGCTGACGGCAGGGGGAAAGGGGGCTGCTGTAGGCTGGCGGAAGGGAGGAGGGAGGGCTGGCGTAGGAGGATTTAAACTATAGGAAATGAATAGTAAATATCATTTTTGAATAGTACCATTGAATAGGGAAAGGGGATTCTGGACAGCCAAACGATGGCTGTTTGGGGGGCTGTTGGGGAGCTGTGGGAGGGAGTTTGGAAGGGGGAAAAGAAGGCTAGGGTTAGGGGGCACCTTGGGGAGGGAGATACAAGCCTAGGAGTCGTCACCTAGGGTTCCACGGAGTCGGCACCGTGGGATGATCGCGGGAATCCGGGAATAGCTTTCTCCAAATTCTGCAATGCCTCCAATCAGCCCACTACTCTTTTATTTATAATAAAAACAAAGCTAGGGCATCCCAATCAACGGCTATGATTGGCCGGGGGAAAATCTACTTAAATACAACAATAATAAACCAAAATATATAAAGTAATATATGAAATCGACTCGCAACACGAATCCGAACGCATCCACGGAGTCAGATCGTCGATCCGGGCACGTCATATATGGTAAGTCGCCAAATCAGCCCCGAATGGGCCCAAAGCTCGTCCTCGCCTCTGCTCCGCATCAACATGCTTTTTGAAGAGGGTGGAAACAGCGATATCCCTTCTGAGTTGGAGAGTACCCCCCACGAAGATACAAGTGGCACGAGCGAAGAGTTTATCGCGACCAAATGCAGGAGTGTGGACGAAATGTACAACTTGGATACAACTTGGATGATGTACAAATGTGGAGGTCTTCCCCTTTTATAGGCCCCAAGGAGGTTTCCCTCCAAAGTACAGAAGATTCTAGACTTATTTTATTCTAGATTATTCTATACAACTCTAGTATGTACAAGATACATGAATACTCTAGAATTCTCTGTCATCTTCATATGTACAAGACTCCGAATTTCTCTGGAATCTTCTCGGGCTTTAACCCCAAAATGCTGATCCGTGACATCCTCCCCCACCTAGCCTAATGACGTCCTCATCGCCTCGTACTGCTGAAGGATATCCTTGAACTGCCACAAGTCTTCCAATGTCTCCCATGTAGTCTCGGACTCTGGCAATCTCTTCCATTTGATCAAATATTGTGTGTATGCTGGCATACCTCTTCTTCGAACCACTCTCTTTGTGAGCACTTCTTCTATTGCTTTGTCAAAAGACTTCGTCACCACGGGAGGTGCCCTTTGAGATTCTCCCCATTGAAGATCTTTGTTATCCCCATAGTATGGCTTGAGCATACTCACATGAAACACCGGATGTATCTTCAAAGAGCTAGGTAAGTCAAGGCGATAAGAAACATTACCCACCTTAGCCACAACTGGAAATGGGCCTTCATATCTCCGCACCAAGCCTTTGTGTAAACTACGCAAGGCCTTGAACTGCTGGGGTAAGAGCTTCACCATTACCTTGTCTCCCACTGAGTATTTCATCGGTCGTCGCTTTGTATCGGCCCACTTCTTCATCTTCTTACGAGCCTTCTCTAAGCACGATCTAGCTAAATCAGTATGTTCCTCCCATGACTTAGCCATCTTCCAAGAACCTGGGCTCCGTCCATCTTCTGTCGTGGTCGCCAACGTGTGCAGTGTGAGAAGTTGCCTCCCGGTAGCAAGCTCGAATGAACTCCAACCCGTAGCCTCACTCCGTTGTAAGTTATAGGAAAATAGTGTCACATCCATAAGCTTTGCCCAGTCCTTTTGATTTGCACTCACAAAGTGCCGCAAATATCACTCCAATAATGCATTCACCCTCTCTGTCTGCCCATCTGTTTGAGGGTTGAGGTTGGTGGAGAAGTTCAACTCTGACCCAAGTAACTTGAATAGCTACGTCCATAGCTTTCCAGTAAATAGGGGATCTCGATCACTCACAATGCTTTTGGGCAATCCCCAATACTTCACCATATATTTGAAGAAGAGTCGCGTCGTCTCTTCCGTTGTTGTGTCCTTAGTACTTCGCATGAAAGTGTCATATTTTGAGAAGCGGTCTACCACCACCAAAATAGACCCGCACCTTTCGGACTTAGGCAAGGCATTGGATGAAGTCGAGCGTTACCGTCTCCCATGAATACTCTAGCACTGGTGGTGGCTCTAAGAGTCCCGTCGATTGCTTGTTCTCTACCTTGTATTGTTGGAAAACAAGACATGTCTTCACATATAGCTCAATGTTATCCCGCATTTGTGGCCAATAGTATGAATCCTCCATTAAGGCTAAAGTGCGTTTCTGCCATGGATGTCCAGACCACTTTGTATCATGGCACTCCTTGATCAAGTCCCTTCGTAGGTTTCCCCCACTTTGGGATATACAATCTCCTTCTTTTGGTGTAGAGTAACTCATCATCTACCCAAAATCTCTTTGCTCAACCTTCTTTGGCTAGTTGTATGAGTTGCTTGGCCAATGGGTCTTCCTTCAGCCCACTCTTCACCTGCTCCAATAGGTCACTCTTCACGATCGAGATTGCCGCTAACTCTGCTTTGAGGCTAAGTGCATCTGCCACAACATTGGCTTTGCCCGGTTTGTGTTCCAAGACAAAGTCAAATTCCGCCAAGAAGTCCTGCCATCTTGCTTGCTTTGCCGACAATTTCTTCTGAGTTTGAAAATATGTTGTTGTTACATTGTCGGTCTTGATCATGAATTGAGCTCCAAGCAAGTAATGTCTCCATACCTGCAAGCAATGTATGATAGCAGTCATCTCCTACTCTTGCACGGTGTATCGCCGCTCTGCCTCGTTTAACTTGCGGCTCTCGAAAGCAATTGGGTGTCCTTCTTGCATTAACACCCCTCCTATAGCAAAGTATGAGGCATCTGTATGTAACTCAAACTTCTTGTCGAAGTCTGGTAGAGCAAGCATTGGCTCCGTGCTCACCTCCTTCTTCAAATCTTCAAACGCATGTTGGCATTCATCCGTCCAAACCCATATTTTGTCCTTGAGCAAGTTCATCAGTGGCACTGCCCTCTTTGAGTATCTCATGATGAACCGCCTATCGTAGTTTACCAAGCCAAGGAATGACCGCAACTCCATCACGTTTGTTGGTGGTTCCCAGTCGATGATCGCCCGCACTTTGTCCATGTCCATCTTTAGTTGGCCATGCCCAATGACATACCCAAGGAAATGAACCTCCTCTTGGCCAAAGGAGCACTTTGACCTCTTGACATACAACTCATTTTCCCTTGGCACTTGGAACACCGGGCGAAGATGTTGTGCATGCTCCTCTGTTGTGTCACTATAGACGACGATGTCGTCCAAGTACACCACAAACTTGCCCAAGTAGGGATGAATGATTTGATTCATTAATGTGCAAAAGGTTGCGGGTGCGTTGGTTAGACCAAATGGCATCACCAACCACTTGAATGATCCATACCTTGTTACACATGTAGTCTTCGGTTTATCTCCTTCAGCGATCCGTACTTGGTGGTAGCCCTTTTGCAGATCCATTTTCATGTATATCCTTGCACTTCCAAGTCGATCGATCAAGTCAGCAATCAACGGTACAGGATAGTTGTTCTTGATAGTCACATTGTTCAGCGCTCGATAATCAGTGCACAACCGCAAGGTTCTATCCTTCTTCTTCTGAAAGAGCACTGGTGCGTCAAATGGTGTCTTTGACGGTCTGATCATCCCAGCCTCAAGCAGCTCCTATAATTGCTTCCTCAACTCCTCGAAATCGGGTGGAGCCATCTGATATGGTGCCTTTACCGGTGGCTTTGCTCAACTCTCCAACTCGATCTTATGATCTACTTCCCTGCGGGGAGGCCACTTCTTCGGTAGCTCTTCAGGCATAATGTCTTTATTCTCCTCAAGGACTTCCGCAACAAGTGGAGGCACCTCCTCCACGGTTCCCTCTGTTTCCTCCTTCAAAGTCGCTAAGAAAGTAGGCTCACCTTTCTTAACACCTTTGGCTATTTGCATAGTCGATAACTGCTTTGCTTCATTGCTTGCTGGCCCTTCTACCGTGGGGACCATGCACGTTGCACCTTTCTCCATGATGCACACCGAGCGACAAGTTGGCATGACAATTGCACTCACCGTGTCAAAGAAGTCCATGCCCAACACCACCTTGTGATCATCCATTGCCTCGACCGAGAAGTTCACTTGTCCTCTCCACATTCCCAAGTGAAGCTCCACACCACGAGCCACTCCTGATATCGGCCTCGCCTTCCCGTTCTTGAGCCATCCATCGCTCTTCGTGATATGAAGGCCAAGCCTTCTTGCTTCTTCTGTTGGTATTTCCAAGGTGATCTCAAAGCAATCAAGCAGTTAATCTTACCGTCAACGCGATATGATCCTATAGGGTCGCACATAAGAGCGTTTAGAGAAGTTGGAGGAAGGATTGTGTTGGGCTTACTCATATTGGATATGAGTGAAAGACCAATCCTATGACTCATTGGAGTTAGATCGAGTCGGCTAAATGTTCCACAGATATTATGAATATTGTATGGAGCATGTTGACATGTGTTCAAGACGACATTGCATGTATCGTCGAGATCATCACGACGATATTGTGAATATCGTCGAGTGGTCACGACGATATGACCAACTGTCAACCTTTGATGTATCGTTGAGGTGTTGTGTGATATCGTCGTGATTGTCACGATGATATTTTAGTCTTCACGACGATATCGTCGAGATCGTCTCGACGATATAGATCTTCACAGCGATATCGTCGAGATCGTCTCGACGATATAGATCTTCACGACGATATCATCGAGATCGTCTCGACGATGTTTAGTGATCACGACGATACTTATTGAATACTCCTACTAAATACTCGGGTCTGCGGATATCTAATTTTATGCCCCTGGGTATAAATAGGGAAGCGATTAGGTTTTCCCTGTGCCTTTTTCTGAGATTAAGACGGAACCGTTCCGCAAGATTTTCGCGAGACCCCGTCTGGTTGTCGCCGCCTCTCCCTTGGACGGATCTATCAATCTGTGGGATACACTGAGGGCAATCCTACTCCGACCCAGAATTTGTTGGACAAGAAGCTTGGGGTTCTCCTTCGCTCGTGTGGACTGTTATAGAGGCGCAGATATACTTTCCGTGTTTGGAACTCCGCCGCTTGTTTCTGGATAAAATTTTGGAGCACCTTGGTTGAGTATTAACTCAATCTCTCTCAGGTATATTGTAATGTGTTGCTTTATTTCTTGATTCATGAAATCGCAAGATCATATAACTGTTTAGGGTTGTTCTTATTTATTTTTCCGCTGCGCACATATGACGTGATGTTCCTCTCTTGTATAGAGAAAACCCAACATCTTCCTCCGTCACAAAGTTGTGTGTTGCACACGTGTCTACCAAGGCTTCGGTAGCCTTGTTGTTGATCATGGCCTCGATGTACATAAGCTCCTTGCTAGTCACCTTCTCCATTGGTTTCACATTCAAGGCATTCAGAAGTTGCAAAGAACACATTTGAGTTGTACTTTCTTCATTTTCGGGTCCACATGCATCCTCCTCTTGTAGTGCTGAGAGCGAACCGAGTTTTGGGCACTTGTTCATCAGGTGCGGTCCCTTGCATAGGTAGTACCCACCTTCTAGCGTAAAACCCTTGTTTCCGTCATCCTTGTCTTTCCCATGACTAGGATTTCGGTCTCCTTTATATGGTCTCCACGACCCTTGTCATTCTCCCCCACCTTTGGTGTGGTCATTCTTGTAGCCCTTCTTTGTAGCCGCATTCGATGGTCTTTGGAATTCTGTCATTGCCTCGGCCGCCGCAATTGCTTCATCTAGCATCTTGGCATCCCGTCGGCGCACTTCTTGCTTCACCCAATTCTGAAGACCATCTTTGAAATTGAAGACTTGGTCATCCTCGGACATACTTGGTACCATCAGCATCAAGGTTTGAAACTCCTTCACGTACAGACGTACTCCGTGATCGACCCCTTTTGCTTGAGTTCCTTCAACTTCTTCCTTGCCTCACTTGCAACATTCTCTGGGTAAAGTGTCTTTTGAGTTCAATCTTGAACTCCTCTCAAGTGTCCAAGTTTCATGATCCCTTCTTGATATCGGCAAGCTTCCGTTGCCACCAAAGTGATGCAATATCCGAAAGATAGTAGCTTGCGGTCTTTACCTTAAGTGCCTCCTCCGTGAGGTTACATCCTTCAAAGTAGGCCTCCATTTGATAAAGGAAGTGTTCAACTTCCTTTACATCCCTCTTTCCGGTGAAGGGTTTTGGCTTGGGCACATCGATCCTTGGATTTTCCACAGCCTCACCGTTCCCACCATTAGCGATGGCCTTCCTGTACAAGGCCACTACTTCCTCCAATTTGGCGATCTGCTCCTCATAGTCATCCTCAAGCTGATCGCACATTTGTGTAAGTTCCGCATTTGCATCCAAATAAGCTTGGATTTGGACCCTTAATAGATCCAGCTCACCGCAAGTCGGTACCACTTGCTTGACAACCTCTAGTTCTTCGCGAACATGTAGGTGGTCCTGCTCCACAGTCGTTATGCGTTTGTCTCAATCCATCAACACAAGATCCAAGTGTCCTTCCTCACGAGATTTGTTTTGGCTTTGCTTCTTCCTTTCAGCTTGTTGCACAGCCTCCCGGCCACGCTCGTCCATGCTTGAGTTGCCCAATTCACCAGCCATCTAGACTTCTTGCGCACCAACTACGAACTTGAGTGAACTTAGCTCTGATACCAACTGTCATGGACATCTCTCTTTTCAAGCTCTCGTGCGGCCTTAGCTTCTCTTTGTCACTCCGCATAGCCTAGCTAAGTCAACCTCCTCCTGCAAGATCTGGGTGGTGATGAAGAAAGAGTGGAGAAACAACTCAAGAGAAGCTCACAAGTGAAAGAACTCAAAGAACTTTATTGCTTGTCAAAATCTTGGATGATGTACAAATGTGGAGGTCTTCCCCTTTTATAAGCCCCAAAGAGGTTTCCCTCCAAAGTACAAAAGATTCTAGACTCCTTCTATTCTAGATTATTCTATACATCTCTAGTATGTACAAGATACATGAATACTCTAGAATTCTTCGTCGTCTTCATATGTACAAGACTCCGGATTTCTCTGGAATCTTCTCGAGCTTTAACCCCAAAATGCTCATCTGTGACAGCAAGCTGGAGAAGTCGCAGTTGCAGCTGGAAGTTTGCGGGAGGAGGTCGAAGGTACAAGCCAATTAGCCTTTTATAAATATCCCAGAGGGGAGCGTCGATCCCAATTGACGGGAGAGCAGAGGATTGTGAGTTCCGTAAGAGAAGTGGCGAGTACACAATGTTACTGGAGCATTTAACAGTTCGACACAGGAACTGATTGCATGAGATTTCGGTGATACAGGGAGTGTTCACGCGAAATCGGAAAGGTTTCATACACAGTTGTTAAAGGCGCGCCTAAGGCTCAAGGTTTACCAGGCTCAGAGGTTTGCGCCTTTTTTGCGCCTTTGGAAGATAAAAGACACGTCTAGGTGCAATTTCTTTTGTAAATTTTTTTTTTCAAAATAAATAAAAAAATAATGTAAAAACTCAATGTTTTTTGCATGATTTAGTGTTTGTGAAACATAATCGAGCGTTGAGACTTAGATATGATGCAAGTGATCACATTGATTTTATTTGTAAAGAGATATAAATGATAGTAATGAATTATTAATGAGTGGAATAGATAAAAAATCTAATTAAGAAGATGAAGTGATGTATGATGCTGATTATTTAAACTGAATATGGTTGCGTCTTACCTTCGTCAAGCGCGTGTCTGTGCCTTCATCCTTGCGCCTAGGCTCCAAGACCCATTTGCGTCTTGTGCCTTCAATAACTAAGGTTTCATGCAAGGCCAGGAGAATTCACATGAGAGAAGAGCAAAGAGTGATTTCACCCTGCTCTGGTACCATGTGAGAATTTGAAATATTAAATAATATTATTCTAAAAATCTAAATTATTACAGGAGAGCTCCACTCTTTATATATAGTAGTAGAGGAAGAGGTATGTACATTTGGAGATAAGGGATTAAATATAAGGAAGAAAACTACAATGGGCCCTAAGTGAGCTATTGATCTTGGGCTTTAACATTCTTCTTGCTCCTCCAAGTGATCACTTCCCGCCAATCATAGACAGTGTTACGAGGTAAAACGCTTGGCATCAACTGATCTAGCCCAATATGCATCGGTATACACTTGGATCTTTAACTCTATATTTAGGGTGTGCAGTATGCCCCTTCCCGGTGAGCTTTTCTGATATCTCAAGATCCAATAGGCAGCATTAAGGTGCTGACTAACAACTCCAACAACATATGTAATGTCAAGTCTGGTGTGTGATAGGTAGTTTACATGCCCCACCAATCATTGATATCCAGTAAAATCTTGGATAGCTTCCCCGCGTCCTTTCCTAACTTGTGTTTGCTTTGATAGGTGTATAGGTAGGCCTACATCCAGTCATTCCACTTTGTTCAAGGAGGTCAAGCACACCCTGCCTTTGGGAAAGGAAAATCCCATGTTTTGATCTTGCCACTTCGATATCCAAGAAATATCTAATTTTGAGGCCTTTAACCTCAAACTCCTATACAAGTTGTTGTTTTAAGGTTTGTCTTGCTTCAGCATCGTCACTAATAATCACTTTGTCATCAACATACATAATGAGAATAGTCACTTTACCTTCCTTGTGTTTTAGAAACAGTGTACGATCAGCATGACTCTGTTTGTAACCAAAAGATATCATAGCTTTGTGAAACCGACCAAACTAGGCATGTGGAGATTACTTTAGCCCGTAGAGAGTTTTCTTTAATCTACCGAAGTCAGGACCGAAGCCTAATAGTAGAGACAAATATACTCTCTTCCAAATCACCATGGAGAAACACATTTTTAACATCTAACTAGTTGAGGTCCCACCCTTTACAAACTGCACAAACCAGAAAGACTCTAATCGAGTTCATCTTGGCAACTGACGCAAAGGTTTACTGATAGTCAATTCCAAAGATTTTGTGTGTATCCTATAACAACCAGTCTGGCTTTGCATCTTTCCATAATTACATGTGAGTTTTGCTTAATAGAGTACACTCATTCACACTCAATTGTTTTCTTCACTCCTGGAAGAAGAACAAGATCCCAAGTAGAGTTTTTTTCAAGAGCTGTCATCCCCTCAATCATCGCATGTTTCCATTCATGATGACTAAGTGCATCCTGCCAGAATGAGGGAATAGAAATCGAGACTAGAAATGGCACAAAAGCTTTATGTGAAGTGGTGAACGAGTCATATAAAATATGAGATATAGGATGTTGCATACAAGATCTAATACCTCTTCTGAGAACAATGGGAAGATAAGTAAACTCTGAAGGCGGTTTCGATGATGGTATAATAGTCGTGGGTTGTGTATGTGTGTTTGTCCTCTTAGTATAGGCTTGCAACTATTTTTGGCTCAGATGAATAATCCCCCCCCCCCCCCCCCCCTCAAACCATAGGTTTCAGTGAGAGGAGTAAGAGGTCGTAGGAATAGGTAGGGAAAGTGTAGGGGAACTCACTTCATTCTCCATTAGAGACTCCTCCTGAAGAGAGATCTCATAGAAAGGGTGGGATTCATAAAAGGTGACATTCATAGTAATAAAGGTTTTCTTTATAGAAAGATGGAAGCATTTGTATCATTTATGGGTAGTAGAATACCCAATAAAACATATTTAAGCGGACGAGGATCAAACTTGGAGCGGGGAATAGCATGTATATGGACAAAGCAAATGCATCTGAAGATACGAGGTGGAAAAAGGGTGGTGGAGATGTTAAGGGTTGCAAAAGGAGTTTTATTCCCCAAAATGTAAGTGGGCATGAGGTTAATCAGATAGGCGACAGTGAGAACCGCATCTTCCTAGTACTGCTTGGGCATATGCATAGTGAGGAGAAGAAACCGAGCAACTTCTAACGGATGATGGTTCTTCTGCTCAGCCACACCATTTTGAGCAAAGGAGTACACACGGTGTTTGGAGAATGATGCTCTGATTCCCAGGTAGTCCTTGAAGAAGGAATCAGCATACTCACGCCCATCGCCACAACGTAAAACTTTTATGAAGGCACCAAATTAGTTAGCATTTGTTATGAACGAAGTTCTAAAAGAGAGGGAAAAGAGCGAGAAAAGCTAAAGACGGCTAGAGGAAATTAGGGTTAGGAGGAGGAAGAAGAGGAATACCTTGATAGTCAATAACATAAGAACCAAAAGGGGGGGTCCGGGTATATTAATACCGGACCCCGGACCGGCCAGCAAGGGGCCGGCCGGCCCAATGGGGCTGAACCGAAATCGGTTCAGCCCCCTTTGGCCGATTTCAGCAAGAGGGGGCTGAACCGCTTGGTTCAGCCCCGTTGTCGCCTTCGCCGTGCCTTTGCCTCCGCTTGTACTGACGCCCAAATAGACGGGCCTCGTCCGGGGGCGTAACATTCCCCTCCCCATCAAGAACCAGCTTGTCCCCAAGCTGGTAGTCGGGGTAGAGCTCCCGAAACTCCAGCAGGTCGACCCAAGTATTATGCTCGGAAGAAAGATCCTTCCACTTGACCAACAGCTCTGGACAGTACGCCGTGCCACGGCGCTTCCACTTGACCACCAAAACATCCTCAGGAATTGGGCGCAGCTCGCCCCCAGTAGCAGCTTCAGGCAACACCGAACTTGCCTGAACAGCATCGTCAATCTTCCGTTTCAGCAAGGAGACATGAAAGGTGGGGTGAATCCTCGACCCCTCTGGTAAAGATAAAGTGTAAGCGACGGGTCCAACCCGCCGAGTGATCCGGAAGGGACCATAGTAACGGGGTGCCAACTTCTGATTTGTCCGCTGGGCGACAGACAGCTGTCGATAGGGACGAAGTTTGAGAAAAACCTCATCCCCCACCTGAAACTCTCGCTCCGTCCGATGCCTATCCGCCTGAGCCTTCATCCGATCCTGAGCTGCCCGTAGATTCTCCCGCAAGGTGGCTAGCGTGCGGTCGCGATCGCGGAGGGCGCGGTCAACAGCGGCCACCGCGGTGCTACCCGGCTCGTAACTGCTCAGAGATGGGGGCGGTCGACCGTACACCACCTCAAATGGGGTTAACTTGCTCGCCGAGTGATAGGACGTGTTGAAGCAGTACTCAGCCCAATGTAGCCAACTTGTCCAGGTACGGGGCTCCTCCATAACGAAGCAGCGGAGATATGTCTCCACGCTCCGATTCACGACCTCCATCTGGCCGTCCGTTTGTGGGTGGTGCGCTGTGCTGAAGCGCAAAGAAGTCCCCTGTAAGCGAAAAAGCTCCCGCCAGAAATTGCCAACAAAAGTAGGATCCCGATCCGAAATAATCGCCCGAGGGACGCCATGTAAGCGTACAATCTCCCGAACAAACAAAGTAGCCACGGACTCCCCAGTGTACGGGTGGCTCAGGGCGATGAAGTGACAGTACTTGGACAACTTGTCCACAACCACCAAAATAACCGACTTACCCTTCGAACGCGGTAGCCCGTCAATAAAATCCATGGAGACAGTATCCCAGACCTGGTGTGGAATTTCTAGGGGAGTAAGAAGCCCGGCAGGAGAAGTGGTCTCATACTTCTGCCGCTAACAAACATCACATTGGAGAACAAACGCCTGTATATCCTTCCGCATGCCCTTCCAAAACACATTAGCCTTGGCCCGCTGCAAAGTGCGGAGAACCCCAGCGTGGCCTCCCGTCGGTGTAGAATGGAACTCGTGCATCATTACCGTACGCCAAGTGGACTGAGAAGGTATGACCACCCGACCGTGGTAGTAGAGACGATCCTGCTGCAAATGATAGTCGGGGGTGGTCGCCCGGTCAGACCGCAAGTCCTCCAGAATAACGCGTAACTCAGGATCCCGCAGCACTTCCTCTTGAATCTCATCCAAAGACTCGAGCCGCGGTACTGATATGCTGGCAAACGCTCCCTCAGGCAACCTGGAAAGAGCATCCGCAACCAGATTGTCTTTCCCTTGCCGATAGACAATCTCGTAGTCGTACCCCAAGAGTTTGGTAACCCACTTCTGTTGAAGAGGGGAAGAGACCCGCTGATCCAAGAAATGCTTCAAGCTCTGATGGTCTGTCTTGATTTTAAAATGGCGGTCCAGCAGGTATGGCCTCCAGAGTGTCACCGCATGAATAATGGCCAGCATCTCCTTCTCATACGCCGAGAGGCCCAATGTCCAGGGAGCCAAGGCTTTGCTGTAGAAAGCCATCGGCCGCCCCTCCTGCATCAAGACGGCTCCCAGCCCAACTCCGGAGGCGTCCGTTTCCACGACGAACTCCGTGGTGAAATCCGGAAGTGCAAGGACCGGGGTAGTCGTCATCGCCAGCTTGAGTGCCTGAAAAGCCGCCTCTGCCTCATCGTGCCAAGAAAAGGCATCATTTTGTAAGAGCTGTGTCAGTGGACGTGCGAGCTTCCCATAGTCACGCACGAAGCGCCTGTAGTAGCCTGTGAGGCCCAAGAAGCCCCGTAAGGCCCGAATGGTCTGGGGCTGCGGCCACGAGACCATACTAGCAATCTTCTTCGGGTCTGCCTTAACCCCTTCCGCGGAGACCAGATGGCCTAAATATTCAACTTCTTCCTGTCCAAAAGAGCACTTCGACCGTTTAGCAAATAACCGGTGTTTACGTAGGATGGAGAATACCTGGGCAACATGGTCCACGTGCTCCTCCCATGTCCGACTGTAAATCAAAATGTCATCAAAGAAAATTAACACGAAGCGACGAAGAAGCGCCCGGAAGATTTCATTCATATTGTCCTGAAAGGTGGATGGACCACCGGTCAATCCGTTGGCCATCACTAGGAACTCGTAGTGACCATCGTGGGTCCTGAAAGCCGTCTTGTGGACGTCGTCCTCCTTCATCAGAATCTGGTAGTATCCCGACCGCAGGTCCAATTTAGTATACCGGGTCGCACCCTGTAACTCATCCAACAGCTCCTCTATCAGTGGGATCGGAAACTTATCCTTCAGCGTAATACTGTTGAGGGCCCGGTAGTCAACACAGAACCTCCATGATCCATCCTTCTTCTTGACTAGGATAATAGGTGCCGAAAAGGAACTCGTGCTGGGTCGGGTGATGCCAGCGTCGAGTATCTCCCAAACACTGCGCTCGATCTCTGCCTTCTGCATATGTGGATATCTGTAAGGTCGTACATTTGTCGGCTCTGCTCCAGTCTTGAGCACAATCTGATGATCGCGGAATCGTGATGGCGAAAGTGTATGCGGCTCCTGGAAGATGTCGGCATATTCTTCAACCAACGGCTGCAACTGGAGAGGTACCTCCCCTTGCCCGTGCTCGTCTGACCGCACCCCAAGAAGAACGGCCATTAGACTTCCTGTCTCTCCAAGCTGTTGTAGGCTGCGAAGACCAATTTCCTTCACGGGCGCTGATGTGATACCCTTCAAGCAAAACTGGTGCCCACCTTGCAGGAACTCCATCGTCATCTGATCCCAATCAAAAGTAACCCTCCGTAATTGTCGTAGCCACTGGACCCCCAGAACCATGTCTGACCCCCGAATGGGTAAGAGGTAGATATCTGTGCGGCCCACGTAGCCCTGCATCCGCAACTCCACTCCCCGCAGAACAGCCTGGCACTGTAACTTACTGTCATCTGCTACCATGACCTGGAAGGCAGCCCCAGTATCCACTACGTGCCCCACCCGCTGAGCGACCTCCAGATGAATGAAATTGTGAGTGCTCCCGCTGTCCACCAGGATGGTCACCCGCTCCCGTCGGACCCTTCCCCCGAGCCGCATAGTGAGCGGTGGGGGGCTACACCCCTCCATGGCATGCACCGAAACACCAAGCTCCGTCGGTATTCTCAAACTCAGTTCGGTATTCTGTTACCGTCCCCTTCTGTTGCAGCTTCTGCAGAGTGGCCTCTACATTCTCGTACTCCAAAGGCCCGAACCGAGCCGTAAACCCCTCCACAAAATCCGTCCATGGCACAAAATCTGTCTCGGAGGAACCATTGAGTCCACTGGAATGCGTCACCCTCCAGATGGAAGGACGCCAATTGTACCCACTGCGCTGCCGGAACATCCTGATAATTAAAGAATAATTCGGCCTTGTGAATCCATTCCAACGCGTCCCCTCCGTGAAAAGTTGGAAAATTCATACGCGTTAATTTCGGAGGGAGATACGCCCTTGGTGCGCCTTGTCCCCGCCATCCTTGATCATAACCCGCACCCGGGTGGACTTGATGTTGTCCGATCCACGGTGCTCCCGGTCCCATATGGCCGCCGCCGTATCCACCCGGCCTAGGGTTCGGTAGGAGTCCCCCCGCACCTCCCGGAGGAAACCCCGTCGCCGCCGCCCGACCAAAAGCGGCCATGTTGCCGCCGCCAACCTCGCCGAACCCTCCAGGTGGCCCACCGAAGTCGCCGTGGCCGATTCGTCCCTGTCCGACCCCGCCATAGCCGGATCGGCCCCACCCGAGATCGCCCGGGCCGCAGAAACCCCCGCCCGAGTCGCGCGCTGCTCCGACGACGCCGCCGCCTGTTGCAGCCCCGATCCCGCCCGCGCGGCTTCCGCCGGCCTCGCCCGAGCCTCCTGGCTGCTGTACCAGCCCGATCCAGGGACTACGCCCCTGTCCCGTTCCTCCTTGGAGGCCCGGCGGAATTTCCAGGTGAGATCCCGAGTTATCGGACCCCGGATGCACCGATCCGCCGTTCTCATCGGCCGCCGGCCCTTTTCCTCTCAAATTTTGCACCAAGAGTGCTTTGATTTCATCCATGCGAGCGTCCATGCGTTCTTCCATTGATGTCTTCATGTGTTCCATCGAATCGGACAACCCCGCAAAATTTTCCTCTAGGGTTTCCAACCGCGAAATTTCCTCTTGCGTGCGAGTGGTAACCATGGCGGAGGAGATCCTCTGATACCAAATGTTATGAACGAAGTTCTAAAAGAGAGGGAAAAGAGCGAGAAAAGCTAAAGACGGCTAGAGGAAATTAGGGTTAGGAGGAGGAAGAAGAGGAATACCTTGATAGTCAATAATATAAGAACCAAAAGAGGGGGTCCGGGTATATTAATACCGGACCCCGGACCGGCCAGCAAGGGGCCGGCCGGCCCAATGGGGCTGAACCGAAATCGGTTCAGCCCCCTTTGGCCGATTTCAGCAAGAGGGGGCTGAACCGCTTGGTTCAGCCCCGTTGTCGCCTTCGCCGTGCCTTTGCCTCCGCTTGTACTGACGCCCAAATAGACGGGCCTCGTCCGGGGGCGTAACAGCATTCATCTTACGAATTTTTTGAAAAATAGGAAAAACTTCATTCTTGTGTTTCATCAATTCACACAATGCGAGAATAGTACTCAATAAAAATAATAAACCAAGAGCAATTAGAAAAAGAAAGAACTTTGTACGGACCCCAAACATCAGTATAAAAAATATGAAAAGCCATATAACTAGGTAAAGAAACATAAGTAAAAGAAGTACAACGGTATTTTGTCAAGTCACACACATCATAGTTCATACACAAAAGTTCTAAGCAACAAAGATGAAATAGAAGGAATTAAATGTTTCAAATAGAAAGTGAAGGATATCCTAAGCGATAGTGTCAGGATTAAACAGTAGATTTCTGGGATGAATGGAAGGCATGCGGTGGTGAAACAGTGCAAGAAGAGTCAAACGCATAGAGGTCATTGCATAAGCTACTAGAACTAATCACTGTCTCTGTCTTCAGGTCCTGAAAAACACAATAAGACGGAAAGAAAGACACAGAGTAATTCATAGAGTTTATGTGGCTAAGGCCAATAAATTGCAAGTAAAACTACAAACATGAAAAACAGAGGAAAGAATAAGGGATGTATCCTTTTCCGACAATAGGGGATGGGAATCATCAACAATGCTTACTTTGTCTCTTCATGAAAGAGGGGAGTAGAATACAAAACCTGCTAAGGAGTCAATATTGTGAGTAGTGGTTCCAGAATCAATGATTCATTAGGTAGAAGGACAAGTGAGCACTCGATATATCTAAACGAGCATAGGATGAGGAGGAGGTGGGCATAGACTCAATAGAAAGGTCGTGCATTAGGCGACGTAGAGTCTGTATCTCTTCAGCAGTTAAGGAATCAGAGATGGCAAAAATATTTGAAACTCCCACTGTAAAGGAGCTCTCCTCAGTAGTGTCAAAGAAATGTACAGATCAAGGAAGGAGAGGAGCATGTTTGTCATCAATCAAACTCATGTTAGATAATGTTGAATGCTTCTGGTAGGGTGGGCAACTGGGGACAACCAAGAATGTGAATAATAATATGCTCGAAGTCTCTATCAAGTCTATGTAAAAACTCAAACAACTTATTGCATTCCTCTGAAGTCCTGACAAGTAACGCATCTAGGTTGTAGACCATGATCAGAGGATCAAAATGATCATATTCCTGGTATAGTTGTGTAAATTTCAATTAGTAGGCGGACAGAGGTCGGTCTCCCTGTCAAAGCAAAACAATTTTATGATGAGGCTAGAAAATTTGTGTCGCATTAGCTTTCCGTAAGTAAAAGGAATCCACGTGCTTCCAGATGTCCGTTGTTGAATCAACGAAGAGATAGTTGTGGGTTATAGTCTCTTGCATTGAATTAATGCAAACAATGAATTCTTTGAATCTCATTGAAGCAATCCTAGAGAATTTTGTGGTAGCACCGAAGTAGTTCCGTGGACATATCCGAGCAGTCGTCACTTTTGAGGGCAAGGGTAACCGATCGAGACCACGAGAGATAATTAGTGTCATACAAACTGATGGTAGTAATTTGGGTTGTGGTCCGTATGTTCTGATCATGAATCCCTCGAGTTAAGTCGGTGGGAGGAGGTGATACAAGAGAAAGGATTAAAAGATAGTGTGGCTTGAGATTCTTCCACTTCCAACATAGCCTTAATAGAAATGAGCATGCGGGGGAAAGGAAAAAAGTAGAAACGGGTTTTAAACCAAGAAGGCAAGCTTTAGATCCATAGCTTCAAGAGAAATAATCATTAGATCAGGGCGAGATTAATTAGGAACGTACAGAAGCAAGAGAAAATCCATTCCTGAAAAAATGAGGGTGAACGGCCACAGGAATAGGGCCCAGGAGAGATCGGCACACAATTGGAACTGTCAGCATTTATGGGTTTAAAAATTGCTTGATGTCGGCGTTGGAGAACCGTGAGGCAAAGAGGAACAAAGCAGAGGGGATTGCGAGTCGGAGATGATCACGAGGAGAGACGGGCACAAGAGATCGAAGTTGGGTGAGCTGTGAAAACTTAGATATCAGGAGAATGCTCTGATACCATGTTAGATAAAAGAGTGCAAAATGTTTCTTATTAAATAAAATAAAGAGCCCTCACCTTTATATAGGAGGGATACATACAAGGATAGAAAGATAAAAAATAAAAAAAAAAGGTTTAGAATTCCAACAAAAACATATATATCATATGCTTAGAGTAAATGATAAAGACAAGTTTAGCCTTCACTTGATTTAAGACCTTTTCATACATATAACATATCAATGTTCATGAGTGCTTTGGTAAAACCAATGAGTGTTGTCATATGATTTGTGAACAGTGTTGACTCGGACGTTTCGACCACGATGTTAACCACATCACAGAGGGATCCAGATGATAGGGTCATGATAAAGTGTATATTCCGCGAGTCCTACTCGCTAGGTCATCGCTCCAGCAACTATGGTATTATACTTAATTTCACGAGTTCAACTCGCGAGGTCACCACTTCAGCAGTTAGGGTATTCTCTTTAATTATGCGAGTTCCTACTCGCAAGGTCATCGCTTCAGAAACTATGATATTCTCTTTAGTTCCGCAAGTTCCTACTCGTGAGGCCATCGCTTCAACATATGGTGTTCAGTTTAGTTCCGCGAGTTCCTACTTGTGAGCTCCTCAACGACTCCCGCTGGCAAGGACGCATCCAACTACTCATCTCTACGAGATCCAGAAGAAATCTATATTTGGCGAGTGCTTACTTGCGATGGGTGTTCTTACTTGGGATGATCTTATTCAGCGGCTTATACTTCACAGTGAAGACTCAAAGGACAATTATTCATAACTCACTTCGGCGAGGAAAAGTCGTCATGAACCAAGTCACGTAAAACATAAGAGTTCTTTTATTTTTTATTCACTACATATATCAATATTGATGTTCCTATTGCAAAATTCTTAAGAGCTGGATCGAACATCCCACTCAAATGAGTATGATGTCTTCAAGGGCGATTTAGGATGTGTGATCTCACTTCTCCCCTTGGAACTTCTAGTCGAGCAATGAGATGAAGTCTCGGGTTCAGTGCGTCATCCTAAGTCCAAGCCTCTGCATCGCCGGCCGAGATCAGCTCCCCCCTTGCATGTTGGTCGATCTACCCCTCGAGTGTTGACTCTCTTTGCCCGTGCATTAGTTACCAGGGGAGAGAATGAAACTACATTCTGAGGTACCCTCGAGTGAGTTCTATATCCTCGAGCAGAGTGTTGTCGTAGACCAGGTCGTAGCACTGGGCTCCTCTCCTGCAGGCTGGCTACTTTCCCCATCGAGTGATTTCTATGTCCTCGAGCAGAGTGTTGTCGTAGTCTGAGTCCCTACACGAGCTCCTCTCCTACAACTACTTGCCCCCCTGAAGTGAGTTGATGTTCTCGAGCAGAGTGTTGTCGTAGCCTGAGTCCCTGCACGAGCTCCTCTCCTGCATACCGGCTACTTGCCCCCTCGAGTGAGTTGATGTTCTCGAGCAGAGTGTTGTCGTAAACCAGGCCGTAGCACTGGGCTTCTCCCCTGCATGCTGGCTACTTGCCCCCTCCAGTAGAGCCTCGCTCCAGGAAGGTGTCGACTCTTCTCCACCTCCTGTTGAGCTCGCTTGTTTAGCGAATGGCCTGGAGGGTGTCGACTTTTCTCCACCTTCAGTTGAGCCTCGCTCCTGGAAGGAGTCGACTCTTCTCCACCTCCAGTTGAGCATCGCTCCTAAAAGGTGTCGACTCTTCTCCACCTCCAGTTGAGCCTCGCTCCTAAAAGGTGTCGACTATTCTCCACCTCCAGTTGAGCTCGCTTGTCTAACGAATGATCGGGAGGGTGTCGACTCTTCTCCACCTCCAATTGAGCTCGCTCGTCTAGCGAATGGTCTGGAGGATGTCGAATTTTCTCCACCTTCAGTTGAGCCTCGCTCCTGGAAGGTGTCGACTCTTCTCCACCTCTAGTTGAGCTCGCTCGTCTAGCGAATGGCCTGGAAGGTGTCGAATATTCTCCACCTCCAGTTGAGCTTGCTTGTCTAGCGAATGGCCTGGAGGGTGTCGACTTTTCTCCACCTCCAGTTGAGCCTCGCTCATGGAAGGTGTCGACTCATCTCCACCTCCAGTTGAGCCTCGCTCCTGGAAGGTGTCGACTCTTCTCCACCTTCAGTTGAGCTCGCTGGTCTAGCGAATGGCCTGGAAGGTGTCGAATCTTCTCCACCTCCAGTTGAGCCTCGCTCCTGGAAGGTGTCGACTCTTCTTCACCTCCAGTTGAGCTCGCTAATCTAGCGAATGGCCTGGAGGGTGTCGACATTTCTCCATCTCCAGTTGAGCCTCGCTCCTGGAAGGTGTCGAATCTTCTCCACCTCCAGTTGAGCCTCGCACCTGGAAGGTGTCGACTCTTCTCCACCACCAGTTGAGCTCGCTTGTCTAGCGAATGGCCTGAAAGGTGTCGATTCTTCTCCACCTCTAGTTGAGCTCGCTTGTCTAGCGAATGGCATGGAGGGTGTCGACTTTTCTCCACCTCCAGTTGAGCCTCGCTCCTAGAAGGTGTCGACCCTTCTCTACCTCCAGTTGAGCCTCGCTCCTGGAAGGTGTCGACTCTTCTCCACCTCCAGTTGAGCCTTGCTCTTGGAAGGTGTCGACTTTTCTCCACCTCTAGTTGAACTCGCTCGTCTAGCGAATGGCCCGGAGGGTGTCGACTCTTCTCCACCTCCAGTTGAGCTCGTTGGTCTAGTGAATGGCCCGGAAGGTGTCTAATTTTCTCCACCTTCAGTTGAGCCTCGCTCCTGGAAGGTGTCGACTCTTCTCCACATCTAATTGAGCTCGCTTGTCTAGCGAATGGCCTGGAGGGTGTCGACTTTTCTCCACCTCCAGTTGAGCCTCGCTCCTGGAAAGTGTCGACTCTTCTCCACCACCAGTTGAGTCTCGCTCCTGGAAGGTGTCGAGTGTCGACTCTTCTCAACCTCTAGTTGAGCTCGTTTGTCTAGCGAATGGCCTGGAAGGTGTCGATTCTTCTCCACCTCCAGTCGAGCTCGCTTGTTTAGCGAATGACCTGGAGGGTGTCGACTTTTCTCCACCTCCAGTTGAGCCTCGCTCCCGGAAGGTGTCGACTCTTCTTCACCTCCAATTGAGTCTCTCTCCTGGAAGGTGTCGACTCTTCTCCACCTCCAGTTGAGCTCGCTGGTCTAGCGAATGACCTGGAAGGTGTCGAATCTTCTCCACCTCCAGTTGAGCCTCACTCCTGGAAGGTGCACCTCCAATTGAGCACCGTATGGTTCCAGCTTCTATTTTTTTCTTAATTAATTTTTTTGTTAACTTTAATATCCTTAGTTTGATCATGTTAAACTAGATCGTGAGTAATGCTAATGGATAGACATTATCACAATACAATTTAATTCGTGTTCATGTTAAGAGTTTCAGATCTCTCATCAAAGTCCTTCGTCATACTGCTTTATAGATACCTTAAGCCATTGATCTAAACTCAGCTTCTGGCTCAAACGCGCAACAACATTCTGTTTCTTAATCCCTCATGTTACAAGATTGCCACGAGTAAAGGAGCAGTGCCTTGTGGTGGATAATCAGTTTGAGATAGAACCTACCCAATCTGCATCAATGTACACCTCTAAACCTAGCTTAGTGTGTTCGTTCATCTTTTTGAGGAGAACAAGATTCTTTACTTGGGAGTTTTTTAAGTATCTGAGACTACGTACCATGTGAAACAATTCTTCAAGGCTGACTTTAGGTGCATGCATGACTCAGTATCCCAACTGCATATACAACATCAAGTCTTGTATGAGAAAGACAAATTAGCTTTCTAGCGAGGCGATGATAACTAGTGACTTCCTTTAGAGGCTCTCTATCTTTTCTACCTAGGTAATGATTCGTTTCTATTGGGAATTTAATGGGCTTATATCCCAACATCCATGTCTCTTCTAGCAAATCCAAAACATATTTTCCTTGTGATATGAAGATGCTCTGATTAACCCTAGCCACCTCAATGCCAAGAAAATATCTCAATGGGCCAAGTTCTTTAGCCTCGAACTCATTAATAAGGTGTCTTTAGGATATTTATACCATATACGTCATTCTCTATGATAACCATATCATCAACGTAGACGATTAACGATGTCAACTTTCCTTATTTATGCTTGATAAACATAATGTGAACAACTCTACTCTGGAAGTACACTACAAACTTCATTGCACGATTGTGACATCTAAAACAAGCTTTTGGTGATTGTTTTAGCCCATACAATGATTTCTTTAGTTCACAAACTTTTTGCTCTGAGGCTTTTGTAATGAATCGTGATGGTGGGTTCATGAAGACTTCTTTTAAATCTCCATGGAGAAGCCTTTTTTACGTCATGTTGATGCAACTCCCACCCTAGTATGCCCGCACATGAAAGATGTTCCCAAACAGTGTTCATTTTTCCATAGATGCAAAAGTCTCTGAGAAATCTTTTTTTTTCCGAGAGTATCCTTTTGCCACTACATTCAGCATTGTACCACCCAATCACCTCTTCAGAATTTTGCTTAACAGTGAAATCTCATCTGCACCCAACTGCATGTTTACCCATAGGTAAAACAACCATGTCCCAAGTATGTTTTTTTCCAAAGTATTCATTTCCTCAATCATAGCCTTTTCCACTTAAGATCTTTTAAAACTTACTACCAGTGAGTCGGTATATAGAAAAGGCGAGACAGGCTATATACTTGGTGAGAAGATAATGCAAAAGCAGGGGAGGTAAAATGAGAGTGATGATGATGAGTACAACTACGTACACCTTTACGAAGAGCCATAGTCTGGGCACCTCAAATTGAGTCTGAAGCAGATATCAGATACAATTCTAGTTGGATAGAATCGATGATATTGTGTTGTCGAGTATAGACCATAATATCGCTAGCAAGTAAAGTTGACAAATCCAGAGTAGTGAGAATATGGTGAGGTAGCTACGTACACCTTTACGAAGGGCCATAGTCCGGGCACCTCAAACTGAGTCTGAAGCAGATATCGGATACAATTCTAGTTGGATAGAATCGGTGATATTGTGTTGTCGAGTATAGACCATAAGATCGCTAGCAAGTAAAGTAGGCAAATCCAGAGTAGTGGGAATATGGTGAGGCAGCTTGGTACTAACTTCACCAGGAAGGGTCGCTTCAGTCGCTCTCTCCCCTGAAGTGACGCAGGGAAGTAGCGGGCTCACAAAAAGTAACATCTATGGGCACATAGGTCTTGTGGGTAGGAGGATGATAGCATTTGTACCCTTCTGTGTGGAGTTATTTCCTATAAAAACACATTGCAGTGCTCGAGAGTCTAGCATCCCTTAATTGGGTTTATGAATGTGGACATAAGAAACACATCCAAACAAGTGAGATAGAAGGCGAGGAGGAGACACTCCAAGTGTAGCAACAAGGGAAGTAAAATTAAGCACATTGGAGAGCAAATAATTAATGAGGTAAGCAGCAATGAGGATAGCTTTACCCTAATAATATCTGAAAGTTGCATAGCAAAAATAAGGGGCCTAGTAACCTCAAGGAGATATCTATTTTTCGCTCAGCAACCCATTGTGAGTAGGACTAACCACACAGCAAGTTTGATGAGCAATAAGATGAGAGGCTAAGTAAGAATTGAAGGCGAGCTCAGTATACTCAGTACCATTATCACTATGTAAGATCTTAACTTGATTATTGAATTACGTAACAATCATAGCATGAAATAGTTTAAAATAAGAGAAGATTTCATTCTTAGCATGCAAAAGATACACACAAGTGACCCTAGGGTAACAAACAATAAAAGTAACAAACCAATGATGAACATATAAGGATGGTGTGGGACAAAATACCTAAACATCAGTATGAATCAGAGCAAAAAGTCCAACATGAGGTAGATATAAATGACTGAAAGAGAAATGTTTATGTTAGAATTTCACAAACATGGCAAATGAACTTTTGAAATATTTTAGTAAAAACAAATGAAAGAAAACAATGCATATAGTCAATGGAAGGATGCCCTAGACAACGATACCAACACATGAGGTTCACGGAGTTAGTGGAGATAAGAGCACTGGTGGGTGAATGATCCAAAACATAAAAGTCATTTTGCATTAGACTAGAGCCGAAGACCCACTTCGTACTCAGTTCCTAAAAAACAACATGAGATGGGTGAAAAACCATGAAATGTAAACAATTAGTAATACTACTGATGGAAAGGAGGTTCCTGGGAAAGACATAAATATGAAGAACATATGACAAAGTAAGAGTAGAACTGCAAATACTGCTTGCACTGTTTGATATGATTGTTTAGAAGTTATCTGCAAGGCTGACACTATTTGTGCCCGAAAGAGGAATATATAAGGTAAAATCATGAATAACTTATCAAGTAATTGGTGACTCTCGAGCCAATGACCACTTTGCAGGTGGTTAGCTGGAGATTTGCGATGGAAATAAGTCCAGTGAGATGTGCATAATGCGTGGTGGGTGTCTCTGAGAGGTGTATCTAAATTTGTAGTCATATGTTTGTCCAAAATTTGTAGTCATTTGTTTGTCCAAAATTTGTAGTCATCTGTTTGTCCAAAATTTGTAGTCATCTGTTTGTCCAAATTTTGTAGTCATCTGTTTGTCCAAATTTTGTAGTCATCTGTTTGTCCAAATTTTGTAGCCATCTGTTTGTCCAAATTTTGTAGTCATTTGTTTGTCCAAATTTTGTAGTCATCTGTTTGTCCAAATTTTGTAGTCATCTGTTGTAAGAAAAGTCGAATAGCCTGAAATACCTCTAAACGATTGTCTTTATATTGTCAATAGAGCCACCATCTTAAGATATAGTATCAATAAGGTGAGTTGTGTAGGGAAGGACCACCAGTTGGCAGTTCTATCGGCCACCACATCCACACCCTCGACCACGAGTAATGTTCCTAGTGTGTGGGAACGATCATGTAGTTTGTAGCAGGTCTCCCTCTGGCAGTGTGGCTTGTGTCAATAATCACAAAAGAGTTCAGTAATATGACTTGAGAGCGAGTGGACAAAGGAAACATACAAGTATCTATTGCCACCATGGCTAAATGGTCCTGAAGAATGATTTGAGTAAGGGATTGACGTCGATCAAATTCTTGTTGGACCAAGTTGAAAGTCGCGGTAAGTGAGGGCATAGGAGGTCATCCTAGTATATGAACTCGGATATGATCAAGATTCAAACCTTGGATCCAGGGAAAGACATGGTTCTAATCATCCCTTGCACGAACCATGTTCATGCCTCCACACATCTAAGTTGAATGGGATCAAAGTAATTAACTTTTCTATGTAACTTCTCAAAATATAAATAGAAATCACCAAAAGGCCCCCCCTATACGAGGCGAGCAATCTGTGAGCAAAGTTGGTATACCTATGTGTAGTTTCCATGCCTAGAGTATGGGTCCTAACTTGAGTTCAAATGACTGCAATATCTATAAGAACATGGTTTTCATAGATGAATTTATCTAAGGAGTTGAGTAATCATGACATCATCATCAATTCATTTGTGTCCCACCAATCCCGTGAAGGATAATTTTGTGGTGGTTAAACAATTGTCCGGTCGATATGTCCAAGAGGACAACGTTGTCGGAGAGCAAGGTGTTGTCGGAGAGCAAGGTGGATACACAGGGGCAACATAGTTTGAGCCATCTAGAGACACTGTAGTAATAATTATTGAATTGGAATGTTGTTATAGATGAATAGTAGAGGTGCCCCGCCAGTAGAGATTCCAGAAGAGGAGACTAAAGTGCCCGACTGGTGGGAGTTTAGTAGCAATTGATCTAGGGGAGGATGTGGAAGGTGACAGGAAATAACAGAACCGGTGAGTAGATCGAGTTATGTTAACTTTTTCATGAATATGATTTTCATGATCCCCTCTCTCTTAAGAGCATTGAGGATGCCGATGTTTTCCAAAAGTGGAAAGATTAGAGTGTAGCAATTTTTTTATGGAATTAATCGTGACTTCCGATCATATTACCATGGAGATTTTAGGATGTGCTTATTCCATCTTTGCATGAAACCTTTGAAATTATTCAACAAAAATTCGATCGCAGGGATTCCATATCCAGTTATATTACTAAGGATAGATCAGCCCTTGCAGTTGATGTTTGCCGCACTTTGGTTGTATGGACTCGTGGACAAGATACTTCAAGATCTAATCGTGACTACATTTCCTTTAATTGATGCAATAAGTTAAGATACACCAGAGAGACTTGTTATAAGTTGTATGGTCGCTCATCTGGTTAAGGTGGATCTTGTTCTCGCAGTGGAGATCAAGTGGGAAAGGCCAAGGACTTTACGTACCCCTGCTACACATCTTTTCAGAGTTCCACTATATTCTTGTCTTGTTGATTCATTTGATAGACTCTTAAGGAACTTTAGGTCTTACGACTTTTTATGCATGATTTATCTGCTAAGGCTCCTTCCACTGCTTCCATGGCACCATGTACCACAATACACTTCAGTGCTTTCTCTACCGCTTCACTACTCGGTGAATCTTTGACTATAGCACCATGGATCATATGTGAGGTTCCTTCATAAATTTTACCTGTCTGGCAGGGATGAAGTCAACCTTGTTGATGTCTCCCTCGCGTCTACTTCTGGCAAAGGAACCATTATGCGTTCCCCTTTCATAACTATGTCATATGTTCTTCAAGTTCCTAGTTTTCCACACACAAAATTATTATCTAGTCCAGTTAACTAGAAACATAAAATGTTCCACTCTTCTTCTATTTTGTTTCAGGATTTGATTACAAAGCAGAATATTGGATCGGGTAGCTTGCAAGATGGCCTTTATTTGCTAGATAGCCCTTTGTAGCCTGTCTCAAGCTCATTCAACCTCCTTATCTTTTTTTTCTTATCATGGATATTTTGGGCATCCATCTCCATTTGTGAAACGAATACTCCCTTCTTTTTCTCCTAAAAATGTTCAAGATTTTAAATGTGATGAATGTAAATTTGGTAAACATCTCCCTTCTTTTTCTCCTAAAAATGTTCAAGATTTTAAATGTAATGAATGTAAATTTGGTAAACATTGCCACAATACTCTTTCTACTAATGTTTTACCTAGTAATCTTTGTTGTTATTATTCATACTGATATCTGGGGACCTTGTCTCACTCCTTCGCATGTTAATCATATGTGGATTGTTCATCAGGAAGAATATGGGTAAATTGGCAGCTCTTATTGTTTATGTGGAATTGAATTGTCTTGAATGAAGAATGACATCTTTATCTCTGGGGTAAGTATATCCTAGACCTGCTGGAAGATACGGGAATGTTAGGATGTAAGCCATTTGACTCTCCTATTGAGGTTAGCCATAGAATTGGTAAGGATGATGGTGGCACTATCAAAGATATTCTGAGCTACCAACGCTTGATGGATCGTCTTGTTTACCTCTCTCACATTAGACATGATATCTCTTATGATGTTGGCATCTTGAGCCAATTAATGCATAGCCTTGGGGAAAGACATCATGATGTGATTAGAACTCTTGAATACCTGAAGGTGACCATTGAGAGGAATTTTGTTCTCCCCTCACAATAAGACAAGTAACTATTGCTGGTGATTAAACGAGTAGAAATTTATACCAATGCAGACTAGGTTGGCTATATGGTAGACAAACATTCTATCACAAGATAATGTAGTTTTGTTGGTTGAAATCTTGTCACATAGAGAAAAGCATCATGTTGTTGCTCAATCAAGTGCAGAAGTTGAATATAGGGTCATGGCACTTGGCATATGTGAAGGTATATGGCTCGGGCACCAAACATATAGAGATTGATAAAAATTTCATCAAGGAGAAACTTGACAATGACTCTTTCTATATTCCACTTGTCAAATTCGAAGAATAATTTGCATACATTTTTACTAAGGGGTTAAATGTATGATCATTTTCTTCTAATGTAATCAAATGGGTAAAACTAGTCCCAATACTCAACTTGAGGGGAAATGTTAGGAGTAAAATAAATATTTGGGTATATTTGTAATTATTTTGATGAGCTATTATTTAGGTCTATGTATATAAGGACTCCCATGTAACCTAATTTGATGTGACTGAAATAGAACCCTTTCTACATTTTTGTTTATGTTGCATGCAAATATATCTCTTTTAAATTGTGTTGGTGTGTGTGCGTGTTATCTCGTTGTACCTCGTTTTATATCGTCATACCTGTTTCCTTTTTTTTGAACTTTGTCATACCTGAAACGTATCATATCTGATACACAAAATTTATCTGAATAGTCATAATTGCAAGTTCAAGGGAAGGAGGATAGGAACGTGTAGGTCAATAGTAGAGCAATCATAGCTTTTAGGGTTTAGTCAATTTACGCTAACTCGATATTTTATAAACCAACAATACTTATCTGGATAGTCCAATCTATCATCAGATCTATTAGTGTACATGGATTATTGATCCAATCAATCATAACATTTTGCCATTAGAAATAGGGAAGAGAACATTGATTTCATTGTTAAGCCCGGTATCTCATGATGAAAGTATGATGAATTAGAAAGTATGATGATTTCACAGGAGAAAACTCACGCTCCAAGAAACTTGAATTTCTCTGCATGCCGTTTCCCAAACCGATCAGCTGCCTCAACATTTACACTGGAATCTACATCCAAAAGTTGGTTACCTGCATGGGGAAATAAGAAGCTCATTAAGAATTTTACATTTATATAGAACAACAACAACAAGAAAAAGAAGAAAAATGGCAGCAGTATATTACCACAGCCGACTCCAATGCTAGAATACTGCCAACACGAACAATTTCTCAAATTTAAGGAGACAAAGGCTTCATTTGGCGCGGCTTATTTGCTCCGGTGAGTTTGGTCAAAAACGCCATTATCATAAAATGTATGTTTGGCAAGACAAACGTTATGACCGCTACCAAGAAAATCGACTAGTTCTAAGCATAAAATGAATGAATTTTTTTAGGTGAGGTCGGGCGACGGTTCATGACCACCGCGTTCACGACCGCCACCACCGCGCCAAACGAAGCCAAAAACCTTATAATGTCAAGTTTCTGACAGAATTTTTTATAAATTTAGAATGCAAACCAACTCTGAAGACATCATATGTGTGGCATTGAAGCATTAATCGGAAAATCCATAAACTTTTTAGGGTTTAGGTTATAAGTAACATGACCTTCAACTTCATAACAACTATAGAACGTCTCATATGTAGTATTAAGTGCAGAAGCGCAATGTACATACTTTTGGATGAAATAACATGATGCGTTAAGCTGCTTCTTATAGCATCAACGGGTGTTTTATGCTCTGTGTTATCGTCCTGGTCATCGAATTTCACAGTCCTTATGCAGTCCATTTTCTCTACTACAATCTTCCTTCGCTTCCCTGGCATTGAAGAAAGCTTTGAAGAACACGATGCCACGCTTTTTCTTGATATAGATACTACCTCATCTTTGATATCCCCCTCGTTCTCCAGCTCCAAGTCTTCGGAATCACCCTCTGTGGCTTCCTTTTGAGAGACCCGCTCCCACTCCAAAACATCCGTAGAAGCTTCTTTGCTGCTTTCCTTTTCAGCCTCCACCTCACCAGATTCGAATGGTGTAGAAGCCACCGAAGACCCAGTATGCGACATCCTTCTCAGTCTACGAAGGTTACGGGGCCGTTCCACCTCTAGCCATTCGAACTTCTCCTTCTCGAGATCGAGAAACTCCTCCTCCGCGTCATCGTACTGGATTACGTGCTTTTCGGAGGCCTCATCGAAGGATCGAACACACCCTTCATACCAGGCATTGTCGAGCGGCCAAAAAACCTTGATCCTCCTCCCGACCACCTCGAATGAGTACATTCTCTTTTTGTGGACCGATGAGGGGCTGGCATTGCTACACACTGAGGGTGGCGCGACGACGAGAAGAGGCTTCTTCTGCTTCGCTTGGCCTTCGCCTTGCGAAGGGGACGAATTAGAGTAAATACTGGGGCTAGGATTAGGGCTAGGGTTTGGCGTTGGGCTCTTTCCGAGGGAGAAGAAGGAGGTGATTTGACATTGCTTGCGGACGAGTGGAGAGCGGCCGTTACTGAGGCGGCGGGATGGAGACATCTGAGTTGGGGTAGCTTCTTCCTCGGAGAGTGAGATGAAGCTTTAAAGTGAAAACCGGGATGTGGAGACTGGAGAGAATCGAGAGGAACTGGACGAACTAACTTATAGGTCACATAAATTGGCGGGAAGAAAGACTTGGGATGTCAAAGCGTTCGCGTGTGGGATATTAATCGGCGAACCGTGCGCGTGTGGGAGATTAATCGGCGAACTGTGCGCGTGGTCGTATGGGTACGGCGTGGCTTCTTTTTTTTTCTTTTTTTTTCTTTTTCTCAATTTGCTTTTAGCAAAATAGGTCTCTTAATTTTGGTCTTAATTTTATATATGTCTTTTGATTTTTATTTTCTTCAAATAGATTACTTAATTTTGTAATTTATTTCAAATAAATCTTTAAATTAACTTTCGTTAACTATTTAATGGTTTTAGATGATTAAGCGTTGAGGAGGCATTGATGTGATGTTGACGAATCACTTATGTGCAAATGAATTGGTTTCATAAGTATCTATGTTGCGGGTCGCTTAGTGTTCTCCCGATCCGGAAGAATCGAACCGTCTTAACTTGAGAGCGAGTCAAGCGCCCAAGCGGGGAAGTGGACCCCTTCTCCCAGGCCTTGTCTCCATGTTCGGTCGGTCTCAGTTGCCTCTAAGCAGTCGTTCCACTTGTCGCGGTCATTTTCACTATCGCGACCTCGTCTGCACTGAGTTGCCCACGCTCGGCAAATATATGAGTTGTACACAATCCCCGCTCTTTTTGAGCTTGCCTCGAGCTCGGAGAGAAAGTCTAACTCACCTATTTGACGAGCAGGTAGGGCCTTTCAGAGAATCTTTGGGGGGCTGTCAACAAGCTATAAAAACCCCACAGAGGGGGAAGGGAGGGGAGCACCATCTTTAAGAGTTCTCCATCATCTCCTCCTCCTAAGCAAGATGAATCCTCCTCAGGACTTCAAAGCTCGCTTCAAGAATCTCTCTGGGAAGGGTCGAAGCGACCTGGCGGAGCTCAGGGCTATGGTCCAGGAGCCTTCGCCCTCCTCCGCGCAAGTTGCGCGATCGCCGCGAAAGAAACACCGAATTGAGTCGGCGATGGAGGTGGCATCGTCATCCTCTCATGGGATGACCAACTTCACCAAGCACATGGAGACGGGCATGATGTTGGTCCCTCCCCCCTTCTCTCCCTCTTTTTCGCGATAAATGTTTTAACTTGGCCGCATTTTTCAATGATGACAGCTCTGCGTGGGTGATGACGGTAGAACCCAGGAAAGGGGGGAGCCGGTGAGTGCGGGCACTCGATTAAGCCATGCCTTTCACACTCGGAGTCCCGCTGATCACTCCCCCATTCGAAGTGAGCCTGTCATGAGGCACAGCCCCCGGGGACCTCCCCTGAGAGTCAATATACACAGCACGCTATCGGAGCACTTCCCAGGACCTCAACGCAAGCGCACTTCTTCCCCTCATGGAAAAGGGGTTGGGAACCTGCAAGGTAAAAAACTATTGCGATAGTTCCTGCCAAGGCGCGTATTTTGATATCCATCATTATAATTTCGCAGGAAGGGATAAGACCTCGATGGGCCAGTCAAGCCGGAGGGAGACTCTATCACCACCGCCTTATTCTGCTGCGATGGAAGAGCTTGTCGGAGATCAGTCCAACGTTTCAGTGCGCTTGGACCGCTTGGTTGACATAGTTCGGATGCATGGAGACTTAATCCACGATCTCGAAGAGGGGGGAATTGAAGGTCTGTTGGGCCTGACCCCCGTGCCCGAATCTGAGCACTGGAGCAGCAGATGGAGAGGCTAGAAGCTGACTTCAAACTACTCGCGAAGGAGGTCCAACTCGCGTCTGGAGGCGTGACGGCGCCGATAGAGGATCACCTACGTCGGGTGGTGGCGACCGTGTGCATCCTGAATGAAGAGATTGCCTCGTCTCGAGAGTGTGTCGTGTCCCTGCATGGGGGGACGACTCATGCCCGAGGCCAAGGCTATTGGAAATGGACGGCGCGCTGACCGATCCTCTCCTCATTCTATTTTGTTGTTCTTCTCTAGCAGACTTTTATTTGTGATGTATTAATAAGAACCGGTCTCGCACGGTGCTTTAACCTGCCCCGCAAGCGAACGCTTCGCTCTATCTTGCTTCTGTTCTTAACTGCTATTGACTACGCAGGTTCCGCTTATGTCGATGCATACTTGTCAGCTGAACGCCGGGAAGATCGATAGGATGTCGAATCGACTTGACCCGTGGGAAAGAAGTAGAGATTTTAGGTGAACGGTCGCTGGATAGGGGCAAGGGTGGGTGATTGAGGGGCGAGTAGGGGAGGGTGAGCGGACCACGTTGTCCACTCACATATGGCCGAGCGAGTGGACCACGTTGTCCACTCGCCCCACTCCCCCCGGGGGTGGGCGAGTGGACCCCGCGGTCCACTCCCCTCCAATTCCCCCTTTTCCCTATAAATACTCCCTCCCCCTTCATTCAAGGCCTCACTTGCTACTCCCTTGCCTTCCACTCTCCCTGCCCTTAGTTGCAATTAATTCCGACCTTCCTCCCTTGCATTGTGGGATGGCTCCCGACCGCACATCTCCTGTTCGGAATGGTCGAGAGCAATGCGCAGCTAACATATTTGAACACTCCTTCCCTGAAGGGAGGGTGTCAAAGGAGGAGTTCCTGACCTTCAAGAGGTCTTACCTCCCTGAGGGGTTGGCGGCTAGCCGTCCATCGGCGGGTGAGGACATCAACTTCTTCTATGAGGACTGGCTTGCGTTTCCTCTCTCTCACTTCGAGGCTGGACGATATCTTCCCCTCTGTCCTGAGGTGAAGGAGTTCCTCAGCTATTTCGGCATAGTCCCAACGCAGGTCAATTCGAATGCGATCTCGATGTTAACAGCATTTGCCTGCTACCTGCGCGAGGAGAGGGTTGAGTTTAACCTGATTGCCTTTCGCAAAGTGTTCGTCTTCCGGGAGACCACCGATGGAATGTGCTTTCTCACAGGCACACACGTGAAGGTCTGCGAGACCTCGAACAAGGTTCACCATTAGAACGATAAGTTCGTGTTCATTTAGGGTGACCTTGGAGATATCCCTTTTGCGCCCATTCAGAAGTCTGAAAAGATTTGCAAAGCCCCTCGCGCAAGTGGCGAGGTAGCCGAGTTGTCAAGGTACCTCGAGGGGGCGAGGTTCGAGGTTGCGTACCTGCAGAAAACATGGATCGTCTTGCTTATGTGGAACAGGGGACAGGTGCTTTCATCCTCCGACCACTCTTTCTTCCTCTCAACCCCATCTTGGCACTTACTTGAATTCAATTGTGCATGTGAACAGTCCTTTCCTTAGCATCCTCCCTTTGCAAGGGGGAGCTCCTCCTTAGCTCACCGACTCGCCCAAGGGTCTGCAGATGTCTATGACTCCGTCCCGGAGGCTTCCGTGTCGAGGAAACGAAAGGGAAGGAGACGGTGATAGAACCGGGCTCATCTTCTCCTCCGAAGAAGGAGCAGAAGATGTGGCGAGGGAGAGCCATTCATAGGGATGATCGTGGGGCAGTGCCGAGAGAGAGGGGGCAACTTGGTGATCATAACGCATTGGCCACTCACCCCAACTTCGACCTAGGGGTCAATGTCATGGACCCTATTGGCGATCACGTCCTTCATTGGGACGAGACGCTGAACCGAGTCTCGGTCTCTACCCAGCAACCCTCCTGGATCGAGGGCGAGTCCACTAGTGATGATGTGTTTAGCCTCACCTTTGGCCTGTATGGCCGGCAGGATGCGACCTCATTCAAGAAAACTTCTACGCGCGATCACGCCTGCATGAGCTCGCAGGCCCTGCTCGGCGCAGCTAAATTCTCCCACATGGTCGCTCGTCGAGGTCTTAGTCTCTCGAAAAACTCAAGAAGGTCGATGTGGTGAGGCAGGTTGCGGAGGAGAGAGCTGCTGACCTTGCCGCGCGCTTAGGTGTCGCTGAGAGGCTCCTAGAGCAATCATCCAGAGGCTTGGTCTGCATTCACCTAGATGACCTTTCCCCTCACCTCTTTCTTTGGGTGGTTCTAACCTCCCCTTTTTCTGTTCTCACTGCAGGGACCCGATGTCGCTGAGTCACTTAGTAGGCGATGTGAAGAGTCAGGGAGAGAGGTGGAGAGTCTGAGGGCTCAGCTTGCTGAAGCCCAAAGAAGGTTGCGAGCGGGTGAGAGAGGTGGGTCTTCGTGAACGACGGGGTTCCTCCAAACCACCCATACCGAGGCCGAAGGCACTTGGAGGAGGATCGTGACGAAGACCGCTGAGACCTTAGTGAGCTCCCTTTGCGAGGTGGGCGCCCTTCAGGACTCGTGGAGGGAAGTTACTGCCGAGGACATTTTCTCGGAGTTCTTCCACTCTCCTGCGCAATCCGACTCGCCTTCCTCCCACCAAGGTTACTCGCCCTCACTCTGATCGCGTAAGTCGAGAGGGCCTCTTCTTTCCTTCCTTGCAATGGTAATCCCCTCCTTTTATTATTGCTTATGTATGAGCTAGTGCGAGTGAAGCACACATCCCTGTAATCTCTTTTTTACTTAATGAGAAATTCCCCCATATGACTTTTTTTGCGTATATAATTTGTGTTGCTCGAGTGAGTCTTTCGTCCCACAAGCATTACCGAACTCGGCTTGGGGTCTTTTCTCGAGATTGAGGAAACTCAACACCTCCTAAGAGTTGAGCTCAACTGGAGGTGGAGGGACTCAACACCTCCAAGGAGCTTAGCTCAACTGCAGGTGGAAGGACTCAGCACCTCCAAGGAACTTAGCTCAACTGGAGGTGGAGGGACTCAACACCTTCAAGGAGCATAGCTCAATTGGAGGTGGAGGGAATTACAAGAGTCTGCGAAGCGACCTCTCTTCTCGGGGCCTTAATCAAAATGAGCTAACCCGATGAGCCTCCCAGCTACCGGCATCAGCAAGCCCGGTCAGCGGTCTCTAGTCGGGGCCTTAACCAAAATGAGTCAACCTGATGAGCCTCCCAGCTGCCGGCATTAACAAGCCCGGTCGGCGGTCTCTAGTCGGGGCCTTAACCAAAGTGAGTCAATCCGATGAGCCTCCCAGGTGTCGGCATTAACAAGCCCGGTCAACGGTCTCTAGTTGGGGACTAAACCAATATGAGCCAACCCGATGAGCCTCCCAGATGCCGATATTAACAAGCCCAATCAACGATCTCTAGTTGGGGCCTTAACCAAAGTGAGTCAGCTCGATGAGCCTCCCAACTGCCAGCATTAACAAGCCCGGTCAGCGGTCTCTAGTCGGGGCATTAACCAAAATGAGTCAGCCCGATGTGCCTGTTAGAAAGGGGTGCGGCCCAGCCCACCTCATTCATCCGAGCGGAGGTATCCAGGCGGACCTACCTTCAACCCCTAGCCAAGGGCTGCAGCCCAACCAAGCCCAACCCCTCTCCTCCCCTGATCCCAGGAAGGCGGGTTGTTGAGGTCATCTCCCGGGATTCGATCCCATGACCTCCTTGATAAGAAGCTCTTAACACAGCCCTCATCACCCAACTGCGCTGCATGTTGAAATTATTGAAGTGGAAGTGGAGGAGGCTTTTGGACCTGGGCGGTCTGGGAAGAGACCGGGCGGTCTGGCGTGACCGCATGGTCTGGCGGTCTGACAATGGCGATCTGTTCTATTGGTCAGCTGCGGCTTCCGGGTTGACCGCTGGTCTGGTCCAAGGGCTGCTGGAGGAGGAGGTCGTGCGGTCTGGCTGTGACCGCATGACGGCTGATCATCCTCAGGGTCTCGCGGTCTGTCTCTGATCGCGCGATAAGTTGTTCTCTTCAAGGACGTGCCGGTCTGGCGTGACCGCACGGGTTGGCTCTTGAATCCGGTCTAGTGGCTTTCCAGAGGGTTCTGAAGGAGTTCGCGGACTAAGTCATTCTTAGTCGCGCGGTCTCAGTTCGCGGTCTCAGGAGGAGACCAGGAGGGCGAGCTGGCTGTGTTTGCGGTCTCAGGCGAACACAGGTGGTGGGTGACTTCTAGGCGGTCTGGCGATCTCCGTGTGGAGTCGTGTTCAGACTAAGGGAGTAGCGATCTCCCGCGGTCTGGAGTGAAGTCGGCGCTCACCAAAATGTAGCAGGAGGGTTGCAGTGATTGCGCGGGTTGACCGGTAAGGTCGCGCGATCTGATGGGTGGTGACTCTATCTCATAGGGTGGTGACTGGATCAGGTCTCACGCCTATAAATAGGGAGCCACTGTTGCAACAACTAGAACACACCAAGTGTAAGCCGAGTTTGCCTAGTTCCTGCGGTCTGTGTTTATCTGACCGAGCGGTCTCTGATTGAATTCTTCCTTGTGCAGCTTCTGCGGATAGTGCAGGCAGCAGCGATCACCTCTTCCTCTGAAAGTGTTCGGGCGGTCTGCGGCTTGGAGTTGTGGTGCTGGAGTTCGGGAATCAGGAGATCGGCAAAGGAGCGGTCTGGTGCAGCGGTCTAGTGGTGTTTCGAGATCGGGAGCGGTTGCGGTCAGACAGCAGCGGTCTGGCGAGCTTCTGAGTTCGGCAAGAGACCGTGCGGTCTCAGTTATCTTCAGTTTCTGTTCTTTCTCTTTGAAGTTTTGTGCTGACGAAATCATGTCTCGTCGAGCATGTCTTGCCCTGTAATTGAAGTATTGCTATCAATAAAGATCGTTTTGTTCGCCTAAGATTGTCTCTGGTTGTTTGGCTTGTATCTCTAGTTGTTATTCCTGCTTGCTCTCACAAGGTCCGGAAAATTTCACATGGTATCAGAGGTAGGTTGGAGTTGAAAGAGCAGTGAATAACTTAGAGTAGCCATCGCCTTTGTGAAGAAGGAACCAGAGGAAGAGCAATGGAAGGTGGCTTTGCAAGAGGTCTTGGTATTGAAATGCTTACATCGACTAACTTCAAGAAGTGGAAGTCGTGTATGCAGAGCTATCTTCTGGGTGAGGACCTCTGGGAGGTGGTAGGAGGAGATGAAACAGAAGAGGTGAAGGCAGTAGAAGGAGGTGATAATGGACCGGCCGTGAGGGCATGGAGGAAGACCAATGCCAAGGCCGAGTTCACCTTGAAGCGTGCCATTTCACCTGATCTCTTTGATCACATCTTGGGGTGTGGATCAGCTGCTGAGATCTGGAGAGCCCTGGATGGGCTGTTTAACAAAAAGAATATAGCAAGGCTACAGTTCTTAGAGAATGAGTTGGCGAGGTCAGCTCAAGGTGATCTTTCTATCTCAAACTTCTTTTTGAAGATGAAGAATCTCTGCGCTGAGATATCAGCACTGGATCCTGATGAGCCAATTTCTGAGGCGAAGCTGAAGAGGCACATCATCCGCGGCTTGCGGAAGGAATATGTGGCCTTTGTGACGTCGGTACAGGGATGGGCAAAGCAGCCGTCTCTGCTAGAGCTGGAGAATCTGCTAGCGTCGCAGGAAAGTCTGGCAAGGCAGATGGCGGGGGTGTCAGTGACTGGGGGAGATGGCGAGGTTCTCTTCTCAGGGAAGAAGAAGTGGGAGAAGAAGAAGAAGACCACGGAAGGCTATGGGCCTTCAACTTCTGGGCAGCAGGAAAGGGGGTATGCTCCCAAGGCTGACGGGAAGAAGAAGAAGGAAGGTCTCAAATGCTTCAAGTGCGGAAAGGTTGGGCACTTTAGGAAGGACTGCAGGCTGAATACTCAGCCAGGGCATGCTGCTGAGAAGGAGGAAGCACCAGCCAGGCACTTTGATGGAGGATGGGGAGGAGCCTTCTCGGCTTCTATTGGAGCCTCGGCTCCTATCAACTATCAGGAGGACTGGATCGTGGACTCGGGGTGTGGTCATCACCTCACCGGGGACGAGTCGAAGCTTTCTTCAGCAGAGCCGTACACAGGTAACAATGCTATTATCACCGCAGATAATACTGTGCATGCAGTCGAGAAGGTGGGGGTTGTTTCTTTGGGCAGTGATAGAGGGCCACTTACTTTGAAGAGTGTCTATCATGTGCCCGGAATGAAGAAAAACCTCTTCTCCGTGACCAACGCTGTTGACGCTGGGTATCACGTTCTGTTCGGCCCGACAGAAGTGAAATTTCTACGAAATGTAGAGGCCGTGAAGGCCGAGGTCGTCCATGTCGGGAGAAGGGCGAAGGACTTGTTCGTTTTGTCGACAAGTTCCTACGTTGACAAGATGAAGACGAATGATGGTGCCGTGATATGGCATGAGAGGTTGGGGCATGTAGGGATGGACAAACTGAAAGCTATGGCGGTGAGAGGTCTGGTCAAGGGCCTGCCAAGTCTATCTTCCTACGGAGAAGGTCATATTTGCGCGGGATGTCAGTTCGGCAAGTCTCATCGACTACCGTTTGACAAGTCGCAGACAAGGAGTAGTGTGCCGTTGGAGTGCATCCACGGTGACTTGATGGGACCTACTGCTACCCCAAGCCTCGGAGGCAGCAGGTATATGCTGGTGTTGATCGATGATTACACCAGATATGTCTGGGTATATTTCCTGAAGGAGAAGGCGGAGGCGTTTGCCAAGTTTGTGGAGTTCAAGGAGCTCGTGGAGGGTCGGCTGAATCTGCGGATCAAGAAGCTGAGGACGGACAACGGAGGGGAGTTCACCTCTGCTGAGTTCTCCACTTTTTGCAGGAAGGCGGGCATCCGGAGAGAGCTCACTTGTGCTCATACTCCACAACAGAACGGAGTTGCAGAACGGAAGATCCGTCATCTGACGGAGACCTGCAAGTGTTGGCTGCATGCCAAGAGTATCCCAAAGTCCTTCTGGGCGGAGGGAATGTCTTGTGCTGCCTACGTCATCAACAGGATGCCTCTAAGCCCCCATCAACATGCTGACTCCACATGAGATGATGTTCAAGGAGAAGCCAAGTGTGGCACACCTTAGGGTGTTTGGTTCCACATGCTACGTGCATGTTCCAGATGCTCTTCGGACGAAGCTAGATGCGAAAGCAAGGAAGCTAGTCTTCGTGGGATACGATGAGCGGAAGAAAGGGTGGAAGTACATGGACCCGGAGACGCGGAGATTTGTTGTATCTCGCGACGTCGTGTTCGATGAGGTGACATCTTACAAGGGGTCCTCTGATGTGGAGTTACCAGAGAGCAGGGTGGAGATGCCAGAGAAAGCTGTGGAGAATCTTCAGGTGGAGCTACCTGTGTCACCAGGTGGTCCATCTCCTTCTAGTTCCGAGACGGGGGCTTCTAGTTCAGGGAGCAGGGGGAGCAATGCTCCTAGCACGTCTGGAAGGGGAGCTAGGGAAGAAGCAGCTGGAGATGAAGCGGTTCAGGGGAAGGAGCTGAGGAGATCGAAGCGATCTATCATTGCCCCTGATCGCTATACAGGAGGAAACGCAGTGAGCTTTGTCTCATGTTTCTTTGCTGGTCCCTTGGATGAGAGGGAGCCGTCGAGCTTTGAGAAGGCCCAAGGCGTGAAGGAGTGGGATGTTGCGATGCAAGAAGAGATTGCAGCTCTCGAGAAGAATGAGACCTGGTCTCTTGTGCCCAAGCCTAAGGGCATCGCTCCTGTGACATGCAAGTGGGTCTACAAGCTGAAGAAGAAAGCTGACGGCAGTATCGAGCGTTACAAGGCTCGTCTTGTAGCTCGAGGGTTCTCGCAGCAATACGGTGAAGACTATGATGAGACATTCAGTCCGGTGGCAAAAATGACTTCAGTTCGGTTCATCATTGCCTTGGCGGCGTTCAGTGGATGGGAGATTTGGCAGCTCGACGTCAAGAACGCTTTCTTGTACGGCGAGATTGACAAGGACATCTTCATGGTCCAGCCACCTGGTTTTGTGTCTGAAGATTTTCCGGAGCATGTCTGCAAGCTGAAGAAGGCCCTGTATGGGTTGAAGCAAGCGCCGAGGGCGTGGTACGGGAAGATCGCAGAATATCTCATATTCTGTGGATTTGTTGCTTCAGACTCAGACTCGAGCTTGTTCGTCAAGAAGAGCGGGGAGCTTCAGGTCATCGTGATGCTATACGTTGACGATATGATCGTAACGGGGAACTCGAAGGAGGAGGTAGCGCAGCTTCGGGCCGAGCTGGCTATCAGGTTCGAGATGAAGGATCTTGGTGAGCTTCACCATTTTCTTGGACTTGAGGTGCAGAGGAAGGAAGGTGGAGTGCTGGTGACCCAAGCCGGATATGCGGAGCGGATCGTGGAACGGTTCGGCATGAAGGAAGGGAAGTGCACTTCCACACCTCTGGAGAAGGCTATGAAGCTTCGGAAGGATGAGGGGAGGATTATGCAAGATCCTTTGGTGTTCCGAGCTCTGGTTGGGAGCTTGATCTATCTGACGATCACGAGGCCAGATATTGCATATGCAGTAGGCAGGGTGAGTCGGTTTATGGCGGAACCACGAGTACCTCATCTGCTAGCGGCCAAGAACATTCTGAAGTATGTCAAGGCGACCTCGGACATGGGTCTCCTATACAGGAAGGATGCGGGCTTCGAGGTGCATGGATACATGGATGCCGATTACGGGGGAGATTCGGATGATCGAAAGTCGACATCTGGATTCGTCTTCATGGCGGGCCCTACGGCTATATCATGGTGCAGCAAGAAGCAGGATTCCGTGTCAGTCTCTACCACGGAAGCGGAATACAAGGCTTCGGCCTTGGCAGCTCAGGAAGCCATCTGGCTTAGGAGGTTGGTAGGAGACGTCCACAAGGAGGTTCGGGAGCCGACTCTGCTACGCGGTGACAACGAGAGTGCTCTCAAACTGGTAACCAATCCAGTTTGTCACGCGAGGACCAAGCATATTGAGATCGAGCATCACTTCATACGGGAGAAGGTGCTGGAGGGATCTCTTTCGGTCGAGCATGTGCGGAGTGCGGGCAATGTCGCAGACATCTTCACAAAGGCGCTGGCAAAGGGGCCGTTCACACGGCTAAGGGAGCTACTTGGGCTAGTTTCCACTTCCCACTTCAAGGGGGAGTGTTGAAATTATTGAAGTGGAAGTGGAGGAGGCTTTTGGACCTGGGCGGTCTGGGAAGAGACCGGGCGGTCTGGCGTGACCGCACGGTCTGGCGGTCTGACAATGGCGATCTGTTCTATTGGTCAGCTGCGGCTTCCGGGTTGACCGCTGGTCTGGTCCAAGGGCTGCTGGAGGAGGAGGTCGTGCGGTCTGGCTGTGACCGCATGACGGCTGATCATCCTCAGGGTCTCGCGGTCTGTCTCTGATCGCGCGATAAGTTGTTCTCTTCAAGGACGTGCCGGTCTGGCGTGACCGCACGGGTTGGCTCTTGAATCCGGTCTAGTGGCTTTCCAGAGGGTTCTGAAGGAGTTCGCGGACTAAGTCATTCTTAGTCGCGCGGTCTCAGTTCGCGGTCTCAGAGGAGACCAGGAGGGCGAGCTGGCTGTGTTTGCGGTCTCAGGCGAACACAGGTGGTGGGTGACTTCTAGGCGGTCTGGCGATCTCCGTGTGGAGTCGTGTTCAGACTAAGGGAGTAGCGATCTCCCGCGGTCTGGAGTGAAGTCGGCGCTCACCAAAATATAGCAGGAGGGTTGCAGTGATTGCGCGGGTTGACCGGTAAGGTCGCGCGATCTGATGGGTGGTGACTCTATCTCATAGGGTGGTGACTGGATCAGGTCTCACGCCTATAAATAGGGAGCCACTGTTGCAACAACTAGAACACACCAAGTGTAAGCCGAGTTTGCCTAGTTCCTGCGGTCTGTGTTTATCTGACCGAGCGGTCTCTGATTGAATTCTTCCTTGTGCAGCTTCTGCGGATAGTGCAGGCAGCAGCGATCACCTCTTCCTCTGAAAGTGTTCGGGCGGTCTGCGGCTTGGAGTTGTGGTGCTGGAGTTCGGGAATCAGGAGATCGGCAAAGGAGCGGTCTGGTGCAGCGGTCTGGTGGTGTTTCGAGATCGGGAGCGGTTGCGGTCAGACAGCAGCGGTCTGGCGAGCTTCTGAGTTCGGCAAGAGACCGTGCGGTCTCAGTTATCTTCAGTTTCTGTTCTTTCTCTTTGAAGTTTTGTGCTGACGAAATCATGTCTCGTCGAGCATGTCTTGCCCTGTAATTGAAGTATTGCTATCAATAAAGATCGTTTTGTTCGCCTAAGATTGTCTCTGGTTGTTTGGCTTGTATCTCTAGTTGTTATTCCTGCTTGCTCTCACAAGGTCCGGAAAATTTCACAGTGCCTCCCAGCTATCGACATTAACAAGCCCGGTCAGCGGTCTCTAGTCGGGGCCTTAACCAAAATGAGCTAAATCGATGAGCCTCCCAGCTGCCAACATAACAAGCCCGGTCAGTGGTCTCTAGTCGGGGCCTTAACCAAAATGAGTCAACCCGATGAGCCTCCCAGCTACCGACATTAACAAGCCCGATCAGCGGTCTCTAATCGGGGGCTTAATAAAAATCTGCCTCTTCGATGAGCCTCCCAGCTGCCGACATGAACAAGCCCGATCAACAGTCTCTAGTCGGGGGCTTAACAAAAATCTACCTCTAAATATTTTTAGTTCATTATGAAAAGGTTACATACCCAATACATCACGCTCTCTCGCGTTCACTTGGCCACATGCATCTTGGTCATCCCTTTCATCGCTTCACTCCTTACATGTGATGGTATTCACTGTCATGACATAGCACTGCTGCACCACCTTGGGGTCTCCCTTGACCCGGATCTGGATCCCTCCGATGCTGTATTTCAAGCATTGGTGGTAAGAGAATGGCACACACTTGAATGCGATGATGAGGGGACGACCAAAAATGGCATTATAACTGCTCGGCGCATCAACGATAACGAACCGACAAGTCTTCGTCGTTCCCCCCATGGTCACCAGCAGCTCTGGTCCTCCCTCCACCTCCTTTATTTCCCCAGAGAACCCGAAGAGTGGTCTGTCCGAGGCCACAACCCTCTTTGCTGTCACCTTCATCTCGTCGAAGGCCTTCTTGAAGACCACATTCACCGAGCTCCCGTTGTCCATTAGAATCCAGGAGACCGTGAAGTTCTCGACCACTGCCTGGATTATAAGTGCATCGCAGAACGGGTCATCGTGGGCAGGCATGTCCTTCACCGAGAAGGTGATCTTCTCGCCCGGTGGTGGGGTTCCGAAAGTCGAAGCAACACTTCGTCGGTAGATGGCATGGAGGCTCCCCTTCCGGGAGGCCTCTATCCCCACCCCTCAGTGGATGACCTCGATCCCGCCTTCAGACCCCAAATCGGGCCGCTCCTCACAAAGATCCTCCTCTTCTCCTCTTCTTTCTCCTCCTCTTTCTCCTGGTCCTTCCAGGTACAGCTGCTCCTCCTTTACTGGGGCTTTTCTTCCTTCTCTCACCTCCAGGAACTCAGGGCAGGTGGTTGTCGTGTGACCTTCCTGCTGATGGAAGTCACAGTACGGCAGTGTCGTCCTCCCTGCTCCCTTCCATGCGCGACTTCTCTTCTTACCTCCTCTTCATCGGCCTAATGTCATGACCTGCAGGGGTCGGGGTTGGAATGACCTTGGGCCCGGTTTCCACCTCAAAGGGTTGAACCGTCTCTGTCCCCTTGAAAACTGACCCCTTTCGTGGCCCTGTGGGCCCCTCCTGGCGGCCTCCAGGTTGGTCGGACGATCGATGGTTGAAACCTCCAGCTTGGCCAGTCTTGCCACGAACTCCTCTTCCGCCCAGCTCCTTCTTCTCCTCCTCTGTCCACTTGGCCAGTTTTACCACGAACTCCGGATTGGTGGCCTCGCTCTCGTTCTTTCGATCCGTCCGCTCCATCAGTCCCTCGAAGGACAGAGGAGGGTCCCGAGACAGTCTCATATTGAACATTCCCTGCTGCAGCCCGATGGTAAGGGCGAGCTGCAAGGTATGTCCCGGGACTTCCTGGATCAGAAGGACCTCCTCCTGGAAACGATCCACATACCTTCCCAGCGACTCCCCTGGTTTCTACTGAATCAGGAAAAGGGACTCCGCCCCCTTCCTCCACTTCTTTGAAGTGGCAAACCTCAGCAAGAAGATCCGACGGAGGTCCTCGAAGCTGTAGATGGTCTCTGATGGGAGCTGGTGGAACTAGTCCTTGGCCTTTCCCTTGAAAGAGATGACGAAGAATCTGCACTTGAAGGCATCTGTCATCTGTCTGATCGAGATGACATCTTCGAACCACTAGAGATGCTGGAGGGGATCATCCTTGCCAGTGTAGTAAGACATGACATGATCCCTGAACCCCTCTGGAACTGGAGCTGAAATGATCAACTCGCAGAAAGGGCTCTCCCACTCTCCCTGATGATTCGAAGGCACTCTCCCAACCTCCTCGTTGGGGTAACCAACACCTGGCGGATTAGGGAAAAGTACTCGCGCTTGGAGGTTCAAGCCTTCCTCCGAGGATGCCTCCTTCCCTGGTCGTCGTGCTTGCGCAGTCTTCTCCAGAGACGTCGAGGCGAGCACGGGTGCCGGTGGTGCCAAGCACTCTCCCTGAGGGGTGAGTGCGATCCGCAAGGTCTCCAGGATCAACTTCCCGAACTCATCAAAGTCGCTCTTCTTCACGTACTCGCCGGGATGGGGCGAGTTCCCTTGCTCATCGCTTCCTGTCATGGGACTTACTCAGAATTTTCCTAACCAATTGCTTCCACGCTCACAACACCAGAATGTTGAAACTAGAGAACTGGATTCGACGTTCGCAATGGGTTGGCAACTTGCCCTTTGTAACATCCCAACTTTTATTGGGCCACTAAACCCTAGTGAGCCCAATAAAAGTAGGCCCGAGCAATAGAAAACTACCTTTTTAAGTGGTGGTGCGCGCCGCAACTAAGTCGTTGGGGTACAGTGACCAAATGAACCCCGAATTGACTCCTGTCAGTTCCGTTAGACTCGTATGAACAATACGAGCGCAACAAAATTCGTTGCACTTCGATCCGAGGTCGTTTGGAGAAAACGACCATTTCGGGTGTCGTAGCGCGTCACTACCTCATTATTATGAATAGTGACCGTACGAACCCCGAATTGACTTCTGTCAGTTCCGTTAGACTCGTATGAACAATACGAGCGCAACGGAATTTGTTGCACTTCGATCCGAGGTCATTTGGATAAAACGACCATTTCGGGTGTCGTAGCGCGCCACTACCTCATTATTATGAATAGTGACCGTACGAACCCCGAATTGGCTTCTGTCAGTTCCGTTAGACTCGTATGAACAATACGAGCGCAACGAAATTCGTTGCACTTCGATCCGAGGTCGTTTGGAGAAAACGACCATTTCAGGTGTCGTAGCACGCCACTACCTCATTATTATGAATAGTGACCGTACAAACCCCGAATTGACTTCGGTCAGTTCCATTAGACTCGTATGAACAATACAAGCGCAACAGAATTCGTTGCGCCTCGATTCGAGGTCATATGGAGGGTATGCCATTTTAGGACTATGCAGACCACCTCAGTGCAACCCACGAAATGTAAAGCGCACGAACCCGGCATCGGCCCCGGCAAATCTTAATGGACCCCGGGACCCTGGAGGACCCCGCTCTAAGTTGACCTTGGTCAACCCCCCCCCCCCCCCCAAGCTCGAATTTGTTGAATAAAGGGGGGGGGGGGGGGGAGGAGAGAGAAGCCCCTCCCCCAAAGGAAGGGGCTGCCCATAAATAGGCAGCCCCCTATTGGGGCAAAGTGGGCAGGAGAGAGAGAAGGGAGGGGAGGGGGAGAAAATATCTTCCCCCCCCCCCCCCCCCACTCACTCTCCCTTATCCCCACGTGGGGAAAGAAGGAGGGGGGGGGGGGGGGGGGCGGGGGGGGAGGTCTCCCCCTTCCCTATATATAAGGGGGGTGGGGGGGGGGGGGGGGGGGGGGGGGGGGGGGGGGGGGGGGGGGGGGGGGGGGGGGCTCGGCCCCTCCCTGAAGCTCACCCCCCCCCCCCCCACCAACTCCTCTCCCTACCAAACCAAGCCGCCAGCTCTTCTCCATGGTCGGCCACCGCCCCTCCACTTCTCCAGCCCCACCTACACCACAGGTAGAACCTCCCCCCTCCTCCTTCCTACCTCCCAGTGAAGGCCAACCCCCTCCCGTCGCCGGAGCGCCGCCAGCCGCCGCCCCGAGTCTTGCAAGGCTCGGGGAGGAGGCTCGGCCGTGGAAGCTCCTCCCCCAGTGCCGGTGGTGGCGTTGGGGGGGGGGGGGAGTAGGTCCCCTCTCGGGGACCTCGGCGCCGGCGCAGGGGAGGCGGTCGGGCCGCCGGAGGACGCAGCCCCGGCGGCACCCGTGGCCTCCCCCTCTTCCCTTTTCCTGTAGGGGTTAAAACCCCTCCCCCGGCGGCGGCCGGCGGCGCCAGGCCGCCGGACCCCCGCCGGAGGTCTACCCCCTCCCCGGCGCCCCGACCAGGGGCGGCAGGGAGGGCCCTAGCCGAGGTGGCGGCGGCGCAGCGAGCCTGCATGGCCCATGCAGGCTGCGCCGCGCCACCCCGTCACCTCCTGCTCCTTTTCCCGGTGGAGTCTGGCGGCGCTAGACCGCCGGACCACCACAGGAGTGGTCGCCAGCTTCCGACGCACCGACCGGGGGCGGCACCGGTGCCCTCCCAGCGGAGGCGGCGGCGCAGCGAGCCTGCATGGCCCATGCAGGCCGCGCCACCGCCTCCCGCCTCCTTCTTTGCCCTCTCCCGGTGGTGGTCGGCGGCGCTAGGCCGCCGGACCCCCACGGGAGGAGTCACCGGCCCCCGACGCACCAACCGGGGGCGGCGCCGGCCCAGCCGGCCGCTGCCCGGCGGTGGCAGCGGCCGCCTCCCGTTAGGGTTAACGGGAGCCGCCCGATCTCCCCCAGGAAATCGGGCGGCTCCCCTAATCTTAACTCCCGCCTCCAACTGTGTGCCCCCACAGCGGATCCCTTGTGGGGACCCAAGGAGGGTGCCCGGTGCGGCGCCCCCAGGTTTCTCCCTGCTATTTGCACCCCAAAAACAGCCCCTTCCCTAATTTATTTTTCTAAGGGAAATTGGGGCATTTTCAGAAGAAACTTCTTAAATGAAAAATGTGTCCCACTCTAAGGGGCACCTCCTGTAATTTTTTGGGATTTTTAGGAGAAAATTTACTAATTTTAAAACCCTTAATAAAGTTTATTTTAAGGAATAAAAAGCCCAAACGAGTTCGTAAAAATCCCCAAAAATCATGGGCTTTAATTAATGGTATTTTACAACTACTATTAAAGTTGGGAGGTGTGACCTCTTATTTTGGTCCTCCAAAAACATTTTGCAAGCAAAATAAACGCCCGAAAAGGAGCGAAATTCGCCGAAATAATCGACGTCCTCTCGACGTATAATTTTTAAACTCATAATAAAGATTACGCGTATCGATCTAAGGAATCGACTAAGTTAAGAATATCGACGTAAAACTCGGGACGATATCGCAGTGCGACACCGCACCCCAATAATGCCGGGATAATTATAAAAGGACGAATCCACGACAAAGGGTGGAATTACTAAAAATATCATGAAATGTAAATAAACTCCCAAGACGAAGTAGAACCCCTATGAACGGGGAGAAAGCAGAACCTCCTCCTATGAACGGAGTCGACGCTGAAGCCTCCTCTTATGGAGTGATTGGACTACTAACCATTTACTTATTTATTGCTTTCTGTATTTCTATTTAAATTCAGTCTCGTACTGGTCCCTCGCATTTACTTTCTGTAGTTTTCTTTAAATCCAGTCCCGTACTGGTCCCCTGCAGTTACTTTCTGTACTTTTCTTTAAATACAGTCTCGTACTGATCCCCTGCATTTACTTTCTGTACTTTCTTTAAATCCAGTCTCGTACTGGTCCCCTGCCTTTACTTTCAGTACTTTTTATTCTCCAGTCTCGCACTAGTCCTGATAATATGGCCTCTGCTTTCGGCCTAATTTTCTGTTTAATATCATGGCCTCTGCTTTCGGCCTAATTTTCTGCTTAATACCATGGCCTCTGCTTTCGGCCTAATTTTCTGCTTAATATCATGGCCTCTGCTTTCGGCCTAATTTTCTGCTTAATACCATGACCTCTGCTTTCGGCCTAGTTTTCTGCTGATATTATGGCATCTGCTTTCGGCCTATTTTTGCTGCTGCACTTATTCATATTTTGGTGCTAACTGCAGCCCTACGCTGGCAAACGGTGCTTATCCTCCCTTCTGCGAGGCCTTAGTTGAGGAAAAACCCAGAGTTGAGTCCCTCCTCCCAGGTTAGCCCCAAATAAGGAGCCCTCATACCGCCGAGCCTCCCGGTTAAAAGTTGCGTGACCGGTTGAGTAAGAATGCCGCGTCAAGTTTTAAAGCGCTCGCTTTAAGTTTTGAAGATTGTTTGAAAGTGGCGGGTCGGTCACGCCCACAGACCGTTCGTACCAGTGTGGGAGGGTTGACGACTCATGGCGACAGGGAGATGTGCGCAGCGGGTTATCTCCACTCCGAACCCGCAATTTTGCCTCCGCTGGTCGGCCTAAAAATCGGTTCGCCGGATGTCGCTCACATCTAATTAGTACACCAGGTTGTACAGGAGGGCCTGAGTGATACGGTATGACTACACTCAGAAGTGGCAAGACTGGCCACTGTCACCGACGACCACATCGGTGAGGCCCGCGGGGTTAGCTCCCCTTCTTGAAATAAAGCGGTCTAAACTGTGTCGACACAGTGTTTTTTGTGTGTGTACAGGTTTGAATACTTGGGTGCGTATAGGCGCGAGATAGTGTTGTGTATTTACTATTCGGCGCGATTATGGATAAAAGGGCGGAGCCCTTTATATATATATGCATACCTGTTGTTAACTCTCTTCCTTGCTTCGGCTATTTATTTCTGTCCTTTAACCGCCCCCTGGATATGGATCCGGGGAGGGGATGTATTTTCTACTTAGCTCTGTGACTAACAGTTATTTCTTATAACCAATCACAGGAGATGGGACAGCGCGGAGCCCTCGCACCACAGGATGAGATACCAGCCTTGGAGATGGCCCGTTCGATTACCCCAGCCTCGCCCCCTATCTTCCGCGACGTGAGTCCTAGATTATAGGACTAGACTAGGATCTTTTGTTTCGTCGATGTAGCCCCCGAGGCAGTAGTGTAAACATTAGGCTTCAGCTCTGTTTAATTATGTAAATATAAGCAGTGTGCTTGATTTTCTGTCTTTCGATTGCTTCCGCTATGCGTTCTGATGTGGTGTTGTGATTCTTGTGCTTAAGGAGACCGCTCGGTGCTTATGAGGGTGGGACGTTGCCACCCGGAAAGCGCTAAGTGGTCATCCTTGGGCAGTAAGATCCCCCCTCCCTGAACCCGGTTCAGTTTGGGGAGGGGGGGTCTTACACCCTTACTTCACCTAAGTTAGAGCACGAGACTAGTCCCTGAGAGTCGAAGGACCTTGCACTGAAGAAGACTTAGAGCCAAAACATACCCCTTGAGCTGCAGCGAGGAGGTCCCACCACAAACTCGGAAGATCAAAGAGAGCTTCCCCTCCTAAGCCAATGCTGAGCCTGGGCACCATGGATAACACTAGTGAGCACCTGACCGTCGGCCTAAAGGACTTGGCGGACAGAGGGCAGGAGCTCAACCTAACCAGTAACACACTAAGGGAGAGGAAGAGGTGTCCCTCCCATGGTTCTCATGAGGGTCAATTTATAGACTTTCATAAACTGGGTTGCGGATAGCCAAATTCATCTATCCACAGATCGACTCTGAAACCAAACCAACGATCGCGATCGAGACAGGAGGGGGCGAGGGCGAGCGGGACTCATGACGTGCACTCCCCCCCTTGTCGGGGGCCGGGTGAGTGGACCGACTGGGCGAGTGGACCCCATAGGGCCGAGTGGACCCGTAGTCCACTCGCCCGGAAGTCAGGGGCGAGTGGACCTACAGTCCACTTCCCCTTCTCTCGGGCCTTGTCTCGCTGTTCAGTCGGTCTCGGTTGCCTTTGAGCGGTCATTCCACTTATCGCGGTCGTTTTCACTATCGCGACCTCGTCCGCACTGAGCTCCACACACTCGGCAAATATGGAGGTTGTACAACAGTATCACATCATTTGAAAACTAGCCATGCATATCCATATGCCTAAAGATTTGCTTGACGCAACATTTTTTGCTCCGTTGAGTTTGAACAGAGGCACCACCACCATAAGATATATGTTTGACATTACAATGATTATGACCGCCACAAAAAAAACTTAATTTTGAACATAAAACTGGATGGAATGGATGAAATTCCTTGAGGCTGGGCTAGCCGCTGGGCATTTATGAATGACTCGTTTACGTTCATGACCGCCACTGCCATACCAAATGGACCTAAATTTGACGCATATAGCTAGCCCGATGTTTTGGACATTAAGGAAGACGCATATAAGAGTGCAAGTTGAGTTCAGCCGGCTCGAAAGCCCGATGAGCCAGGTCAAAAAAAAAACTCGACTCGAGCTTGAGTCTGTGGAGCTCGAGCTCATTTATGTTCGCAAGCTCGCGAGCCGGTTAGTGAGTTTTTTTATTTTTGCATTTTTTTAAAGAAAAAAAAAATAAAAAAAAAAATAAAGCTCATGAGCTGAAATGCTCGTGAGCAGCTCGAGCTTAACTCAAGCTTGCGAGCTCAAACCTTGAGCTCGAGCTCAAGTTTGGCAAAATGAGCTCTTCGAGCTCCAGCTCGGGAGGTGCGTGCAGGTTTGTATTTCCCTGCGTAAATACAGTTGTAATTACTTGCATGCGATCTGGACTTGATCACCCATTGTTACTTGCATGCGTTCTCGACTTTACTCGCTATTTTTATTACAAACAAATATAAAGAGTAAGAGAAGTTGCAGCAGCATTCTTCTGCCAGCTCATCATGTAAAGTCTTTGTAGCCATCTCTATGTGGGCCCGTTTTGTGCTACACCGCACGCTACAGCTGGCCTCTTCCCTTCTTCCTCGTCGACACTAGCTGCTGCTCACAGTCGTTGATAAATCTTCCACACCCTAAACTTACTATATAGCTCTCGATCGCCTCCGCCTCTCCCTTGAAGAATCTCATCATTTACAACAATGGCCGTCTCTGCGCGTCGCCTTTTCGCCTTGGTTGCAGCCATGGCTCTGGTCTCCTCTGTTGCCTCAAGCTCCCACTCGGTCACTGTGAGTTCTTATTAACCACTACTGATCGATGAAATTACCAGTTTATACTTGATACTATTAACTAATAACATCCTCCCTGCCTCAGCTTGTCAACAATTGTGGCACCCCCACGACGATGCAACTCCCAGGCCGTGGAAACTACGGCGCCGGGAACTACAACTTCGACGGGGATATCAGGGGCGGGATCGCTCAGGCCTGCGGTGACATTAACGGCGTCGGCTGCATCTCTATTGAGTTCTCCCTCGTTGACGGCGTCTCCTCCGCCGACATCACCCTCATCCCGCCCCACCAATTCGACCACCCTGCCAGCTTCTCCCTCAACAACGGTGCCACCGGTGCCACCTGCTCGAATGCCAACTGCGGACCCAACAATGCCTTCTACAAGTTTGACGACTACAGCGCTCAGCGCCAGGTCAACGGTCCCGGTTCCAGCATCTCCATGCGCTTCTGCTAGACTGCATTATGTGACCTGCATCAACCGGTCAAGAGTCAACAAGTATTATATATATATATATATATGTTGTAGCATATTGAAGTGATGTTTCCTTTGGTTGAGTTGTGTCTCCCGCATCCAATGATTGGATGCTGTTGTATCTTTTCCGGTTTATGATTATATTGAGATATATATATATAATTAAAAAGCCCTTCTCCCTGTTTTCCTGTTATAAAGTTGTATTGTTTGTCCATTTGATTTTCTACAGTGATATCAGAGCCAAGTTAGCTTAGAGAACATGATCGGTGGCGAGCATTATTGTATAATAGGGAGAGGCTGGCTTGTTGAACAAGGCCATCGATCAGTTGTATACTCTGCTCATTGATCCCAAGTTTTGAAAACAATTCCTCCAGAGGGGTTTCTCAACATCATATGCCGTGTAGTAATCAAAATTTTCCAATATCTCAAAATGGAGTGCTAGTTTTGATGGAGAATGTTATGAGTTCTGGTACCTTCGTAAGTATAACCATCCCTGAGGCCTCTAAATAGGACCATAAGGCCTCCTTCATTTTCAATTTTTCCCTTCTCGGATTCCGCCTCCTGCGCACGTGAGAGCTCCTCGAGGCACCGGTTGAAGGTCTCATTCGTCTTCGAAGATCTTCGAGCGTCTGGAAGATCCTTCGAAGACATTCATCCTCCTTCGAGCGCCCTCTCGCACTTTCCACTCAGCGGCAACACGCTCAGTGCCCGGAACTCAGCAGGAAGCCTCCCAGTCAACATCAAATCCACTGCGTCAGATTCATCTGGGCATCGCAAGAATCAAGCCGCAAGTGCCGAGACGCGCTGAACGCGCCTCGTCCCCTCCTAAGCACCGGTAGAAGACGTCAAAAGCGCCCGAAGTGCAGTGCTCCCCACCGCATCAAGCAAAGTGACTTGGCATTGTGAGAGGGGTCTGTCACCCTCATAGCGCATCTGTCTCCCCCAACAATTGTAACGAGTCCCCATCTTCTCTTAAAAGCATTGTAGAACAGCCAAGTATAGTGAATTTAGGTCGGTATCGTCCCGACCACGTGGTTTTTCACATATTTCCTAAGTTTTCTACGTTAAAAAGTCTCTTGCCAATCGTCTCATTTTCATTGACTGTTTACGTGCTCGACTGCTCCTAGCTAAAGACAGTGCAATCGAGACCGGTGTACTTGAGCCTCGAGTTGGCCGCATCAATAATATATTTTGAGCAATATTAATAGCATCCTTAAAGTCCCTATTAGCCATCATTTTATAATAACACCTCATAAATTATATTTTCACACAATTAGGCTATTAGCACAACATTTATTTTATTTTTTATTTTTCATTCTTTTCAAACCACAAAATGTTGAATCTAACCCCTAGCAAAAGATTAACGACCTTCAAAATATATGCAATTGTACAGTTTATGAAAAACAAAAAAATTAAATACCACCCAAAATTTCACCAAAAGTCTTTGTTGTAAGTTGTAACCACTTAAAAGTACAAAAATAGTAGATTAGTCTCTCCGAATATATTAACTAGTAAAAAAAAGTTAAATTGAAATTGAATCCATTGTACTTTAGAGAAAACTCAAAAAATAAAGCAAACACACATTTAATTTGATGGAAAAACAACTTCTAAAATTTCTAAGATCATTCAACTTAACTCAAACAAAAGAACAACTAAAAAAAATTAAGAAAAGAGAGGGCAAAAATTATAGCAATCGTTGCACCCTAAAATGCATGGCTAATCAACAATGAGACACTCATTGGTGCAATGGAAGACTAAGAATACCGAGTTGAAACCCTCCCAAGTAAGAGCAGACGAATCCGGAGGCTTGGCCTGCATTCACCTGGATGACCTTTCCCACCACCTCTCTCTTTGGGTGGTTCTAACCTCCCCTTTTTTTTGTTCTCACTGCAGGGACCCGATGCCGCTGAGCGCTATGCGAAGAGTCGGAGAGAGAGGTGGAGAGTCTGAGGGCTCAGCTTGCTGAAGCCCAAAGAAGGTTGCAAGCGGGTGAGAGAGGTGGGTCTTCGCAAACGGTGGGGTTCCTCCTATCCACCCCTACCGAGGCTGAAGGCACTCAGAGGAGGATCGTGGCGAAGACCGCCGAGACTTTGGTGAGCTCCCTTCGCGAGGTGGGCGCCCTTCAGGACTTGTGGAGGGAAGTCACTGCCGAGGACATTTTCTCGGAGTTCTTCCACTCTCCTGCGCAATCCGACTCGCCTTCCACCCACCAAGGTTACTCGCCCTCACTCTGAACGCGGGAGTCGAGAGAGGCTCTTCTTTCCTTCCTTGCAGGGATAATCCCTTCCTTTTATTTTTGCCTACGTATGAGCTAGTGCGAGTGAAGCACACATCCCTGTAATCTTTTTTCTACTTAATGAGAAATTCCCTCATATGACTTCTTTTGCGTATATAATTTGTGTTGCTCGAGCGAGTCTTTCGTCTCACTGGCATTACCGAGCTCATCTTGGGTTCTCTTCTCGAGGTAGAGGAAACTCAACACCTCATAGGAGTTGAGCTCAACTGGAGGTGGAGGGACTCAACACCTCCATGGAGCTTAGCTCAACTGGAGGTGGAGGGAATTACAAGAGTCCGCGAAGCTATCTCTCTTCTCGGGGCCTTAACCAAAATGAGCCAACCCGATGAGTCTCCCAGCTGTCGGCATCAGCATGCCCGGCCAGCGGTCTCTAGTCGGGGCCTTAACCAAAATGAGCCAACCCGATGAGCCTCCCAGCTGCCGACATTAACAAGCCCGGTCAGTGGTCTCTAGTTGGGGCCTTAACCAAAATGAGTCAACCCGATGAGCCTCTCAGGTGCCGACATTAACAAGCCCGGTCAGCGGTCTCTAGTCGGGGCCTTAACCAAAGTGAGCCAGCCCAATGAGCCTCCCAACTGCCGACATTAACAAGCCCGGTCAACAGTCTCTAGTCGGGGCCTTAACCAAAATGAGCTAACCCGATGAGCCTCCCAGCTGCCGACATTAACAAGCCCGGTAAGCGGTCTCTAGTCGGGGCCTTAACCAAAGTGAGCCAGCCCGATGAGCCTCCCAGCTACCGACATTAACAAGCCCGGTCAGCGGTCTCTAGTCGGGTCCTTAACCAAAATGAGCCACCCCAATGAGCCTCCCAGCTACCGACATTAACAATCTCGGCCAGAGGTCTCTAGTCGGGGTCTTAACCAAAATGAGCCAACCCAATTAGCCTCCCAGCTGCCAGCATTAACAAGCCCGATCAACGGTCTCTAGTCGGGGGCTTATCAAATATCTGCCTCTTCGATGAGTCTCCCAGTTGTCGACATCAACAAGCCCGATCAACGGTCTTTAGTCCGGGGCTTAACAAAAATCTACCTCTAAATATTTTTAATTCATTATGAAGAGGTTACATACCCATTACATCACGCTCTCTCACGTTCACTAGGCCACATGCATCCTGGCCATCCCTTTCATCGCTTCACCAACTTCCTCCACCTCCTTCTTCCACGTGATGGTATTCACCGCCGTGACATAGCACTGCCGCGCCACCTTGGGGTCTCCCCTGACCCGAATCTGGATCCCTCTGATGCTGTGTTTCAAGCATTTGTGGTAAAAGGAGGGCACACACTTGAATGCGCTGATGAGGGGACAACCAAAAATGACATTATAACTGTTTGGTGCGTCAACGATGACGAACCGGCAAGCCTTCGTCGTTCCCCCACGATCACCAGCAGCTTCGCTCCTCCCTCCACCTCCTTTCTTTCCCCGGAGAACCCGAAGAGTGGTCCGTCCGAGGCCACAACCCTCTTTGCTGCCACCTTCATCTCGCTGAAGGCTTTCTTGAAGATCATGTTCACCGAGCTCCCGTTGTCCACTAGAATCCGAGAGACCGTGAAGTTCTCGACCACTGCATGGATTACAAGCGTGTCGCATAATGATTCATCGTGTGCAGGCATGTCCTTCGCCGAGAAGGTGATCTTCTCAACCGGGGTGGGGTTTGGGAAGTCGAAGCAACGCTTTGCCGGTAGATGACATGAAGGCTCCCCTTTCGGGAGGCCTCCATCCCTACCCCTCAGTGGATCACCTCGATCCCTCCTTCAGACCCCAAATCGGCCGCTCCTCGCAGAGATCCTCCTCTTCTTTCTCCTGGTCCTTCCAGGTACAGTTGCTCCCCCTTTGTCGGGGCTTTTCTTCCTTCTCTAACCTCTAGGAATTCAGGGCAGGTGGCTATCACGTGACCTTCCTGCTGATGGAAGTCATAGTACGGCAGCGCCGTACTCCCTGCTCCCTTCGCTGCGCGACTTCTCTTCTTACCTCCTCTTCATCGGCATATTGTCATGGCCTGCAGTGGTCGGGGTTGGAATGGCCCTGGGCCCAGTTGCCACCCCACAAGGTTGAACCGTCCCTGCCCCCCTTGAAATGACCACTTTTGTGGCCCTGTGGGGCCCCTCTTGGCGGTCTCCAGGTTGGTCGGACGACCGGTGGTTGAAACCTCCAGCACTGCTTCTGCCCAACGGGGGGGTCCCTGGTGTTCCTGGCTCCTCGACACTTCCTTCTTCTTTCCCCCTTGCTCCTTCTTCTCCTCCTCCGTCCACTTGGCTAGTCTTGCCATGAACTTTGGATTGGTGGCCTCGCTCTCGATCTCTCGAGCCGCCCGTTCCATCAGTCCCTCGAAGGACTGAGGAGGGTCCCAAGACAGTCCCATCTTGAACATTCCCTGCTGCATCCCGATGGTAAGGGCGAGCTGCAGTGTATGTCCCGTGACTTCCTGGATCAGAAGGACCTCCTCTTGGAAACGATCCACATACCTTCCCAGCGACTCCCCTGGTTTCTGCTGAATCAGGAAAAGGGTCTCCGCCCCCTTCCTCCTCTTCTTTGAAGTGGCGAACCTCAACAAGAACCTCCGACGAAGGTCCTCGAAGTTGTAGATGGTCCCTGATGGGAGCTGGTGGAACCAGTCCCCGACATTTCCCTTGAAAGAGATGGCGAAGAGTCTGCACTTGAAGGCATCTGCCATCTGCCTGATCGAGATGATGTCTTCGAATCACTGGAGATGTTGGAGGGGATCATCCTTGCCAGTGTAGTAAGACATGGCAGACTCCTTGAACCCCTCCGGAACTGGAGCTGAAATGATCAACTCGCAGAAAGGGCTCTCCCACCCTCCCCGACGAGTCGAAGGCACTCTCCCAGCCTTCTCGCCGGGGTAACCGACACCTGGCGGATTAGGGAAAAGTACTCGCGCTTTGAGGTTCAAGCCTTCCTCCGAGTCTGCCTCCTTCCCTGGTCGTCGTGCTTGCGCAGTCTACTCTAGAGACGGCGAGGCGAGCACGGGTGCCGGTGGTGTCGAGCACTCTCGCTGAGGGGTGACTGCGATCCGCAAGGTCTCCACGATCAACTTCCTGAACTCATCGAAGTCGCTCTTCTTCACATACTCGTCGGGAGGGGGCGAGTTTCCTTGCTCATCGCTTCCTGTTATGGGACTTACTCAGAATTTTCCGAACCAGTTGCTTACGCGCTCACCGCACCAGAATGTTGAAACAAGAGAACTAGATTCTACGTTCGCAACGGGTTGGCAGCTTGCCCTTACTTCACCTGAGCTAGAGCACGAGACCGGTCGCTGAGAGTCGAAGGACCTTGCACTGAAGAAGACTTAGAACCAATACACACCCCTTGAGCTGTAGTGAGGAGGTCCCACCATAAACCCGGAAGATCAAAGAGAGCTTCCCCTCCCAAGCCAATGTTGAGCCCGGGCACTGTGGAGAGCACTAGTGAGCACCTGACCGTCGGCCTAGAGGACTTGGCGGACATAGGACGGGAGCTCAAGCTAACCAGTAACACACTAAGGGGAGAGGGAGAGGTGTCACTCTCAAGGTTCCCATGAGGGTCTATTTATTGACTTTCATAAACTTAGTTTCGGATAACCAAATTCCGCTATCCGCAGCTCGACTCCGAAACCAAACCAACGGTCGCGGCGAGACAGTAGGTGGAGGGTGAGTGGGATGGAATGGATTATGACTGCCACAAAAAAACTTAATTTTGAACATAAAATTGGATGGAATGGATGAAATTCCTTGAGGTTGGGCATTTATGAACGACTCGTTTACTTTCATGACCGCCACTGCCATGCCAAATGGACCTAAATTTGACGAATATAGCCCGATGTTTTGGACATTAAGGAAGACACATATAGGAGTGCAAGTTGAGTTGAGCTGGCTCGAAAGCTCGATGAGCCAGCTAAAAAAAACTCGACTCGAGCTCGAGTCGGTGGAACTCGAGCTCACTTATTATTGTTCATAAGCTCGCGAGCCGGCTGGTGAGTTTTTTATTTTTTAAAGAAAAAATAAAAAAAATAAAAAAAAGAAGGCTCATCATGAGCTGAAATGCTCGTGAGCAGGTCGAGCTTGACTCGAGCTCGTGAGCTCAAAACTCGAGCTCGAGCTCGAGTTTGGCAAAATGAGCTCGTCGAGCTCCAGCTCGAGCTGGAGCTCAAAATGCTTAGCTCAAAACTCGAGCTCGAGCTCGAAATGCTTAGCTCGAGTCGAGCTCGATTCGTTTGCACCCCCGGACGCATAAAATAAATCTGTTATTTTGGAGATAATTTTCTTTGCGTGAATCACACGAGAGGTGTGTGCAGGTTTGTATTTCGTTCCATAAATACAGTTGTAATTTCATGTAATACTCGTATTTGAATCGTATTATTAACGTAAAATACAATTGAATTTTTGTTCAAAAAATCACTTTTTATAACTGTATTTTTAAAATACATCAGTGCTTAAAATTATCGTAAAAATACATAAATTAATATTCTGTGAATTTTTTACGCAAAAAATTTATCTTCGAAAAATCTATTTCCCACACATGCAATTCATGTGGCTAAAATTTTAGCGTTACGTTATTTTGTTTTAATTTACGAACCTAATCTAAATCCGTCAACAATTAATGCGGACGACCTGCGTACACACCACGCATCCCCCGCCGACTTGCACGTGATTCAATTAATGTGGCCGGGCTGCTGGGCCCTAACAAATCAATTTGGATACTTTCAAGGTTTAGGTGTCCGAATTATTTCAATTTAAAGAAATTTTCAATATTAAAAATAAAAAAAAATTAAGTATTACTTTTTTTCTTCTTTATATATTTTACTAATATTTTTTAGAGTACTGTTAAAGACACTTAATTTAGCTGTGCAACAAATAATAGACTGAAATCTCAATACATAAGCATGCTAAAATACGAGGTTTAATTTCTCGAGACCCTACCATGTAAAATAAATAAAGGTGATTTATATAAGCAGCTTTTGTTTGGCTGTTGGCAGCCCCCATTTCTATTAGTTATAACACGCCTTTTGAAAATATGCATTATACATGCATATTTAGGAAAAGTGTTCAACATGAAAATTGTAGATCTCATGAGATCTGCAACTTTCGTGTTGAACACTTTTCCTAAATATGCACGCACAATGCCCTAAAATCGCTCTGATCGTAATTGTAGCAAATTTTTGACGCGCCTTTTGAAAATACGCTTTGTACAAGCATTTTTAGGAAAAGTGTTCAACACGAAAGTTGTAGATCTCGATGAGACCTACAATTTTTGTGTTGAACACTTTCCCTAAATATGCATGCATAATGCATATTTTCAAAAGGCGCGTTATAACTCATAGAAATGGGGGCTGCCAACAGCCAAACAAGAGCTGCTTATATAAATTCCCATAAATAAAAAACCCCATTTAGGTTAATAATACTAATACTAAGAATAATTAATGATCGCACTCGCCCAGTGACAAATCGACAGTTGTCATTGTGAGATTAGGCACGTGTTCTATTTTATTGATGACGACATATCTATTTTTTTAAGGGTGTTTATATTGCCAGTTCACGAATGACTATTGACAGCCCAATGATAATAGGAATCCAACAAAGCGACAACCCGATGGATATTGATAGCCTAAAATGAAAATAAAATTTAAGCCAAACAAACCATATTTAGTGAAAAAATTCCATCTATTTTCTCACTAAATAGTAAAGTAAATGAAAGTATTTTTTAGGAGGTACAAAAAAATCAGAAGGGAAAAATAGGAGAAAATATTCTAGATTTTGGAAGGATTCGTCGGTGTCGCCAAAAAATATCTAGAGTTCAACTGTGTCGAAGGGTTCTTCTCCGACGGTTGTGGGCGACCGACAGCGAGAAATCAGAAATTTTCGGGGGATTTCGACGAGAACAGGAAAAATGAGCGAAAATGAAGAGTGTTTAAGTGGGTCTGCTATTAGAGAATAGTCAAATTAGATTTTATGTATTTTTTTTAGTTTATTGGGGCTGCGAATAGCTATTTGCTGGTTGCCAATATAAACACCCTTTTTTAAACTTAAACTCTACCGGGTATTCGAATCAATGATAATTTCAACAAATTTTAATTTTAAATTAAAATATCGATTTAGAATACCGTCGCCAACAGTGGCGGACCCAGGATTTTCATCCAACCCGGGCACCATATAAAATATATACATATTTGATAAAATTTTAATTCAAAATGATTAAAATTAATATTTCAAGTGCCAAAAAAATAAAAGAATGTACTACTTGTTATGTGAGTGCCATAGTGAATGTACTACTTATTGGGGGAGGGTGAGCAAGAAGTTCTTTGGTGCTGATTTTGAATAAAATTTCTTCATCACAATTCACAAAGCACAACAATAATTGAAACCTAATTAAAAACAATTAACAATTATGAGCAAACAAGACACGTACTAGCTTGGCAAACAGATACAGATAAAACAATATCAACATAAAACACACTTTTCAAAACCTTTTTTTTTGGCGATTGTTATGTGCAAATCAAATTTGGATACGTGCAAACCAATTTTACGTGCAAACCAAAATATTATAAGTGCAGATCAAATTGTTACGAGAAAACCAAAATTAAAATTTGAAAGTGAAAAAAAAACTTTGGTTTATACCTATAGGAGTACTAGCTTCCCCTTCTAAAATCATAATACTTCTGATGAGCAAATGGTGCAGGGAGCAAATGGTGCAGTTCACTAATTAATCTTTGGTAGATCCCTATGAATGAAACTCATATAAAACAAGCACAATATCTTTGGTAGATCCCTATGAATTAATGAAACTCATAAAACAAACACAAATCAGTGAAGTGCCACAAAAACAACCAAGAAAATCAGTGAAGATGCAGTTCACCTTCTAGAAATCAATGAAGATGCATAAACAAGCTATCCAAATAATAAAACAAACAAACAAACTAATTTCACCTTTTGGGAAACGAGGATCATGCGGGTTGAAAGGAAATGAAAATAATCTATCCAAATGTGAACTGAAAATGGTGCAGTTCATCAATCACAGTAGAAGGATTAAAGATAACTGAAAATGAACAAAATCCCAATTCCAGAAAGGTTCACTCATCAAAATCCCTATTCCAGAAACTATGCTATTGCTTCGGAAAAGAACATCAGGAAATGGAAAATTAAGGAAATGGCAGAGCTTCACCTCTGAAACCCTAAGTCGACTGGAAGAGGGATGTGTTGGAATAATATTTCTGTATTCCTATATTAATATACAAAATAATATATTTTTTCGGTTTTAAAACTTTCCAGAAACATCATATAAATATATATATATGAACAGTAATATCAAAATTGCATGAAGGAGTTGAGAAATAAAAGAGAGTAATCTATAGGTTAGAATCAAGTCTGGGTAAGGCGTGTGGACACAAGGTCGGGTGGATGGACCAAGGTCCACCCCCCGAGCTGGGCGAGCGAACCTTACGGTCCACTCATCCTTCCGGGAGAGTGGACCATGGGTCCACTCGCCCAGCCACCCGGGCGGGTGGACACAAGGTCTCCCCGCCCCCGGGCGAGTGGACCAGTGGTCCACTCGCCCGCAGGCTTGGGGCGAGTGGACCCTGGGTCCACTCGCCCCCCACCCTGAGCGAGTGGACCCAAAGGTCCACTCGCCCCACACTCGGGCGAGTGGACCAGTGGTCCACTCGCCCGGGTCCTTGGGCGAGTGGACCAAGGGTCCACTCGCCCGGGGGCCTTGGGCGAGTGGACCCAAGGTCCACTCGTCCAAGGAGGCTTGCCCCCCCGGGCCTTCTCTTTTCGATGCTCACGACCTCTGACGGGTCGTTCCACTGAGCCCCCTCACTTGCGTCGGGTCACATCGACTCGAAAAATATGAGGGTTGTACACAATCCCCGCTCTTTTCGAGCTTGCCTTAAGCTCGGAAAGAAAGTCCAACCCACCTATTTGACGAGGAGGTGGGACCTTAGGGGAATCCACGAAGGGCTCTGCCAACGGGATACTCCTGCCGAGTTTTTCAACTGAACCTAACTCGAGGCGGAAGGCGGACCTTTCCCCACTTAACATCCCTCTTATGAGCCGAGCTCAGCTGGAGGTGGAGAAAGTTCAATACCTTAGGTCGAATTGAACTTGACCTGAGGTGGAAGAAAAACTCAACACCCTTAGTCAAGCCGAGCTCAACCTGAGGTGGAAGGCAACTCAACATCTCTAGTCGAGCCGAACTCGTCCTGAGGTGGAAGGCAAACCTTTCTCCTCTTAACATCCTTCCTATGAGCCGAGCTCAGCTTGAGGTGGAGAAAGTTCAACACCTTAGGTCGAATTGAACTTGACCTGAGGTGGAAGAAAAACTCAACACCCTTAGTCGAGCCGAGCTCGACTTGAGGTGGAAGGCAACTCAACACCTCTAGTCGAGCCGAGCTCGACCTGAGGGGAAGGCAACTCAACACCTCTAGTCGAGCCGAACTCGACCTGAGGTGGAAGGCGGGAAATCCTCACCTATCAGGGAGCTGATCTCACCTGGAGGGGGAGGGGATCAACCATCTTATCAAAGCAATTGAGGCAGAGATCCAATCCACGCCTTAGGTGCTTACCTTCACCTAGGGGCAGAGGAACTCCACCATCTCATGCCAACTGACGGTGGAACACCCATCCACGTCCTAGGGGCCTAGCTTACCTGGGAGCAGATGAATTCAACACCCTTCCCAACCACTTGGGGGTGGAGTACCCGTCCATGCCCTAGGAGTCTAGCTTGCCTGGAGGTGGAGGAACCCCATACCTTCCCAATCCAGTTGGGGGAAGAGTACCCGTCCACGTCCTAGGGGCCTAGCTTACCTGCGGGCGGAGGAACCCATCACTCTTTCAAACCAACTGGGGGTGGGAGGTCCATCCACGTCCTAGGGGCCTTGCTTACCCAGAGCTGGAGGTGCTCATCATCTCTCCAAGTCACTTACTCAAGCAGCGAGTCGACCGGATGAGTCTCCCATTTGCCGGCATGACCGAGCCCGGAGAATGGTCCCTAGTCGGGGATATTACCAATCAGTCGACCCGATGAGTCTCCCATCTGCCGGCATAACTGAGCCCGGAGAATGGTCTCTACTCGGGGAATTTATCAACCAGTCGACCCGATGAGTCTCCCATCTGCCGGCATAACTGAGCCCGGAGAATGGTCTCTACTCGGGGAATTTATCAACCAGTCGACCCGATGAGTCTCCCATCTGCCGGCATAACTGAGCCCGGAGAATGGTCTCTACTCGGGGAATTTATCAACCAGTCGACCCGATGAGTCTCCCATCTGCCGGCATAACTGAGCCCGGAGAATGGTCTCTACTCGGGGAATTTATCCACCAGGGGGGCGGAGTACCCATCCACATCCTAGGTGCTTAGCTTCACCTGGAGGCAGAGGAATCCAACACCTTCCCAGAGGCTTTACCTAAGGTTCTATCTCTACCTACTTTTTATCAAACATGGGGAGGTTACATATCTATTACAACGCGCCTCCTTGCGCCTACTCGGCCACATGCATCTCGGCCATCTCTTTCATCACCTCCTCCACTTTCTCTGCCTTCTCATTCCTTTCCTTTCTTCTGGTCCTTCCTGCTTCCCTAGTCAACCTGTAGGTGGGAGACTTGCCTCTGGAACCGATCCGCGTAGCTTCCTTGCGTTCCCCCGTGCTTTTGTTGAATCAGGCACAGGGACTCCGCCTCCTTCCTGGTGAGACAGAGGCATCCTCCCTACCCCTTCCCTCGGGGCAGCTGGCCCCGGGGGAGTTGTTGAAGAGCGCTTTCGCTTGGAGGTTTGGGCCTTCCTCCGAGGCTGGCCCCTTCCCTTGCCGACCTGCTTGCTCTATCCCCATCAAAGATGGTGAGGCGAGCACAGGTGTTGGCGATGCCGAGCACTCGCCCCGAGGGGGAGTGCAAACCGCAAGACCTTCTGGATTGACTTTCTGAACTCATTGCAGTCACCTTCTTTCACGCACTCGCCGGCAGGGGTGAGTCCCCCAGCTCATCGCTTCCAGCCATGAGACTTGCCCAGAACTTTCCGAACTAGCTGCTTCCACGCTCACCGCACCATAATGTTGAAACCAGAGAACTGGTCTCGACGTTCGCAAGGGGGATGCAGCTAACCCTTACTTGACCTGAGCGAGACCCTTGACCAGTTACTGAGAGCGGAAGAACCCCACCCTTGAAGAGCACCTAAGTCCACGAACGGACCCCTTAAGCTGCAGCGTGGAGGTCCCACCACATACCCGGAAGTTCAACGAGAGCTTCCCCTCCCAAGCCAATGCTGAGCCTGGGCACCTTGGAGGGCACTAAGGATCACCTCAATGTCCACCTTCGATGACAAGGGGAGGGGAGGGGTAGTGCTTGCTCACACACGAGGGAGGGGGGGGGGGGGGTCGTAACATCCCTTCCCAAGGTGCCCATGGGGGTCTATTTATAGACTTCCCAAAAATTGGGTTGCGGATAGCCAAAATTCTGCTATCCGCAGCCCAATTACGAACCCGAACGACTGAACCGAGAGGGGGGGGCGAGTGGAGGATGAGACGTCCACTCCCCCCCCCCCCTTTGCCGGGGGTCGGGTGGATGGACCAAGGTCCACCCCCCGAGCTGGGCGAGCGGACCTTACGGTCCACTCATCCTTCCGGGCGAGTGGACCATGGGTCCACTCGCCCAGCCACCCGGGCGGGTGGACACAAGGTCTCCCCGCCCCCGGGCGAGTGGACCAGTGGTCCACTCGCCCGCAGGCTTGGGGCGAGTGGACCCTGGGTCCACTCGCCCCCCACCCTGGGCGAGTGGACCCAAAGGTCCACTCGCCCCACACTCGGGCGAGTGGACCAGTGGTCTACTCGCCCGGGTCCTTGGGCGAGTGGACCAAGGGTCCACTCGCCCGGGGGCCTTGGGCGAGTGGACCCAAGGTCCACTCGTCCAAGGAGGCTTGCCCCCCCGGGCCTTCTCTTTTCGATGCTCACGACCTCTGACGGGTCGTTCCACTGAGCCCCCTCACTTGCGTCAGGTCACACCGACTCGAAAAATATGAGGGTTGTACAGTCACTGCCCTAAAGAAGTTGCACCACCCTCCGGCAGGGCTTTCAACCGATGCTCACTCCTCCAAGGTACAACACCCAGCTAGATCCTGAAAGCTCCGATGTGCGCGGACACCGAAGAAGCACAGAGCACCCGAATTTCCACTTGATGAAGCAAATGTAAAGAGAAGGAAATCGCAAGAACGAGCGAGAGAGAGAGAGAGAGAGAGAGAGCAGAAAAACAGCTATATTTAGATTTGTAGAAAGAACGTATATAAAACTCAGACTGCAAGGTTCCTCCAAAATAGGATCTCGTAAAACGGCAAGTTCGTCGAACGCAGGATGGAGTTCGTCGAACGCAGCATGCCGTTCGCGTCGAACGCAGGATAGAGTTCGTCGAGTCGACACAAATCCGAATAAAAGGTCTAAAACTGTTTCGTACAAAAAATACAATTCAATTAATCCCAAATCCCAACTCCGGTCCGGTCCGGTCCGGTGCGTGCGCCGCGCGCGCTTGTGGTTCATAGTTTCTCCTTATGTTCTTTTGAACAAATAAGAAAGAGTGAAAACAAATATATACTCTTTAGCTAGAAAGCAAATGAGCATGGTGAGACTAATGGGTTCATCCTTTCATTCATGAAAGGTTTCCCTCCAAATAATTTGGGTTCCCTCCAATTTTGGTTTTGCAGTTTTTTCATCAAATATGAATAGACATACACCAAACGCCATAAAGGATCTAATAAAACATTATAAATAAATGTTTTATTTACAAATTTCTAACAGGATGCGGGTCGAGCGTCTCCTTCCTTAACACGGCGTGAGCCGTCCGTCTTCTTCGTCGCCGGGAGGAGGAATGCTAACTGAAACGAGGAGGTACGGTGGCTTCTGATGCCTTCGACGAAGAGAGCGATGGGAGTGAGTTCTTCGTGGAAAGTCTTCTTCGTCGCCGGGATGAGGAATGCGGCTTGAAACGAGGTCCAATGGAGAGAGAGCCGAGGCAACTGGCGGAGAGAGCGCTAGCTGTGGAGAGAGCTCGATGATTCGCGAGTCGCGAGAATGAGGAGACGGAACATTGGTTTGCACGCATCTCATTTTAGGGTTTTTTATTTTTGAAATTTTTAATATTTTTTATTTAAAAATTGGTCTTCATATAGCCTAAATAGGTTTGCACATAATATTTGTCTTTTTTTAATGTCCTAACAATTAAGGAAAATACTTAGCAGGCTGACAAAATTAACCTTTAAAATTAAATTTGGCTATTAGCAACTCTTTGTTAGCAATAAATAGTTGCAAATTTATAAAAAAATTATCGACAAACAAATTTATTAACGGCAACTCAGATTTGAAAATTTTATCAGCATAAAATTTTAATATCATCATCATCTACTTGAGAAAGTGGCAAGAACCCCCAGGAGGAAGGAACAGGCGTGGTTCCTATCATCAATTTGAAATATTTCTTTTGTTGTCCAGATTTGGCCAAAGATTCCGCCACTTGCTGTAGTCGTCGATCAATGCGGTCCTGAATGGCCTGTACCTTCTCACAAACGGACGAATGTTGGTCTATGTAGAGAAGGTGACGGCGATCCGGGTCTTGCCATGAGACCGCTCTGGACGATGGAGCGGCCGCCGGATTGTCGCCGGCTGTAGGTGCCGGTGGGTTCGTCTCTATTGAAGGCTATCTCAACGAGAGCACCAGTTGTTGTTAAGATAGAAATGGCCATTGGCTGGAAGGAGAGAGAGAGAGAGAAGAAGAGGTGAGAGATAGAGAGAGAGAGGAAAACATAAATTGTATTATTATTCAATGTTCTGTTTACAACCTTTAAAATTAAATTTGGCTATTTACAACTCTTTGTTAACAACAAATAGTTGCAAATTTAAAAGATTTTATCCACAAACAAATTTATTAACCGCAACTCGTCTTCATCTGAACTTTCGCTCTATTTTTATGCAATCTGACTTAGCTCTTGTTACCACCTTTTCCATTCCATCGTCGGATTCAATCGAAGGGAAATCTAAGCGCATGTGCCAATGCAGGAAGTGTTCGAACCGCACGAATACACAAAAGAGGGTCTTTTGGAAATCAAAGGCCAAGATCACCTCGCCATCTTCGACCCCAACAAGCTTGAAGAGATGAAGACTGGAGAATCAAGTTCCTCAAATTCATTGGCTTCATGTGGAACCCTACATCTTGGGTCATGGAGTGCGCTACACTAATGGCACCACGCTGGCCAATTGAGGGGAAGAGCTATCTTTCTCTCCCGGAGTGCAGTGCATGCTCCCCACCGCAACAAGCAAAATGATTTAGTTTTGTGAGAGGTGATCTGTCACCCTCAGAGCGCATCTCTCTCTCCCCCAACAATTGTAACGAGGAGCGATCAGGCGTCCTCATCTTCTCTTAAAAGCATTGTACAACAATCAAGTATAGTGAATTTTCGTCGGCATCGTCCCGACCACGTGATTTTTCACCAATTTCCTAGGTTTTCTACGTTAAAAATTCTCTTACCAGTCGTCTTGTTTTCATTGACTGTTTACGTGCTCGACTGCTCCTGGGCTAAGACAGTGCAATCTAGACCGGTGTACATGAGCCTCGAGTTAGCCGCATCAATAATATATTTTGAGCAATATTAATAGCATCGTTAAAGTCGCTATTAGTTGTCATTTTATAACAACACCTCATAAATTATATTTTCAAACCATTAAGCTATCAGCAGACCATTTATTTATTTTTTGATTTTTCATTCTTTTCAAACCACAAAATGTTGAATCTAACCCCTAGCAAAAGATTAACGGGCTTCAAAATATATGTAATAGACAATTTATGAAAAACAAAAATCAAATACCACCTAAAATTTCACCAAGAGTCTTTGTTGTAAGTTGTAACCACTTAAAAGTACAAAAATAGTAGATTAGTCTCTCCGAATATATTAACTAGTAAGAGAAAGCTAAATTGAAATTGAATCCATTATACTTTAGAAAAAAACTCAAAAAAATAAAGCAAACGCACATTTAGTTTGATGGAAAAACAACTCCAAAAATTTTTAAGATCACATTTCTAAAATCATCCAACTTAACTCAAGCAAAAAGAACAACTAAAAAAATTAAGAAAAGAGAGGACAAAAAATATAGAAATCACTGCACCCCAAAATGCACGGCCAATCAACAAGTAGTCAGTCAATGGTGCAATGGAAGACTAAGAATACCGAGCGAGTTGAAGCCAAGTCCTCAATGTCGACGGCTCGTGTAAATAAAAGAGACAGTTGCAGAAGCATTCTTCTACCAACTCATGTAGAGTTCTGTAGCCATCTATGTGGGGCCCGTTTTGCGCTACACCACACGCTACAGCTGGCCTCTTCCCTTTTTCCTCGTCCACGTGCACTTGCTGCTCACAATTGTTCATAAATCAACTTCCACACCCTTACTTACTATAAATAACATCCGCGTCTCCCTTGAAGAATCTCATCATTTACAACAATGGCAGTCTCTGCGCGTCGCCTTTTCGCCTTGGTTGCCGCTATGGCTCTGGTCTCCTTTGTTGCCTCCAGCTCCCACTCGGTCACTGTGAGTCCTAATTAACTACTCATCGATCCATGAAACCAGTTAATTTATACTTTGATACTCTGCTATTAATATAACATCCTGCTCGATCCCTGCCTCACGTACAGCTTGTCAACAATTGTGGCACCCCCACGACGATGCAACTCCCAGGCCGTGGAAACTACGGCGCCGGGAACTACAACTTCGACGGGGATATCAGGGGCGGGATCGCTCAGGCCTGCGGTGACATTAACGGCGTCGGCTGCATCTCTATTGAGTTCTCCCTCGTTGACGGCGTCTCCTCCGCCGACATCACCCTCATCCCGCCCCACCAATTCGACCACCCTGCGAGCTTCTCCCTCAACAACGGTGCCACCGGTGCCACCTGCTCGAATGCCAACTGCGGACCCAACAATGCCTTCTACAAGTTTGACGACTACAGCGCTCAGCGCCAGGTCAATGGTCCCGGTTCCAGCATCTCCATGCGCTTCTGCTAGACTGCATTATGTGACCTGCATCAACCGGTCAAGAGTCAACAAGTATTATATATATATATATATATATATATATATATATATATATATATGTTGTAGCATATTGAAGTGATGTTTCCTTTGGTTGAGTTGTGTCTCCCGCATCCAATGATTGGATGCTGTTGTATCTTTCTTTCCCGGTTCAAGTTCTGTGCCTATAAAAAGAGCACCTGTTATAACAGTTTATGATTATATTGAGATATATAATTTAAAAGTCCTTCTCCCTGTTCTTCTGTTATGCTGTTTTCTTGTTTGTCCATTCGATTTTCTACAGTGGTATCACAGCCAAGTTAGCATGGAGAACGGGATCGGTGGCAAGCATTGTATAATAGGGAGAGGCTGGCTTGTTGAACAAGGCCATCAGTTGTATACTCTGTTGCTGAGCCTGGGCACCCTGGAGAGCACTAGTGAGCACCTGACCGTCGGCCTAGAGGACTTGGCACTTTGGCAGACAGAGGGCAGGAGCTCAAGCTAACCAGTAACACACTAAGGGGAGAGGAAGAGGGTCCCTTCAACAGGCTATAAAAACCCCCTAGAGGGGGATGGGAGGGGAGCACCATCTTTGAGAGTTCTCCCTCCTCTCCTCCTCCTAAGCAAGATGAATCCTCCTCAGGACTTCAAAGCTCGCTTCAAGACTCTCTCTGGGAAGGGTAGAAGCGACCCTGGCGAAGCTCAAGGCTATAGTCCAGGAGCCTTCGCCCTCCTCCTCCGCGCAAGTTGCGCGATCGCCGCGAAAGAAACACCGAATTGAGTCGGCGATGGAGGTGGCGTCATCATCCTCTCATGGGATGACCGACTTCGTCCATCACCTGGAGACGGACATGTTGTCGGTCCCTCCCCACTTCTCTCCCACTTTTTCGCGATAAAGGTTTTAACTTAGCCGCATTTTTCAATGTTGACACCTCTGCGTGGGTGATGACTGATACGCCGAAAATGGTTTATATATACGCAAGTGCACGTGTCGGATCAAGTAATATAAAGTAAGTAAAGATCGTTCCCACGGAGAAGTGATGAATCTAATGATCGCAAATACTAACTTAACATTTTCTTTAAATTCAAGTCGATTAATTAACGAGATAATTGATTTTTAAAATAATTTATAATAACTTCAGAAAATTATAACTACGATTATCTAAAAATATTTTTGATAACAATTAAGAGAAAAAGTATTGTACAATGATTTCCTTTACTTATAGTAATGAATTCTTAATATGACTCTTCATGAAAAGTTTGATCAACTATCTTGCAACAATTTGAAAGTGGAAAACATGATCTCTCGATCTCTGAAATCCGTTTACCCCTTATCCTCACAGTTATCTCTAACTTAGGTAACAATAAAACATAACATCAAGTACACAAATCAGCGTTGTTACCAAGAAGACGAAATCCTTTTCTCCCTTCTAATGATATATTAATTTTATGATACACTTACGTCACTCCTCTCTTTAATCTTGCAGCGCAGTATAATGACGAAAACTTTGGTGAAAAATTTACGCAACTCCTCTCTCGAATCTTGCCGCGCAACATAAAATATTCATTTTTAAATCAACATAACTCCTCTCTCAAATCTCGCCACGCGATTTAGAAGATGAAAACATAACCCAAATTTTCCAAGAACAACATCATAAAATCAATAAAGATAGAGTCACAAACAATCATAAAGGAAATTAAAGTTCAAATCATCACAAAGTCAAAGTACTCTCAACATACAAGACATAGCAATTTAGTTCGTGAGAGAAGAGAAAAAACACAATTTGGTAGATCTTACTAGGCATGATGAAAAAGAAGAAGAAATGCAGGAATTTCCTTCTCAAAATGATGTAGGAATCTGTCTTCTTCCTTGACATCGCCGGTGTGCCCTAACTTCTTCTCCAAAAACCTCCTTATCTCTCTCCCCTTTTTCGAATATTCCCTTATCATTGACATCCTCCTCTTTATTTCAGAATTCTCACTGATTAGTCGTCACCTTTTCATGTAAAATAACTGCCACCATCTTTTATTTTTGGAATTAAAAGCAGAATTTTCGGACTCAGGCTTATTGCAACAACCAGAAAAAGTTGTGTAACAACTTTACTTATGCAGAAAATCTGGTTCTCTTCGCTTCTTCAAATTGATTTTTTTTTTTACATTTCTACAAAGAAAATCACATACACAATAATAATAACCCAAATTTATATAAATGATATATTTAGTCATATTCCGAACATTTAATACAAATTTATGCACTTAAAGGTGTGTAATGATAAATTAATTAGGTAAAAATAACTTATTTTTAAGAAGTTATCAATGACGGTAGAACCCAGAAAAGGGGGGAGCCGGTGAGTGCAGGCGCTCGATTAAGCCCCGCCTTTCACACTCGGAGTCCCGCTGATTGCTCCCCCATCCGAAGCGAGCCTGCCATAGGCACAGCCCTCGGGGACCTCCCCTGAGAGTCGATATACATGGCACGCTGCCGGAGCACTTCTCAGGACCGCAACGCGAGTTCTTCCCCTCATGGTCAAGGGGTTGGGAACCTGCAAGGTAAACCTGCTGCGAGAGTTCCTGCCAAGATGCGTATTTTGATATCCCTCATTTTAATTTCGCAGAAAGGGATAAGGCCTCTATGGGCCAGTCAAGCCGGAGGGAGACTCTCTCACCACCCCCTTATTCTGCTGCGATGGAAGAGCTTGTCGGAGATCAGTCCAACGTTTCTGAGCGCTTGGACCGCTTGGTTGACATAGTTAGGATGCAAGGAGACTTAATCCGCGAGCTCCAAGAGGGGGAAGGTCCGTTGGGCCTGACCCCCTTGCCCAAAATCTCCGCGCTGGAGCAGCGGATGGAGAGGCTAGAAGTTGACTTCAAACTACTCGCGGAGGAGGTCCAGCTCACGTCTGGAGGTGTGACGGCGCCGATAGAGGATCACCTACGTCGGGTGGAGGCGACCGTGTGCACCCTGAATGAATAGATTGCCACGGCTCGAGAGTGTGTCGTGTCACTGTATGGGGTGACGACTCGTGCCCGAGGACAAGGCTATTGGAAATGGACGACGCGCTGACCGAGCCTCTCCTCATTTTCTTTTGTTGTTATTCCCTAACTGACTTTTATTTGTGATGTATTAATAAGAATCGGTCTCGCACGGTGGTTTAACCTGCCTCGCGAGCGAACGCTTCACTCTATCTTGCTTCGGTTCTTAACTGCTATTGACTACGCAGGTTCCGCTTATGTTGCTGCACACTTGTCAGTTGGACGCCGGGAAGATCGATATGATGTCGAATCGACTGAGCCGTGGGCGAGAAGTAGAGATTTTAGGTGAACGGTCTCAGGATAGGGGAGAGGGTGGGCGATTGAGGGGCGAGTAGGTGAGGGTGAGCGGACCACGTCGTCCACTCACCTATGGCCGGGCGAGTGGACCACGTGGTCCACTCGCCCGAGGGTGGGCGAGTGGACCCCGCAGTCCACTCCCCTCCCCTTCCCCCTTTTCCCTATAAATACTCCCTCCCCCTTCATTCAAGACCTCACTTGCTACTCCATTGCCTTCCACTCTCTCTGCCCTTAGTTGCAATTAATTCCGACATTCCTCCCTTGCATTGTGAAATGGCTCCCGACCGCACATCTCTTGTTCGGAATGGCCGAGAGCATTGCACAACTAACTTCTCTGAACACTCCTTCCCTGAAGAGAGGGTGTCAAAGGTGGAGTTCCTGACCTTCAAGAGGTCTTACCTCCCTGAGGGGTTGGCGGCTCGCCGTCCATCGACGGGTGAGGACATCAACTCCTATGAGGACTGCCTTGCGTTTCTTCCCTCTCAATTCGAGGGCGGACTACGTCTTCCGCTCTGGCGAGAGGTGAAGGAGTTCCTCAGCTATTTCGGCGTAGTCTCTGCGCAGGTCAATACGAATGCGATAAGATGTTAACAACCACTACAAGAAAGTTGAGTTTTAGCTACATTTATATTAACCACGCAGCAAAAATCATGGCTAATACTAGTGCATTAGCCACGCCAAAAAAAATCATGGCTAATAGCTATATTTTAGCCAGGGATAGGTAAATCGTGGCTAATACTAAGGCATTAGACACGAAAAATTAAACCCTGTGGCTAATACTTAAAATATTAACCACAACAAATTATAATATGTGGCTAATACTAGAAGTATTGCCACGACACATTATAAACCGTGGCTAATACTAATAAACCCTATAACTAAAAACGCGCCTTGCTGCAGTGCCCTCGACTTTTCCTTGTTCCCGTCTATCCTCGAATTCGCCCTCCATCTCGTCGTGCTCTCGCCTTCCCCTCGACTTTTCCATGTTCTCGTCTCTCCCTCGACGCCTCTTGCTCCAGATTCGAAGTCATTTTCCCCTCCACCTCTCGAATTCGTTCTCCATCTCGTCGTGCCCTCGACGCGTCTTGGTCCAGATCGACGAAACTACTGCGATTCGACTCCTCATCGCATAGATCGAAATCATCTTCCCCTCGACCTCTCGTGCTCCATTCCATCTTCGTCGCTTGCGCAACAGAAACTCCAGTAGATCCTCTCGCCTATGCCGCATCAGAAACCCTAGTAGGTCCCCTCGATTTGGGTAACATCGCTCCTTCCTTCATTATTGATATGGATGTTGAATACCTGAATATTATTCATGAATGTTGACATAGTGGTTGATATTCCACAATTTTTTATCCCCAAACCCTAAAACTCATAGTAAGTTATGAATTTTTTTGAGTGATGTTTTTGCTTATTTATGTTATAAATTTCTTCTTGTTTATGATATTTTTGAGTGAGAGATTCATATGCTATAAATCTCTTCTTATGGTATTACAACATACACCACAAACCTCTCTCCTGCATTGATCTTGCTTACAATCTTCAAAGCTAGATCCACAAGTATTAAATTGTCAGCACCTATAACAAATAATATTCTCTGATATTTACACCATTACCATTAAAATTCATAGTGTTTATGTTGGAATGATATAACACGCTAGCGAAAAGTTTTCTTTTATGACAAAAAATATAGGCAATGAATAGGACATTTAAGACTTATAAAAAGAATACATAAACCTACAACAACAACGTAAATTTTTTTCTAACAAGAAGATTATTTAGAAATAAGTAGGGAAGAACTTAAAACTTTAATTACTTAAACAATCGATGATTCAATTTTTAGTGCAAATGAGTCTCTTTAAACTTGTAAGCGTATAAAGCCATTTGAAACAATAAAGCGTGCATTTGGAAAGTCTACCTGCATTTTTTTAGGTGGCCAAGCATGCAATGAAATGTTGTGTTGATCTTATTGCTTTAGCATTTGTGTTGTGTATACTCTTGTCGATAGTCAAGTTCTTTGCGCATATAAGATTCTAACAATGAAAAAAAAACAATTGGAGAGATGACTTCTTCGTTATATTGATTTGAAAATATATTTTAACAATGAAAAAATATGTTGTAAGTTGTAACTATATTAGCTTAATAGCAAATGTGAACGTTTATATTTATAATATTGTTTTCATATTTCACTTTTAGCTGAAGGATATTGAAGTCATTGATATCAACCTCTCAAATTGCTGAAATATTAAAATCTTACTTGCTCTTTTGTATATTGTCAACTGTATGTGAAATTTTGTAGACTATGTTTGTTTTAATTAGAATGAATTCAGATGACCTAATATTGTTGACCAATGATGTTGGACATCATCTATTTTGTTCTTCAATGTACACAAATAGATGTTGGCAATATATTCAGGGTTCTTCTGTGAGTGCTCTTGCGGTTGCAAGCATCTCTTCATCACGAAGTTATGTATTTTTATTGATCATGCTTTTAAGCATATTTGTTTTAAGGACCAAACAATATAACTTTTTGCTGAGCACCTCTCTTTATTCATGCGTGAGATCAAAATATATTGTGTGATTAAAAAATGTGTGCAGCACCAAGGAAACAATAGACATTTTTTTCTGTGAGTGTTCTCATATATACGGTCATTAATGATCACGTGTGTCATTTTTTATTATACCTTAGCTTGTGATTTGACCAACTATCTTTTCTTTTGAATTTTTTTGCATTAGTGATGGAGTATCGAACAATCCGGAGCGGACTCCGGCCAAGATCTAGGAGGCTGGTTCCTCCTAAGACCCCTCTCTCAAATAAGAGCCAAACTCTAATGATTAAAAGATCCCTAAAACACTCCCATACCTCCTCCTTATATAGAGAGGAGGGGGCTCACATGACAATAAACAATAAAATTAATACTTAATTAACATTAATTAATTAATATGAATTATTTAATACCAATTAATTACACTAATTAACTAATGAGGTTTCCACATGCGCTCTTCGTTAGTTTTGATGATGCGTGGCTCCTCCGGCGATGTGCTGTGCGCGTAACAATATGCCAGTCTTGAAAATCGGCCCTGTCCTCAAGGGCGAGTTCGAAATTTTTGTCGGGATCCTTCAAAATGTCAGCAATGGGTATCGTCGAACAGAACGATGACGGACTATGTTTGTCCTCGAAAGAGGGGGTGAAGGGAGGTGCGGATAGAAGATGGAAGAGGAGTCTATGTGATGGGGCTAAGTGAAATAAAAGAAAGGAATAAAGTGATATTTGGCAGCTAGTGGGGGAGGAGGGTAGCTGGCAGCATGGGAAAGAGGATTCTCGGGAGGGGTGCACGAGGGAGGCCGATGATAGCACTGTGGCCCTGCGAAAGTTGACAAAAAAGGCAGGTGCGTGGGGAGCTCGAGAGGGAAAAGAGAGGGTAGCGTGTGAAGGGGGGTTCCGGGCGGGGGCGTCGAAGGCCATAGGCGGAGGCGCCTGCTTCGATCGTTGCTGCGGGGGCGCCACTTGTAGGACGCGGAGGTCTGGAGGTAGCGCTGAGTGAGGAGGTGGCGACGCGAGCGCTAACAATGGAGTACCGTTGCTATGGAACGACGGAAAGCCTCGACGGTGAGCGGCTTTGTCCCTGGTGAAGGCATCGACAAGTCGACGAGAGGCTCTGGAAGCTTGATCGTGTTGGATCGATTGGCGCCCTCAGAGGGGGGGGGGGGGGGGGTGAATAAGGGAATAAAATTCTTCTTTAAAATTTTAGACAATTTACTAAATTGTTTTATAATAGGAGAAGGCAAAATAACAATTTAGTTACAGAAAGAGAATATTGTAATTTGCAATTTAAGATTTAGAAACAAGTGCTAAATTGTTTTATGATGAAAGAGATTGAACTAAACAATTTAGATAAAGTAATTAGAATTGAAAACTTTGTAACCAATATTTAGAGATTATGCCAAATGATAGAAATCAAGTAAACACAAATAGAGACATGATTGTATTTATATAAAAAGGTGTTTACATAAATTTGATTTCAATATCGCTAGAAATCGGAGGCGTACAAAAGTAAATTTCTTTTCCTTTTCTATACCGACTTGTATCCCCACAAACCGGTTGGCTTTAGCCTATCCTTCCCCGGATAAGGCCTCAAGCCGCTCTAGCCAATCCTTCCCCGGATATGGCTCGAGCACCCCCTAGATCTAATCACCTAGAACTTCGCCAACACAAGGCGAATTCCTCCATAAGTCCTACCCAGACCTAGTCGCCAACACAAGGCGAATTCTCTAAACGGTTACAAAAAAGAGTATGGAATGAAAAATAAAGACAACAATAATAAAAACTCCATATATGAGATTTCTGAAGATGAGGATGAAGGATCGTTGTAGTATGAGCGAGGTCGAAGCGATCGTCCTTCGGATGTAGCGTGACGTTGTCCTCCTCCAAAATTCTCCTTAAGCTTTTAGTGGGAGATCCATCTTCGGCAGCATAACAGTAATAGAATTGTGGCACTTGCAACCTCTCTGGGATGGATAGCCAAAACGAGAAGCAAAGCTCCAATTTATAGATCTTGAAGATAGCGCCTGCGGTAGCTCCTAGCGTCTGCGGTAGAGCGTTCGTGTGGAGCGGTTGTGAAATCGTCGGTGGCGTGGCGCTGTGCACGAACCTGAGATAACGCCAGTCGGTAGTGCTAGTGCTGGCGGTAGCGTTCGTGTGGAGCGGTTACGAAACTGTCGGCTGCGTGACAGAACAATATTTCGTCGAACGAAATTCGCTCGAACGCATCCTTCGTCGAACGGAGCTTCTCGTTCGTCGAACGGAGCTTGTCGAGCATTAATTCGTCGAGAGCAGCAATATTCGTCGAACGACCTGAAATTCGTCGAACGGAATTTTCGTCGAACGAAATTTTCGTCGAACGAAATTTTCGTCGAACGCAGGTAAATTCGTCGAACGGAATTTTCGTCGACCGAAATTTTCGTCGAACACAGGCAATTTCGTCGAACGGAACCTGAGCTAGCGCCTGGCGGTAGCTCTAACGCTGGCGGTAGTGCATTCTTCCAGATGTTTGAATTCAACTGCTTTCTACCTGTAGAGTATTGCACTTATAGTTCCTGCACACTATAAACACACAAAATATAAGATCAAATACAATTTGGGATTTTTTATTCTCAAACAAAGGGATGTGACACACATGTCCAACAGATCGTTCTTGGTCCGCTGAGATCGGTCGCTGCTGCTGCTGGAGACGGCTGCGGCTGGCCGGAATTGGTGTTGAAGCTGGCTGCCGGAGGCGGTGCGGGAGCTGCGGTGCTGGATAGGGCTGTCGTAGGTGTTGCTGGAGGAATCCGCACAGGGGAGGGATCGCTCCTCCAGGCTGCTGCAGTCGTGTCCGGAAGCGGCGTGGACTGCAGCGGGCAGGCGGCTGTCGGTGCCTCGATAAAGGGAACCACGCAAAGGTGGTGATTGGCTTGGAGCTGGCAAAGGTGGGTGAGGATGTCGTTCATCAAATCGGTATTGCGGTCGAGCCGATCGAGGAGGTTGTGTAGGGGCTGCTGGTACTCGGCGGCTGAACGTGCAGCGGGAGGAGGGCGGTAGGTCGTACCATTGATGGAGTATCGAACAAATCAAGAGACATGCTTGCATTAAAAGGGAAAACGGATACAATCCGGAGCGGACTCCGACCAAGATCTAGGAGGCTGGTTCCTCCTAAGACCCCTCTCTCAAATGAGAGCCAAACCCTAATGATCAAAAGATCCCTAAACACTCCCATACCTCCTCCTTATATAGGGAGGAGGGGGCTCACATGACAATAAACAATAAAATTAATACTTAATTAATATTAATTAATTAATTAATATGAGTTAATTAATTAATACCAATTAATTACACTAATTAACTAAGGAGGTTTCCACATGCGCTCTTCGATAGTTTTGATGATGCGTGGCTCCTCCGGCGAGTGCGTGCGCGTAACAATTAGTCACGACAAAAAAATCATGGCTAATATTTTATTTCATTTATGTAGATTTCTCTAGCATTAAATATGGATAAAAGTTGGATTGATCTGCGAAATAAGCTTCATTTGAACACATTCAAGGTGTTGACAAGTTTCTGGATTATGCTTATCAAAATAAAACAATAATTTTGAGACTCGCATTTATTGCCCTTGCAAAAAATGTTGTAATACTTATCTTGTGGAGAGGGATGCTTCTCGTGAACATATAATTATAAATGGTTTTCTATCTAAGTACAAGATATGTACCCTTCACGGGGAATCATATTGTTCTATATCTAGCAGTGGGGATGAACAACGTTCTGATTTGAGAGATGATATGATGGGAATGATACATGAAGCAATTGGAATTCCACCTGTTGGTGCTAGTCTATATGAGAATCCGCCATCATTAAGCAGTCCAAGAATGGATGGTCCCAGCGAAGAAGATGTCAAATTTATAAAACTTGTTGAAGATGCAGAGTGTTCACTGTATCCTAATTGTACCAAGTATACATCATTGTCTTTCATAATTAGGTTACTGCAAGATAAAGTCATCCATGGATGGACGGATACCTCATTCACATGGCTATTGGAGTTTCTTATCGATGCTTTTCGAACATAAAGATACCTAAGTCTATTATGAATCTCAAAAAATTACTAAAGATTTGAGATTTTTCTTTTGAGACTTGGGGATGCGTGCCCCAACAATTGCATAATTTTTAAAGGAAATATATTACACTTGAAAATTGTGAGATATGTGGTGAGTCACGATACAACAACTCAATGACAATGAAAATGACATGCAAAAAACAATTACAAAAATTCCAGCAAAATAAGTAAGATATTTTCCTTTGAAACCGAGATTGAAGAGGCTATTCATGTCATCAAAAATAGCAAGTTCGATGTAATGGCATGCAGAAGAACGTACTAATGATGATACTATGAGGCACCCAGCTGACTCTCCAACTTGGAAAAAGTTTGATAAAGATTATCCACAATTTGCAGCAGAGTGTCGCAATATTAGACTTGGTTTGACATCTGATGAGTTTAATCCATATAGAACCATGTCCATTGCTCACAACACATGGCCAGTTGTTTTAATTCCCTATAATTTACCACCATGGATGTGCATGACACAATCTTTTCTCTTTCTTACTGTACTAATTGATGGACCGAAAGGACCTAGTAATAAAATTGATGTTTATCTTCAACCATTGATTGATGAATTGAATGAATTATGGAATGATGGTGTGGCTACATATGATGCATCAAAAAATCAGATGTTTACACCGTGTGCAGCATTATTTTAGACAATTAATGACTATCCTGCATATGCAAACTTATCAGGATGGAGTACAAAAGGTCAGTATGCTTGTGCAAATTGTAATTTGCAAACTAAATCACAGTGGCTAACAAACGGAAAAAAATATTGTTACTTGGGTCATCGTCGATGGTTATCCAGTGGGCATAGGTTTTGAAGAGATAAGGCAGCTTTTAATGGATGTCGTGAATTTGAAGTGAAACCTCCTATGTTAAAGGGAAGTGATATCACGACACAACTGAATGATGTACTTACTGAGTACAAAAAGATGATCTTAAACAAAGGAAGAAAGAAGATAATTGTAGAGTTATTAATATTGGTCAAAAAGGCTGGAAGAAAAAAAGCATCTTCTTTGAATTGTCATATTGAGAGAGTTTCCAAACACGTCATTTCACTTGACGTAATGCACCAAGAGAAGAATGTGTGAAAATTTGCTTTATACAATATTGAGTGTTGTAGGAAAATCAAAAGATGGCTTAAAAGCAAGACGAGATTTAAAAGAAATGGGTGTTCGAATAAAATTGCACCCACAACACCTTGCATCCGGTAAGGCCTTCTTACCTCCAGTTCGTTTTTCAATGAATAAAGTACATCAAGATGTTTTCCTATGAGTGTTAAAAAATATCAGAGTGTCGGATGGTTATGCGTCTAATATTTCTCGATGTGTACATTTGAAAGAGAGAAATATTTGGGTCTTAAAGTCATGAATGCATATTATTATGCAACAATTCCTTCCAATAGCCATAAGAGAAGTATTGTCATCAGATGTTGTAAAGGTTTTTATTGAGTTATCTAATTTCTATAGACAATTATGTTCAAAGGTTATTAAACATGTTGACCTTAAGATCATACAAGAATGCATAGTTCTTACACTATGTCATCTTGAAAAGATATTTTCACCTTCTTTTTTTGATATTATGGAGCATCTAACAATACATTTAGCTGAAGAGGCCTCCATTGGTGATCCGATGCAATTTCGATGGATGTATCCTATTGAAAGGTAATGAACATTTCATATACTTGAATTTATATATATATATATATATTACTCAAATTTCCAAAAAAACCCAAAAAAAATCTTCTTAAGCAAAGATATAATAAACAAGTTCATTTCGTTATATTACTCAAAAATACCCAAACCATATTCATGAGGTTCAGCAAAGATATGATAAGTGAAATTTATATTTTAAATATGAATAAAGATAACAAGATATAATGTATGAATTTCTAAAAATTTTAAAGACTTGAAAGAATGGATACTTAAAATTCTGATTTTTTATGAAAATATTGCACCATTTAGGCTTTGACTTGCCTTCATGACGACTTAGATGGCAGAGCATAAAACGTCTCTTAGCAACAAAAAACTCACTACTACTTAGTAGCAAAAAGAAAAACTGCAGTACTCCAAAAAAAGGATCATCACGCACCCCCCTGGTAAAATCCAGGGGCAGATCCAGTAGGTACCAATAAAACTTGATTGACTCTCTCATAAATGTGTGCCAACGGAAGATAGGATATATATCTGCACATAAATATAATACTTTGAAAAAAAATTTAATTAACTAGGAAAATAAGAATAAAGACCCAAATTCACTGGGTATTAAACTACCAACAGTTAGGTTACACAATTCTGAATAAGAAAAAGTTTGTCAAACTGTTTCTAGTTCATCTAGGGCCTTAAGTTGACATAACTACAATCGTTCGTCGGTTTTTTTTTTATAAAGACATTGCCGCACAAAATAATCATGCAATTTTATATTCAGAAACACTAAAAACAGTAAACAACCAGTTTCATTTCCTAAGGGTAACTGACGCGGGACGGATGTGACAGGGTGTGTATGTGCCCTAATGAAACTTTAACGGGTGAATGTAAACGTAATGTCTTGATGGATCTAAATGATGTAATGCTAAGACAATTATCCAACAAGTAATTGCAACAAATTATAAAATTAATCTAGGCAACGCAAACATGCACAATAGAGATTAGGTGTTAGAAACAAAGAGCACATTCTAATGAGAACTAAAGTAATATGGCTTAGGTCAAATACTCGGTGAATAAATCTTTCAGGTAATTTAGAAGATTGGGCAAACTTTCACCAATTAATATCTCAAATCGTAAGCAATTCAACAAGTGCTCAACACAAAGTGAAATAGACTTTTAAATTAAAGCTTACACAAGCATTCAAGACCAAATTGGGAGATTTGCTGTAATTTCAAGCATCAGACAGCAGTTCCAAGGCCGCTATGTTACCGGTTGCTGACTTTTTGCACCACTTTGGGGTTCCTGGAGGTCGTATAATGATGGGGAAAGTCTGCCAGTTAGGGAACTCCCAAATGGGGGCTGTTGGTTGCAGTCGGGGAGGGCAGAAGTTGCGCAAATTTTGCAGACGAGTGAAACCAAAAGCCAAGTGCACTGGCAGGCAGCAAGGCGTGGTCAAAGGAGAGTGGAATTCTTGCCAGAGGAGAGTCGTCTTGGGGTGGAACTAAAAACAGTGACTCCAACCTATAGAAACAGGGATTCGAGACCGTCCCTAGCTGGAATAGCAGCCCCAAATGACGGGTTCTATTGCTGGAGTGCGTCTGGCAGTCAGATTCTGGACCACATGATGCTAGAATTCTACAGGAAGCGCACTGTCTTGTGTTGGAACACAGTTGGGACTCAGATCATTTCATTATAGAAAAACCAAAAATATAATAAAACCATACTTTGTTTTTTTCATCTTAAGCATTTAGTTTCGAGAGTATCTATCTTGGGATTTTCAAGCCATTAGTTTATCATAGATTGATAGATTTAAAACGTCTGGGGTTAAGTTTTAAATAATATCTTGTGTTTTCAATCTAAATAGAGAATTTGTTTTTAAACACTAATTAGCTTCTAGTTTATCTAAAATAGAGGCATGTGTATTATGTTAGAAAAACAACCTTAGACTTCAATTATCACAACCTCAAGCCTTTCAAAATTTAGGAACGTTCAAATTACTAAGTTGCTCTCAAATTCTTTATTGTTAAAAATCTAGAATTTTCCTTGAAAACCCTCATTCCCTTACCTTTATTAAATACCCATTTTGAGTAGGCATGAATATAGAAGAAGAAAAGAACCCATTTGAAAATGCAACTGAGTATCAGTGAAAGTGATTAATATAATCAACCTTGCTTTGATACCAATTGAAGGTGAGGTTAGATCTTAATATTACTCTAGAGGGGGGGGGGGGGGTGAATAGAGTATTAAAAGTTTTACTTAATTTTATAGCGGAATTAAATTAGTGATATATATATGTGTATTGAGTGAGTGATTTATAAAACAAATACAGAAATCAGCACACAGCACAACAACACAGAAAATCACAAGCACAGAGACACAAGGGTTTTTATAGTAGTTCCCCAATAAATCTGGGTACGTCTACTCTTCTACCACACTTGGTAGGATCCACTAGGTTTTTGATCAGGTGCCCTATCACAAAGGGGTTTTGTTCAGGTGTCCACACACCAAGGAGCTTTTGATCAGGTGCTCTAACCCAACTACAGTTTTTTGTTCAGGTGCCCTGCCACCAAGGGGTTAACTTTTGAAGGGAGTTAAAACCCTATCAAGATGGAATAAGAAGGGGTTATGAAGTTCTTCTCTGTCAATATGCTGAGAGAAGACTCTAGTGGATTTGATGATGTAAAGCTCCTCTGTCTGATGTAAAATTGTTGATAGTAGATGGCTGGAGCTTTCACTTGAAAATAGATCTTCCTTTAGCTGATGAATCTGAGAGAAATAGTTCTTCAGATTATTGTTGCTCTTTTTAAGATCTGAACTTGCAGCAGAGATCTGAGAGATGGTGTTGATGTTGTTCTCAGTGAAATGAAATTGCTGCTTGAGGAAGAAGATGAAGATGAAGATGATCTATTTTTGTTCTTCTTGTAATTCCTGTAACTCTCTTCTGTATTCCTCTTTTTCCTTTCTTTTTCTGTACAACTATGTGTAATATGTTCTGTAATGTTCTGTCGTGAAACACTACCAGAAAAGGGACTTTTAGCCAGGGCAAATTGCTGTGGCTAAAAGTCCTAAACCGTGGCAAAAGGCTTTTAGCCACGGCCTGCCCACGGTAAATGGGCATGGGCAATGCGCACGTGGCAAATAGTATTCGCCACGCCCGCTCCGTGGCTAATAACCTTTAACCACGACCTTTAGTCACGGATTTAAACCACGGCTAAAAGTCCAAGTTTTATCGTCTATTAGCCACGAAATCTCCACCGTGGCTAAAAGTCCAGTATCATCCTCATGTACCACGCCTTCGGCCCATGGCTAAAGCTATTACATATGATAACTATTAGTCACTGCAAATTGCTGTGGCTAATAGTTTCCTTTATATTTATTTTGCAACAATTTTTATAATATGATTAACTATTTGCCACGAATTTTTCCCGTGGCTAAAAACTAAGTTTATAGTATTTGCCACGATTCCACCCCGTGGCTAAAATTTATTTCATGTTTCATTAATTATACACAATTTTAAAAAAATTATAATTAATCAAATACAATTACCAATGATCATCAAATTACTAATAAATTAATCAAACTAACACCCGCAAATAAGTGTTTGTACTCTTTTATTTTATCTCATTTTCTCCTCGATGAACTTTTCATGTACTCCCAAAAACTATGAGCTCCTATCTAGCTAAACCATCAACACAACTTTTTGGAGAAACATTTGGTACCAAAATAATGAATATTAAAAGGAGACAATTTTTATCTTAATATATATATACACACACACACGATATATGCATAAAAAAGCACAATATTAATTCATATAAATTGTCTTCAATAGTTTATAGCACAAACCAAATCAAATCATTCTTAAACTCCAAATGTAATCATTCCCAAACCACAAAATAAAACCAATAAAAAAACTACTGCATATTAATTAATTTTTTGATTGATGCACCATGCCCTCCAACTCTCCGTCTTCTAAATCATCATGTTCATCTCCAACCTATAAAATTTCAAATATTACAAGTTTTTAAAAAAATTAGCAATTGAAAAGTAACATTAAATACAAACCTGTCCAGTGCTAGATGGAATGGAAGAGTCGTCACTTCTATTCATTGTTAGTGTTAATGGAATGCCAGCACGCTCTAAAAGCACTTGCATATTTTGTTGAACACGTGTCATTTCATCCATTTGTGCTTTCATTTGAGTAATTGAGAATCAACTTGAGATTGCACCTCCTCTCGAATTTGTGAACGAATTGAATTTGATGCTTCCTCGTTTAATTGTGGATTGCCTATACCAGAACCCCATGTACGCACACGACCATGGCCATCCTCTCCCATGACCTTAACAAAGCAAGCATCTTTATATTTTGGAGTGCGCTCCTCCTCGGGCAACTTTTCATACAAACTAGTCACATCATCCTGCATTATGAAGATACAAAATAATTTCTATTATTCATTTTTTTCTTGGAAGGAAAGTCTATAATAAAAATGGATCTTACAATAAGCTCTTAACTTCAAGCTCAATCTTTCCATGTTTGTCAGTTCGTGTTCTTTAAAAACATTAAGTCTATCCATTTCAACTCCCTCTACCTCCATCTAAAAAATAATACATTATATTACATTAATCTCAATTGAATGCATAATTATAAATACTTTTAGTTAATTAATTACCTTTTGTCGAATGGAGCGAAATGACGATCTTCCCATCTTATGATATCCTCCTTGACACTCACGGTTGAATGAATTTTGCGCTGATATAGACTTTATAGTATCTTGCCCCCAGTACTGAACAAGTGTTCTCCACTGATCAGCAACAACACGATCTGGGACGATAGATAAACACTCCTCATCTGTTTTATATATATTATAGTTATGACGTTTGATGTAATGTTTCCATTCTCTCCATCTCTCTCCAATTATAGGCAAGCATTTAGTTCGAAATTCTTGAGGTGCATCTGTATTATCTTGCACTTACACCGTAAGATAATTAGAATTAAACAATATTATTTATGTTTTTAACTTGTTAAAAGAATAGCATATATACCTGTATCTCCCGCCACAAACCATCAAGAACATCATCAGGTAAATCACTCCATCGTGCATATGTTAGCGATACTTTAAATCCATTCCTCGCTAGCAAACCAAGTTGTCCTATTAAAGGTTGCTCACACTTACCAATAGGAAACCCATGCTTATCAAAATCAATATGAAACCGCTCTCCCGTTCCCCATGTTGAAATGCCTTGAGCTCCACCACGTCCTCTCTTACTACTATTTAATTCTGAGGCACCTTCATAAAAATGACAAAATTATATACCTGATTGATGGTCTTGGATGTTTAGTGGCTCGAAATACTGACTTAATAGTGGTTGCAGGAATAGAAAGTGGTACTGGATGTGTAGTGGGAGGGGAAACTGAAGGTGTAGTGGTGAAAGATTCATTTAGTGATGGTGGATGTGTTGTGGGTGAAGCCAGTTGTTTTTGGCATTCATAGCCCGTCCTGCAAGCTTTTTCTTCCCCATTCCTGCACAAAATTTTAATTGAAGATAATAATATTAATAGTAATATTGACATTAAATTTATTGAAAATAAGTGATCTGGGCGCCCGCTTCGCTATTTTTTCAGTTAATTGGGCGCCCGGTTCGCTGTTTTTTCAGTGAACTGGGCGCCGGTTCGCTGTTTTTCAGTGAACTGGGCGCCCGGTTCGCTGTTTTTCAGTGTTATAAATAATTGGCAATCCAAAAAAAATTGCTTACCACAAAAGAGTAGGGAACTGGAAAGCTGGAGACTGGAAGAGAGATCTGCACTGCACCGTCTAAATCACCAGCACAAATCAGTAATGGAAAGCACAAGCAGGATTGAATTGATGAAATGAAGAAGAAATCTTCTAAATTTGAATGAATTCCAATTGTTTAATATACAATATTTTTTACCCAGAATCTTACCAAATATTATTTTTACTTATATATTTTTACTAAGTTGCCAAATATGATTCAGTAGGAATGTCATATATATTATTATGTATGTTTAAATTATAAGCTAGAGACAATTTAGTAAAAATAAAAATAAGTATGTTTTTCTGGCATTCCTACTGAATCATGTCAATCTTCTGTATGTTGCTACAAAATATAATGATGTGAAAACTAACTGGAGAAAGAAATTTCAACCAGCTAAGCTGAAATGATATCACTTGTAGAGCAAGAAAGGCAATCCTCAACATGATAAATATACAATCTAAAAGATCTCGCAATATTAAACCAAGAAATCTTGGCCTCGTTTGGCGCGGATTATCATCCGCGCTAAATAGCGGCGCGCTGATCCCCGCTGCCCGACCGCTGCCCTACCAAACAGCGTGGGACTGCGACCGGGCGGTGCCGTCCTCCCGACCGCGGCGGATCATCCCCGCCAAGCGAGGCCCTTATCAGATATGTTGGGCACAGATTATGTTTATATGTTTTCGCTCTCATAATTTCAAAAATTTTGATTTCTGAGCCAAAATTTATGTTCTCCTTTTCAGAAATAACATTTCTGAAGCAAATTTTGGGGAAAACAAGAATTTTTTTGAATAAATTCTTCATGCACAAAAACAGGAAGAAAGCTAAAAACAAACTGAAGTCTAAATAATATGGATGAGAAATATCAACCCACCAAATCAAAAGGAAGACCACCAAACAATAGCCAGCCAAGCATTATGGTGAATAGATCCTGCGCAAAAAAACATAATAACAATGAGCACAATATCCCTAGAATTCCGTCTGTTCGAGCTTCCATGGAGAGCTGAGTATTTGGTACCTTCAGATTACCACAGATTTCAAATCTGCTGCATGCAATTCAGCTGCTCAAAATTATTTCCACATACGATCATAAAAGCAATATGAGCAGCTGACTTGTAATCTTATTAACTAGAGCAAAATTAATATCCCTAATTAAAACACAAGCATGCACTTATGGCTTACATAATGTCGCTTTTTTATTCTACGAATTTGTGTTCTAAGTTCTTCCCCGGTGACAAGTAGTTAGTGATGCCATTGATGCACAATCGTGCATGCTTCCAAACTTATGAGTGCATTTGGGTGTGTGGGATCCATGCTTCATTGGATGAATAATGCATGTGTTGAATTTGAAATGCAGGAAGAACATTTAATCTTCAATTATGTCATTATCAATGTCATTATCAACATCCAATTGTGCATCATCAACTAAGACACCATCAACTCCATCTCTAACCCAATGAACATCATCATCACGCGCATATATTCTATCATCTAATTCTTGTTGGCTTAGTGGTTCAACTTGAGGCACAAGCTGAGAAACATGGTCTGAATCCTGAAGTACATATCAAATGAATCTCAAATTGTCAGCTGCATAACAACTTCCCAATCGAGCTCTAAAGGATCTTTGACATAACACACCTGCTCTGCTTGAGTGGCTAATATAAATGGCTCATCTGTCAGCTTGTTATGCTTGTACAACAAATGATTGAAGTTTACAAGGGTGAAATTAAACTCATCAACCTTTTTACCTACCTGAGGATCAATCCAATCACATTTAAATAAGATATACTTGAATTCATTAGTATAATGAATCTCAAAAATATCAGTTAACTTCCCATAATAAGTGACACCTCCAATACGAGGGTTCTTATCCTTTGAACTAGCATAGCTCATAGTGTTTGCTTTGAGCATCACACCACTATTTTGTGTATTTCTTCTACTATCCATGTACTTTGTACGAAAACGGAATCCATTGATAAAATATCCATTATATCTCCATGACCAATCACTTGGTCCTTCACTAAGATGCTTAATTTCCTCTGATATATTGATATCGCTGGATTTGACCTACATAAGTAGTTAAATAATTTTATAGATAATCATAATGCTTTAATAAAAATATTGTTGAATATACTCACATGTTGTTTGAACCATAAATGAAAAGATTCATTATGAAGCTTGTCAATTTGATTTTTGGTTGGTCGAGGAAAATCTTTTCTTAGTGATTCAATGTGTTTCCTATAATAAATTTCACCATCATAAACAACTAATACAAAAGATATTAAACTTGAATAAGTTCTAGAAACTCACTCTAGAAATATGGTGATTGCATCTGTGTTGAAAAGAACATGGCGATGCATTTGTGTCAATGTAATTTCATCAAGAAGCATCTTTTTGCCTCTCTTGAAAGGACGACCAGAAACATAACTTCCATCATAATTTCTACTTGGGCGATTAGACTTTGTTTCCACTCCATCTAGGTATCTCTCGCAGAAAATTCATGCATTCTTCCATAAGATAGCCTTTAGCAATAGAACCTTCGGGATGAGCACGATTACGTACATATCTCTTAAGAGTAAGTAGATACCTAAATTAAAATACACATTATGTTAATAAAAGAAGGTAGAATATTGTCAAATACAAGCAAACATCATTACCTTCCAATGGGATACATCCATCGAAATTGGAACGGGCCAGCAATGGCAGCTTCTTCAGCTAAATGTATAGTTAGATGCTCCATAATATCAAAAATGCTGGTGGAAAAATCTTCTCGAGATGACATAGTGTGAGAACAAAACGTTCTTGCAAGGACTTTAAGTCAATTACTTTGTTACTTTTGGAGCACAATTGTCTATAGAAATTGGATAACTCAATAAATACCTTCACAACGTCTATCGGTAGAGCTTTTCTAATGGCTATTGGAAGGAATTGTTGCATAATTATATGCATGTCATGACTTTTAAGACCCCAAATATTTCTCTCTTTCAAATGAACACATCGCGAAATATTTGAAGCATAACCATCGGGCACTTTGATGCTTTTCAACACTCTTAAAAAGATATCTTGATGTGTTTTATCCATTGTAAAGCGAGCTTGATACAATAAAGTCTTGCCATATGCAAGTAGTTGTGGGTGCAACATAGTGCGAATACCCATAACCTTTAAATCTTGTCTTGCCTTCAATCCATCCTTTGATTTCCCTGTAATGCCTAATATGGTATATAACAAATTTTCTCCTACATTTTTCTCTTGGTGCATCACATCGATGGAATGTCGTACTTGAAGAGACCCCCCAATATGGCAATTCAAAAAAGATACTCTTTTTTTTCCAACCAGGTTTTTTACCAATATTACTTACTAGGTTACGCTCTTCTCTCTTCCTTTTCTTAAGGTCATCTTTCTTGTACTCAGTAAGTATGCCATCCAACTGTGCTAAAATGTCACTTTCCTTTAAATTAGGAGGCTTATCTTCAAACTCTCGATGTCCATCAAAAGATACCTTATCTCTTCGAAACCTGTGCCCACAAGGTAACCAACGACGATGACCCAAGTAACAAAATTTTCTACCATTTGACAACCAATGTGATCTAGTTTGGTGATTACAATTTGCACAAGCACATTTACCTTTTGTACTCCATCCTGATAAATTGGAATATGCTGGATAGTCATTAATTGTCCAAAGTAGTGCAGCACGAAGTGTAAACATTTGATTCTTTGATGCATCATATGTTATCATACCATAACTCCACAGTTCATTCAACTCTTCAATCAACGGTTGTAGATAAACATCTATCTTATTACCTGGCCCCCTTTGGTCCATCAATTAACACAACAAGAAAGAGAAAAGCTTGTGTCATACACATCCATGGTGGTAAATTATAAGACATTAAAACAACCGGCCATGTGCTATGAACAATAGACATGGTTCTAAAAGGATTAAATCCATCAGATGCCAAACCAAGTCTAACATTGCGATACTCAGCTGCAAATTCAGGAAAATCATTATCAATTTTTTTCCATTGAGGAGTGTCTGCAGGGTGTCGCATGATCCCATCATCTATGCATTCTTCTATATGCCATCGCATGAAATGTGCCGTTTTCGATGACATGAATAACCTTTTTAACCTTGACTTAATAGGAAAGTATCTTACTTGTTTTGAAGCAATTTTTGTAGTTGTGCACTCTACATTACCTGAGCTTTCATTAGGTTTTTTATATCTTGATTCCCCACATATCTCACATTTATCAAGTGACAAATCATTTCCTCTGAATAACATACAATTGTTAGGGCATGCATCCCAAGTCTCGTAAGAAAACCCCAAGTCTTTAGTGATTTTCTGAGCTTCATAATAAGATTTTGGTAGTTTTATGTTGGGAAACGCATCAATAAGAGTTTCTAACAACCAAGTGAATGATACATCTGTCCATCCATACATTGTTTTCCCGTGTAGTAACCTAACCATAAAATACAGTGATGTATATTTAGCACAATCAGGGTACAATGCAGACTCTGCATCTTCAACAAGTTTTCTAAATTTGACATCCCCTTCTGTGAAATCATCTATTGGATTATTTGATGTATGTGGATCTTCATGCAAGCTAGCATCAATTACAAGAATGTCAGCTGCCTCATGTATCATTCCAATCATATCATCACTCAAATTTTAAATGATGATTAATTGAGCAATCTCCACTATAATTTTGTGAATGACATAACTCCCCATGAAAACTCCATGTCTTGTACTTTTTTTGAAACCCATGAATAATTATATGCTCATGTGCAACAATTCTCTCTACAAGATAACGGTTGGTACATTTCTTGCAAGGACAGTAAATCCTAGTCTCAAAATCACTTGACTTGTTTTGATAAGCATAATCCAAAAACTTGTCAACACCCTTAATATATTCATCTGAAGTTCTATTTTGCAAATCAATCCAACTTTTATCCATGTTATATGCTCAAGTAACCTACATAGAAGCTCATAATAAGTGATTTACAGGGGGGATTTTAAATTAGAAATCAGTAAAACATGAAAAAGTACACGCAAAGTAAATAAATATCTATTTGCTCCGCTTGACCCTCTACCGGCCAATACTACAGAGCACCCCTACAAACATCAATCACAGAGTCTACTGTGCTTCGCTTAGCCACTACTTGACTAATACCTCAAAGCACACCTAGAATACATGAATGTAAAAGGAGATAGAGATGAAGAGAGTGAAACCTATGACACAATCTGTAGCCGGAGAAGTGCCGTAAAACCAACGATAAGTCCTTCTTATCTTGTTACCTGCTATTTAAAAAAATATTGAAATTAATCATTGATATTATAACTTCACATAATTAGCAGAATTTAAATATCAAAATTAGCAAAATTATTGTAGGAATTCTCTGTGAACTTTCACTCTAAAGATCATCATAATACCTAATTTTACTTGCATTTATCAAAAATATTGCCAAATTATTATAACTCATCATGAAATCTTTTTTGTTACAAAAATCGGATCTTGAAAAATCACAGTTAACACATTCATACACATACAACAACACATTCATACACATACAACATAAACAACATAAACAAGTAAGACCAAACTGTGAAGATTTACGACAATTTTCAGGCTTGAATTAGATGTGGAGGGCTTGCCGGTGGATAAGAACTCTTTGAATGATGGCTGGACTTGTGCTCTACAATGTGCGACAGCACCAAAAAGCAATAATGTTTTGTTCTGGGCGGCTGAAAGCAGGTGTTGGGCTGCAGGTTGGACTCCTGGAAAGGGATTTGTTTGATGTCCTGAATTGGACAGAGGTTGTACAATTCATTGGGCAGCAGTAATACCCAATCTACGGTGATTTCACGCAGAGAATGCAGCAAAATCGGCTTCTGGCAATGGTTGGTCGTTGTTCTGTGCGGTTGGAAGTGGGAGAAGAAACCATAGGAACTAATTGTACACAACCTGATTCTCCTTCAGGATAGGTCAATTCAGGCTACCAGAGGGAGGGATGCTGATCTCGGCTCATATTTTCCCGTCTGCCATCAAAGACACTCACACAACCACATAACACATAAATACACAAACACAACACACAAGCACAAAACACATACAACATCACAGTTAACACATTCATACACAAACACAACACACACAACCACAAAATACATACAACCTGTTATGCAATGCAAGGTAAAATCGAATCATGAAAAAGGGGGCAAAATGTTTTTTATACCTAAACTGAAGGTGGGCCAAGAAGGAGGAAGAAGCCCTCGTTGTTGTCGGAGAGAAGGAAGAAGGAGCGGCGAACTGCAGTGGTCGGCCGATTAGGTCGCCATATGCAATGCTCTAGGGCTTCGCCAGATCGACCTTCGCCGGAGAGGAGAAGGAGTATGGAGCACCACTGGACCTTCGCCGGAGAGGAGAAGGGGGATGAAGTCGACGGTGAGGAGGAGGATCGGCGATTTCGACGGAGAAGGAAGGAGCGCGCCTTGCGGGCGGGGTTCGTTCTGTCGAGAAGGCTGCGCGCAAAACCGAGGACAAAGGAAAAAAGCTCGGTTTTGACCTATAGGTTTTGGCTTAAAAAAATGAAAAATAATTAAGTAAATTTTGTGGGGGGAGAGATTTTTTAGTTTCCCTCCATTATTTTTAGGTTGGTTGCCATAAATTATTAAGAGTGTTTTTTATTAATTATTGAAAAATAAAAAATGATACAACAAAATTATTAAATGTTATTGAAATAAATAATTATAAAATATTGATGTATATTTTTTTACGGTCATTTTGAGTACTCATATGTGTATGTTGCGGGCGAAGCCCATCGTCGCCGACCGGGGTACTGTCGAATGTGGGCGCAAGCCGCTAAGTGTCAGCGAGCACGGGCGAAGCCCGTGCGGAGCTGGTCGTAGTTAATATACAAAAAAAATTGGGCCTGGGGCGCTGCCCCCGGACCCTGCAGGGGGCGCTGCCCCCTTGATCCCCGTCCGCACGGGCTTCGCCCGCAACATGGGGCATTTGATATAAGATTGGGCAGTGAAACCCACAATAACTATACATATAGGGGCAGCATGATACGAGGTTGGGATCTCGGAACCCCCAAAAACTCTTCGTAGCTAGGGGCATTTGATACGAGCCTGAGATCTCAATCATCTTAGGTACAATTCGTTTAATTGGCTCATCGATGTTGTCATTTTTGTGGTTATCGCGTGCAACTCAGTTCCTACTATTCCTTAGAACATTCACCTAGCGCCTCATTGATGTAATCATATTCTCCATATGAAAAAAAATATCTTGGTATGATCGCAGATAACAATTTGATGAGATTATTGAACTACAAGCCAAATATTAGCTACCTGATGTGTCGGCGCTAGAAGTTACGTATGATTACAATTCGATAACATCGATCATATTCATAGTGAACACATGCATTCATCATAATTATTCGTATAAAGTTCACGACGTTTGAGATCGTTGCTAGCTATCATCAATATTATAGCTTCATCAATATTATAGCTTCATCAATATTATAGCTTCACATAATTATTCGAAAGTAGTTCTGCTCTTAGATTGAGTGTTGTTGATCTCCTCATAGCACGTGATGTATAGTATATACATGATTGAATGGCATGTGACACAAATTTATTAAGTATTTGAGAATTAATGTCTAAATTAATATTAATATATTTATGCATATGTTATGAATAAATTAAAAAATTAAATTTTTTTTAATTATCTCATAATAATTTTTTGCCACGGCAAAAAAACCGTGGCTAATACTTATGTATTGACCACGAACTAAGAATTGTGGCTAAAATATTAGCCACGAATTAGGAAACCGTGGCTAATAGTATTTTTTAGCCACGAATTCGGTAAACCCTGGCTAATGTTGTCTTTTTTGCCACGAATTTGCCATCCGTGGCTAATACTTACTTATTAACCACGAATTAGGGGGCCGTGGCTAATATTTAACTATTAGCCACGATTTTGGACCCGTGGCAAAAAAAGTGTGGCTAAAAGTCATTTTTCTAGTAGTGAAAACTGCTGAGTAATACTGTATATCTTCTTTCCTTTTCTTTTTCAAATATTTCTCTGATTTGAAAATCAAATCAATAGAATAAGGAATATAATAAATCTGGGAACCATAAATCTGACACGCCGTATATCTCTTTCCTTTTCCATGAAATGTTCTTTTTCCATTAAATGTCAATGACTATTTTCTCTCGGGAAGGAATATAATAAGGAAGGAAATAAATCTTGTCTTATCTGGGATATAGATCTGTTGTTATAGACGATATGAGTTCAGACAATAGAATAATATAATCTGTCTGAAATAAATCTGCTCTAGAGAAATTTTCGGCGACCTGAGAACCAAGTTCGTCGATCTCAGAGCTGAGTTCGTCGAACTAAACATCTGATAAAGATTCGTCGAACGCAGACTGGAGTTCGTCGAACTGAATATTTCGTCGACCCTTGAGCCTGGATAATTTCGTCGACCGCTGAGATTGGTTAATTTCGTTGACCGCTGAGAGGACAATTTCGTCAGCCGCTGAGCCGCTGAGATGCTAGTTCGTCGAACGCAGGAGCAGGTCGTTCGTCGAACGCAGAGAGCATGTCGTTCGTCGAACGCAGAATGCATGCAGTTCGTCGAACGCAGGATGTAAGCCGTTCGTCGAACGCAGAGAGCAAGTCGTTCGTCAAACGCAGAACCTGAATGATTTCTTGAGTTCTAACAGCCTGAACTCTTGACCCATAGACTATACATTGGGGTCAACTTGATCCTAGTCAACAGATATTGATCCTAGCCCAAATCAGTAATAGGGTTGTTCCAACAATCTCCCCCTATTTGGGTTATGACACTATTTGACAAAACTTAAATAATAAAACAAACAACAAAACAACAGAGCATATATATATCTGTTAGGTTTTTAATTTTCATCAGATATAAAAAAATATGATACTCTGAGTTTTGAGATTTACATTGAAAAGAAAACTAATAAAAAGAACCTTTGTCTTTCTCTGAATTCTGCTTTCTGAATTCTGAATTCTGATTTTGTGTTTCTCAGATTTTTCTGAATTCTGATTAGCTGAGCTTGTATCTGCTATATTTCAACTTTCTGAATTTGTTGATCGGAAAAGCTTTATAATCTGAATTTGATATCTGCTCTAACAGGAATTATTTTTTAATCTGCTTTGCTACCAATCAGAAATTGAATCTGCTATAACATCTTCTCCTAACTCTGTCATAATCTGAATCTGTATCTGTTGCTTCTTTTATATCAAAAGCTGTATCTGAAATTGCAATAAATGTTAGCCTGAGAGCATCTCCCCCTGAGACTGGAGCTTCTTCAGCTTTCTCCCCTTGCCTAGTTCATAGAACATCTCCCCCTGAGCAAAACACTGCATCATATGGAGCTTCTTCATAGAACTTCTCCCCCTGCCTAGTTTCAGGAAGGCCTGAAGCTAGGCCCCTTGAAGAAGGGACATTTGATGGAGGTAGGGAAGGATGCAATCTTTATATTACTATTGTTCCTGCAAATTAAAATAGAGATCAAGTACAAAGGGACTGGAAAGAGAAGCAATTCTGTAGGCATTCAGTTACAATGAAAAAGATTTAATTAAAATGACAGATCAGAAATGAAAGCTTCATCAAAATTGGGTTCGACGAAAAATAGATTTTCGTCGATCTCGGTTCGACGAACTTGATGACTTCGTCGATCTCCGTTCGACGAAAAACTTGATTTCGTCGATCTCAGTTCGATGAAGAGATGGGATAAGTAGAAAACTTAATTTTTATCAGATTGAATCTCCATCTATCATTCCTAGCTGATTTAGAAAGAAAATATGTTTCTTTTCATCCAATGGCTTGGTGAAAATATCAGCTCTTTGCAAATCAGTAGAAATGAACTGTAGGCAAATTTTATTTTTATCCACATTATCTCTGATAAAGTGGTGCCTAATTTCTATGTGTTTAGTCCTACTATGCAGAACTAGATTTTGTGCTATAGATATTGCACTAGTATTATCACAAAATATAATTGAATTATTTAAGTTGACACCATAGTCTGGGAGCTGATTTTGTATCTACAATATTTGTGAGCAGCAACTGCCTGCAACTATGTATTCAGCTTCAGCTGTTGATGTGGACACATATGTTTGTTTCTTACAAAACCAAGATACAAGCCTATCACCAAGAAACTAACAAGTTCCTGATGTGCTTTTCCTGTCTACTCTGCATCCAACATAATCAGAATCTGAGAATCCAGTTAATTCAAATTCTGATGCTGTTGGATACCAGAGTCCTAGATTAGGACAACTCTTTATATATCTCAAAATTCTTTTTAATAAAATTAGGTGAGATTCTTTGGGGTTTACTTGGAACCTAACACAAATACAAGTAGCAAACATTATATCAGACCTACTAGCTGTTAAATAAAGTAGTGAGCCAACAATTGCTTTATATACTTTCTGATCAACAAGTTTCCCTGATTCATCAGTATCAACAACAGCATTTGAGGGCATGGGTGTTTTCATGGTGAAAGCATCAGACATACCAAACATTTTCACTAATTCCTTAGCATACTTGGATTGTGATATGAATATGCCATTGGGAGTTTGCTTCACTTGAAGACCAAGGAAGTATGATAATTCACCCATACTACTCATTTCAAATTTTGATTGCATTAGGTTAGAGAATCTTTTGCATAAATTTGAATCAGTAGAGCCAAAATAATATCATCTACATATATTTGAACTAGTAAAGTTTGATTTTTATGTATCCTGAAAAATAGGGTTTTATCAACTATGCCTCTACAGAAATTGTTTTCCAAAAGAAAATTAGCTAAGGTCTCATACCATGCTCTGGGAGCTTATTGTTTGAGACCATAGAGAGCTTTATTAAGCTTAAATACATAAGAGGAGTGAGTTGGAGAGATGAAAACCTGGTGGTTGTTCCACATAGAGTTCTTCTTTGATGTCTCCATTAAGAAATGCACTCTTCACATCCATTTGATATACCTTGAATTTCTTGAATGCAGCAAAAGCAAGGAAAATCCTGATAGCTTCAAGTCTTGCAACAGGAGCAAATGTCTGATCATAGTCAATTCCTTCTTCCTGTGAATATCCTTGGACTACCAATCTTGCTTTGTTTCTCACTATGTTGCCTTGATCATCAAGCTTGTTCCTGAAGACCCAATTGGTGCCAATAACTGGATGGCCTTTTGGTCTTGGAACTAAATCCCATACCTTGTTCCTTTCAAATTGATTGAGCTCCTCTTGCATTGCAAGAATCCAATTTGGATCTTGTTCTGCATCTTTTATGGATTGAGGTTCAATCTGGGATAGGAAACAAGTGTGCATCTGATTTTGGTGTAGTTGATGCCTTGTTTGAACACCTACTGAAATATCACCAATGATTTGGGATATTGGATGATCTCTAACTGTGATGTAGTCAACAGTTGGAGTTGGTTCAGCAATGATATCCACTTGGGGAATTTGTTCAGCTGTCACTTGATTTGTGCTGTCAGCAAGATCTGGATGATCATCTTCTTCACTGTCTTCAAGATTTTGTGTTGATGGAAGTAAAGATTCTTCTTTCTGTAGATTCAATCCATTGAGCTCTTCACATAGAGCTGGTACCTGCAAAATATTTTTGGTAGAGGTGGTGTTCCTCTCCTCAATTAATATGTTAGTCTCATCAAAAGATACATGCATGGACTCTTCTATCTTAAGAGTAGATTTGTTGTAAACTCTATATGCCTTACTAGAAAGTGAATATCCAAGGAATATGCCTTCAGCAGCTTTTGCTTCAAACTTCCTGAGATACATCTTGTCATTGTTGTGCACATAGCATTTACATCCAAATATCTTAAAATAGTTAACCTTGGGCCTTTTATTCTTAAGTAATTCATAGGGAGTCTTGCCCTTAAGTTTATGTATCAGGCTTCTGTTCAACACATAATTAGCTGTGTTCACTGCCTCTGCCCAAAAAGAGAGTGGCAAGTTTGCATCAGCAAGCAATGTAGTTTCTGATTCAATTAGGGTTCTATTTTTCCTTTCAGCTACCCCCATTTTGTTGAGGAGTTCTAGGAGCAGAGAAACATTGCCTGATCCCTTCTTTTCCACAGAATTCTCTCATCAGAAGAGATTCAAACTCAGTGCCATGATCACTTCTGATCAATGCAACTAGAGTAGAGTACTCAATTTTGATGGACTTGAGAAAGTCTGTCAGAACACTGAAGGTGTCAGACTTGTTCCTAAGAAAGAACACTCAAGTGAATCTTGAGAAGTCATCTACAATAACTAGAGAGTAATGCTTCCCTCCTAGATTTTGTATTGCAGTAGGTCCAAAAAGGTCCAAGTGCAGTAAGTACAAAATCCTAGGTGAATCACTCTTGGATAGAGATTTAAAACTACTTCTAGTTTGCTTACCTAATTGACAAGCCCTGCAAAGTCCTTCCTTCTTGTATGAACCAGAAGGCAGTCCTCTAACAATATTGTCCATAGAAAGCTAAGATATAGTTCTAAGGTTAATATGTCCAAGCCTTCTATGTCATAATTCATTAGTTTTACTTATAGAATTGAATAAGCAAATATCAGAATTGGCAGAGTCAAAATTGACTAAATAAATATTTCCATGTCTAATACCAGATAATACATTTATGTTTTTATTATTGGTAATAAGACATAAGGAATGATTGAAAGTTACCTGATAGCCTTCATCACATAACTTGCTTATGCTGATGTGGTTGTGCTTCAGACCCTTGACATAAGCTACCTCCTTGAATGTAACTGCTCCAACTTTGATCTATCCATAGCCTTTGGTTTGTCCACAGTTGGAGTCTCCAAATATCACCTTGGGTCCAAGCTTTGCCTTGTAGTTGCTCAGGTTGGCCTTGTTTCCTGTCATGTGTTTTGAACAGTCACTATCCAAATACCATTGTCCATTCTTGCTTGGATAGTTGTGTACATGCAAAATAGAAAAATAAACTAGTTGTTTTTTACCCAGACTACCTTGGGTCCTTTTGATTTACCACAAAACTCTAAAATAAAAGACATTTCAGGCTGGTCCTTGTAACCTTGTGGATGATATCTCCTTGGAGGAATTATCCATTCGGTGAAAGGATTAAAAGTATGTGAAGAATAAAAATTCTGTAAATTTTCTGTATATCTTCTGTTCGACGAACTGGGTTGAGTTCATCGGTCGCCGTTCGACGAATGGATGTGCTTTCGTCGAGCACCGTTCGAATAATGACTATACAGGAAATCTATCTTCAGAGTTCGTCGATCTCCGTTCGACGAATTCGTCTGATTTCGTCGAGCTCCGTTCGACGAATTCTACTGAATTCCCTTATTCTTGACAACCTTGCTTGAAATGTTTTTATTTACATCTACAACCTCTTTGCTCTTAGTAGAAATGAATTTTATAGGTGTAGAAAGTATGTTCTTCTTAATAAGAGGCGGCTCACTTGATGATGCACCCAAGCCTAGTTTGCCACTTAATCTGGCATTTACTGTGCTTGTAATGTCCATCAGTTTGATGCTTCTCCCATTTAGGGATTCTTCAAATTTCTTGGCCTCGGATAGTTTATTCTCAATGAGAATAATTTGTTCTCTAGAGGCAGCCAAATCTTTCTTAAGATTAGCATTTTCTTCACTTAATTTGTTCATTTCAGCTAGCTTATTTCTGTGAGAGATTATTTCCTTCTCAGATTTTATTAAGTCTAAGCAAAGAACTTTGAATTCATCTTTGAATTCAACTGAATTGAAATCAAAATTTGATATTACCTGATCAGTATCATTGTCAGCTTCTGATTTTGATTCTTCTTCATCTGAGTTGTTTGTTGAGGCATTGATAGCCATCATACAGAAATTCTTTTCTTCTTCATCATCAGAAGAGCTGGATGAAGATGCACTTACTGACTCACTGCTTGAGTCATAAATGTCCATCAAGCATTGGTCATTCTCCTTTGATTCTTCTTCATCATCAGATGAGCTGGATGATGATTCTGATTCAGTTTCACTCCAAGTTTCTGCTATAAATCCTCTTCCCTTGTGTTTGTGCTTGTGGGAGGAAGATTTGCTGGAGTGCTTCTTGTCTTCTTTCTCTTTTCTCTTCTCCTTCTTCTGATTCTCTGGACACTCTGGCAGAATGTGTCCAGGTTTCCTGCAGCCATAACAAATAATTTCCTTAGGATTTGATTTGTCATACCTTGGCTTTTCTCTTGATCTGGAGTCCTTCTTTCTGAAGTCCTGCTTAGCCATCTTGTAGAACCTTTTGGCTAGAAGGCTCATGAACTCCATATCTCCTGGAGCCTTTTCTTCTTCTTCAGTAGCTTGGAAAGCTATATTCTTAGCTTCTCCTTCTTGGATGCTGAAGATGAAGTTGATTGTTCAGCTTCTCTGGATTTGATAAGCTGCTCATAGGATTTGAGTTTGCCTAACAAGCTCTCAGTTGAGATCTCATTAAGGCTTCTGGCTTCCTTGATTGGCCAGATCCTAGAGTCCCATGTGCTGGGGAAGCACATAAGGATCTTATCATTGATCTCAGTGATAGAGATCACTTTGTCCAAGGTCTTCAGCTCATTGATAATGAGGCTGAGCCTATTGTATATATCAGCAACTATTTCAGATTCTCCCTTTTTGAAATTCTCATATTGAGAAATAAGGTGAGATCTTCTGTCCTTTCTTTCATCAGCTGATCCTTCAACCATATTGTTGAGTGAGATCCATATCTCCCTTGCAGAAGTGCATTCCACCACTCTTTGGAAAAGGTCATCAGACATTGTTTGTGCTAGAATGTTCATAGCTTTGGCATCTGCACTTCTTTGCTTCTTTTGTGCATCTGTCCATTCAGGTGGTGGAACAGCATTGTTTGTTGTTGAGGCTTCAGCACTAGCTGTTGTTGTAGGAGCTGGAGGTCCTGTCAAAATAACATTGAAGATTTCCTCATCAATAAAATTCATGTACAATCTAATCCTTGCTTTCCATAGTGCAAACTTATTGAGATTGCACATAGGAGGTCTTGTGCTAGAATATTCTTTGTTCTGTGCCATGAGTTTTTTTAATAAAAATAAAAATCTAAAATAAATTAAGATCTAATTAATCTTTATGATTCAGGTGTTAGCCTGTAAAAATCAACTACCCTCCGATACCAATTGAAAGTGTAATTGAGTATTAGTTGAAAGTGATTAATATAATCAACCTTGCTTTGATACCAATTGAAGGTGAGGTTAGATCTTAATATTACTCTAGAGGGGGGTTGAATAGAGTATTAAAAGTTTTTACTTAATTTTATAGCGGGATTAAATTAGTGATACATATGTGTATTGAGTGAGTGATTTATAAAACAAATAAAGAAATCAGCACACAGCACAACAACACAGAAAATCACAAGCACAGAGACACAATGATTTTTATAGTAGTTCCCCAATAAATCTGGGTACGTCTACTCTTCGACCACACTTGGTAGGATCCACTAGGTTTTTGATCAGGTGCCCTATCACCAAGGGGTTTTTGTTCAGGTGTCCACACACCAAGGGAGCTTTTGATCAGGTGCTCTAACCCAACTACAGGTTTTTGTTCAGGTGCCCTGCCACCAAGGGGTTAACTTTTGAAGGGAGTTAAAACCCTGTACAGGATGGGATAAGAAGGGGTTATGAAGTTCTTCTCTGTCAATATGCTGAGAAAAGACTCTAGTGGATTTGATGATGTAAAGCTCCTCTGTCTGATGTAAAATTGTTGACAGTAGATGGCTGGAGCTTTCACTTGAAAATAGATCTTCCTTTAGCTGATGAATCTGAGAGAAATAGTTCTTCAGATTATTGTTGCTCTTTTGAAGATCCGAACTTGCAGCAGAGATCTGAGAGATGGTGTTGATGTTGTTCTCAGTGAAATGAAATTGCTGCTTGAGGAAGAAGATGAAGATGATCTGTTTTTGTTCTTCCTGTAACTCTCTTCTGTATTCCTCTTTTTCCTTTCTTTTTCTGTACAACTGTGTAATATGTTCCGTAATGTTGCTGTCGTGAAAACTGCTGAGTAATACTTTATATCTTTTTTCCTTTTCTTTTTCAAATATTTCTCTGATTTGAAAAATCAAATCAATAGAATAAGGAATATAATAAATCTGGGAACCATAAATCTGACACGCCGTATATATCTTTCCTTTTCCATGAAATGTTCCTTTTCCATGAAATGTTCCTTTTCCATTAAATGTCAACGGCTATTTCTCTTGGGAAGGAATATAATAAGGAAGGAAATAAATCTTGTCTTATCTGGGATATAGATCCGTTGCTATAGACGATCTGAGTTCAGACAATAGAATAATATAATCTGTCTGAAATAAATCTGTTGTAGAGAAATTTTTGTCGACCTGAGAACCAAGTTTGTCGATCTCAGAGCTGAGTTCGTCGAACTGAACATCTGATAAAGATTCGTCGAACGCAGACTGAAGTTCGTCGAACTGAATATTTCGTCGACCGCTGAGCCTGGATAATTTCGTCGACCGCTGAGACTGGTTAATTTCGTCGACCGCTGAGAGGATAATTTCGTCGAGCGCTGAGCCGCTGAGACGCGAGTTCGTCGAACGCAGGAGCAGGCCGTTCGTCGAACGCAGAGAGCATGCCGTTCGTCGAACGCAGAATGCATGCAGTTCGTCGAACACAGGATGCAAGCCGTTCGTCGAACGCAGAGAGCAAGCCGTTCGTCCAACGCAGAACCTGAATGATTTCTTGAGTTCTAACAGCCTAAACTCTTGACCCATAGACTATACATTGGGGTCAACTTGATCCTAGTCAACATATAGTGATCCTAGCCTAAATCAGTAATAGGGTTGTTCCAACACCATTTTCAAAGATCCTATGTCAATGAGAATAAGACTTCGTTCCGTAAATATAGACACCCAATAAAAATAAAAAGATTTTATGTCAATGAGAATAAGACTTCATTCCGCAAACATACGCATTAGGTTATTTAAAAATTGAGAAAATTCCCCTGTAAACCACGGTGGGCTCCAAAGAAAAAAATCAAGAGGGGTGAGAGGATAAAATTCATCACCCCTCTTCTTTTGCCATATATATATATATACCCTTTCCCCTTAGCCAATTTATTGTTTCTAGACTTAATTTAAAAAAACTTAAGAGCATAATTAGTAACTTGTATTATTTCCTTCAAAGTTCCTTATAGTTAAGGTTCTTATAATTCTAATCTAATCTCGTTTACTAACGATTGCAATTTTATTTGCTATTTGAAAATCCTAAGAAGCCTTTTGGCTAATACATTTCTCTCTACTCACTACAACAAATTACACTTTTAGTAAGGACTAAAAACGTTATAAAAGGTAACTAATATCGTTACACAAAGTTTTTGTAACGAAATTTACTTTACGTGACGACCGTTACCTAAGGCTCGACGCTAGAAGTTCTTGTAACGAATTTTTATTTGTCGTTACAAATAATTTATTTGTGGCAAACATTATTTCCTCGCAATAAGATGAGTTATAGTAAAGAATATTTCGTTACAAATGTTTGACTTCTTCCTCACTAAAGAAATTATATTTATATATCAAATATATAAATATTTCGTTACAAATGTTTGATTTCTTCCTCACTAAAAAATTATATTTATGTATCAAATTTATTGAAATTAATTTATCATTACAAATAATATTTAAAGTATAAATATTAATTTTGACATCAAATTTCTGAAAGCCTTAGCTAAAGACAAGATAAAATCCCGAAAACACATATATATTATAATTATTAAATTTGTACAACATGTATTTATTTACAAAAAAAAGTATTACATAGAGTAAAGCTCGTATCATCTCATCTACAACAACACAATATTACATAACAATAAGATCAACATGTTTTAAATATGACATCAACTTCGACACTTTTCGACTAATCAATCTTCCATCACTTTTCGACTACTGAATCTTCCGTCACTTTATGACTAATGAATCTTGTCACTTTCCACCACGGCACCAGCACCCTACAAATAAAAGAGAGCAATAGTTAATGTTTAAAAAACATGAGAGTAGAAACATCATACACACTCATATCTTAAAGGGGAACATCTGCATCTTGTAGAAACCTCCAAATACACATAAATGTGGAGCTACAAAGGTAAAAAACAAATCAAAATTCATTACAAATTTCTAGTGCTAAGCCATAGAAAACAAAACTCATATTTGAATTTATCATAACAAATGTAATATACAGTGAGTGGTAATCGTTTAAAAAACTGTGGCATCTTACAGGCAAATTGAATCATCATTATTTGTCATTTATGATAAAAATTTATGTCAGGAGTTTACAATTCACACCTTTTAATCCCATGATTTTCTTGAAACCCAATTTACACCTACTGTACTGTGGTTTCATGTGTATTCACTTTGTACTTTCTCTCCTATTTGAGTGCTAATGGGATATACTAATTAGTTTTAATAGCACAAAACACATCTGAAGCAATATATGCAGCCTGCGCATCTGAAATAATCTACAGGGGAGGTTTTTATCATTTCAAAAGTAAGAGGGGTGCAACCTGCAATTTAGCAAACTGGGGAGGGGGGGGGGGGGGGGGGGGGGGGGGTGTTGTTCACAGATGTTATAAAATATATTTTTATAGGAGAGGTTTTTTCATTTCAAAAGTACGAGGGTATTTTTTTAATCATCTCATGTGGATGTGCAACCTTTATTTAAATTTTAAGCTATGTGGATTTCTAAGAATGTTTAAAATAAATCTGACCGGAGCAAAAAATGTTGCGCCAGACGGACCTCTTGCTAACCGGGGTAGCCATTAGAAGAGAAAAGATGGATGGGGGATACCTGGTAAGAGAATCCAAGAGTGGTAGAATAGCTAGCTCCGGGATGCAAATACTGTTGTGAGGAGAGCGCACACAGTCACAAAACTCTTGCTAACCGGGGCAAGATATTAGTTCTTGATAATTGAAAATTGTAAGAAGACATTCATTATTCATTAATGAATTGAGATGCACTTTGTACCACTCCAATTGTTGATGGCGCAAACAACTTCTTAAAGTGGATCGCCGATTGCAGTTTTTGTAAGCAAGACACCTGCAAATTTTATTAGAAGTCAAGCAAAGCAATATATTATAACAGTCAGCCAGCATTGAAAATTTATAATAAGCATATTTTATCATTTAATTGTACATGAAGCAATAATTCAACCATCACAATGAATGACCACAGTACAATAAAAGTTTGAGTTGTATGAATTAAAATTTAAATAAGTAAATTGTATTGTGGAAACAACCTTCATTTTTGTAGATGATTTGGCAGATGGATGTTGAGGCATTTCAGAATCATCTTTACAAGTAATAAGAGCTGAGCAAGTTTCTATATCTGCAACATTAGTGCAACCCCTGAGAATTGCCTTTGGACTATCCTTAGAAACTTGAACATTATTAGCATTTTGTTTATCTTCTGTTAGCCTGGAAGATACTCAGACGATGTTGTACACATAAGACCACAAAAAGATTGCTCCAATCTGAAATATTTCATGAAAGGTAAACTTTCATCTATAATCATGCTGTAGAATTTAATTATTGCAAATGCTCCGAAATGCCTTGCAAAATGGATTATTCTATAAAAGCGCTGAACTAATATTACATGAAATGATATATAAATCAACAATATAACTCATTGGCGACATATGAGAAACTTAAACTCTTACAGCCATGGAGAGAGAAACATATGCCAGACCATATTTGCTACAAACATCAGGTGCACCGAATGGACTTCCTTTCTCCTTGCAAGTGGCAGGGATTGTAATGAGTAGCATATTGCCTAAATTTCCTGTTGAACCAAAGCAAGTATGACATGATAAGGATAATCGTGATTGTCTTAATCCATGAACAATCATATTTGAATGCAGTGATAGTTCTTATTTGTATAATAGTATCAATAAAAGACTAAATTATCAATTTTACTTCCCAATTTCATCATCAACAAACACGAGTAACTATGCCATTGAAATCCAAAAGAACTATTAATTGTTAATATCATAATGCTATACCCACCCTAGTTGTGGATAACTTCATTGAGACTGAAAGATAATTTGTAGCTAGTAATGCGCCACATGAATCCAAGGATTGGACATTAAAGAAGTCATTGATAATCAAGTTAAGTGTGGTAGGAAATGAAAGTTAAGATGAATGATTGCTGAACTTAGGTAGTAAATTGAGATTTAATTATACTTGAGAGCATATTGGTTGTCCAATCTCCACCTTCTACTTCTTTGATTTTCAAAATTTACTCTGTTGACACTCCTTCCCCTTAAAAATTTTCAATTCAACCTTGGTGCATTAGTTTTGTTAGTATTTATTTTGCAAGAGCGCATAAAACCCTGGCTTTTATACATTCTACATCAACAATGTTGCAAACATATGTTACCAAAGAAAACTTTGAAAGCAGAAAAAAAAATCAAAGATAACATGAAATTTGGCCTTCCTTGTCCAAGTAGACTCCTAAGTAAAGATGTTTAAGCATAATGTTACAGGCAAGAGCAACGGGCACTTGTGAATGAAAGTGTTGGTATCAAGACAAAATATAATAATAGCTGTCAGCTAACCTCAATGTATTTGCAAATTGCGCCAATATCAATTCCATTTGAGTCTTGCAACACTAAAGAGCTTCCATTATTATTGCATTGTACCTATTGTTAATAATGGAAATCAAAAACTATAAGAGCATCATCAACATGCTCATCATCATCATCATTAATTTATACCACTAATTTGAGGTCAACATATACGAACCTTCGCCATTCACTTCTATTGATGGGGGAATCACCTTCAGTTTATGTATGTTTTCTTTCACATTTCCATCCAAGATACTTACCTCTACCCATTTTCCTCATCTCTACCCATTTTCCTGGAGCCGAAATCACAAGTAAGAACATCGGTGTTTCAGGCGAAGACTTAATATTCAACATGCTCCTAGCTAAAATAAAGTATCCATTTACAAGTGCACAGTGAGGAATCATGCATCTCCATCCTTTATTCCACTGTCCACTTAATATTCCTTCCACATAAAAACATATAAACAAACATCGCTAGCCAAAATCCAAAAGAAATGAATCCGCGTGAAAATTTCCAGAAAACCCAGTAAATACTCACAGAATTTAAACCCCCAAACCGAGCACTCCGGCGAGATTGTGACTCCTGGTGTCGTGAAAAGTTCTGCGGCCATGGCGTGCTGGCAAGCGAGCCGGTGAGCACCCGTGGCGCTTTCCAGGCGCATGATAGCACACTACAGTCATACCGCAAGCTTGCGTCCCCCTTTGTGAGCGTGCAGAGACTAACACATTCCACAGATACTGCACCTTCCACCGACCCCCGACCAATTATGTTTCAAACAAAAATCCATAAAAATCATAGAGAAACGGAAACCCTACCAGACATCGACGGCGCAGAAACCATTTATGGAACGGTGAACGAGAATCTCATCGACTAGCTGGGGAGTGGAAGGCTGAGCAAAAGAGATTTCGAGAAGAATAGTAACCGCGGAGCGAGCAGGAGAACGACGATCTCCCTCGATTCAGGCCGCCTCCACTACCATACAAGGACGCGATTCGTGAGGAGAAGGCTTTGCGAACGCCGCGGGGGTTTCTTCGGGAGCACGACGCACATCAATATTAGGGCACGCTGGAATGGAAAAGTAGAGAGGAAGCGCGCGGAAAAGGCCCAAATATTGGCGCTCATTTCATGGCGCTCAATTTATTGGCGCTCATTTTATGGCCCAAATATTGGCGCTCATTTTAAGGATCGAGGCAAGCGAGCCGTCGGGGAAGAAATTAGCGAAGCTCAAACAGAGCCTTCGTATATTTCACGGGGAGAGGAGTGCTTAAATTTTTTGCCCAAATCTGATGGAGGGAAATTTCCATCCATATATTTCAGGGCATGTGTAATATTAAAATTAATTAAAAAGAAAATTTTAATTAATACAACACCACCACCACCTGAGACTTCGTCTCGCTTTGGCGCAGCGTTTTTCCTCTAGTGAGTTTGAACAAAAATGTCACCGCCATAAAATATTGTTTGACATAACAACAGCAATGACCGCCATCAAGAAAAGAAAACTAGTCCTGAACATAAAAGAAAAGACAATAGTTATGTCCGCCATCACGAAACTTCGTAGGTGAGGTCAGACGTTCACTAATGACGGTTCATAACTACCACGTTCACGACCGTTATCGCCGTGCCAAACAGAGCCTTCATCTCACCATTATTTTTAATTAATAATAAATATTCATTTATAAAGAATTAGTTAAAGCATACATTAAATTTTTTTACTTTCAAAGTAACTTTGTGACTCTACGATATTTATTCATCATCTCTCGGCTCATATGCTTGACTTTCTCCAAAAAGATCATCCTATCATGTATGATATGTTGTGTGTGTGTGTGTGGGGGGGGGGGGGGGGGGGGGGGGGGGGGGGGGGTTGTGTGTGTCTGTATCTATGTGTGTCTGTGTGTCTGTGTGTCTGTATGCATTTGTGTGTGTCTCTCAATGTGTGTGTGTGTGTATGTGTGTGTGTGTGTCTGTCTCTCTGTCTCTATGTCTATCTGTGTACCTCTATGTGTACGTGTGTGTGTGTGTGTATGTGTGTGTCTGTGTGTCTGTGTATCTGTGTGTTTGTATGTTTGTGTGTCTGTCTGTGTGTTTGTCTGTGTGTCTGTGTGTCTGCCTGTGTATGTATGTGTTTATATGTGTCGGTGTGTCTATCTGTGTTTGTATGTGTCTATGTGTCTGTCTATGTCTGTCTTTGTGTCTGTGTCTATTTGTATCTGTGTCAGTCCGTGTCTGTGTTTGTGTCTGTCTGTTTCTGTGTTTGTGTTTGTATTTGTGTTTGTGTTTGTGTTTGTGTTTGTATTTGTGTGTGTCTGTGTGTTTGTGTCTGTGTCTGTGTGTCTGTATGTGTCTGTATTTGCGTCTATCTGTGATTATGTGTGTGTGCAGTGTATGTGTCGTCTGTGCGTGTTTGTGTATGTGTTTGTGTCTGTGCATGTGTGTGTCTGTCTGTGTGTCTATGTGTGTCTGTGTGTTAGTGTGTATGTGTGTGATTGTGAGTGTGTGTGTGTGTTTGTGTGTAATGAGATACAAGAAAATGAGGAAATGACTAGATCATAACACAATTTTCCTCGTTGAAAAAATAACGATGTAATGAGATAACATGATGGCGTGGCAAAGTCGACGAAGAAAGAGAAGATGACGAAACTGTATGTGCAGCTGGGTTTGGTGAAACAATTAACGATATTTTTAATGTTATGATATTTATTAGTCATCTCGCGCGCGCCTGTAAGAAAAATGTGGGCTCTCGCAAAACTTGCACCTGTGTGAAAAATGCATGTTCGCAAAAAAATGCGCGACTTGCCTAAAATGCACCTTGGAGAAATGCGCGCTTGGGAGACAATGCGCCCGGTCAAAAATGCATGCAAGTGCAAAACGCGTGACTGGACATAAAACGTGCGCTCGGGCAAAAAACGCGCGCCCGAGTGAAAAATACGTGTCCGGCCGAAAAAATAATCTCTCGGGCCAAAAATGATCTCCCGAGCCCGCGCCGTGCGTGCGCTTGTGCTCGGAGGTGGTCATGCGCGCGTGTGCACTAGAGTGTCTTTGCGTGCGTGCGGGGCCCGTGCGCGTAGTTATTTTTATTCTAAAGTTATGTTAATAAATTAATGTCAAATTGGCATTCATTTTTAAATTTAATGTTTTTAATTTTTTAATTTCTTTTTTCAAAATTTTATGGAGGAAAATTTTTCTCATTCATGTAAGAGAGAGGGGGAGAGGAAGAAAAACTTTTATAAAAGGCAATTGTTAACCGCACCCCAATTTTGGCTATCCGCAAACTTTTTATATGAATTATTACGTGTTTTTCTAGAAATACGCCTTGTACAAGCATTTTTAGGAAAACTGTTCAACACGAAAGTTGTAGATATCGTCGAGATCTACAACTTTCGTGTTAAACATTTTTGCTAAAAATACACACACAAGATGTATTGCCGCACGAATTGAAATATGGGCGTAACTATAACGAATTTTTGGAAATACGCATTGTGCATGCATTTTTAGGAAAAATGTTTAACACGAAAGTTGTAGATCTCGACGATATCTACAACTTTCGTGTTGAACACTTTTCCTAAAAATGTTTGTACAAGGCGTATTTCCAAAAAATTGTGTAATAATTCGTATAAACGGGTTGCGGATAGCCAAAACTGGGATGCCCGCCGTCGCCGGCCGGGTACTGTAGTATATTGGCGCACTCCGCTCGAATGCGGGCTCAGCCCGCTCAGAGCCAGCGAGCACGAGCGAAGCCCGTGCGGAGCTGCTCATAAAGTTTTATATAAAATTTTTATATGAAATTACCCCCGCCTCCATACTGTCACAGTGCGACGACGCTCATGCAGCTCGCAAACCCCTGCGCGCGAAAATACCCAAAATTTAAAATCTTTAGTCTTATTTTTTTAAACGCTACAAAAAAACGTCGTCATAAACGTTTCCTTATAAGTGGTGATAATAAATAAATAAAATTATTTTTTAGTAATAATATATTTCTATTTATACAAAAATTTAAGGCAATTGTTAACCGAACCCAGTTTTGACTATCCGCAACCCTTTTATATGAATTATTATGCGTTTTTTTATGGAAATACGCCTTGTACAAGCATTTTTAGGAAAAATGTTCAACACGAAAGTTGTAGATACCGTCGAGATCTACAACTTTCATGTTGAACATTTTAACTAAAAATGCACGCATAAGACGTATTGCCGTCCGAATTGAAATATGGGCGTTACTATAACGAATTTTTGGAAATACACATTGTGCATGCATTTTTAGGAAAAATGTTCAATACAAAAGTTGTATATCTCGATGATATCTACAACTTTCGTGTTGAAGACTTTTCCTAAAAATGCTTGTACAGGGCGTATTTCCAAAAAAACGCGTAATAATTCATATAAAAGGTTTGCGGATAGCCAAAACTGGGGTGTGGTTAATAATTGCAGAATTTAAAAGATACATTAGATATTTTTCATGTTACGATATTTAATTAATACTCAGCTCTCGCGCGCCCGTAAGACAAATGCATGCTTGTGCTAACAGTACGTACGTACTTGCACCCAATTGAAAATGCGTGCCCGTGAAAAAATGCGTAACTAGCTAGGCTAAAATGTGCCCGAGTGAGAAAAAGCATCGGGACGAAAAAAGCGTGCCTGAAAAAATGTGTTTTTGAAGAAAACGCTCATGAGCGAATAACTTATGCGCAAACAAAATTGTGCTCCCGAGCCAAAAAGTGCGCGCAGTAAAAAAAAGCGCCCTGACAAAAATGAACACGGGAGAGAATGACTGATGATTCGAAAATGCGTTCTCGGGCGAAAATATGATCCCGAGCAAAAATGCACACCTGGGAAACAATGCGCCCGGGCAAAAATGCATGCTAGTGCAAAAACGCGCCACCAGACAGAACGCACGCACAAGTGAAAAACACATGCACGGGCGAAAAAATACGCTCTATGGCCTAATGGGGGTCTATTTATGGACTTCCCAAAAATGGACTGCGGATAGCAAAAATCCTGCTATCCGCAGTCCAACCATGACCGCCATTGATCACGCATGCGAGGGGGGGGGGGGGGGGGGGGGCGAGTGGGACTCGAGGTGCCCACTCCCCCCCTCGCGGGAGGTCATACCGATCTCCCCACCTATGTCGGGCGAGTGGGAGGCCTCTCCCACTCGCCCAAGGGGGCGGCGAGTGGGAGGTCTCCTCCCACTCGGCCGGCGAGTGGGAGGCCCCCTCCCACTCGTCCGACGAGTGGGAGGGCCTCTCCCACTCGCTCGGCGAGTGGGAGAGCTGCTCCCACTCGCCCGGCGAGTGGGAGAGCTGCTCCCACTCGCCCGGCGAGTGGGATAGCTGCTCCCACTCGCCCGGCGAGTGGGAGGCCTCTCCCACTCGCTCGGCGAGTGGGAGAGCTGCTCCCACTCGCCCGGCGAGTGGGAGAGCTGCTCCCACTCGCTCGGTGAGTGGAAGCACTCCTCCCACTCCCCTCGCAAAGGGCCTGAGTGGGAGGATTTCTCCTACCCACCCAAGGGAGCCGGGGTAACGGGTGCTTCCTCCGTCTCTCTCGTGGCCTCTTCTTGCCTTGATTGGTTTCGATCATCTTTGCGCGGTCGTTTTGCCTATCTCGGCCACTTTCGCTGTCTCGGCTTCGCCCGGGTGGGGTCACACCGACTCGGGAAATATGAGGGTTGTACACAATCCCCGCTCTTTGCGAGCTTGACTCAAGCTCGGAAAGAAAGTCCAACCCACCTATTGAACGAGTAGGTGGGACCCTGAGGGAATCTTTGGAGGGCTCTACCTGATGGCTATATATAAAACCCCTCGAAGAGGGGGGTAAGGAGAGCACCATTTCTGAGAGCTTCCCCCTACTCCCCTCTCGACCGAGATGGATCCACCTCGAGATTTCAGGGCTCGTTTCAAAGGCTTTGCTGGGAAGGGTTCGTCTGCGTGACGGAGCTTAAAGCTCTGGTCCATGGCCCTCCGTCTTCTCCTACCCGGTCCGCGACGCGATCACCTCGGAAGAAACTCCGCCCCGAGTTGGTGAATGAGGCTGCGTCGTCATCCTCTCATGGGGTGACCGAGTTTGCCCGAGGCCTGGATATGGATATGGTATTGGTTCTTCCCTCCTTCCTGCTTCGTACTTGTGGTTACACCCATCCATGACAACGTGTTTCTTCATTGTTCACAGCTTCTCGCGGATGACCTCGAAGGGATCTGAGGAGTGCTAGAGGGAACGGGTATAGACGCTCGGGTGAGTCCTATCTCTCTTGCTCAGGAACCTGCCGCCCTCTCGACCGCTCACGATGACTCGTCTGCGGGAGGGAACAAGACTTCGACGGGTCAGTCGAGCCGAAAGGAAGTCTCGGTGCCCCCCCCCCCCCCCCCCACTCTCTTACTGCAATCACGGAGCCCGTCGAGGACCGACCTGACGTCTTCGTTCGTCTGAATCGCTTGGAGACCCTTACCCAGGAGCTGCGGGAGGGGAGGCTGTCTTCCGGACCTGACCCCCTCGCCCGTGTTTGCGCGCTGGAGCGTCGGGTGGAGAGGCTGGAGGCTGAACTCAACCTCCTGCGAGGGGAGGTCCGGCTCGCATTTGGCGACATGACGACACCGTTCGAGGATCACTTTCGCCGGGTGGAGGCCTCCGTGCGTACCGTGGGCGAGGAGCTCTCCTCAGCCAAGGCGTGCTTTGAATCCACGCGTGGGGGGTCCCCTTTACCCAGGACCAGGGCTTCTGGAAGTGGACGGCGCGTTAGCTACCCTTTCCCTTTGGGGATGTACTATTTGTCATGTAATAATAAGGATCGACTTGCCGCAGCAGCTCGTCTGCTTCGTGGCCAGACTATTTGTTTCGTCATATTTATGTCATGTTTATTTTAATAACTCTGCCGAGTTATGTCTCATTTGAGCCGTTATTATTTGGCTAACCATCATGCAGGGTGAGCGCAGCAACACTGAAACAGCGGAATAACAGGCGGGAGAAAGAGAACTCGGGTGGACGGTCCGAGGGCGAAGCAGTTGGGTGGTGTGTCAGGGGGGAGACGTAGGCGAAGAGACCCCTCAGTCCGCATCGCTACCCCAGGGGAGAGGGCCGCGAGGCCCTCCCTCCTCTGCCGGGCGAGTGGACCATGAGGTCCACTCCCGTGCACCGGGCGAGTGGGCCTCAAGGTCCACTCGCCTATGCTCGGGGCGAGTGGGCCCTGCGGTCCGCTCGCCCGGGGCGAGTGGACCACCTGGTCCACTCTCCCTCCATGCCCTTGGGCGAGTGGATCCCATGATCCACTCACCTCCTTTTTTATCCCTCCCTTATAAATACACCCTCCTTCCACCTCTGGACCTTCACCTTCATTTCCTCCTTTGCCTTGCTTTTCTCCCAGAGCCAGCTCTACCCTTTCCTTCCACTCCTGCAGGATGGCATCTAACCGTTTGGCTGTCAAGAGGAACGGTTGGGAACAAAACGCGGCCAACTTCTCAGGGGGTTCTTTCCCCGTAGGGAAAGTATCCAAAGAGGAGCTCTCCGCCTTCAGGACTTCCTACCTCCCTGAAGGGTGGAAATGTAGATGCCCATCAGGGGGTGAGACTGTCAACTCCTTTTACGGTGACTGGCTTGCATTCCCTCTCCCTCACTTCGAGGCTGGGCTACGGCTGCCATTGTGGCCTGAGGTGAAGGAGTTCCTGGACTACTTCGGCGTAGTCCCGGCTCAGGTTAATACAAATGCGATCTCGATGCTAACAGCTTACGCGTGCTATTTGCGGGAGGAGAAGGTGATGTTCAACCTGAACGTGTTCCGCAAGATCTTCACCTTCCGAGCGACCACTGACGGGGTGTGCTTTCTGACCGGCACACACATGGAGGTGCATGAGACCCCCAACAAGGTCCACCACTGGAACGAGTCATCTGTGTTCTATCGGGGTGACCTGGGAGGCATCCCATTCTCCCCACACAGAGACCTGAGAAGGTCTGCAAACCCCCATTGCTACGTGGGGAGGCTACTGAGCTGCACCGCTTCCTTAAGGGTGCGAGCTTCGAGGTTGATCACCTCCGGAGGAACATCAATCAACTCACCTACGTGGAACCGGGGACGGGTACTTGGACATCGACAACTTGCCTCCCTTATGGCTCCTTTCCTTTCATTGCTGCTCAACTCGTCCTAACTTGTGCAGGTGTACGGTCTCTTCCTCGGGCTCATTGAGGAGGTTGCGGCTGATTCGGCTTTGGCTCCGAAGATATCTGGGTCGAGTCAGAGGAGGGATAAGGAGCGGGTGGTGGAGGAGGGAGCGCCCTCCTCCCCACCGAAGGAGCCGAGGATGCGGCGGGGGAAAGCAGTCCGCCGAAGGGATCCCAGGGCACTGCCTAGAGAGAGGGGGCAACCGAGTGACCCCAACGCACTGGCCAATCACCCCAACTTTGAGATGGGGAGAAAGGCTACGGACCCCCTTGGCGAGCCTATCGTCCATTGGGATGAGACGATGAACCGGATCTCCCTCACCTCCCAGCGGCCTTCGTGGGCCGAGGGGGATGTCATTGACGGCGCGGCGCATAGCCTCATCTATGGCATCTACGGTCGACAGGACGCGACATCTTACAAGGAGATGTCTATGCGCGACCTTGCGTACGCGAGTTCCCAGGCCCAGCTTCGTGCGACCGAGCTCTCCCACATGGCCGCCCGCCGAGGTCTTAGTCTCTCGTACAGGTGGATGCGGACAGACGCGTCGAAGTTAGATGCGGAAGAGAGGGCCACTGACCTCGCGGCTCGCTTGGCCACTGCTGAGAAACTCTTGGAGGAGTCATCCGGAGGCTTGTTTCGTACCCTCCTTAATGAATTTTCCTCTTCTCCTTTTAATTCGTTATTATTCGTTGGCTCTAATTTTTTTGCCGTGTTGGCCCGCAGGGACCCGGTGCCGCCGACTCGCTCAGGAGATGATGCGAGGAGTCAGACCGGGAGGTGCAAGACCTGAGAGCTCAGCTTGCCGAAGCTCATAGGCAGTTAAGGGAAGGGGGCGGAGAAGGAGGTGCACCTTCGAGGGCGGCGAGGCCAGTCCCATCTCAACCTGCTGAAGTTGAGCGCGCTCGGGGGGAAATCATGGCGTCAACGGCCCGAGCCCTGGTGAGTCGCCTCCATGACGTGGACGCTATCCGAGACAGCTGGAGGGGGGTCTCTGCCAGCGACATCCTTCCTGAGTTCTTTCCTTCACCTGGGCGGTCCGGTTCGCCCCCTAGCAGCGGCGGCTACTCACCATGATCGTGAGGATGGCCTGTGATGTCTTCTTCCTTCCCGTTCCTCACGGGAACTATGTAACTTTTGTGTCTGCTTTTCTCTTCCAAGCCTGCACGTACTAGCAAGAGAGAAGCAACAATTCATGTAATACACGTTATCAATGAATCAGTAGTTATTGTAATGAATGCTCTAGCTTACTTCTCCCTTTCATTGCTTGAGGGTGTGATACCTTACTTGAATCGACCGTCGAGTAGTCGATTGAACCGATGAGTTTCCCATCTGCCGATATGACTGATCTTGGAGAATGGTCGTCTTTAGTCGGGAATTTTACCGATCGGAGGCGGAAGTACCCATCCATGTCCTGTGAGTCTTAGCTCAACCGGGGGTGGAGGAACTCAACGCACTCCTGATCTAACTGGAGGTGGTAGTACCCATCCATGTCCTGGGAGTCTTAGCTCAACCGGGGGTGGAGGAACTTAACGCACTCCTGATCTAACTGGAGGTGGTAGTGTCCATCCATGTCCTGGGAGTCTTAGCTCAACCGGGGGTGGAGGAACTCAACGCACTCCTGATCTAACTGGAGGTGGTAGTACCCATCCGTGTCCTGGGAGTCTTAGCTCAACCGGCGGTGGAGGAACTCAACGCACTCCTGATCTAATTACCAAACAGCGAGTTGACCCGATGCGCCCCCATCTACCGACATGACTTAGCCAGGTGGAGGGCCTCTAGCTAGGGATTTTGAACCTGGATGTCTTTCCAGAACCCCTCTTCCATTCATAGTTCTTACCTATTACAACTTGCCTACATTATGCCCCTTTGGGCATTCTGTTACACCTCGCCCTTTTCCGGGCCCTCCTTACATCTCGCCCCATCCGGGCACTTCACCACACTTCGCCCTTACCTAGGCACGATGTTACACCTCGCCCCTCCCTGGGCACTTCCTTACATCTCGCCCATTTCGGGCTCACTCGACCGCCTGCTCCTTGGCCATCCCTGCCATCGCTTCTTCCACTTCTTCGGCTGCTTGCATCCATCCGATTGTGTTGACCGCGGTAACGTAGCATTGGCGCGCCTCCCGGGGATCTCCCCCGACTCTCAACTGGAGCTCTCCGGAGTTGTACTTCAAGCACTGATGGTAGGAGGACGGCACGCACTTGTACGCACTGATGAGGGGACGCCCGAAGATGGCGTTGTAACTGCTCGGCGCGTCCACGATGACGAACCGGCAATTCTTTGAAGTTCCCCCCAGGGTGACGAGGAGTTCGACTCCTCCTTCCACCTCCTTCCTCTCCCCGGAGAATCCGAAGAGTGGTCCATCTGATGCCAGCACTCGCCTTGCATCCACCTTCATCCCTTCAAATGCCTTTTTGAACACCACATTCACTGAGCTCCCGTTGTCGACTAGGATTCGGGAGACGGTGAAGTTCTCGATTGCCGCCTTGATGACCAGCGCGTCGCAGAAAGGGTCCTCATGGGCCGGCAGGTCTTGGGTGGAGAAAGTAATCTTCTCGCTCGGAGGTGGGGACCGAGAAGTCGAGGCGATGCTCCGACGGTATATGGCATGGAGGCTCCCCTTCCGGGTGGCCTCTTTGCCTGCTCCCCCGTGGATGACTCTGATCCCTCCTAGGGCCCCTATATCGACCCTTTCTTCGCATGGATCATCCTCCTCCTTGTTCTTCCCCTTCTCCACTGCCCGAGGTCCTTCCAGGCACAGCTGCTTCCCCCTTGCTGGGGCTCTTCCTTCTTCCCTCATCTCGAGGAACTCGGGGCAAGCTGCGGTCGTGTGACCCTCCTGCTGGTGGAAGTCACAATATAGCAGCGCCAGCTCGCCTCCCTGCTTCCCCCAACGTTCCTTCTTCCTTCCACCTCTCTTCCGACCGATGGCCATGACTTGCAGGGGCTGGACTTGCAACGGCCCTGGGCCTTGTTGCCATCCTGCCGGGTGGAACCGCCCGTGCCTCCCCTGATAGCCTCCTCCTCCCTGGAAGTGGCCCCTTCCTTGGCCTTGACGGGGACCAACTTGTGACCTCCAAGCTGGTCGGGCGGCTGTCGGTTGCGACTTCCAGCCTTGCTCCTGTCCAACGGGAGGTCCCTGTTGTCCCTGACTCTTCACTTCCTCCTTCTTTCTCCCTCCACGCTCTTTCCTTTCCTCCTCTGCTACCTCGGCTAACCTAGCCACGAACTCCTGATTGGTAGCTTCAACCTCGGTCTCGCGATCGGCACGCTTCATCAACTCCTCGAAAGACAACGGAGGGTCCAGAGTCAGACTCATCCGGAACATCCCCTGCTGCAGCCCAAGGGTGAAAGCCAGCTGCAGGGTGTGCCCGGGCACTTCGACGACAAGGAGGACCTCCGCCTGGAACCTGTCCATGTAGTCAGCCAGCGGCTCCCCTGGCTTCTGCCTGACTGCGAACAAGGCTTCCATACTCTTTCTCCTCTTCTTCGAGGTAGAGAATCTTAACAAGAAATTTCGACGCAGATCTTCGAAACGGAAGATTATTCCCGCCGGGAGCGAGTGGAACCAATCCCTCGCCTTTCCCTGGAACGAGACGGCGAAAAGCCTGCACATGAAGGCGTCTGACATTTGCCTGATCGAGGTCATGTCCTCGAACCACTGGAGATGCTGGAGTGGATCGCTATCCCCCTCGTAGTAGGACATGGCGGGATCGCGGAACCCATCCGGGACGGGAGCTGACATGACCAGCTCGCAAAAAGGGCTCCTCCATTCTTCTTGGTTGAGGGGAGGTGCTCCCATCACCTCCCCGCCCGGGCAGCTGGTCCGGGGCAAACTATTGAAAAGCACCCATGCTTGGAGGCTCAAACCTTCCTCCGAAGCTGGTTCCCTCCCTTGCTGACTGCTTCTTACTTCCACTAGGGGGAGTGAGGGGATCCTAGGTGCAGGTGGTGTTGAGCATTCGCCGCGAGCGGAGGACGCGGCCTGCATGAACTCCAGGATCTTCTTGCTGAATTCGTCGAAGTCGCTCTTCTTCACATACTCGCAAGGCGGAGGCGGGTCTCCCAACTCGTCGCTTCCAGCCATGGGACTTGGCTCAGGGGTTTCCGAACTAGTCGCTTCCACGCTCACCGCACCAGAATGTTGAAACCAGTTTCCCGGTCTCAGCGTTCGAAAGGGGGTTGCGACTAACCCTTACTTGACCTAAGCCTAGACCCTTGACCGGTCACTAGGAACTGGAAGACTTGGACTTGATGAACACTTGAATCCACAAATGGACCCCTTAAGCTGCAGCGCGGAGGTCCCACCACACACCCGGAAGCCCACTCGGAACTTCCCCTCCCAAGCCAATGTTGAGCCTGGGCACCTTGGAGGGCACTAAGAGCCACCTCACTGTCAGCTGAAGGATGACAAGGGAGGGGGGGTGCTTGCTCACAAGACACACGCGAGGGGGGGGGGGGGGGGGGGTAGAGACCAACCCTTCCCAAGGTGCCCATGGGGGTCTATTTATAGACTTCCCCAAAAATGGACTGTGGATAGCAAAAATCCTGCTATCCGCAGTCCAACCATGACCGCCATTGATCACGCATGCGGGGGGGGGGGGGGGGGGGGGGGGGGAGTGGGACTCGAGGTGCCCACTCCCCCCCTCGCGGGAGGTCATACCGATCTCCCCACCTATGCCGGGCGAGTGGGAGGCCTCTCCCACTCGCCCAAGGGGGAGGCGAGTGGGAGGTCTCCTCCCACTCGGCCGGCGAGTGGGAGGTCTCCTCCCACTCGGCCGGCGAGTGGGAGGCCCCCTCCCACTCGCTCGGCGAGTGGTAGAGCCCCTCCCACTCGCCCGGCGAGTGGGAGGCCGCTCCCACTCGCTCGGCGAGTGGGAGAGCTGCTCCCACTCGCCCGGCGAGTGGGAGGCCGCTCCCACTCGCTCGGCGAGTGGGAGAGCTGCTCCCACTCGCCCGGCGAGTGGGAGAGCTGCTCCCACTCGCGCGGTGAGTGGGAGCACTCCTCCCACTCCCCTCGCAAAGGGCCTGAGTGGGAGGATTTCTCCTACCCACCCAAGGGAGCCGGGGTAACGGGTGCTTCCTCCGTCTCTCCCGTGGTCTCTTCTTGCCTTGATTGGTTTCGACCGTCTTTGCGCGGTCGTTTTGCCTATCTCGGCCACTTTCGCTGTCTCGGCTTCGCCCGGGTCGGGTCACACCGACTCGGGAAATATGATGGTTGTACAGTATATATAATATTTATATATATGAATATATGATTTTATTTATAATATATATAGGTACTTCATAATAACAAAAAAAATTAATAATTAAGTTAGTTATTTAATATGTATAGGTACTTCATGATTTATAATATATATAGGTACTTCATGATTTTATTTATTTAATTAAGTTAGTTATTTATACGTCCCGCGTGCATGCAATGCGTATATGCACACTACACGTAAGCATAGCGCGTGGGCGCACTTCTCACGCGCGCGCGCAGCGCGCATGCGCGCCTTCCTCACACCATCACAGCGCCCGGTACGCCCCGTGCGAGTTCCTCCCTACGCACCTCTCGAGCATCTTGCTACGCGCACAGCCGCAAGCAAGCTCTCCGCCCGGTGGCTTCCCTACCTTGTGCACCTCTTAGACATTTTGTCGTACGGACATCACCGCTAAACATTATGCGCGTCGTCCGGATTTTGAGTAAAAGTCTCCGCCCTCCATTCGCTTCGACTCGAAGTGGCGGGGACTTGGGGGGGCAAATGATGATAGGTACCCCTAATCCGGGCTGCGAATAGCCAAGCACCCGCCTCATTTAGTGGAGAAAATGTGGTTGACCAAAGTAAATTCTACTAGCCCCGTAATCCCTCATCATGAGGTGCAAATAGTAAAGTCCCCAATCATGGGGTGCAAATAGTAAAATCCTAGATCATGGGGTGCAAATATTAAAATCTCATATCATGAGGTGCAAATAGTAAAATCTCGCATCATGGGGTGCAAATAGTAAATTCCACATCATGGGGTGCAAATAGTAAAATCTCACATCATGGGGTGCAAATAGTAAAATCTCACATCATGGGGTGCAAATAGTAAAATCCCACATCATGGGGTGCAAATAGTAAAATCCCACATCATGGGGGTGTAAATAGTAAAATCCTTCAATACGGTCTGCGTATAACAAATAATATGGTTATGGTGTCTGCATAACCATATCGTCATATGAATACATATCAGCGCAAAACTATACAAACTGGTGTGCGTATAACACATAAATTGGTTATAGTGTGCTGGTAGTCGCATAACCACCCTAACCACCCATTTAATTATGAAAGTGTCACCCTCAAAAATTATAAATAGGACCCCAAAGCTTCTCTTTTTCCCATCTTTTCTCCTCCTTCCTCCTAAGTTTAAGAGAGAGAGAGAGAGAGAGAGCTCTTGAAGATCTCCCTCATCTTCGAAGCCGCCCTTGAAGATTCTTCAAGCACTTCGAAGACGGCTCAGAGATCTTCAGCCTCCTTTGAAGATCTCCCTCGCCTTTGAAGACTCCTTCGAAGATCTTCGAGCGCCTTGAAGATCCTTCGAAGGCCTTCCTCCGCTCCAAGCGCGCCGCCGTGCGCTCCGCATCAAGCGCGCCGCGCGCGCGCTCCTCTCCAAGCCCACCCTGCATTCGCAGCGCACTCAAGATCATCACTCCAGACTCCTCTCGCGCAACAAGACTTACAAGAGGCAAGCTGCAGAGACAAAGACGCACAGTGCATATCGATCCAACCTTCAAGCTGCAGTCAAGCCTCCAGAGCGCTTAGAGCGCAACATTCCCCTCTGCAATAGACAAAAGTCTTAGCTCCGGGAGCGGTGACTTGTCACCCTCCGAGCATCTCTCTCTCAACAATTGTAACGAGAGGCGGTCTGTCGCCCTCGAGTTCTTTAAAACAGTTATGTGCAACAACAAACAAATAGTGGAGGTTTCGGTCGGCACAGACCCGGCCGCGTGGTTTTTCACCCAGTTGATGAGTTTTTCACGTTAAAAATACTGTCTTGTCAGCTTTCTCTTTTTCTGTGACTGTTTGCGCGCTCAAACGCTCTCGGGCTAAGACGGTCAAATTTAGTTCGATCTACCGGAGCCTCGAGTGGACCGCAACACAATTCGTGTGGCTAAAATTCATAGAAGAAAAATCTATTTCGCACACATATCTCCCATTCAATTCATAGAAGAAAAATTCATAGAAGAAAAATCTATTTCCCACACATATCTCCCATTCAATTCATGTGACTAAAATTTTAGCGTTATTTTGTTTTAATTTACGAAACGAATGTAGGTCTTGTGGACGACACTTAATTTAGCCTTGAGCTTGAGTGGACCTGCGTGCACATCACGCATCCCCCGCCGACTTGCACGTGATTCAATTAATGCGCCACTTTCAAATCAATTTGGATACATTCAAGGTTTAGGTGTCCGAATCTATTTCATTTAAAGAAATTTCGAAGATAAAAAAAAAAAGAAATTAAGTATTACTTTTTTCTTCTTCATATTTTTTACTATTTTTTTAGAGTGCCGTTAAAGACACTTAATTTAGCTGTGCAACAAATAGTAGACTGAAATCTCAATACTCTTCTCCAGCATAATGCGTTTAGTCGCACGCCGTTCATCGCTCTCCCCCGGGACCGTCCCGCGATCTGAAATCCTAGCGCCTCTCTCACCGGCGACTCTCGTGCTCGTTTTCTTCCTCCCAGACCGACGCCAACCACAGGAACTCCTCTCGCGAAGATGCGACGAGTCTGAATGACTGTTCCCCGGCTTTCATAATCAATTTGTGTGGCGGCAAATGCCCGTGGTGTGCGCCCTTGTTCATTCTGTAAGATGGTCGACAATACTCTGCTAGCTTCCTAACAACGTCAAGAGCTCTCTTGCTCTTTTCTCTGATCAACGGTGAATCAGAGAACCTATGAATAAAGAGAACAACTGAAGGTCTGCTTGCTGAAAATGCAAGTTCGTAACACTGCTTATAGCAAACTCGGTGTGCTCATGAAAATTAGGTTGCAAATAAAATTTCGTGGTATGCCAATATCGAAGGTGCACACGTGATGCGCTCGTAGCAAATACTCCTTTTAGTTATAATACATAAGCTATTGAGAGGAGCGTGCTAAAATACGAGGTTTATAATTTATCGAGACCATACCATGTAAAATAAATAAAAAACCCCATTTAGGTTAATAATAATAATAATATTAATACTAACAATAATTAACGATCGCACTCGTTCAGTGACACATCGACAACTGTCATTATGAGATTAGGCACGTGTTTTATTTTAGTGATGGTGACATGTCTATTTTGGTTTAGAGTTACGAATTACGATAATATTTGTCTTCTGTATTATATTTTTTCATGAGTGTTTATATTGGCAGCCCGCGAATGACTATTGACAGCTCAATGATAATAGCAATCCAACAAAAAGATATTGTCAGCCTAAAATGAAAATAAAATTTAAGCCAAACAAACCATATTTAGTGAAAAAAAATCATCTATTTTCTCACTAAATGGTAAAATAAATGAAATATTATTTAGGAGGTACAAAAAAAACCAGAAGGGGAAAAATAGGAGAAAATATTTCAGATTTTGGAAGGATTTGTTGTCGCCAAAAAATATCTAGAGATCAACGGTATCGAAGGGTTCTTCTCCTGCGGTTGTGGGCGACCGACGACGAGAAATCAGAAGTTTTCGGGGGATTTCGACGAGAACAGAAAAAACGGGCGAAAATGAATAGTCTTTAAGTGAGGCTGCTATTAGAGAAGAGTAAAATTAGATTATATATTTAGTTTATTGGAGCTGCGAATAGCCATTTCCAGGCTGTCAATATAAACACTCTTTTTTAAACTTAAACTCTACCGGGTATTTCAACAAATTTTAATTTTAAATTAAAATATCGATTTAGAATATTGACGCCGGCCTTTTTTAAACTTAAACTCTACCGGGTATTTTTAACAAATTTTAATTTTAAATTAAAATATCGATTTAGAATATTATCGCCGGCCTTTTTTTAGGGCGTTGTTAATAGCAAATCTAAAATCGCTATCAGCAAACCAAAAATAATCGGGTTCAAATCTTTTTAGTCTTTTTTTTCAATTCTAAAAACCCTCTATTAGCAAACCCTTCTTAATGTTTCCGCCTCTCCCGAAACCGCTCCGCCTCTTCTTTCTCATTCGCGAAAAATCCCTCGCCCTATTCCTCTTCCGACGCAGCGCCCTCGCCCTCTTCCTCTTCCGACGCAGCTCCCTCGCCCTATTCATCTCCCGACCCGCCCCCTCGCCCTATTCCTCTTCCGACGCCGCCCCCTCTCCCTATTCCTCTTCCGACGCCGCTCCCTCGCCCTCTTATGCTGCTCCATCGCTCTCGTCCACTGCCGCCGCTCCGTTCAGGTATGTCCGATGATTACACCCTTCTTATACGCCCTTCTTCTTCGCATTTCCACTTAGATCTCCGCATTATTGTTCTTCTCATGGATGTAATCTGCAAACTAGGGTTTCCAGTAAGTTGCATCAGCAACCTGCAATCTCTGAAACGCCGCTCCGATTTCTTCTACCTTACCGGTAAGTTTGGATCTTTCGATATTGATTCAACTACAGAGCATATGTTTCAAAAAAAATTCCGATTTTTTTTCCAATCTTCTTATTTTCCCAATTTCAATTTGCATATGTTTCAACTACAGAACATGTTGTCAATACAGAGTTGATTGTGATTCCTTTTTAATTGTTTACTAATATGATTTTTGTTCAATCCTGCAGCGATCATTATTCTTGCATCATGGAAGATGAGGCGGAATGCGTAAATTCAACTGTGTTAAGGTATATTGTTATTGTTTAATATTTTTTGAAAATGTTGTAGCTTAGTTGGTCCCTAAGTAGGTATTGCATGTGATATTAGTTTACAGGTAAATTTCGGAGCTCACTTTCAAACAGAAACTATTTTTTCATCTCGTGATGAGTTAGTTGATTGAGTGCGCAATGTGGCCAAACGTCTAAGTTTTGTAATTACTATAAAAGGTTCTGATAAATTGTGTGGTGCTAGAGCTAGACCACGTGTAATGCTGAGTTGTGACAGAGCCGGATATTATCGTGATAATCAGTGTAAAAAAGGTTGGGTAAAAAAGAATTTAAGGAAGACCACCTCCAAACGATGTGGTTGCTCATTCCTACTTATCGGTCAAAAAGAAGCCTTCAGCGATGGGTGGAAACTAGCAGTAAATTGTGGGGCACACAATCATGATATGGTACACTTAGAGGCACATGCATTTACCGGAAGCTTAGATAGTGAAGAATAAAAAATAGTCCAAGATATGTATGCTTCTAACGTGAAACCACGAAAAATATTGTCTACTCTTAAAAAGAGAAATGTTGATAATAAAACGGTCATGAGAACTATATACAACGAGAGGTTCAAATTTCACAAGAAGGAACTACAAGGTGGTACACCCATACAATTTCTATATAATTGTATAACTGAAAGTGGATATGTTAGTTTCAGTAGAGGTAATGATGTGAAACACTGTTTGGAGAGTTTGTTTTTTACACATCCGACAGCGATTAAATTATACTCATGAGTTAAAGGGAAGACCAAGAGGAAGTACAAAAAAGTTTAAAGAAGATTTAAAGAGTACAAAACGTGAGCCTTCACACTTTCAGTATGTTTTGTTGGATGTTCCACATATGTTGAGAAATTTGAAGAAGTCATCTAGGTCTCATACAACACAAATAAATAAATTCTATGACCGGGTACGACGCCAACTACCACCACAAATAGCAACAAATGTGGTAGATGTTTTCAATGCGGCCTCCAATGGACATTGCGGATATCATGTTATTGCGGAAGCTTTGAACATTTCGGAAGGATGAATGAAAGTTAGAAGAGATCTATCTAATGAGATTAGTAAAAAAAGAACCTCTTTATGGTGACATTTTGGGCAACTCAAGGTGCAAAGAATTATTCCATTTCCCTTGATTGTGTTACCGTACCCGCACCGTTAGAAAAGTGGATGTTCATGCCGTACATGGGTTTGATTATATCAGCATGCTACAATGTTGGAGTTGTTCTATTCTCAAAAGCTCAAAGTATAACTTTTTTCCCATTGGATTCACCGGTACCTCCAATACATAAGATAATTTTCATCGGATTTATTAATAACAATCACTTTGTGGGGTTAAGTATGAAAGATGGATGTCTACTACCACAAATCTACCATCCTTGGAGTAGGTATCATCATCCAATTTCAAGTTCATGGGAGAGCATCTATGCTTCACGCTTCCAATGCTAAAGAACAATGATAGGTGAGTCATATGCAAATTTCTTTGATTATTTTTCAATTTTCTACTTCAATTTGATAATATTTTGAATGATTTTTATGCAGGATATTCAACCATTTTTGGGAATGGAGAAGGGTTTTGATGTTAGAATTTTGAAGAATGTAATTTTTTGGACAGCAAGAATACTCTAAGAAATGTTGTTTTTTTGACATTTTTTTGGAATAGAGAAGGATTTTGATGTTGGCTATTTTTTTTTAAATTTTTGCATGGTTTGCTAATAACAAAAATGTTTGCTAATAGTCAATTTCAAAATTTATGGTTTGCTAATAATCATAATTTGCTAATAGCGTAACGTGATTTGCTAATAACAATGTCATTTTTTTGATGTCCTAAAAATTAAGGAAAACACTTAGCAGGTCGACAAAATTAACCTTTAAAATTAAATTTGGCTATTCGCAACTCTTTGTTAACAACAAATAATTGCAAAATTTAAAAAAAATTTCCACAGAAAATTTTATTAGCCGCAACTCTTTGGACGATGGAGCGACCGCCGGATTGTCGCCGGCGGAAGGTGCCGGTGGGTTCGTCTCTATTGGAGGCTATCTCAACGAGAGCAACCGTTGTTAAGATAGAAATGGCCATTGGCCGGAAGGAGAGAGAGAGAGAAAAGAAGAGGTGCGAGAGAGAGAGAGGAAAGCATAAATTGTTGATACGAACTCATACACTTAATAGGAGATCCGGGGTGGGGTTAGGGAGAAGCCCCACTAAGGAGGAGTGGAGTTAGTGGGATGAATGGTCAAACCCGTGATCATAACTCCGCCGCGCGCGTATTTCACGCCCGGAGCAGCGCCAAGCGAGGCCAAACACCGCACCCCACTACTGGGGTGCGGTTAGTCTGCACCCCACTAAGTGGGGTGCGGATAGCCCCATACCCCACTACGGTGGGGTCCGGCCAAGCCGCACCCCTCCATGGGTTGCGGCCAAAGCCGCAAGCCGCACCCCATGGTGGGGTGCGGCCAAGCCGCACCCCCCCATGGGGCGCGGCCAAGACGCACCCCTCCATGGGGTGCGCCCAAGCCGCACCCCCCCATGGGGTGCGGCCAAGCCGAACCCCCCCATGGGGTGCGGCCAAGCCGCACCCCTCCATGGGGGGTGCGGCCAAGCCGCACCCCTCCATGGGGGTGCGGCCAAGCCGCACCCTTACCCATGGGGGGTGCGGCCAACCCCCCCCCCCCCCCCCCCCCCCCCCGGGGTCGCGGGGGATGCAGTCGAAACCGCATCCCCCCTGTCTAGGGCAAGCGGAGTCTGTTCTCCTCCCTGGAGGGCTTCAGTTCCCGCCTTCCAAATAGATGCGTTCGCTAGGAGCCACAACTCGACCGCATGACGACTGTGTTCCAGCACCGCTCACCTGTTCACTTAGAACGCCTCCGTGCTCATTGCGCTCTCAGAACGCCTCTGAGCGCGCTCAGAACACTCCCGTTCGCTCAGAACACCTCCGCGCTCAGAGCACGCTCACATTTCGGGCACACTCACTTTTTGTCTTTCTAGCGCGCTCACATTTCCGACTCGGCTCGCTCACTTTTTGTCGTTTCAGTTTCTCACTTTTCAGGAACAGCTTGTCGCCTTTCCTCGAAGGGCAGGATGGTCATTTACGAAAAATGGTGATCCGTGGGCTCTGAACCGGAAAATATGATTCGTGGTTATGGTGGTTACAACGGCAAAATTACCGGGCTACCCCCGACCAAAGCTATAAAAGGATCCCCTAGGCTTCATTTGAGAGGACCCCGCCTTGATGACCAGAGAGAGCTCCTTGAAGATTTCCACGGATTTCTCCTTCGTCGCTTGAAGATCTCCTTCGTGGACTTGAAGTTTTCCTTCATCCCGAAAGGCGACTCGGCAGTCTCACTTTCGTTTTCACGAAAGCGGACACAGCAGTCTCACTTTCGTTCTTACGAAAGCGGACACAGCAGTCTCACTTTCGTTCTCACGAAAGCGGACACAGCAGTCTCACTTTCGTTCTCACGAAAGCGGACAAGGCATTCTCACTTTCGTTCTCTACCGTTCTCAGAAGGAAAAGATTTAGTTTTTTCGAGAGGTGTCCTGTCACCCTCGGAACGTTCTCTCTCTCTCTCCCTCTCTCTAATATTGTAACGAGCGGCGGCCTGTCGCGCTCGAATTCTAAACACCGGATTGTAACCTCTCAGAAGATAGTGGAGTTTGGTCGGCACAGCCCCGACCGCGTGGTTTTTTTACCCTTTCCGGGTTTTCCACGTTAAAACGTCCAGGTGTACTCAACGAATTTCTTTGTGACTGTTTGCGCGCTTAGTTCTCTCCCGAGCTAAGGTGGTTCAATTCGACCGGTCTACCAAGAGCCCTAAGCGACCCGCAGCAGTTTGGCGCCGTCTGTGGGAAACGATTCCCAAAACTCTGCAAAGACTAACTGAAGATAACACTTGCCGCCAAGAGCAATGGCAAGAAGGAGTGCTCGCACCACTGAAGGATCAGTCCCGGAGGGGCGCGTCGACCCAGCTCCCTCCCACTCGCTTATCAACGCGCCTCTCGCAGAAGAGGCAGTGCCTGTGCCCGCAACAATACTGGAAGGGCGCATGCGGCAGATGGAAGAACAGCAAGCCGAGATGCTGACTCTTGTAAGAAATCTCGGGGCTCCTCGAGCTCCCGTTCAACCGCCAGCGTTGAACGTTCCGCCGCCCCCAGCCCCGAGTCATGCCCCGAATGAGGAGGTCGTTCGAGAGGAAGAAGCCTCAGAAGAATTCTCTGACGCAGCAATCTCCACCCATCCTGCTCCGCCAGCCAGAGGCCCAGGAGCTGACCACCATCACCATCTCCCATGAAGAGCTGTCCCTGGCCGAGCAGTAGAAAGAACCACGCGAGAAGAAATACGCGATATGATAAAGGAAGAGTACGTCCAAGCAGGGCGACGCGCAGCTCTCGCCCACCGTCCCGCACACAACGGCTCCCCACTGTCGCCTCAAGTTTTGGCCCATCCAATTCCGAATGGCTTCAAGCTTCCCAGCATCGAGACATTCGATGGGACCGACGATCCGTTGGAGCATGTCAATCACTTCACCACCGTCATGAGGATTTAAAGCGCCCCTGATCAGCTCCTCTGTCAGGTGTTCCCGGCAACCTTGAAGGGGCAAGCGCGCACTTGGTTTCACTCTCTGCGCAACGGGGCTATCAACAACTTCACAGAAATGGCGTAGCAGTTCGCGGACCAATTCATCGCTAATCGCAGGATCGCCCGAGACCCCTCCCATCTCTCAGGGATCCGCCAAAATGATGGAGAGACACTCAAAGATTTCTTCCGACGCTTCACTATGGAGGCTCGGCAAATCCCGGGAGTCGATCTCGAGCTCTTGCGGGGAGTCTTCCTTGGAGGACTCCGCCCAAGTGGCTTTTACTCAGCTCTCATGAGAGAAATCGTACCAAGTTACCCCGACCTCGTTCACCGAGTTGAAGCTCAGATAGCCGCCGACGAGGCCATTGAAGCACACCGCCGACAGTTCGAGGGGAGCTCAAAGAGGAAGAAAAAGGAGTCGTCGCTGCAGACAGTTCCCAACAAGAACAACCAACATCACGACAATCCCAGCCGAGACCGAAGATCTCGCCAGCATCAAGACTACACTCCCCTTAACACAACCAGGACTAACGTTCTCCTTGCCATCCGCGATCATCCCTCTCTCCAGAGGCCTAGGGCTCTTGCACCAAATTCTGGAGACCAATCCAAATACTGCGACTACCATCGAGGTCGCGGGCACAAAACAGAAGATTGTTCGCGACTAAGCGCAGAAATCGAACGATTCGTTCGTCGGGGACTCCTTGAAAAATTTCACCAAACCAAGGATCCTGAATCAAAAAGTCAAGAATGATCCAGCAGGGGAGCAATTCCCAGAGCGACAGTCCCGAAGAATAGCCTGTTCTACGCCCGACGTATTTACTTGTATCTCATATTTTCAGCATCAATGTAACAAACAAATATCATTCTATTTATTACTTTTCATCGTGCACCCAAACCACAAGCGTTATTTTCAATTGTACTGCCTCTCCCAGAACAGAGTGTTCAGATTGTCCGACAAAGGACTCTGCCCTCTCCCAGAACAGAGTGTTCAGGTTGTCCGACAAAGGACTCTGCTCTCTCCCAGAACAGAGTGTTCAGGTTGTCCGACAAAGGACTCTGCCCTCTCCCAGAACCGAGTGTTCAGATTGTCCGACAAAGGACTCTGCCCTCTCCCAGAACAGAGTGTTCAGGTTGTCCGACAAAGGACTCTGCCCTCTCCCAGAACAGAGTGTTCAGGTTGTCCGACAAATGACTCTGCCCTCTCCCAGAACAGAGTGTACAGATCGTCCGACAAAGGACTCTGCCCTCTCCCAGAACAGAGTGTTCAGATTGTCTGACAAAGGACTCTGCCCTCTCCCAGAACAGACTGTTCAGGTTGTCCGACAAAGGACTATGCCCTCTCCCAGAACAGAGTGTTCAGATTGTCCGACAAAGGACTCTGCCCTCTCCCAGAACAGAGTGTTCAGGTTGTCCGACAAAGGACTCTGCCCTCTCCCAGAACAGAGTGTTCAGATTGTCCGACAAAGGACTCTGCCCTCTCCCAGAACAGAATGTTCAGGTTGTCCGACAAAGGACTCTGCCCTCTCCCAGAACATAGTGTACAGATCGTCCGACAACGGACTCTGACCTCTCCCAGAACAGAATGTTCAGATCGTCCGACAAGAGACTCTGACCTCTCCCATAACAAGTGCTTATTTATGTCATACAAAAACATCGAGTTCTTCCGAACAGAACGACCGGGTGTCCCAAAGTAGAGGCTCTGATATTTTTCAAAGGACCCAACGTCCACCAGACGCGAGAGCCCGCTCTCCTCCCCCAGTGACCTCATTACTACAACATGAAGCGTCCACACTTCGCCCTCATGTTAGGTCACGGTGTGAAGTGTCAGCCCTTCGCAGAAACTTTGGGGGTCCTAAAATGGGTCCTATTCAAGTCCACGATCTTCGGTACTAACGCCCAGTATCACACCTTGCGCACCTCGCCTCAGCGCTGCTTGGGAACCTCGCCTCAGCGCTGCTTCGTCGCATCGCCCCCAAGCTACTCAGGCTTCGTCGCTAAGACAAGAAGCTCGCAACCAAACAAGGCGAGACAGAAGTTTCTCCCACAACTAGAGCTGAGCAGCGACCTCAGGAAAGTTCGCACAACGACAGACTCATAGCTGCGCAAGTCACAATAGCTAGTCCACCGGCAACAATCCCGACCCAAGACGTCGCGAAGATGACAATGATCTAATTGCTGCGAAGAAATCAAAACCTCCGCACTCCTCCACGCGATGACTCGGACTCCGAAGGTTTGGGGGGCTCTTGATACAGACCCATACACTTAATAGGAGATCCGGGGTGCGGTTAGGGAGAAGCCCCACTAAGGAGGAGTGGAGTTAGTGGGATGAATGGTCAAACCCGTGATCATAACTCCGCCGCGCGCGTATTTCACCCCCGGAGCAGCGCCAAGCGAGGCCAAACACCGCACCCCACTACTGGGGTGCGGTTAGTCTGCACCCCACTAAGTGGGGTGCGGATAGCCCCCTACCCCACTACGGTGGGGTACGGCCAAGCCGCACCCCACCATGGGGTGCGGCCAAGCCGCACCCCTCCATGGGGTGCGGCCAAAGCCGCAAGCCGCACCCCATGGTGGGGTGCGGCCAAGCCACACCCCCCCCCCCCATGGGGCGCGGCCAAGCCGCACCCCTCCATGGGGTGCGCCCAAGCCGCACCCCTCCATGGGGTGCGCCCAAGCCGCACCCCCCAATGGGGTGCAGCCAAGCCGACCCCCCCCCCCCCCATGGGGTGCGGCCAAGCCGCACCCTTACCCATGGGGGGTGCGGCCAACCCCCCCCCCCCCCCCGGATCGCGGGGGATGCAGTCGAAACCGCATCCCCCCTGTCTAGGGCAAGCGGAGCCTGTTCTCCTCCCTGGAGGGCTTCGGTTCCCGCCTTCCAAATAGATGCGTTCGCTAGGAGCCACAACTCGACCGCATGACGACTGTGTTCCAGCACCGCTCACCTGTTCACTTAGAACGCCTCCGTGCTCATTGCGCTCTCAGAACGCCTCTGAGCGCGCTCAGAACACTCCCGTTCGCTCAAAACACCTCCGCGCTCAGAGCACGCTCACATTTCGGGCACGCTCACTTTTTAGCATGCTCACATTTCGGGCACGCTCACTTTTTGTCTTTCTAGCGCGCTCACATTTCCGACTCGCTCACTTTTCCGACTCGGCTCGCTCACTTTTTGTCGTTTCAGTTTCTCACTTTTCAGGAACAGCTTGTCGCCTTTCCTCGAAGGGCAGGATGGTCATTTACGAAAAATGGTGATCCGTGGGCTCTGAACCGGAAAATATGATTCGTCCTCCCAGGTGGTTATGGTGGTTACAACGGCAAAATTACCGGGCTACCCCCGGCCAAAGCTATAAAAGGATCCCCTAGGCTTCATTTGAGAGGACCCCGCTTGATAACCAGAGAGAGCTCATTGAAGATTTCCACGGATTTCTCCTTCGGCGCTTGAAGATCTCCTTCGGGGACTTGAAGTTTTCCTTCGTCCCGAAAGGCGACTCGGCAGTCTCACTTTCGTTCTCACGAAAGCGAACACAGCAGTCTCACTTTCGTTCTCACGAAAGCGGACAAGGCATTCTCACTTTCGTTCTCTACCGTTCTCAGAAGGAAAAGACTTAATTTTTTCGAGAGGTGGCCTGTCACACTCGGAACGTTCTCTCTCTCTCCCTCTCTCTAATATCGTAACGAGTGACGGCCTGTCGCGCTCGAATTCTAAACACCGGATTGTAACCTCTTAGAAGATAGTGGAGTTTGGTCGGCACAGCCCCGACCGCGTGGTTTTTTTACCCTTTCCGGGTTTTTCCACGTTAAAACGTCCAGGTGTATTCAACGAATTTCTTTGTGACTGTTTGCGCGCTTGGTTCGCTCCCGAGCTAAGGTGGTTCAATTCGACCGGTCTACCAAGAGCCCTAAGTGACCCACAACAATTGTATTATTATTCAATGTTCTGTTTACAATCTTTAAAATTAAATTTGGCTATTTGCAACTCTTAGTTAACAACAAATAGTTGCAAATTTAAAAGATTTTATCCACAAACAAATTTATTAAACGCAACTCAAATTTATTCGGTGCGTCTTCATCTGAATTTTCGCTCTATTTTTATGCAATCTGACTTGGCTCTTGTTCCCACCTTTTCCATTCCATCGTCGGATTCAATTGAAGGAAATTCTAAGCGCATGTGCCAATGCAGGAAGTGTTCGAACCACACGAATACACAAAAGAGGGTCTTTTGGAAATCAAAGGCCAAGATCACCTCGCCATCTTCGACCCCTACAAGCTTGAAGAGATGAAGACCGGAGAATCAAGTTCCTCAAATTCATTGGCTTCATGTGGAACCCTACATCTTGGGTCTTGGAGTGCGCTACCCTGGCCAATTGAGGGGAAGAGCTATCTTTCTCTCCCTATCTACATGTACACACTAACAAAGAAATTAAAGCAATGGGTGCGGGGCCGGCAGCCGGATTCGGCCTCCGGCTACCACGTGGATTCGGCCTCCGGCTAGAGCTGTTGGCGGATGCAGTCTGGAAGAGATGGGATACAGGGATTGGCTTAGGAGGCTATAGGAGATGAGAGAATTTTTCATTTTGCGCAGGAAAACAGAATAGGAAATATTATAAAAAAAATTGGGGGATTTTGGGGTGCGAATACTCAAAATTGGATTGCGGTTAACAGTCCCCTAAAATAAACAAGAGCATGACGCCGATTTAGGATCTAGGCGTAGAGTGACAATACATCGTAAGGGAATAAAATAACCTAAAATTAACATGCAAAATATAAACTTCTATCATACAATGTGAAGAATAATTAGAGTCCATTCGTTTGTACGTAATTGGCTTTTTAAAATTGTTATTAGAGATTAGAAATTCAATTCTAATGTTCGGTACAACGAAATTTAAGCAGATATTGGCTTTCAGGTGAAAACCCATGGCTTTGACTATGAACTAAAATATCAAATAGCCAATTCTTACTTCCGCCCATGAGTTTTCCGCATAATCGAATGTTTTCGCTAGAGTTTTTCGACCAACGCACGCGTTTTTCGCCCGGGCGTGCATTTTCTGTAGGGGTGTGTTTTTTCGGCCGGGCATGAGTTTTTCGGTCGGGCGTGTGCTTTTCGACCGGACGTTCATTTTTCTCACAGGCAAACGTTTTTCGCTCGGGAGCGCGATTTTTCGCTCGAGCGCGCATTTTTTACCCGAGCGCGTGTTTTTCTCCCGGGCGGGCGTTTTTCTGCCGACCGGGTGTTTTTCGTCGTGCCCGGCATTTTCGCACAACCGCTCTTTTTTCGCTCGAGCGCGCGTTTTTCGATCTGAGCACATATTTTTTGACCAGCGCGAATTTTTTTCATTCGGGCGCACGTTTTTCCGCACGAGCGCGCATTTTTCAACCGGACGCGAATTTTTCCATCCGGGCACATGTTTTTCGCTCGAGCGCGCGTTTTTCGCCAGGGCGCGCGTTTTTTCGCCCGGACGCGCTTTTTTCGCTCGGGCACGCGTTTTTCGGCCGGGGGCGCGTTTTTCGGCCGGGGCGCGTTTTTCAGTCGGACGCTCGTTTTTTAGCCGTGCGCGGGTTTTTCGCCCATGGGCGGGTTTTTCGCCAGGTCGCAGGTTTTTCGCCCGTGCGCGGGTTTTTCGCCCGTGCGCGGATTTTTCGCCCTGGCGCGGGTTTTTTTGCCCGGGCGCGGGTTTTTCGCCCGGGCGCGCGTTTTTCTCCCGGGCGCGCATTTATCTCCCGGGCGCGGGGTTTTCGCGCGCGGGCGCATTTTTCGTCCGGGTGCGCATTTTTCGCCCGGGGGTGCGTTTTTTGCCCGGGGACTCGTTTTAGCCTGGGGGCGCGTTTTTCGGCCGGTCGCGGGTTTTTCGGCCGGGCACGGGTTTTTTCGGTCTGGCGCGGTTTTTCGCGCGGGCGCTGTTTTTTCGCTCGTGCGCGGGTTTTTCGCGCCGCCGCGGGTATTTCGCGCGGGCGCAGGTATTTCGCGTGGCCGCGCGTATTTCCCCCGGGCGCGCGTATTAAGCCCGAGCGCGTTTTTTTCGCCCGGGCCCGCATTTTTCGCCCTGAAGCACGTTTTTTGCGCGGGAACACGTTTTCTGCGCGAGAACATATTTTTTTTGCCCGGGCGCAAAATTTTCGGCAAACCACGTTTTTTTCGGCCCGGGCGCTCGTTTTTTGATCGGGCGCGTATTTTTATCCCAACCGGGCATTTTTTGCCAGGGCCGCAAAACACACACATGGGCCGAAAAGTTTTTCACATGTACTCATATATTAGTATATATTCTAAACTATTGAACTGAAAAGTTGATTTTCCGCGCATAGTTCTATTGGACAGAAAAGTTCAAGGGCACAAAGGGAACATTAAAACTTATGTTAAATTCTAAACTACTATGAACAAGACAATTTTTGAAAAAAAAAACAAAGAATAAGTGGAGGAGGGAAGAAGAAAAGAAGATAATTTTTCGAAAATTAAGGATTCATTTGGTTCAGCGTTTAGGAGGCGCGTTTTGAGGAAACGCTACCGCACGGCGGCAAAACAAAGGGAGCGCCGGCTCCGTTTGCCGCGTTTCGCCCCACAGCAAGGAGGAAAAGCCGCGGAATCGCTCCGTTTCCAGCCTTGGCTCGTCCCCTCCAGTCCGACCGCCCGTCTCCACCCATCTTCTCCGCCCGCCACCGCCGCGCCAAATAAAGCCTAAGAGGCTCGCATGTGAAACTATCTCATATGTGGAGCAACTTGAATCAAATTTCAATCTAATTATGACTCAAAAACTTCATGCCTAATTTCAATAATCGGTTCTAAGTCGATTCTCTAGTACCCGAGTATAAGAACCGAAAACCGAACCAAACTATCAGGTTCAATTTTTTTTGGATCCGGAACCGAACCATGATCCATATTGAGAACCGACTCAAACAGCTCAGTTCGATTTCAGTCAATACTTGATTCTTCGATTATTTTTGCACACCCCTTATTTACGTGTCAAGAAATATATTGGAATATTAACAAGGATACCAACTCTTGGCTCGCGACTATAGCTCTTAACAAATTCATATAAAAAAACGTAAATGATGCTCTTGATAGCCTCATTAATAAAATACTTAATGTGTCATATTGTATGAAATTCTTCCTTGCATTATTATAGACGGTAAGCGTAGCAAGCATCCATTCTCTTTAATGTTGTTTATTCTTCTTGTCATGTTTTTGGCGTCTCATTGATTGTCGTATTTCTAAGAAAGTCATAGGAAATAAAACTGTTAGGTGTCTTAAAATATGACTCAAACATAAAGAATTAGGTCTCAAACATAAAGAATTAGGTCAAACATAAAGGCATTAGCCTACCCTACCCCTTCAATTTTGTGAAGTGCCATTTTTTTTGTTATATCTCTTAGCTTTATTCTTAAAGCTAGCCACTCACTTAAAACCGACTTCTTTATGTTATTGGCAATATGAAAATCAACATAATCTCTTTATCTCCACTTTTCTATGGTCACTCCCATTGAAGGAGTTATTTTTGTGCATGCGTGTTATGAAATGTAAATTTAAAGAGGAGGTTTTTGTAATTAGGGGCTCAAATGAGTCGAGCTCGAGCCATGCTTGGCAAAACTCACAAACTCGTGCTAAGCATTTTGAGCTCAGGATTTTGAGCTCGAGCTCGACGACCTCATTGTGCATTGGTTCGAGCTCGAGACATATTAATGGAGCTCGGGCACATGATTTTCTGCACATGAGTAATATTTTCTTTAATATATAATAAAACATAAAAAGAAGAAGCTCGCGAGCTTATTCATGACCCGATGAGCTAGAACATGTGAGGTCGGGCTCGAGCACCATAAAATTGAGCTCAAGTCGAACTTTTTTCTAGACAACTCAACTCAACTTACACCCATATTTGTTATTTGTAATTATAGATTACCCCCCCTCCCCCTATGTATAGTATAGATTATTAATTTTGGTGATTTTTATTCGCAAACCATAATTGTCAATCCGCAGATTAACTGTTTCCGACTTAATTTGAGTTTATAAATGTCAATTCACGGACAAATTCGCAAACTATAAGTGTCTTCAATGGTAAGTGTCTTCAATGGTGATGCGATTTCAATTTTAGAAATGTTTAGAAAGATTTAGTAAAATGATTTCTTGGTTGTTTATGTGATTTAGATATTCTCTTCTTATGGAAGTGGATGACAAATTTGACTTCCTTTATAGCTATGAATAGACCAAATTTATAAATAGTCAAATATGATTAGCGAATAACAACCGTCTTATCACTAATTACTATGCGGAAAAAATGCCGCTGCTTATAAAAAAAATGAAAAATCCAATTACCACAAAAAACGAAACAAAACAAATATTAGTTGGTGGGTGTTAGTGTGGAGGAGGGTCCACCTTCCATTGCCATGGCGGCCCGTTAGACCACAATGCTTCAGGTGGCGTTTGGTTCGACTGTTTGGCTGCAGTGCGGTTGAGACGCATCATAATTTTGGTAATAAGCCGTGTTTGGTGCGGCTTTTTTCCCTAAACCAAGCGATTTTATGTTTTTACAGCCGTATGGCTCGGCGTGAGCGCATTGGTCATGAATTATCGTTTGTGATCTCATATATTGAATTTATTCATTTCTATATATATTCAACTTAATTTTCATTTTTTTGACGGTGTTCATAATCTGTCATGCTAAATATACATTTTATGGTGGTGATGTTTTTGTCCAAATTTACTAGAGCAAAAATGACACGCTAAATGTAGCTTGACGGTTAGGGGTGAGCATAAAAAACCGCAAATCGTAAAAACCACTCGCACCGCACAAACAACACCGATTTTTAAACAGCACAGCATAGTTTTGGTGCAATGCGGTTTTAAACTTTTACAAACCGAGCGTGGTGCTATTTTTGGATCTTGAAAACTAGAAAAACAGCACCGCACCGACTAATTACATATTTTAAATTTCTATAAACATGCAACATCACATAAATCTAAATAAAATATAACTTATAAATTATTAGTTATTATTAGTAATTAATTAATTATGTTAATGCATATAGTTTCCTTTATTGCTTTAGTTTACTTGTTCTCTGTCGATTTATTGATGAATTTGTTGATTTTAAAGTTTTTTATTAAGTTTAAATAGTATCATGATAGTTTATCTAACTGTACATGTATATTTACTAGACTTCTCTCAATATTTCAATGTTTAAAAGATAAATAAAGCCACACCTATGTGAATGTTGCGCATATATAATACATAAAATCATTCAGATTGATTATATTTGCATTTGATGTGTCATTTCATATGCAACTTGTGCAAGCAAAATTTCACCAAGAGTCTTTGTTGTAAGTTGTAATTAACCACTTAAAAGTACAAAAATAGTAGATTAGTCTCTCAGAAAATATTAACTAGGAAGAGAAAGCTAAATTGAAATTGAATCCATTATAATTCAGAAAAAAACTCAAAAAAAATAAAGCAAACGCACATTTAGTTTGATGGAAAAACAACTCCAAAAATTTCCAAGATCATCTAACTTAACTCAAGCAAAAAGAACAACTAAAAAAAATGCACGGCCAATCAACAAGGTGTCAGTCAATGGAAGACTAATAAGAATAACGAGTTGAAGCCAAGTCCTCATTGTCGACGGCTCATGTAAATAAAAGAGACAGTTGCAGCATTTTTCTACCAACTCATGTAGAGTCCTGTAGCCATCTATGCGGAGCCCGCTACAGCTGGCCTCTTCCGTTTTTCCTCGTCCGCAATGGCTGCTCACAATTGTTGATAAATCATCTTCCTCCACACCCTTACTTACTATTAATAACAACCGCGGGCGTCTCCCTTGAAGAATCTCATCATTCACAACAATGGCCGTCTTTGCGCGTCGTCTTTTCGCCTTGGTTGCAGCCATGGCTCTGGTCTCCTCTGTTGCCTCCAGCTCCCACTCGGTCACTGTGAGTCCTAATTAACTACTCATCGATCGATGAAATTACCAGTTAATTTATACTTTGATACGACTGCTATTAATAACATCCTCGATCCCTGCCTCACGTACAGCTTGTCAACAATTGTGGCACCCCCACGACGATGCAACTCCCAGGCCGTGGAAACTACGGCGCCGGGAACTACAACTTCGACGGGGATATCAGGGGCGGGATCGCTCAGGCCTGCGGTGACATTAACGGCGTCGGCTGCATCTCTATTGAGTTCTCCCTCGTTGACGGCGTCTCCTCCGCCGACATAACCCTCATCCCGCCCCACCAATTCGACCACCCTGCCAGCTTCTCCCTCAACAACGGTGCCACCGGTGCCACCTGCTCGAATGCCAACTGCGGACCCAACAATGCCTTCTACAAGTTTGACGACTACAGCGCTCAGCGCCAGGTCAACGGTCCCGGTTCCAGCATCTCCATGCGCTTCTGCTAGACTGCATTATGTGACCTGCATCAACCGGTCAAGAGTCAACAAGTATTATATATATATATATATATGTTGTAGCATATTGAAGTGATGTTTCCTTTGGTTGAGTTGTGTCTCCCGCATCCAATGATTGGATGCTGTTGTATCTTTCTTTCCCGGTTCAAGTTCTGTGCCTATAAAAAGAGCACCTGTTATAACAGTTTATGATTATATTGAGATATATAATTTAAAAGTCCTTCTCCCTGTTCTTCTGTTATGCTGTTTTCTTGTTTGTCCATTCGATTTTCTACAGTGGTATCACAGCCAAGTTAGCATGGAGAACGGGATCGGTGGCAAGCATTGTATAATAGGGAGAGTCTGGCTTGTTGAACAAGGCCATCAGTTGTATACTCTGCTGCTGAGCATGGGCATCCTGGAGAGCACTAGTAAGCACCTGACCGTCGGCCTAGAGGACTTGGCAGACAGAGGACAGGAGCTCAAGCTAACCAGTAACACACTAAGGGGAAAGGAAGCGGGTCCCTTCAACAGACTAGCTATAAAAACCCTCTAGAGGGGGATGGGAGGGGAGCACCATCTTTGAGAGTTCTCCCTCCTCTCCTCCTCCTAAGCAAGATGAATCCTCCTCAGGACTTCAAAGCTCGCTTCAAGGCTCTCTCTTGGAAGGGTCGAAGCAACCTGGCGGAGCTCAGGGCTATAGTCCAGGAGCCTTCGCACTCCTCCTCCGCGCAAGTTGCGCGATGGCCGCGAAAGAAACACCGAATTGAGTCGGCGATGGAGGTGGCGTCATCATCCTCTCATGGGATGACCGACTTCGCCCATCACCTGGAGACGGACATGCTGTCGGTGCCTCCCCACTTCTCTCCCTCTTTTTCGCGATAAAGGTTTTAATTTAGCCGCATTTTTCAACGCTGACACCTCTGCGTGGGTGATGACTGATACGCCGAAAATGGTTTATATATACGCAAGTGCACGTGTCGGATCAAGTAATATAAAGTAAGTAAAGATCATTCCCACGAAGAAGTGATGAATCTAATGCTCGCAAATACTAACTTAATATTTTCTTTAAATTCAAGTCGATTAATTAACGAGATGATTGATTTTTAAAATAATTTATAATAACTTCAGAAAATTATAACTACGATTATCTAAAAATACTTTTGATAACAATTTAGAGAAAAAGTCTTGTACATGGATTTCCTTTACTTATAGCAATGAATTCTTAATATGACTCTTCATGAAAAGTTTGATCAACTATCTTGCAACAATTTGAAAGTGAAAAACATGATCTCTCGATCTCTGAAATCCGTTTACCCCTTATCCTCACAGTTATCTCTAACTTAGGTAACAATAAAACATAACATCAAGTACACAAATCAGCGTTGTTACCAAGAAGACGAAATCCTTTTCTCCCTTCTAATGATATATTAATTTTATGATACACTGACGTCACTCCTCTCTCGAATCTTGCAGCGCAGTATAATGACGAAAATTTTGGTGAAAAATTTACGCAACTCCTCTCTCGAATCTTGCCGCGCAACATAAAATATTCATTTTTAAATCAACATAACTCCTCTCTCAAATCTCGCCACGCGATTTAGAAGATGAAAACATAACCCAAATTTTCCAAGAACAACATCATAAAATCAATAAAGATAGAGTCACAAACAATCATAAAGGAAATTAAAGTTCAAATCATCACACAAGTCAAAGTACTCTCAACATACAAGATATAGCAATTTAGTTCGTGAGAGAAGAGAAAAAACACAATTTGGTAGATCTTACTAGGCAAGATGAAAAAGAAGAAGAAATGCAGGAATTTCCTTCTCAAAATGATGTAGGAATCTGTCTTCTTCCTTGCCATCGCCGGTGTTCCCTAACTTCTTCTCCAAAAACCTCTTTATCTCTCTCCCCTTTTTCGAATATTCCCTTATCATTGACATCCTCCTCTTTATTTCGGAATTCTCACTGATTAGTCGTCACCTTTTCATGTAAAATAACTGCCACCATCTTTTATTTTTGGAATTAAAAGCAGAATTTTCGGACTCAGGCTTATTGCAACAACCAGAAAAAGTTGTTGTAACAATTTTACTTATGCCGAAAATCTGGTTCTCTTCGCTTCTTCAAATTGATTTTTTTTACATTTCTACAAAGAAAACCACATACACAATAATAATAACCCAAATTTATATAAATGATATATTTAGTCATATTCCGAACATTTAATACAAATTTATACACTTAAAGGTGTGTAATGATAAATTAATTAGGTAAAAATAACTTATTTTTAAGAAGTTATCAATGACGGTAGAACCCAGAAAAGGGGGGAGCCGGTGAGTGCAGGCGCTCGATTAAGCCCCGCCTTTCACACTCGGAGTCCCGCTGATCGCTCCCCCATCCGAAGCGAGCCTGCCATAGGCACAGCCCTCGGGGACCTCCCCTGAGAGTCGATATACAGGGCACGCTGCCGGAGCACTTCTCAGGACCGCAACGCGAGCGCACTTCTTCCCCTCATGGTCAACCTGCTGCGAGAGTTCCTGCCAAGACGCGTATTTTGATATCCATCATTATAATTTCGCAGAAAGGGATAAGGCCTCGATGGGCCAGTCAAGCCGGAGGGAGACTCTCTCACCACCCCCTTATTCTGCTGCGATGGAAGAGCTTGTCGGAGATCAGTCCAACGTTTCTGAGCGCTTGGACCGCTTGGTTGACATAGTTCGGATGCAGGGAGACTTAATCCGCGAGCTCCAAGAGGGGGAAGGTCCGTTGGGCCTGACCCCCTTGCACAAAATCTCCGCGCTGGAGCAGCGGATGGAGAGGCTAGAAGTTGACTTCAAACTACTCGCGGAGGGGGTCCAGCTCACGTCTGGAGGCGTGACGGCGCCGATAGAGGATCACCTACGTCGGGTGGAGGCGACCGTGTTCACCCTGAATGAATAGATTGCCACGGCTCGAGAGTGTGTCGTGTCACTGTATAGAGTGACGACTCGTGCCCGAGGACAAGGCTATTGGAAATGGACGACGCGCTGACCGAGCCTCTCCTCATTTTCTTTTGTTGTTATTCCCTAGCTGACTTTTATTTGTGATGTATTAATAAGAACCGGTCTCGCACGGTGGTTTAACCTGCCTCGCGAGCGAACGCTTCACTCTATCTTGCTTCGGTTCTTAACTGCTATTGACTACGCAGGTTCCACTTATGTTGCTGCACACTTGTCAGCTGGACGCCGGGAAGATCGATATGATGTCGAAACGACTGAGCCGTGGGCGAGAAGTAGAGATTTTAGGTGAACGGTCTCAGGATAGAGGAGAGGGTGGGCGATTGAGGGGCGAGTAGGTGAGGGTGAGCGAACCACGTCGTCCACTAACCTATGGCCGGGCGAGTGGACCACGTGGTCCACTCGCCCGAGGGTGGGCGAGTGGACCCCGCAGTCCACTCCCCTCCCCTTCCCCCTTTTCCCTATAAATACTCCCTCCCCCTTCATTCAAGACCTCACTTGCTACTCCATTGCCTTCCACTCTCTCTGCCCTTAGTTGCAATTAATTCCGACATTCCTCCCTTGCATTGTGAAATGGCTCCCGACCGCACATCTCTTGTTCGGAATGGCCGAGAGCATTGCACAACTAACTTCTCTGAACACTCCTTCCCTGAAGAGAGGGTGTCAAAGGTGGAGTTCCTGACCTTCAAGAGGTCTTACCTCCCTGAGGGGTTGGCGGCTCGCCGTCCATCGACGGGTGAGGACATCAACTCCTATGAGGACTGCCTTGCGTTTCTTCCCTCTCAATTCGAGGGCGGACTACGTCTTCCGCTCTGGCCAGAGGTGAAGGAGTTCCTCAGCTATTTCGGCGTAGTCTCTGCGCAGGTCAATCCGAATGCGATAAGATGTTAACAACCACTACAAGAAAGTTGAGTTTTAGCTACATTTATATTAACCACGCAGCAAAAATCATGGCTAATACTAGTGCATTAGCCACGCCAAAAAAAATCATGGCTAATAGCTATATTTTAGCCAGGGATAGGTAAATCGTGGCTAATACTAAGGCATTAGACACGAAAAATTAAACCTTGTGGCTAATATAAAATATTAACCACAACAAATTATAATATGTGGCTAATACTAGAAGTATTGCCACGACACATTATAAACCGTGGCTAATACTAATAAACCCTATAACTAAAAACGCGCCTTGCTGCCGTGCCCTCGACTTTTCCTTGTTCCCGTCTATCCTCGAATTCGCTCTCCATCTCGTCGTGCTCTCGCCTTCCCCTCGACTTTTCCATGTTCTCGTCTCTCCCTCGACGCCTCTTGCTCCAGATTCGAAGTCATTTTCCCCTCCACCTCTCGAATTCGTTCTCCATCTCGTCGTGCCCTCGACGCGTCTTGGTCCAGATCGACGAAACTACTGCGATTCGACTCCTCATCGCATAGATCGAAATCATCTTCCCCTCGACCTCTCGTGCTCCATTCCGTCTTCGTCGCTTGCGCAACAGAAACTCCAGTAGATCCTCTCGCCTATGGCGCAGCAGAAACCCTAGTAGGTCCCCTCGATTTGGGTAACATCGCTCCTTCCTTCATTATTGATATGGATGTTGAATACCTGAATATTATTCATGAATGTTGACATAGTGGTTGATATTCCACAATTTTTTATCCCCAAACCCTAAAACTCATAGTAAGTTATGAATTTTTTTGAGTGATGTTTTTGCTTATTTATGTTATAAATTTCTTCTTGTTTATGATATTTTTGAGTGAGAGATTCATATGCTATAAATCTCTTCTTATGGTATTACAACATACACCACAAACCTCTCTCCTGCATTGATCTTGCTTACAATCTTCAAAGCTAGATCCACAAGTATTAAATTGTCAGCACCTATAACAAATAATATTCTCTGATATTTACACCATTACCATTAAAATTCATATTGTGTTTATGTTGGAATGATATAACACGCTAGCGAAAAGTTTTCTTTTATGACAAAATATAGGCAATGAATAGGACATTTAAGACTTATAAAAAGAATACATAAACCTACAACAACAACGTAAATTTTTTTCTAACAAGAAGATTATTTAGAAATAAGTAGGGAAGAACTTAAAACTTTAATTACTTAAACAATCGATGATTCAATTTTTAGTGCAAATGAGTCTCTTTAAACTTGTAAGCGTATAAAGCCATTTGAAACAATAATGCGTGCATTTGGAAAGTCTACCTGCATTTTTTTAGGTGGCCAAGCATGCAATGAAATGTTGTGTTGATATTATTGCTTTAGCATTTGTGTTGTGTATACTCTTGTCAATAGTCAAGTTCTTTGCGCATATAAGATTCTAACAATGAAAATAAAACAATTGGAGAGATGTCTTCTTCGTTATATTGATTTGAAAATATATTTTAACGATGAAAAAAATATGTTGTAACTATATTAGCTTCATAGCAAATGTGAAAGTTTATATTTATAATATTGTTTTCATATTTCACTTTTAGCTGAACGATATTGAAGTCATTGATTAAACCTCTCAAATTGCGGAGGTATTAAAATCTTACTTGCTCTTTCGTATATTGTCAACTGTATGTGAAATTTTGTAGACTATGTTTGTTTTAATTAGAATGAATTCAGATGACCTAATATTGTTGACCAATGATGTTGGATATCATATATTTTGTTCTTCAATGTACACAAATAGATGTTGGCAATATATTCAGGGTTCTTCTGTGAGTGCTCTTGCGGTTGCAAGCATCTCTTCATCACGAAGTTATGTATTTTTATTGATCATGCTTTCAAGCATATTTGTTTTAAGGACCAAGCAATATAACCTTTTGCTGAGCACCTCTCTTTATTCATGCGTGAGATCAAAATATATATTGTGTAATTAAAAAATGTGTGCCGCACCAAGGAAACAATAGACATTTTTTTCTGCGAGTGTTCTCATATATACGGTCATTAATGATCACGTGCCATTTTTTATTATACCTTAGCTTGTGATTTGACCAACTATCTTTTCTTTTGAATTTTTCCGCATCAACCACGACAAAAAAATCATGGCTAATATTTTATTTCATTTATGTAGATTTCTCTAGCATTAAATATGGATAAAAGTTGGATTGATCTGCAAAATAAAGTTTCATTTGAATACATTCAAGGTGTTGACAAGTTTCTGGATTATGCTTATCAAAATAAAACAAATAATTTTGAGACTCGCATTTATTGCCCTTGCAAAGAATGTTGTAATACTTATCTTGTGGAGAGGGATGCTTCTCGTGAACATATAATTATAAATGGTTCTCTATCTAAGTACAAGATATGTACTCTTCACGGGGAATCATATTGTTCTATATCTAGCAGTGGGGATGAACAACGTTCTGATTTGAGAGATGATATGATGGGAATGATACATGAAGCAATTGGAATTTCACATGTTGGTGCTAGTCTGTATGAGAATCCGCCATCATTAAGCAGTCCAAGAATGAATGGTCCCAGCGAAGAAGATGCCAAATTTATAAAACTTGTTGAAGATGCAGAGTGTCCGTTGTATCCCAATTGTACCAAGTATACATCATTGTCTTTCATAGTTAGGTTACTGCAAGATAAAGTCATGCGTGGATGGACGGATACCTCAATCACATGGCTATTGGAGTTTCTTATCGATGCTTTTCGAACATAAAGATACCTAAGTCTTATTATGAATCTCAAAAAATTACTAAAGATTTGGGATTTTCTTTCAAAACTTGGGATGCGTGCCCCAACAATTGCATAATTTTTAAAGAAAATGATATTACACTTGAAAATTGTGAGATATGTGGTGAGTCACGATACAAACAACTCAATGACAATGAAAATGACATGCAAAATACAATTACAAAAATTCCAGCAAAATAAGTAAGATATTTTCCTTCGAAACCGAGATTGAAGAGCCTATTCATGTCATCAAAAACAGCAAGTTCCATGCAATGACATGCAGAAGAACGTACTAATGATGATACTATGAGGCACCCAGCTGACTCTCCAACTTGGAAAAAGTTTGATAAAGATTATCCACAATTTGCAGCAGAGTGTCGCAATATTAGACTTGGTTTGACATCTGATGGGTTTAATCCATATAGAACCATGTCCATTGCTCACAGTACATGATCAGTTGTTTTAATTCCTTATAATTTACCACCATGGATGTGCATGACACAATTTTTTCTCTGTCTTACTGTACTAATTGATGGACCGAAAGGACCTGGTAATAAAATTGATGTTTATCTTCAACCATTGATTGATGAATTGAATGAATTATGGAATGATGGTGCGGCTACATATGATGCATCAAAAAATCAGATGTTTATACTGCGTGCAACATTATTTTAGACAATTAATGACTATCCCGCGTATGCAAACTTATCAGGATGGAGTACAAAAGGTCAGTATGCTTGTGCAAATTGTAATTTGCATACTAAATCATAGTGGCTAACAAATGGAAGAAAATATTGTTACTTGGGTCATCGTCGATGGTTATGTTACGAACGTAGAAGGAGAAGAGCTATTCGAGAGGGAGAGAACTAGGGTTTGAGAGAGCCTAAGAAAAATACCTGATAATATTTCTTGCATACCCCTCCACAAGAGGATCCGGGTATATTTATACCCGGACCAAGGCCGGCCGGCCAAGGGGGCCGGCCGGCCCCAATTGGGGCTGAACCGGGTGGGTTCAGCCCCCCGAGGGCCGTCAATAGAAAGTGGGGGCTGAACCAGTTGGTTCAGCCCCGTTGTCGCCTTCGGATCCTTCCGAGGGCGTAACATTCCCTACCCCTTTAAGACCCAGCTTGTCCTCAAGGTGGGAATCTGGTGGCTCGGTCCCTTCCTTCGGCGCCCTCCCAGCTACGTCATGCTCGTCTCCTTGCAATCTCCAAGCATCGAAGAAAGGCCCCTGTACTGGTAAGATTCTGATTCCATTCAGGCAGTACTCCCTCCCTTCCTCCGCAAACTCCATAGTCAACTCATCCCAATCCAGAGTGACCCTCCCCAGCTGACGCAACCACTGGGTCCCCAGAATCATATCGGACCCCTGAATGGTCAAGAAGTAGACATCCATCGTGTCGGTGTATCCCTGCACACTGACCCTCGCGTCCGGAAGCCTGCCTTCGCATTGCAACGTGCGTCCCCCTGCCACCACAACCTGGGACGCAGCATCCTTAATGAGCTCTTGCCCAAGCTTCTGTGCCACCGCCGGGTTGAGGAAGTTATGTGTACTCTCGTTGTCAATCATAATGGTCACCGGTTGTTGGCCGAGCCACCCTGCAACAGTCATAGTGGGTGGCGCGGAGTCTCCTGGCAAGGCCAGGGTAGATACCTCGAACTCGATTGTATCTAAAATGAGCTCCCGGTCCTCGTGGCGCCCCTGGAATGGAGGGGAAACAATGGCAGACGCGTCGATTCCAAGTCCCCTATTGAAGATGGAGGCCCGATCGGTACCATCTCGAACCGCACAGTCTTTGTGTTCCGATGCTGAAGACGGAATGAGAATCTGGACTGCGTTGGTTTCTTTCGCCACAGTCTGACCTTTGATGTGCTGAGTCAACAAACTTTTTAGCTCGTCCATGCGCGTATCTATCTTTTCTGCCAATCGTTTTTCTGAAGCCTTCAACTGTTCTTCGAGGGCCGCCACCGTGTTGGCCAACCCGGTGTAAGTCTCGTCGAGGGTGGCCAACCGATGAGATTCTTCTTGGGAACGAGTCACCATGGTCGACTCCGCAGAAATGGGACGAGGTACTCCTCAAGGAGAAGTCGGAGAAGAAGCTTGTTGTCGAAGAAGCCGCTGGAATCAAACGCCTTGAGGCTCGGCGAAATCGTCGCGGAAGAGGATCGGCGGAAGAGCCGGAACTGTGCGACCGGCGGAATCGGCCGCTGGAGACGTCGCTGGAGAGGTCGCTGACGGAAATCTGGACTGTCGGCAGCCGCTGGAGTCGGGGCCGGGCTGATCCGAAGGAGTCGAGGTCGAGCGGATCCGAAACAGGCGGAATCGGCCGCTAGAGACGTCGCAGGAGTCGACGTCGAGGGCTGGAGCTTCAGGCGGCGGCCTCTGGAGTAGCAGGCGACGGCCCTGGAGCAGGCGGCGGCCTCTGGAATAGCAGGCGGCGGCACTGGAGCAGGCGGCGGCCTCTGGAGCAGGCGGCGGTGGCCCTGGAGCAGGCGGCGGCCTCTGGAACAGCAGGCGGCGGCCTCTGGAAGGAGACGCTCGAAGGAGACGCTGGATGCGGCGGACTGGAGTCGGGATCGGCGGACTGGAGTCGGGGACTGGAAGCGCTGGAGCAGCAGCCGTCGGGATCGGGATCGCGCTGGAGTCGCAGATGGGATCGGAAGCAGCCGCAGGAAGCGCTGGAATCGCAGTGATGCGGAAAAAAATTCGGGAGGATGAAGCCTCTGATACCAATTGTTACGAACGTAGAAGGAGAAGAACTATTCGAGAGGGAGAGAACTAGGGTTTGAGAGAGCCTAAGAAAAATACCTGATAATATTTCTTGCATACCCCTCCACAAGAGGATCCGGGTATATTTATACCCGGACCAAGGCCGGCCGGCCCCAATTGGGGCTGAACCGGGTGGGTTCAGCCCCCCGAGGGCCGTCAATAGAAAGTGGGGGCTGAACCAGTTGGTTCAGCCCCGTTGTCGCCTTTGGATCCGTCCGGGGGCGTAACAGGTTACCCAGTGGGCACAAGTTTCAAAGAGATAAGACAGCTTTTAATGGATGTCGTGAATTTGAAGCGAAACCTCCTATGTTAAAGGGAAGTGATATCACGACACAACTGAATGATGTACTTACTGAGTACAAAAAAGATGATCTTAAAAAGAGGAAGAGAGAAGATAATTGTAGAGTTATTAATATTGGTCAAAAAAAGGTTGGAAGAAAAAAAGCATCTTCTTTGAATTGTCATATTGAGAGAGTTTTCAAACACGTCATTTCATTGACGTAATGCACCAAGAGAAGAATGTGTGAAAATTTGCTTTATACAATATTGAATGTTGTAGGAAAATCAAAAGATGGCTTAAAAGCAAGACGAGATTTAAAAGAAATGGGTGTTCGAACAAAATTGCACCCACAACACCTTGCATCCGGTAAGGCCTTCTTACCTCCAGCTCGTTTTTCAATGAATAAATTACATCAAGAAGTTTTCCCGCGAGTGTTAAAAAATATCAGTGCCGTATGGTTATGCATCTAATATTTCTCGATGTGTACATTTGAAAGAGAGAAATATTTGGGGTCTTAAGAGTCATGATATGCATATTATTATGCAACAATTCCTTCCAATAGCCATAAAAGAAGTATTGTCATCAGATGTTGTAAAGGTTTTTATTGAGTTATCTAATTTCTATAGACAATTATGTTCAAAGGTTGTAGAAATGAAATAAAACAGGTTTTATTCACACTTCAAAGTTACATCCTTTCCTCTTACATTGATCCCCTATTTATAACCACACAATGGGGGAATCTAATTCCTGATTGGAGACGTGGGACTAATTACAAAGGAGGGAATGCGCTAACCGCACACCGCTCAGTGCTAAACGCACACCAACACTCCCCCTCAAGGTGGGGCGAAAGATATCCACTAAGCCCATCTTGTTACCCAACCTGGATAAATCAAATGAGCTGAGTCCTTTAGTTAGATAATCAGCCACCTGCTCCTTCGTCTCAATATATCCCAGTTTGAGCACCCCACTATCCAGTTTCTCCTTGATAAAGAACCTGTCGATCTCTATATGCTTCGTTCGGTCATGATGGACAGAGTTATTTGCAATGCTGATGGTTGACTTGCTGTCACATCATAATGTCATCTGCCCTCCTTGGTCTATCTTGAGTTCCATTAGCAGGGATTTCAACCACAACAACTCTCCCACACCTAAGGGCATGGCTCGGTACTCTGCTTCTGTTGTAGACCTTGCAACTACTGTCTGCTTCTTGCTCCTCCAGGAGACTAGATTGCCTCCTACAAACATGCAGTATCCAGACGTTGACCTTCTGTCATTAACGCAGCTAGCCCAGTTAGAGTCACAATAGTCTTCGATGTTTGAATGTCCATTCCTTCTGAAGATCAGTCTCTTTCCTGGTGCACTCTTTAAGTACCTGAGAATCTGATACACAGCATCCATGTGACCCTCCCTAGGATCATGCATATAGCGGGCCACCACACTTACGACAAACGATATGTCGGGGCGGGTGTGACCCAGATAGATCAGGCGGCCTACCAATCTCTGGTACCTTTCTTTATCAATTGGCTCTCCTGCCTCAGCACCAAACTTGGACTTCTGATCAATGAGAGCAACTGCAGGTCTGCACCCTAGCATACCTGTCTCTTTGAGCAGATCCAACACATATTTCCGTTGGGATAGAACAATCCCTTCTGCACCGTGGGCTACCTCAATCCCAAGAAAATACCTTAGTTGCCCCAAGTCTTTCACCTCAAATTCCTTTCCCATTTTTTTCTTCAGCTGAGTAATTTCACCCTCATCATCGCATGTGATGATCATGTCGTCCACATACACAGCAAGTATTGTAATGTGAGCTCCACATTGTCGAAAGAACACTATATGGTCCGCATTGGTCTGCTGATACCCTATAGCTACCATGGCCCTCCTGAACCTGTCAAACCAGGCTCGAGGAGACTGCTTCAGTCCATAAAGTGACTTCTTAAGTCTACACACCTTCCATGTTGTTTGCTTCGTGCCAAAGCCCGGTGGTACCTCCATGTAAACTTCTTCCAACAAGTCCCCGTGAAGAAAAATGCATTCTTCACGTCCAGCTGGTGTAGTTTCCATCACCCATTTGCCGCCAAAGATATCAGTGTCCGCACTGTGCTCATCTTTGCGACGGGTGCAAAGGCCTCATCGTAGTCGATGTCATAAGTCTGACTATACCCCTTTGCAACTGATCGGGCTTTGTAGCGCTCAACCTGACCTTCCGGGTTCTGTTTCACCATAAAAACCCATTTGCACCCAACCGCCTTTTTTCCAGGTGGTAGAGATACAATATTCCAGGTGTTATTCTTTTCCAATGCCCTGAGTTCATCTAGCATTGCAGCTTTCCACTGTGGATCTTCCTTAGCAACCTGCCAACACTTAGGAATAGAGACATTGTGCAAAGATGCAATGAATGCTCCATGTATAGGTGATATTTTAGAGTAAGAGATAAATTGGGCAATATCATGGGGAAAGTCATATCGATCAGGTGAGACTCCTGCATTCCTGCGGGAACTTCGCCTTACCGGTATGGGAGAGAAGGTAGGAAGGGGAGGAATTATAGCACCTGTGGATTCGGAGGCTGAAGTGGATAAAGTAGGTGTCTCAGGAGTCAGAGTAGCAGAAGACACGGGACTCGACACAAGTGGCATTGTAGGCATTATAGCTTCATTCTGCTGGACTCTTCGTGTATACACTCTCAGCTCCCCCTGAACCTGATGTTCATCAGTGGCAGATTTATTTTCCTCATGTACTGGCGCAGCAGCCAACTTCGCACCCTTCTGTATAGGAGGGCAAGGGATACTTACTATCCTCCTCTCACTATTACTGCTATCTTCCCCTTCTCGACTCATATCATCCGTAACAAGCGGGTCCTCAAGGGGTGAGTTAACCGGAGATGAGTAATATGTCTCAAACTCTCTAAATGTGACATCCATAATAATGAATAATTATCTCTCTACCGGGCTCCAACACACATACCCCTTTTGAGTAGCTGAATACCCAACAAAGACACACTTCAGAGCCTTTGGATCCAACTTTCCCACATTTGGTCTCCGATCCTGTACGAAGCACACGCAACCAAAGGTCTTGAGGGGAAGAATATTTCCATTCTTCCCCCGTAGTATCTCAATTGGGGACTTCCATTCCAACACTCGTGAGGGCATTCGATTGATCAAATATGTTGCTGTAAGAACAGCTTGCCCCCACAAGTATTTTGGCACCTTCATCGATATCATCATGCTCTGAGTCACTTCCAAAAGGTGTCTGCTCTTCCGTTCCGCTACACCGTTCTGCTCTGGTGTGTACGGACAAGCCGTTTGATGTTGTATTCCATGTGAAGACAAGTACTCTCCAAATACTCTGTTGGTGTACTCTGTCCCATTGTTAGACCTCAACACTTTTACAACTGCACCATATTGAGTCTGAACCCCTTTGTGGAAATCCTTAAAGCATGCAAATACATCACTTTTATTTTTTATCAAGTAAAGTCAGGTCACTCGAGAGAAGCAACCAATGAAAGACACAAAATAACGAAACCCATTTACAGTAGTTGTGGGACAAGGTCCCCAAACATCAGAGTGTATTAAATCAAAAAGAGCAACACTTTTATTATCCGAACTGGAATAAGAGTTTCTAGTGTGTTTCCCAAACTCGCATGCGTCACAGACAAGTTTATTACGATTAGCTTTTTCAAATAAAGTGGGATACAACTGACTTAAAACATGAAAAGAGGGATGCCACAAACGTCGATGATAAAGAAGAAGCAATTCTTCTATGTTCCTTCTGACTCCTGCAACATCTTCTACTAGTGTTGAAATAGCTGAGTCCATACTTTCCTTATCCAGGTACCACAAGCCACTATGTCATATGTCAGTCAAATAACCCGGAAGAAATTTTTTTTTTTACTAAATAATGAAAAAAAATGTGAAAAGGAGGAGCCAAAAAAGGCGGTTGGGTGCAAATGGGTTTTTACAGTGAAACAGAACCCGGAAGGTCAGGTAGAGCGCTACAAAGCCCGATTAGTTGCAAAGGGGTATAGTCGATGCCATAAGTCTGACTATACCCCTTTGCAACTAATCGGACTTTGTAGCGCTCAACCTGACCTTCCGGGTTCTGTTTCACCGTAAAACACATTTGCACGCTCACCGCACCAACCTGGAATCTTGTCTCTCTACCACCTGGAAAAAAGGCGGTTGGGTGCAAATAGGTTTTTACGGTGAAACAGAACCGAAGGTCTTGAGAGGAAGAATATCTCCATTCTTCCCCCGTAGTATCTCAATTGGGGACTTCCATTCCAACACTCGTGAGGGCATTCGATTGATCAAAAATACTGCTGCTGTAAGAACAGCTTGCCCCCACAAGTATTTTGGCACCTTCATCGATATCATCATGCTCTGAGTCACTTCCAAAAGGTGCCTGCTCTTCCGTTCCGCTACACCGTTCTGCTCTGGTGTGTACGAACAAGCCGTTTGATGTTGTATTCCATGTGAAGACAAGTACTCTCCAAATACTCTGTTGGTGTACTCTGTCCCATTGTCAGACCTCAACATTTTTACAACTGCATCATATTGAGTCTGAACCCCTTTGTGGAAATCCTTAAAACATGCAAATACATCACTTTTATTTTTTATCAAGTAAAGCCAGGTCACTCGAGAGAAGCAATCAATGAAAGACACAAAATAACGAAACTCATTTACAGTAGTTGTGGGACAAGGTCCCCAAACATCAGTGTATTAAATCAAAAGGAGCAACACTTTTATTATTCGAACTGGAATAAAAGTTTCTAGTGTGTTTCCCAAACTCGCATGCGTCACAGACAAGTTTATTATGATTAGCTTTTTCAAATAAAGTGGGATACAACTGACTTAAAACATGAAAAGAGGGATGTCCCAAACGCCGATGATAAAGAAGCAATTCTTCTATGTTCCTTCCGACTCCTGCAGCATCTTCTACCAGTGTTGAAAGAGTTGAGTCCATACTTTCCTTATCCAGATACCACAAGCCACTATGTCATGTGCCAGTCAGATAACCCGTAAGAAAAAAAAAATTTAATAAATAATGAAGAAAAAATTGTGAAAAGGAGGAGCCAGAAAAGGCGGTTGGGTGCAAATGGGTTTTTACGGTGAAACAGAACCCGGAAGGTCAGGTTGAGCGCTACAAAGCCCGATTAGTTGCAAAGGGGTATAGTCGATGCCATAAGTCTGACTATACCCCTTTGCAACTAATCGGGCTTTGTAGCGCTCAACCTGACCTTTCGGGTTCTGTTTCACCGTAAAAACCCATTTGCACGCTCACCGTACCAACCTGGAATCTTGTATCTCTACCACCTGGAAAAAAGGCGGTTGGGTGCAAATGGGTTTTTACGGTGAAACAGAACCAAAGGTCTTGAGGGGAAGAATATCTCCATTCTTCCCCCGTAGTATCTCAATTGGGGACTTCCATTCCAACACTCGTGAGGGCATTCGATTGATCAAATATGCTGCTGTAAGAACAGCTCGCCCCCACAAGTATTTTGGCACCTTCATCGATATCATCATGCTCCGAGTCACTTCCAAAAGGTGCTTGTTCTTCCGTTCCGCTACACCGTTCTGCTCTGGTGTGTACGAACAAGCCGTTTGATGTTGTATTCCATGTGAAGACAAGTACTCTCCAAATACTCTGTTGGTGTACTCTGTCTCATTGTCAGACCTCAACACTTTTACAACTGCAGCATATTGAGTCTGAACCCCTTTGTGGAAATCCTTAAAGCATGCAGATACATCACTTTTATTTTTTATCAAGTAGAGTCAGGTCACTCGAGAGAAGCAATCAATGAAAGACACAAAATAACGAAACTCATTTACAGTAGTTGTGGGACAAGGTCCCCAAACATCAGAGTGTATTAAATCAAAAGGAGCAACACTTTTATTATCCGAACTGGAATAAGAGGTTCTAGTGTGTTTCCCAAACTCGCATGCGTCACAGACAAGTTTATTATGATTAGCTTTTTCAAATAAAGTGAGATACAACTGACTTAAAACATGAAAAGAGGGATGTCCCAAACGCCGATGATAAAGAAAAAGAAATTCTTCTATGTTCCTTCCGACTCCTGCAGCATCTTCTACCAGTGTTGAAAGAGCTGAGTCCATACTTTCCTTATCCAGATACCACAAACCACTACGTCATGTGCCAGTCAGATAACCCGGAAGAAAAAAAAATTAATAAATAATGAAGAAAAAATTGTGAAAAGGAGGAGCCAGAAAAGGCAGTTGGGTGCAAATGGGTTTTACGGTGAAACAGAACCCGGAAGGTCAGGTTGAGCGCTACAAAGCCCGATTAGTTGCAAAGGGGTATAGTCGATGCCATAAGTCTGACTATACCCCTTTGCAACTAATCGAGCTTTGTAGCGCTCAACCTGACCTTCCGGGTTCTGTTTCACAGTAAAAACTCATTTGCACCCAACCGCCTTTTTTCCAGGTGGTAGAGATACAAGATTCCAGGTGTTATTCTTTTCCAATGCCCCGAGTTCATCTAACATTACAGCTTTCCACTGTGGATCTCCCTTAGCAATCTGCCAACACTTATGAATAGAGACATTGTCCAAAGATGCAATGAATGCTCCATGTATAGGTGATATTTTAGAGTAAGAGATAAATTGGGCAATATCATGAGGAAAGTCATATCGATCAGGTGAGACTCCTGCATTCCTGCGGGAACTTCGCCTTACCGGTATGAGAGAATTTTTTTTTATCGTCTTATTTCAACAATTTCTTGGATTTTGTTAATCCTCTTATTAATTAATCCTCTTAGGAAGAAGATGCGCGCCCGCAGGCGGTACTACCACACGACGATGCTCAGTCGCTTGCCGCGTGCTCCTGTCGCACTTCCTGCTCCACTCCCTGCGCAACTCCCGCGCTGCCGCACCAAGTGGCACTCCCTGCGCTCGTTGCGCACTGTTGCTTCTCCGGAACAGGCGCAATGCCACAGACGCCGCACAAACGCCGTGCAAACGCCGCACACTCGTTGTCCAATGCCTTGCAAGCTTGATGCGCACTCACCGCTGCCGTGTTGCCGCACTGTGCAAGCTTTCTCCGGAACGCCGCACTATGCAAGAGTCGCGCCCCTCCTCTGCGCAAGAGTTGCGCGCAAGCCCTGCAAGCTTTCTCCGGAACGCCGCACTGTGCAAGAGCCGCGCCCCTCCTCTGCGCAAGAGTCGCGCGCAAGCCCTGCAAGCTTTCTCCGACAATGCCCTGCAAGCTTTCCTCGGAACGCCGCACTGTGCAAGAGCCGCGCCCCTCCTCTGCGCAAGAGTCGCGCGCAAGTGCCGCTGTCGCACTTGCTCCAGAGCCGCGCCCCTCCTCTGCGCAAGATTCGCGCGCAGGTCCCGCACACCCCTCTTCTGCGCAGGTGCCGCTGCCGCACTGCGCGAGATCCGCAAGCGCAAGGTTCTGCGCTCCTGCCGCACATCCAGACACGCCTCTTCCGTGCTCCTGCCGCACTTCTTCCGCACTGCCTGTGCGTTCCTGTGAGGGAGAGACAGCAAACGCAGCTCCCTGCACTCCGCAACCGCCGCTCTCCCTGCCACAGCCCCTGTCGCTCGAGCAAAGTTCCTGAGCACGATCACGGTTTCGTCCAAGAAGAATCAAAGTTGCGAGCACTGAAGCGAAATTCCTACGAAACCTACCTCTGATACCATGTAGAAATGAAATAAAACAGGTTTTATTCACACTTCAAAGTTACATCCTTTCCTCTTACATTGATTCCCTATTTATACACACACAAGGGGGAATCTAATTCCTGATTGGAGATGTGGGATTAATTACAAAGGAGGGAATGCGCTAACCGCACACCGCTCAGCACTAAACGCACACCAACAAAGGTTATTAAGCATGTTGACCTTAAGATCATACAAGAACGCATAGTTCTTACACTATGTCATCGTGAAAAGATATTTCCACCTTTTTTAAAATTATGGAGCATCTAACAATACATTTAGCCAAAGAGAATTCTAAAAAATAAAATGTATTCATCACTTTCCTACTGAGTCTGCCCTTCCAGCCGCATCCACCTTTTTCATCACGAGATCACCCTCGACGAACTGCTTTACTCTGACGTGCTTGTTGAAATACTTGGTCATTCTTCGCTTGGCTTCTGCCTGTCTGATGACGATTGATCCATGAGCTCTTCGATGAGGTTGAGACTATATCTCACCTCCTCGTCATTGCTTTCCATCCAACTTTCGTCACTCTGTTTGGAGAGGAGTACTTTAGGACTCATGACGTCGAATTCTACCAGGATGAGGGCTTCAAATATGTGTACCAATTTAAAGGGCATCTCTCCGTTGGCTGAGGAGGGAGTGGTTCTCAGAGTCCACAACACGACGGGCAGCTGCTCTGCCCAATTGCCACGAGTGTTTTCTACCTTCTTTTTTAGTAGATTCAGAACCTGCTTGTTAACTGCTTCCACTGGCCATTGCTGCGTGGGTGATGGACTGACGAAAACTGAAGCTCTATCCCGACCTGCTCGCAAAAACCCACTAGTTCTAAGCTTGCAAACTGAGGGTTGTTGTCAGTGACGATGGTCATGGGGATCCCATGTCGACAGTCGATTCCTCCCCATATAAAATTCTTGATCACTTGGGTTGTTGTCTTAGCGAATGTTTTAGCCTTTATCCATTTGTTGAAGTAATCTATCGTTACCAGGATGAAACGCCGCTGCCCACTTGCCACTGGAAAAGGACCAACCAGATCCATTCCCCAGACGGCGAATGGCCATGAGACGAAGATGGATCTCAGTTCTGTGCTGACTGAGCTTGAAGGGGGGCAAACTTCTGGCACTTGAAACATTTCTTTGCGTATTCTCCGCGATCTTTCTTGAGAGTTGGCCAAAAATAACCTTGTCGAAAGATCCTTTTTTCGCGGGTCCTGGCTCCCGAGTGGTTGTCGCACTCCCCTGAATGTACCTCTTGCAAGATCCAGGGGATCTCTTCTTCTGTTGCACACCTAGCCAAGGGTGAGAGAAAGGTCCTCCGATAGAGAACCCCGGAGACGAAATCTTCTTTTGTCATCAACCGAGGGATGAACTTCTCCCGTTGTGAAGTAGTAAACGAAAGAATCCACCCAGGACGGGCGTCGATCAATCTTCATGACATCAGCTACTTCAATTGCAGGGTGGAACAACTCCGTGAGAGTCCCTCCTGCAGGGAGACCATATTTTGCCCATTCATCAACCTCGACGTTTTCTTCCCTTGGTATATGCTGGATGCTGAAAGTGCGGAACTGCCCGATCCGGCGTTTGGCGAGGGTCAGGTATCTCTGGAGGAGAGGTTCCCTGGTTTCGAAAGTCCCATTTATCTACGACGCCATTACCAGGGAATCTGTCTTCACTTCAATGTCGTCAATGCCAATCTCTCGGGCTAAACTCAGCTCGGCTATCAACACTTCATACTTTGCTTGATTGTTAGTTGTGGGGAAGTGGAGTCTGACCCTCGATTCTGATATCGCTGGGACTGATCAGGACGATCCCTGCCCCGGTGGAGTTTTTCCCGGAAGCTCCCTACATACATCTTCCAACACGATGGGGGCAGGAACCTCCCGCTTGGCGGTACCGTCATCGGCGATGTCAGTGAGGAAATCAGCCAAGACTTGAGCCTTGATGGCGGCTCTCGGGACATATGATATGCCGAACTCGCTGAGTTCTATGGCCCACTTTGCTAGTCGTCCTGAATGCCCTGGCTTTTCCAGGACTCAGGGAGGTCAGTAACCAATTTGATGGAATTGGCCTGGAAATAAGGGTGGTGTCTTCGTACCAATATTACCAAGGCTAGAACCAACTTTTCTAGGATCGGGTAGCGCGTCTCAGCGCTCTTCAACATATGACTGACATAGTGAATGGGAAACTGCCTTTAGCCTTCTTCTCGAACCAGAACTGAGTTGATGCTCTGTTGTCGACCCCGAGATACATGAACAGATCTTCTGATTGGCGGGTACTCTGAAGAAGAAGGTTCGTCATCAGTTGATGCTTTAACTCCTCGAATGCATGACTGCATTCAACGGTCCCTTCGAACTTCCCCCCTCCTCGGAGGGTTTTGAAGAAAGGGGCGCACTTATCTCCTGAGCGCGAGATGAAGCGGTTGAGTCCTGCCACTCTTCCCGCTAGCTGTTGGACTTCCTTCGGGCTCTTTGGAGGCTGCATCTCTAGTACCGCTTTTACATTGTCTGGGTTAGGCTCCAGACCTTGAGGAGTGAGCAAGTGAGTGAGAAACTTCCCTTTAATGGCTCTGAAGATACACTTGGCCGGATTTAGCCCCATGTTATACTTGCGGAGGGTAGAAAACCTTTGTCAAATCTTTGGCGTGACCTGTCAGTTCATGGCTCTTGATGAGAAGGTCGTCGACATAGACTTCTAAGTTACGACCCTTCTGGTGCTTGAACACGTGATACATCATCCTTTGATACGTAGCGTCGACGTTCTTCAAGCCAAAAGGCATGCCGCGATAGCAATAACAGTCTTCGTTTGTGATAAACGACGTGTGAGGGATGTCGTGCGCATGCATTCGTATCTGGTAATATCCCGAGAAGGCGTCTAGGAAACTCATCATAGAAAAACCCACAGCGGAGTCGACCAGAGAGTCTATCCGGGGTGGGGGGCGGGGTAGCAATCCTTGGGACATGCCTTATTGAGTCTGGTGAAATCAACGCACATTCTCCACCTATTGTTGGTCTTGCAAACCATGACGACGTTGGACACTCATTCTGGATACTGGATTTCTCTGATGAAATTCATCGTGAGCAGCTTAGAAACATCTTCTCGGATGGGTTCAGCGAGAGTTGTGGCCACTACTCGCTTCTTCTACTTCACGGGCCTGAAGTCAATACTGATGTTGAGGCGATGACAGGCAACGACTGGGCTTATTCCGGGCATGTCTGAGGCTGACCATGAGAAGATATTGATGATGTCCAGGAGACATCGAATGAGCAGTGTTTTACTCTCGTCTTTCAATTCCACGTTGATGGAGACGGTTCTGTCTCCGTCCCCTCCTGGGACTTGGACTTCCTGTACTTCCTGGGCGGGCTCTAGATGGGTTCTGCTCGTCCAGGCTTCTGGCTGCTCACGTGTGCTCGTTACTGATTCACGAGTGTCCGCGAGCGACCGCTCGCCTTGGGGAGTATTCGTTTGCATTGGCTTCCTCGGGGCGGCTCTTGGCGGATTCTGCTGCCATACCCTGCGCGCCGAGCGGTTTCACCGGTAGCTTGATCTGAAGGTCGTGTGTTCGAACTGTTGGAGCAAAATTTGTCACCCAACTTTCCACACTCAACGATCGGACGAGGGAGCTCGGTGAAGAAATCGGAGACTGCAATCAACCGGTTACTAGCCCGCAAGGACGTGGCGAACAGAGCACAGAAAAGATAGTGTCGCTAGCAGTAGCGGACACCAGATTGGCCCATAACGGTGAATACCTCTTGCTGCGGGCAATAAAATTCCACAATTCGGTATTACAAGCTATTACAAGAATAGGCACTGAAAGGAGAAGGCAACCGAGTGACCGACATTGTAACCGCACCTACAACATGGTAGATTCTAGCACAAGTTCTGTCCCTTTTTCGAGCACCCCTGACGAGGACCCCTGACCCTCTATTTATACTTGAGGATGGGCTGCCCGGCCGGTTGAGGGCATTTAATGCAGCATTAAATGCACAGCTACCCGGGGTGCACGAAGCGTCGGGTAACGGGAGGAGAGAGAAGAACCGTGTGGACGCTACAGGCAGCAATTGTGCGTGTTATTATGGGATAAGGCGGAGAGGGATCCATGCGGGCTCTGAAGGGTGCTCGATGCGGCCTCTCTGCAGAGTTGTTGAAGAACTGCCAGGGAGATAGCGCGGATACTTGGAGAGTAGTTGTGCGCGTCCTCGCCGGGGAGTATGTGCGATCTCCTGGACAGTGTCTGTGGATCCTGTTGAGTGTTCGCCTTGGGCTTTTATGACCGGCACAGAGAGACATTGGTCGTGGTCGCAGGATTTAGGTTAACATGGAAGGTCTAGGGAGGAGGTGATAGGAGGTTCAAATTGGTGGAATGGTTGACTTTCAAGAAAAGTGACATCGACAGAGATGACAAGTTTCCAATGAGGTGGAAAGTAACAGATGTAACCCTTCTAGGTACGCGAATAGACAACAAACATATACTTGGGCGCACGGGGAGCTAACTTATCCACGGCAGGGCCAAGATGATGAACATAACAGACACAGCTGAAGACATGATATGTCAGGGGAAAGAGAGAGGTGTTGGGAAAGAAGATGGAAAACGGTGTGGCACAATTCAGAACATATGAGGGCATGCGATTAATGAGGTAGCAGGCGGTGGACACTGCGAAATGCCAGTAGACGGTAGGAACCTGCATTTGGAACATAAGAGACCTGACAACCTCGAGGAGGTAGCGATTTTTTCGCTCGGCCATACCGTTTGCGGCGTATAGGGACGAGAGGTTTGGTGGATTATGCCCGAGGTATTACAGGTTTCCTGAAAACTGTGATTGGTATACTCGCGAGCATTAACGGTTCGAAGAATTTTTAAAGGAGCGCAAAAACTGAGTATTAGTCTCAGCGAGAAAAGAGTGAAAGATCCGTTGTAACGAAGAGCGATCGTGCATCATATACAACCACGTTATGCGAGAATGATCATCAATAAAAGCAACAAAATAACGATAGTTAGAGACACTAGCCACTTTGTAGGGCCCCAAATATCTGAATGCACTAAATCAAAAAGAGCAGTGCTCCGAGTATAGTGAGGAGAAAAAGTAGAACGGTGTTGTTTCACATAAATACAAGATTCACATTAAAAATCAGAAAAAGATAATCGGGAGGAGCCCGCTTGAGAATAGGCAGAGGAGCAGACCGGGGTGGAATCGTACAAGATCCAGTGTGTACAGCCCATTAGAGAGTCGCCCTCTACCAATGATATTCCGAGTTCGTCGATCCTGCATCGCAAAAGAAGATGAAAAAAATGTGAGTGAGCGATCAAGGTCCTAGGTTAAACGACTGACAGAGAGAAGATTAAACTGAGAGCTAGGAACATGAAGGACAGAGCGGAGAAGAAGAGATGGAGTGAGAGGCACATCTCCAGAACCGCAGACCGGGGTGGAATCGTCATTGGCCACCATGATAAACTTCGGAGAAGAAGTATCTGAATACCGAGAAGGTTTGTGTGGGGTGATGTGGTTGGTAGCCTCAGAGTCCACTATGCACACCAGACTATGGGAAAAATAGGCTATACCTTCGTTGGAAGTAGAGGCGGAGGAGATGGAGGCTCGAGTAAGCATCTCCCAAAGTTGATGAAGTTTCTCGCGCAAGATGTCAGCGTCAAAGCGAGAGGACGAGGGAACATCCACGGCCGGAGAAGCATGAGTCAGCATATAGGATGTCGGCGGTGGAAACTCATGTTTCTTGAATCAAGGTGGCCTCAGTATGATTTGGGTGGCCACAATAAGTACAAAGACAATTGTTCGGCCAAGAGGAGCGATTGCGATCATCGCATCTGCCGCCGCGAGAACAATTGCGACCACCCTGAGTCCTAGGAGGAGAGCGCATAGCTGGGGAATGATGCATAAGGGAAGGAGAGGGAGGCATCACAGCTTCAGGAGGAGGAGTGACTTTAAGGATCATAAGCACATGTCAGTGAGAGACAGAACAGTGGGAGAGGAGAGGATGGTCGCCAGGACACTGCGAAGATGGGGAGGTAGCTGCGCCATCATGAGAGCAATGTCCACAACCTTCTTCTACGCGCGCTGAACAGTAAAATCCAAGGAGGGGGGCTGATGTCGAAGTCATGCCTCAACGAGGGTCTTGGACATTACGACAAAGGAGGACAGGTCACCAATCACACTAGGGTCAAACGCCTGGAGCTGGGTAAAAATATTAAAGAGATGTTGGAGACTGTCCTAGCTAGAGTAAAGGGACTGAAGCTCGCCCCACATGACTTTGCCAATCTCGTGGTACATGGTCATGCAGTATGGTTCGGTCTCCATAAAATTGAGAAACCAAGACTGAACCCGACCATCATCACGGAGCCACTGTTTCGTAGGTTCGGCAGGTGGAGCACGGGTAATATGATGAAACACTCAAGCACCCCTTTGGTTTGAAGGACACGTTTTTCCGAGTGCTCCAATTCCACAAAATTCTTCCCATTGAGGGAGATAGGTGTAACCCGGAGTTCATCCCGCATGTCCGGGAGGGAAGTCGTGGCAAGAGAAGAAGCCGCAGAGGTGCCCATGACAAGTCGACGACAAGGCAACTGTCAGGACTAGAAGAGTAACCGAACAATGTAAAGGGAGTCGCGATGCACAGGTCAGAGAGGAGTCTTAGCGGTTGCAAAAGGGAGGCCGCACGAACTGGCCACAGAGGAGGAGTCGGTGAGCACTGCGGGGAGTCCGGGCGGCTGCGAAGATGGTCTAAAAAAGGAGGTCGGGGCAGCCACAAAGAAAGTCCCGCAAGGAGAAGTGTAGAGGTCCAGACGATCTTGTGAGTAGGAAAGGGGGCTGCGGCTAATCCAGGAAGGAGTCCGCACATTGTGGTGCTCGCAAGGAGTAAACGCTCTCGGATTTTGAGTGGTTAGCAGAGCGACGATGAGTCCCAGCAAATGGCACAGGAGGCCAATAAAATTGAGGGTCCAGGCAGGAGGCACGGAAAGAGTAAAGACGGTTCGGGCGAGTTCTGTTAGGGAGTCCGCACGGGGGGGGGGGGGGGACGGATTCTGTTATGGAGTCCTCTCGAAGTGAAAGATGAATGAGAGCAGGGGCTCAATCACGTAGAGGCCAAGGAAACCTGGCTCTGATACCATGTAGAGAAATACAAAATATATGGAAATAAAAGGGAAATTTTTAATATCTTATTATTTTCCTCATAAATTGTGCAAGACCAATGCTCTGGATGTTGAATGAAGGAAGCATGGTTATGTGCACATAAATCAAATGGATTCTTGAGTCTGCCCTCTCTGATGTCTTTGGCTTTGATTTGAGGGCATGATTCCGCAGCAAACGTGACGGTATAGGGGGCCACTATTTCAGTGATAATCTGTGAGCAGCCACTTTGTGCATCTATTGTCAAAGGTTCGGTCTTTCTCCTCTGAGAGAAGCCACTTTGGGCATAGGGCCAAAGGTTAGGTCTGTTTCCAATCTTCCCCCGCCCATACCCCCAATGATTGGGGACTATATGGGTTCTGTTGTTGTTGTTGTTGTTATTATTTTCCTCATAACATCATTACCCTCAACTACAAGTATTTGTACATATATATAGGAAGGAGTGAAGCTACAACTCCATCCTAAGATGTGGGACAAAACTTTACACACTAATGGACTCTCCAATGAGCCATTGTATGGGCCTTTATACAGATTATTTCAACAAGGACCATTCAAGTGGAGATCAAATATTATCTAGATCTCATAATTCAAAGTCTCAATAAAATAATTTGTGTACTTCTACAAGATACTAAGCAGCTCTCTTAGTTTGACTTGAGAGATTTGAGCTTCTCTTTGTTAGCAATTGGGTGCACCATTTCCTATATCTTTTTCATTTATACACGTGTGGCTTCTTAGTAGTGGATCAGTTCCTCTCTCCTCTCCCATGAATGTAGGGTATTACCGTATTACTTTGGTTGAACTAAATAATTTTAGGTCCATTTGATATTACTTTATCCATCCATACTAGTCGATACTAGTAAATGCTTCTACATAAATTTTTAGGTCTTTCCTAATAATTTAAGTCAAAAGGAACCAATAAAAAAATTTAAAAAGAATAAGGCAATGATTGTAAATGTCAAGGTCCAACTAAAATTCTTTGTAAACTATATACACTATATACGAGTTGCATAGAATCCCAAAAATCCAATAGTTCAAAAACATTTCAGTTTAATAAGGTAAATATTTTTAAGTAACTAGAATTTAATTTCTATTGTGATCAAATCACACGTATTCAAAATTAATTAATTGAAGCCTCATATACAAGAAAGTAGAAACACACAACGGGAACCCATTCAAACCTTTACTAATGTTAAGAAAATGATTATCCTTGAGAAATGGCCATTAAATTTAGTCTGGATGAAATTTTAACATGAAATCTTGACTTACCTTATGCATACTATTTCTATTTACTTCAATCCTTCATAAGTACAGCTTGAAAAAATTCAATCGTCGGTAAATGTATAATAATACGAACAAGAAGGAGAATGCTTGAATTAATGAAGAACGGATACAATCCGGAGCAAGCTCCGGCCAACTCTTGGAGGCTGGTTCCTCCAAGGAGCCTTCTCTCAAATGAGAGCCCAAATCCCTAATGATCAAAGATAACATTAACACTCACATACCTCCTCCTTATATAGGGAGGAGGGGGCTCACATCAAACCTAATATATTTAAAGAAAAACAGTAATGATAACATGAGATGGCGCGTGCGCGTAACAATACATCCCGTCAGAAAAGCGACCTTGACCCCAAGGTCGGAGCGCCGCCCGCCGGTCAGTAGTGGGATGCCGTCGAGGTGCCCGGGGCGTCGTTCGGTAGTCCGTCCGAGAGCAGCAGGGCGTCGAAGTCGGCGGCGGAGAGCACGGCGACGTCGTCGCCGATGAGGACTCGACACTCCTTCACGGAGCACTCATGACCAGGAGAGTAGGGGTGCTTGCAGCGGAAGCACAGGCCCTTGCTTCGTAAGTCGTTGTATTCCTGGTTGGAGAGGCGGTGGGTAGGGACAGGTCGGTTGTTGCGAGGACCCATCAATGGTGGCCGGGGCAGAGGAGGTGGCGGAGGTGTAGGTTACGAATTGGTCGAGAAATATGTGTAGGAAGGATGCCGAGAGGGAGGTGATGGGGAAGGAATGTCGTCGGACGTCGCGAGAAATTCTGCCTCCACCAAGGGGGCGAGGTCAATGGCGTGGTGAACCGTTAACGGTTGGAGAGTGCGGAGACGGGAGCGGAAGTGGGGTTGCAAGCCGTTCATGAAGTACCCCAAGTAATGGTCTGGGGGAAGACCGGGGACATGTGTGACTAATTCCACGAAGGCATCAATGTACGAGTCAATGGAGCCGGTGTGACGGACCCCGCAAAGTCGCTCGATCATGGGGCCGGAGTAGCGGGCGTCATACCGCTGAATGAGGGCCTCAGAGAGAGCTGGCCAGGTGAGGTCGGGAGAGGTCTGGCGGAGCCAACGGACCCAATGGAGGGCCGACCCTTCCATGCCGATGATCGCGGTGGAGACCCGTTGTGTCGGCACGGTCTGGTGAATGTCGAAGAACTGCTCGGCGCGGGCAATCTACCCGAGGGGGTCAGATCCGTTGAAGGTAGGCATGTCAGGTCCACGGTACGGTGGAGTAGGCACTTCCACGGATGCGGAAGCATCGGGAAGCACGGTGCTGGGGGATCCCACAGCAGAGGTGGTAGAGGGCCCGGAGTGCTAGGTGGGCTGCAATTTCTGGAGCATGGTCAGAATCGCGGCGAACTGCGCGGTCTGTGCCTCGAAACGAGAGTTGATGGTGGCGAGGGAGTGTTCGAGGACTTCCACGCGGGATTCCATCCTCCCCTTTGGCATATGAGGGTGCACAAGGGATAGATGTCGCCGGAGCGTGTCGGAGAGGGCGGATTGGTGCGGGCTGGCGGCGGGAAGTGGGAAGCCGACTGGGCACAGCGGCGACGGTCCGGAGACGGAGCAGATGGCAGGGCGGAACCGTTGGATTGAGGGCTGGATCGAGGGGTGGATCGAGGGCGTCGGCGCTGGAGCGTCGCTGGATCGTTGGTGAAGCAAGCGGCGCTGGATCGAGGGCTTCCACGTTGGATCGGCGCTGGGTCGTCGCTGGATCGACGATGGAACAGACGCGGGATCGACGCTGGAGCGAGGGCGTCGGCGTTGGATCGACAAGCAGGCGCTGGATCGTCGTCAGCAAGCAGGCACTGGATCGGCAGGCTGGAGAACGCGAAGCGGCTGAACGAGACGATGATCGGGCTGAACGTGACACCGATCTGGCGAGCGGGACAGCGAACGGGAGCGGTCAACTGCACGGGCCGCAACGTTTGATTCGGGAAAATGCTCGGCAAAGAGGAAGACTCCGGCGGCTAGGTTAGCGGGCGGAGCGGTAGGTCGGACCAAATAATACGAACAAGAAGGAGAATGCTTGAATTAATGAAGAACGGATACAATCCGGAGCAAGCTCCGGCCAACTCTTGGAGGCTGGTTCCTCCAAGGAGCCTTCGCTCAAATGAGAGCCCAAATCCCTAATGATCAAAGATAACATTAACACTCCCATACCTCCTCCTTATATAGGGAGGAGGGGGCTCACATCAAACCTAATATATTTAAAGAAAAACAGTAATGATAACATGAGATGGCGCGTGCGCGTAACATATAATCACTTTACCAAACCAATTTTATACCCAAGAAAAAAACTGTGCAAGTCCAGCGTGTACTAGATCTTTATCATCTAAACTGTTTAAGCATATGCGCTCATGCTAAAATTTATAACTAGTAAATAATGATGCATGAATTTGGAAACATATTAGAATTGCAAACATAAAAAAGACTCTAGGACTGCAACCACAAAATAAGTGTCCAATACTAGCCTTATCTTTGGTACCCGTTTCTTTTCGACGGAGCTCAAGCTGCTCAGGAGTTTCTGTCTGTTCAACAATGAGAACACGGTACCCCTGTACATCAGATAAATGCAAGCCAGAAAATTGTCAGATGGATCAACTGAAGATCACAAGATATTGAAAAAACATGAATGAAAATTTGAAACACAGAAGCTTCAAGAATAAAATCACACCTTCCTGGCCAACTTCTCCAAATTAACTGAGAAATTCTTCAGGAAACTCGCAATGAGGTTGATCCCCCTAAGAGTAATTTCAAAAGGGAAAAATAAGGAGCGAGTGACTAGCAATCATAATAGAACATAAAATTTTAAGAGTATAGCTACAAAGCCACGACAACAGAGACATAAAACAAAAGTACCATAAGTATAGCAAATATAACATCTTTCTCACAGCTTTTCATATCAATTAGTGCTCCACAAAACCATAAATTATAAGAAATCAACTGTTAATCCACGAAATACGCCAAGGCTCCGTTCGTTTCGTTGGAATTGGGGCTTTAGAATTGACATTCAATTGCCAATTCCGATTGTGACTGTTCGGCGGCCATAGAATTATCATGGAATTGGAATTCATTTCAATTCCCGTGAGAATTGATTATAGAAGAAAAACGACCACTTCAATTCTTACCTCACGAGGTCTTCATTCGTGATTCCCACGGACGATTTTTTCGTTCGTGCGCGCATTTTTCTTTCGAACGCGAATTTTTTCGCCCGAACGCGAATTTTTCGCCCGAACGCGAATTTTCGCCCGAACGCGAATTTTCGCCCGAACGCAATTTTTTCGCCCGAACGCGAAATTTTCGCCCGAACGCAATTTTTACGCCCGAACGCGAATTTTTTCGCCCGAACGCGAATTTTTCGCCCGAACGCGAATTTTCGCCCGAACGCGAAATTTTCTCCCGAACGCGATTTTTACGCCCGAACGCGAATTTTTCCACCGAACGCGAATTTTTCCCCCGAACGCGAATTTTTTCGCCCAAACGCGAATTTTTCGCCCGAACGCGAATTTTTCGTCCAAACGCGACCGAACGCGAATTTTACGCCCGAACGCGAATTTTACGCCCGAACGCGACTTTTACGCCCGAACGCGAATTTTTTCGCCCGAACGCGACTTTTTCGCCCGATCGTGAATTTTTCCGCCCGAAAGCGAATTTTTCGCCCGAACGCGAATTTTTTGCCCGAACGCGACTTTTTCGCCTGAACGCGAATTTTTTAGCCCGAACGCAAATTTTTCGCCCGAACGCGAATTTTTCGCCCGAACTCGAATTTTTCGCCCGAACGCGAATTTTTTCGCCCAAACGCGATTTTTTCGCCCGAACCCGATTTTTTCGCACGAAAAATTCATGTTCGGGCGAAAAATTCGCGTTCGGACAAAAAATTCGCGTTCGGGCGAAAAAATTCTCGATCAGGCGAAAAATTCGTGTTCGGGCGAAAAAATTCACGTTTGGGCGAAAAAGTCGCGTTCGGGCGAAAAATTCGCGTTCGGGCGAAAATTTCGCGTTCGAGCGAAAAAATTCGTTATCGGGCGAAAAAGTCGCGTTCGGGCGAAAAAATCGCGTTCAGACGAAATATTCAAGTTCGGGCGAAAAATTCTCGTTCAGACGAATTTTTTTTAATATGAAGTCAAACAGTGGAATTACTAATTCCAATTCCCGTGTCATAATTCCTGAATTTAGGCGAACGACAGAATTGGAATTGACTTCAATTCCAATTCCTATGGGAATTTGAATTGAAGTCAATACCAATTCCTACATATCAATTCCTGCGAAACGAACGGAGCCCAAGAGAATTTCAATAATAGACCAATCCTATCACTGTATCTCTTACCGGAAAAGATTCATAGGTAACCATCCAAAACATAATTATAGATAACTAATGATGCACTGTCTAGTCGACAAACCTTTACGAAAAGTAAAAATCATTTATAATAATACTCACAATATTATTTTCCCCTAATGGGTATAGATTTTTTATTATCACATCAAAATCTAAGGGAAAAACATTTTTTCCAGGATTGATCGTATCATCACCATCTTATCAAGGTGTAACTAAGGTCTCAACTAATTCAAATGTCAAGAGGGTCTAGCTCCAACTAGCAAATTTCTCTGGAGTCCCAAATGCAACCCTTCAGGGTAGGAATTCATAGAAATAGTTTAAGGTAATTCAACCTTCGTCAAACAGAACATGGAAATCTTTTGAAAAAAAAATCCTCGTTATCTATAAAAATCTGCTCTTTGGCTAACTTTCCTTTCCCATTCAAATATTTACCCATATCTATGTGGCTGACCATCTGTTGGATAATACTCCTAAATTCTCTTTTTATATTATAATGGAAACGATATAAAGATTAAAAACTGTCCTGGAGTACCTGCATTAGTTTTTCAAATAGAATTTCAAATATTAATGTTTTGAAGAAAATAATAAAGTACAGTCATATTTGGGTTGATATTTTTTGTTGTTTCTAAAGTCAATGCATAATGATGACCTATGCTTTTATTCTTCAACAGGGTTGGCTCTCAAAGGATTGTTGATTGGTTGAATCACCGTGGTTTGTGTTTTCATCGCTTCACAAAATTGGCTCTCAAATGCTTGCTGATTGATTCTTTAAGCATTGACTACAATAGCTTCAAGTACCTCAAAAGGCAACCCAAAGGTACCCAAAACATGACAAAATGGCCAATAACCATAGAAGGCACATTGCATAATTGAGAGTTTGAAATTATTTATTCCTCAAAATCTACCTAAACATTACATACACCTCTATTTATACACCAAGAGGAGAAAACTTAGATAACCACTAGATGTGTGGAACTAAAGAGAAGAAAAAAAACAGATGGGCCTTCTTATGGGCCATTACATTGGGCTTTATATACAACTATTCAACTTTCCCCTTCAAGATGGGAGTAAATATCGATCAAGAGACATTATCAGTGAAGGTGTCACAGTTTAGACTTTTAGTAAACATACTGCAAACTGATCTTGGGATTGAACGAACGGTGTGCAGATGTTGTCTTTTGTTTTGTTCTTCATGTTGAACAAGAATTATGTGCAATGTCAATAGTTACTTTATTGTCGCAATAGACACGTATGAGTTTCGCATTGTAACCCCAGATCATGCATTACAAACTGAAGTCATAGTCCTTCGCATATCCCTTATGACATTGGTTTGTAATCTACTTATGCACTTGACCTTGCTACCACATTGAGTTTCTTACTTCTCCAGGTCATTAGATTCCCCCCTCCCCCCAATAAAGGAACAATATCTGGTAGTGGATTTTATGTCATCTTAGCATCCAGCATAAGCAACATCCATGTATACTTCAACAATCACATATTTGTTCTAGGAAAATAGAATTTCTCGTCTGGAAGAGTTCTTCAGGTACCTTACTACTCGTAGAGCAGCTTCCTGATGTCTCAAGCTAGGAGAATGCATGTATCAACCCAGGATCCCTACTGCATACATGATATCAAGACGATGATGTGTGAGGTAGATAAGTATTTCCACTAATCTCTAGTAGCTTGCAGTGATACATTGTAGTCGTATCAAGAACGGTAACACATAACTTGCATTGCATTAAACCAACATGAAGATACAATCGAGAGGCAAGCTCTCGCCAAACATCTGGAGGCTGGGTCCTCCTTGACACTCCACTCTCCAAGAGAGCTCAAAACCTAAGACTCAAAAGATACATCATAACTCCCTAAGGGGCTCCTTATATAGATGGAGGCCCCACTACAGAACAAGAATACATGACTGAATACACATCACATGCGTATCAATACACTTGTCCTGAAAAGCGACATTGTCCTCATGGTCGAGCCGAGCAAGGACCCATTGGCGAGTCGGCGAGACTCGGGCGGATTCTCTGGTGGGCGGACCAGGTGAAACATCAGAAGCTGGGAGACGTAGCAATGGGCTGGTTGTTGCAGAGCTGACATGGAACTGCCCAAGAGGAGAAGCAATGTCGTGCCAGCAAAATATCTCATCCTCAAGGTCGAGCGAGGTGCACGTCAGGTGGGTCAGAGCCTTGGTCAGAGGTCGGATGCTATGAAGAAAGACGGCGGAGACCCATCCAGATCCTGAACGATGACCGTGGGACCAAAGAATAGGTCGATGAGGAGTGGGTAGTGATGAGTGGGAAGGAAACCCGATGGGAAGTCTGGTCGAAGTGGGAGTGACCAGATGTGATGGTAGGATAACAATGGGCTCGAGAGATGTTGGACGCGAGGAGACGGGAGATAAGAGAGTGAACAGGCGGGCGGAAGACTCCAAAAAACAACGGGAAGTAGAAAAAGCATGTGGCGATGTGTAAGAGGCTGGCAAGCCGCCAGGTGGAGCCTCTGTCACAGATATGTCAGAAGGCGGGCTAATGGGAGGGCAACTGGTGGGAATCGAAGGGTGGAGGGGAATTATGGGGTGCGTGCCGCGGTCAGTAGCGGAAGAACGAAGGGGGAGTCAGCAAAGGAGTCAGTGGTTGCGGTTCTAATGATCGAAGACCCACTGAGGGGTGACGGTGGGAGGATAGATGAGGAGGCCCGACGAGAAGTAGAGGGGTGGGCATGAGCTGTAAGGGTGTGTGTGGAAGAAGCCGACGACGAAGCGCAAGCGCCATGGCAGTTTCAATTCGATCACATAGAGAAAAAAGGGCAATGGAGGAAAAAGAGTGGGATGGCCGACAGAATGGGATAGGAGGCTCTGAAGGGCTGTCGGAATGTTGCAGGAGCTGTAGAGGACCACCAGAATGCTGTAGGAGCCATAGGACGGCTGCCAGAATGTTGAAGGAGCCGCGGAAGGGCTGCTGGAATGCTACGGGAGATAAGGCTGGATGTTGCCAAAAGGTAGCAGGAGTTGCTGGAAGGTGGCGCGGGGCATAGGAAAAGACGAAGACGCACTGGAAGCACAGGAGAAGAAGGAAAGAAGCATGATGGAATTGCTAGAGAAGACGAAGAGCCTCTGAAGAAGTTGGTAGATGTCAAACTCGTCGTTAGGCGCCTCTGGAATCGTCGGTAGGTGTTGCAGAGGTCGTGGAAGTTGAAGAGGATGCGCAGGAGAAAGAATAACGGGTGCTGGAATCCTTTCCGTCGGCGGCCAAGGGCGGGGAGAAGGAATAACAACGTTCGAATCCTTTCCGTCGGCGATCGAGGGTGAGGAGAAGGAATAACGGGCGCGCTGGAATCATTGTCGGCAGCAATCAGGGTGAGGGAGCGTCGTTGGAATCAGCGAGGCACGGAATTGTCGGACGCGCGTCGTCGAGCGTGGATCGGGCGTGAGGAGAAAACGCGAGCTGGTGCGCTGATTGTCGGTGATCCATAGGGATCAAATTAGGGTTCGTCGAAACCCTAACTGAGCAGCAGGTCGGACCAGTTGATACGTTGTAGTAGTATCAAGAACGGTAACACGAAACTTGCATTGCATTAAACCAACATAAAGATACAATCGAAAGGCAAGCTCTCGCCAAGCATCTGGAGGCTCACCAAGCAACCGGAGGCTGGATCCTCTTTGACACGAAACTTGCATTGCACTCCACTCTCCAAGAGAGCTCAATACTTAAGACTCAAAAGATACATCATAACTCCCTAAGGGGCTCTCCTTATATAGATGGAGGCCCCACTACAGGACAAGACAACATGACTGAATACACCTCGCATGCGTATCATGAGTTCACTTTCTCTCTGTCTTTGTCTTCATCGATTTTACAGTTTGCTTCTATGGAGGGTATCTACTAGTGCACAACCAAGCATCCTCATTTCTTCTAGGAGATAGAAGACATATTTCCTCTGAAAATGAAGATTCTACGATTTGACCTTGCAACTTCAATTCCTAAGAAGTATTTTAGCTTTCTTAGATCTTTGACTTCAAAGACCTTGTGCAGGCGTGCCTTAAGCCACATGATTTCTTCCAAATCATTTCCTGTGATAATGATGTCGTCTACATAGACAATGAGAACAGTCATTTTCTCTTCTTTTTTTCTTAACAAAGAGAGTATGATCAAAGTGACCATGCTTGTATTCTAGTAGAATCATAGCTTTGTGAAACCTTCCAAACCAAGCACCAAAGGACAGCTTCAAACCATAATGAGATTTTTTGAGTTAACAAACTTTCCCTTCTGATTCTTTCTTTAAAAAATCTAACGAAAACTTCATGTATGCCTCCTCTTCGAGATCGTCATGCAGAAAAGTATTTTTCACGTCTAGTTGTTGCAGTTCCCATCTCAGACATACAGTGCATGATAAGATAATGCAGATGGAATCCATCTTGACAACCGGCACAAATGTTTCATGATAGTCAACTCCAGGAGTTTGAGTATATCCCTGAGAAACTAGTCCTGCTTTGTATTACTCTACAACCCCTTATGGCCGGTTCGGCACCAAGGAATTGGAATTCAGAATTGGAATTGGGGTTATTCAATTCCTGTGATCGGATGAAGGGAATTCACGCGGAATTGGAATTAGGTCAATTCCAAGGGTTCCCCCTATCACGCTCCAACTGCAGCCCTAGATCCCGACCTCGATCGCGTCCCAGCTGCAGCCCTCGTTCCCTCTCACGCCAATAATTGTCGCCTCCTCTCCTCCCCTTTCTATTTCTTTTTCTTCTTCCTCTTCTTACTTTTTCTTCTTTTTCCTCAATCCCTCTCGCCACCGATAATCACCACCTCCTCCCCTTTCTTCTTCTTCCAAGATCTCTCTCGCCGTCATTAATCAGAGATCGGGCTTAAGTCAAACATGTTGCTGAAAATGTATGAATGTGTTCATTTTCTCAAATTTAAATTTGTTTCCTGTGTATTTATAATTTTCTGAGTGTTTTTTTATTATGCACAATAATCAATTTGTTATTGTTTGCTATTTACGAATGTTTCCAGAACCTTGGATTAAAACAAACAAAAAAGATTTTGTCCTATGGCATTTTTTTTGCTTCCCTCTGCTTCTCCAATCCAACACCCTTCCACATTCATCCTTCCCATCAAATTAAAAATGTTGAAGAGAAAATGTCTCTGATCTCATTGATGGTCTAGGTAAGTGATTGTGTTTTAAACTTATACTTAAATTTTCAGTTGATCACAGGGCTTTTCATTCTTCTATGTAAAGCTTTAGTTTGTCATTTATGAGGATTTGACAATTAACAATTAGGAGGATAATTTCTATTCCTGCAAAGAATTTGTCAATTTCTAATTCAGCGACTGAACAATTGCATTGGAATTCAGAATTGGATGAATTACAATTCTTCAATTCCAATTCCTGCAATCCGAACGAACCGCAGTGGATTTTGTTTGACTAAAAACACTCATTTTGATCCAATGTTTTTCTTTCCGGATGGGAGAGTAGATAGTTCTCAAGTCAGTTCTTCTCCAATGCAATCATCTCGTCCAACATTGTCTACCTCCATTCTGATATATCAGCCACTACCTGCCGAGTTTTAGGTATACTAATAGAGGACAGAGAGGAAATGAAATTTTATGTGTCGAGGTTAGGTTATGATACGAGATATAATTAGCAATAAGATACTTTACAGAGTTTGTCTTACTTTTAAGATGTATGAGAGATTGACGAAGGTCCTTGTCAGGACCTGATTCGAAAGTGTGTATCTGTCATGTAGAAATTATAGGGGTTTGTACAATCTCAACACCAGCATTCCTCCACTGATCTACCTGAGAAAGACGAGGAATAAGCTTCACAGTAGTAGGAGTCGAAGAGGTGATAAGAGTATACTTGGTGGTTGGAATAATGGGAGGGAGAATATACGAGGACACAATGGGAAGAGAAATATTGGGAGTGTCGGTATCAGTGTCCATCTCATCATGAAGAGAGTCAAAGAATTGTTCCCCTTCACAAAATGTAACACCCATGGTACAAAAGAAAAATCGAGAGGTAGGGTTGTAGCAATTATATCATTTCATAGTGGAGAAGTATTCAACGAAAAAGCATGAGCTCGTCGGAATGGATCCCACCGGAAGGGAGCTTGTGGGAAATGCGCTCGAGAGAAGTGGGTTCGCTGGAAAAAAAATTTGTAGGAATAGAGTTTACGGAATAGAGCCCACTAGAATATGGCTTGTCAAGAGTGAGCTCGATGGAGTAGAGCTCACCGAAAGTGAGCTTGCAGGAAGAGAGCTCGCGGTGAGGGCGCACGTGGGAAGGAGGCTCGCTGGAGTAGAGTTTATAGAAGGTGAGTTCGCGAGAAGAGAAGTTCAGTGGAAGGCTGCGCGAGGGAAGGAAATCCGCTAGAGTAAAGCTTGTGGGAAGGAGGTTCACGGGAAGTGATCACACAGAAAGCGCGCAAAAAATAGGCAAGCTCGCGAGAAGTTAGCGCACGGGAAGCTCGCAGAAAATAAGCGTGAGTCAGGGACGAAAACAGTAAGTTGGGAGAGAATACGGGGAGATCAAGGCAGCACAAATATGTGTGAGCAAGCACAAGGCTGCAAACTGTAGGAAAAAACGGCAAGAAAAATATGCATAAGTCAATAAAAAGAATTTTGTGCAAGCCTTTGTTTATATAAGATAAAGTTTACTATAAATATTTATATATAAGCGTTTATATATATTTTTATAAATAATGTTTTATATAAATTTTTAATTAAAAGTAAAGTAAAATTAAATTAAATAACATTTTAAAATAAAATATAATTATTAATTAAAATTAGATAACGTCTTGCGATAAAATTTGCTATAATAAAAGATAATGAGCATTCTCGTCTGCTCTCGGATGATGGGCTTCGCCGAAGCCTGGCGTAACTCAAATGACGAGGAATGATGCCCCAAGTAACTTTACGGCAAAAAACAGCTACGATTCGGAATTCATAGTAAATGGTAACAGAGGAAATTCTTCATTGTATTCAATAATGAAATAAGGAGTTACAACCACTATATATAGGTGGTAAAGCACGAAATAAAAAACAACAAAAAATACACAAATACCAACACCCCCCCCCCCAAGTTGGGCGTGTGATATAAACCATGCCTAACTTGTCAATGATTCTTCCAAAAACACTTGTACACAAGCTGATGTGGAGCAGAGACGAGGACAAGCTTTGAGCCCATTTGGGGCTGATTTGGCGACTTTCCATATATGGCGTGCCCGGATTGACGATCGGACTCCGCAGATGTGTTCGGATTCACGTTGCGAATCAATTTGATATATTAGTTTATTTATTTTGCATTTGTTTTGATGTATTTGGGTGGCCACACCTCCGGCCAATCATAGTCGTCGATGGTGGGATGCCCTAGCCTCCTTTTAATTATAAATAGATGGTTTGTGGGTTGATTGGAGGCATTGCAGAATTTGGTAAAAGCTATTCCCGGATTCCCGCGATCCCGCCACGGTGCCGACTCCGTGGAACCCTAGGTGACAACTCTTAGGCTTGTATCTCCCTCCCCAAGGTACCCCTAACCCTAGCCCTCTTTTCCCCCTCCCAAACTCCCTCCAGCAGCCCCCAACAGCCCCCCAAACAGCCACCGTTTGGCTGTCCAGAACTCCCTGTTTTTTTCATATTCAATTTCACTGTTAAAAAATGAAATTCACTATTCATCCCTAAAGTTTCCCCCTCCCTGTTCCACCTTCGGCCTCCCCAATCCCTCCAGCAGCAGCCCGCCCCTTCCCTTGCTCCCGCCAGCCCACAGCCACCCCTGCCTCCCTGCCGCCCGCCCCCTTGCCTCCAGCCCTATTCATCCCTAAAGTTTCCCCCTCCCTGTTCCACCTTCGGCCTCCCCAATCCCTCCAGCAGCAGCCCGCCCCTTCCCTTGCTGCCGCCAGCCCACAGCCACCCTTGCCTCCCTGCCGCCCGCCCCCTTGCCTCCAGCCGCCCCTCCCCCTCCTTCCCTACAGCCGCCTCCCTCCACTCAGCCCACAAAACCCGCCGCTAGCCCATCCCCGCTTTGTTCCCAGCAACCACCACCCCTCTCCTCGATGTGGAACAACCTCCACCCCCTCGTCCAAATCAGTCCAGATCTGGACAAATCCAGCCCGTATCCGCTCCCAAATCGTCGGATCTATCCACCCCCTACCCGGATCTATTTCCTAGTGGCAGGATCTACCCGTTTCCGGCCCGATCTCCCCACTTTCCACCTAGGACAGCCACCGCCATTCCGCCATGCCTCCGGTTCCACCTTCGATCGCCAATCTACACCTCCGGACCCAAATTCTCCAGTGTCTTGGTCAGCCCACTATTTGGTGAGATTTCGTTGTATTGGACTTATTATTTTCTGCATTGTTATTATCAGTTAGATCGTATGTTTATTTGGATCTCTCGTGTTGTAATTGTTGGCTTTAGATTAATATTGTGATTTGCAGGGTTTATTCGTTGCGCGCTCTTGCTTTGGCCCCCCACGCGGAGGAAAGTCTAAGCTTGTTTTCGCCCTAATAAAATATGATGCCTTGTTGTGAATTTATTTTGCGTTGGATGTTTTAAATTTATCATCTAATTTGTGACTAATTCGTCGGGCTTTGCATAGCATGTAGGGTTAGGTCACGGTTTATCCGTTGCCTATAGATTCGTCCTGCGTCAGTTGGTATCAGAGGCAGGTTACGCGCTCTTTTGATACGCAGTCGTAAAGTCTATAGGTTTTTCATTATGTCTAGGTGTCACAATTATTCCTCCCTTCACTTTGGAGGTCTCGAGTCCACTAGCACCCGCTCTCTGATAGGAATCTACTAGAGAGGAAGAGAAAACTAGAGAAAAAGGAAGGGAGCTAAGGTTTAGAAGAGGAAGAAGATTACCTTAGGGTTAATTGCATGCCCCCAAATGATAACATCCCCGGGAATAAATACCCGGGGCAAGGAGGGAGCCGGTCGGCCCCTCCAAATAGGGCTGAACCAGTTGATTCAGCCCTTGGCCGGCCGGTTTTACTGAGTGGGGGCTGAACCGGTTGGTTCATCCCCTTCGTTGCTTGTCTTCTCCTTGCGCCTGCGAGCATAATAACGCCCCGAGAAGTGGGGCGCGATCGGGGGCGTAACATTCCCCTCCCCATCAAGACCCAGCTTGTCCCCAAGATGGAAATCTGGGTACAGCTCTTTGAAGTCCAACAGATCAACCCATGAGTTATGTGCTTCCGACAAGTGCTTCAACTTGACCAAGAGTTCGGCCCAAAATTCTGCGCCCCGTTGTTGCCCCTGATGAGGATCGTGCTGCCCGGCCCACAGAACAGGGCCTCCATACCCGCTGGGAGGAATGCCGCCTCGCGGGTGAGGAAGAAGGCCCGCCGCACCTCCTGGAGCCCGCACAGCAGCCCCTTGCCCTCCATCAGCCTGTAGCCACGGTTGCCGCCCGCAATCCACCGGCCCAGCAACACCGGGGAGGCCGCCTGCTGCAGCCGCCGACCACGCCGCCGCTCCCTGCCCTTCGTCGGTGGTCCCCCAGGGTCGGGAGAAGCCAACGCCACCGTTTCCTCCTATTCCCGACGCTCCAATGCCCAAACGCCCCGGATCGGGCGTTCCCGACGCTTCTGCGGACCGATCGGGTCTTCCGCCGATCGGTTCTTCTTCGCTCACTGTTTTTCCTTTCAACAGGGCCTTGAGCTCCTCCATACGCATGTCTATACGCTCCTCCAACAACTGCGTAGATGTGTGCATCTCTTGCTCGATTGCGGCTACCGAATCCACCAATCCACCGTAGCTCTCCTCCAAGGTTTCCAAACGGGTGATCTCCTCTTGCGTGCGGGTGGTGACCATCGTCGGGGAATGACGCCTCTGATACCAAATGATAGGAATCTACTATAGAGGAAGAGATAACTAGAGAAGAAGGAAGGGAGATAGGGTTTAGAAGAGGAAGAAGATTACTTTAGGGTTAATTGCATGCCCCCAAATGATATCCCCGGGTATAAATACCCGGGGCAAGGAGGGAGCCGGCCGGCCCCTCCAAATAGGGCGGAACCAGTTGGTTCAGCCCTTGGCCGGCCAGTTTTACTGAGTGGGGGCTGAACCGGTTGGTTCAGCCCCTTCGTTGCGTGTCTTCTCCTTGCGCCTGCGAGCATAATAACGCCCTGAGAAGCGGGGCGCGATCGGGGGCGTGACACTCTCACAGAGCCCCGTCAGGGAGATATCTTCATGTTACTACGACGATTATTCTCAATCGCAGCACACCACTTTTATAGATCGTGTTGACCCACCGACACGAGACCACTACACTAGAGACGATCAGTATAATGATTGTCGTCGTTCATATCCTTGCACGCGAGCGGATCGTGTTGATCCTTCGGCTCGACTCGGTTACCTTAGAGATGCTATTATGAGGATCGTCGCTTTGAGAGAGATCTTGAGAGTCAGTTCCGTACTGCTGCCCCTTCCTTTGACGGCTCATCGAGTCCCGAGTCTTTCAGTTACTGGCTCGTGGATATGGAGTATTATCTCGATCATTTTGAGTTTTTCGGTGAGCGTCGCGTCAAGTATGCGAAACTTAGACTTGTAGATCAGGCGAGGGCTTACTGGTCTAGTGTTGAGAGGACCCGCAAGCGAGACCGTCTTCGTCGTATCACTAGTTGGGTGGACATGAAGCGTACTTTGTGGCAGTGGTATCTACCTTCGTCGTATCGGAGTCGCTTGCTCAACCAATTATTTTCCCTTCAGCAAGGATCCATGTCTGTCACTGAGTATAGGGATTGCTTCGATGAGTTAGTTGTGAGGAGTGATATCAGAGAGGACCCAGCCATGACCTCCGCAGTACGAGCTCCTCCCACATCGAGGACACCACTCTGCCTACCATTGTTCCGTCAGACATGGCAGAAGTGATACATGATGCAGATTGCTCTCACCCCGGTGAGGTGCTTAGCCCAGTGAGTGACCTATCTCTTGTTTTTGACCCGGCTCTCGTGACCCCGACTGAGAGTGAGTCTGAGCGACCTCTTGAGCCTATAGTGTGAGGCCCCCATTTAGACCCCACATACTTCTGTATCTAAGCTATGTTTATAACATGTGTCCCAGGATGAAGTACGCTAGTGAATACAAAATAAAAACACAAAATAAGAATTTACTCTCATACCTTGCTTACTCGTCCCGTATCTTGTCTGTCCTACCATATTCAGTTCATTTGATTGTGCGTATCCAAAGTCACGTCCGTTACCTACAAAATTGACGACAGGCTTAGTCATAAAAATATGACTAAGTGAGGTTATACCTCTTTCATTGTTGTATCAAATTAGAAACACTTACGCATTTCAAAACATATTTTTCATACTAACCGTTTTTCTGTCTCAGCAGTGAACTTATGAAGCATATAACTATATGAACATGTTAGTACCAATAAAACAGTATGAACAGTATAGAATCACAATGACTGTAGGAACATGTCAGTAATCATAAACAGTATAAGCAGTTATAAAACAATAAGCAGCTATGAAACAATAGCATTCATATAAGCTATGGAACATGTAAGCAGTGCAAGTACATAACATCGTGTCAATTTTCACGTTTATAAGCATTTATCAATGTACTCGTGTAACCCTTTAAATCAGTATTTTTATGAATGTTTCGTTCCTTAGGACATATTAGAGGCGATTGAATCCATATTCATTATTAATATTTCATACTTTGGGCCCACCCCGAAGGGTCATCATGTTCCAAAACCAGTACGGTGAACCCGCGTTTATGTCTTTCGGCTCGACTGGTTTGGCAATTCATCATATTCATATCATTCATGTGCATGCAGTTTAAGTCGCCCGTAATATAACCTCGTGTCGACACGTCTTCATAATTGTGAGTTATTCAGTTTATAATCCCCTCAGAAGTGATTCGTCTGTTTGCCTTTATCAAGGTCATACAATATAGCGACATTAAGTATCAGTGATATCAACTATGCATTTAACATTCAGTATAATAGAGTGCATACGTAAAAAGAAAATAAAGCAATAAAGCTTAAATGAAACAAGTAGCTCTCACCATCAGTATCTGTATTCACATCATTGTCATATCTATTTTGAGGTGTCATCCTTCGCGGTATCTGTCTAAGCATCGTATCATTTCGGGTCATTTATATCGGGGTTGCACCTCGTTATAGCTACAATATTGACTATTATGATGACATCATTTGGTAGCTACTTAACCAACCCTTTAGTTTCATAAAGCCATAAAAGAAACAAGTTCAAATCGAGGTTCTAACCCAGTAATCCACTGTTTTACATATGTATACTTCCTGTAACTCAGTTAAAAGAGGAGCCAACACCCTACTTACATATTAGCTCAACAGCCCGCCAGAAGGCAAAGAAAAGCCAAATCCAAGTTCAAAAACCCCCCTTTTGTTTTCATAAAATTGAATGACAAATAAAGTGGCAGCAGCTGGTTACCAAGTAAAGTAAAGCCCAAAACTCTTAACAGCAATACTCAAAAGAACATGAAAACAAGTAGCAGCCGGCCAAACGAAAACCATATAGCTTCTCCATATAAATAAGTAGACGGGAAAAAGCCAATATTAGAGGAAACCCCCTTTTTTCCAAAATAGAAAACAAGGTAAAAATCAGCCCCATGATTTCCCTGATAAGATAACAAAACAACTCAAACAAAACCCTATATCAAAAACTTTAGATAATCATCAAAATTCCTCCATCAGCACCAGAACCCTAACCGGCCAAGGCCAAAGCAAATTAAGCAAGAGAGATAGCGGTTTCTTAGGTCACCATTCATGAAATTTCCCCAAACCAGGAATTTATAAAGCTATAACCATCCTCTAGAAGTCAATATTTAAAAGATAAGAAGAGGGAAAAAGAAAGGAGAAGCTCACAGTGCGAAGCTTTCAACCCCGACCTGCCGGCCAAAGCTCAAACCAGCCCAGCACAGTAATAGATGCGCAAGAAGGACAAGACCACATCCCTACTTAAACTCTCCCAGCTCTGTCGACCATGGAGGAGTTGTCGTTGAGCATAGGGGAGAAGAATCACAGAAACCCTAGCAGTTTCGTGCCCGACAAGAGCTCCCGACTGGGAAGAGAGAAAAATCCAGAGAGGGCAAATACCGTGGATAAGCATATAAGAGCCAACAGCCCACCGCCTTACATAACCGGCCAGCTATATTAAGACCATGTTACTTATTATATTTTACTCCGAAACCAAAGCATCCAATTATAAATAACTAAGCAACTGCTATCAACACACCATTTATCATCCTTTCCTTATTCGCAGCTCACATGTATACAACATAAATCAGTGACTAAAATAACGTCACCTTTGTTCTTATGCTGCCACCAGCGAACAATTAAGTATGAAATCGCACTTCATTGCCAACATACAAATTTATTTGCGAAGGACCATGTCGACACTGATTTATTTTTCATCATAGGGGACAAACTTTTATTTCATTTTATTATCAATTTGGGTCACTTCACCATTTTGGGCCGTTACATATAGTGTCGTGCCCCTCACCCACACCACCACTTCTGGCATGTCATGGGTTGATTAGCACCCCTACCTTGGACTCACGTCTTGACACTGCACCCACAGACCCATTCTTGAGCGTAGATCTATGTCGCTCTCCCATTATCATGGCCCTGAGTCACATCGCGACCGAGATCCCAGAGCCTAGTATTGATCTCGTAGTGGCCATGTCATCCATTCACGGGGACACTACCCCTTATGTTGGTACTCATCTGGAGGACCTTGAACCTAGTGACGAGTTCCATGGCGAGCCCCCAGTTGAGCCTCCTGATGATCCACCACATCCTGGTGAAGATGAGATTCAGGTGAGGCGCTTGTTTACGAGTTTCGAGTTATTGACGTCTCTTTCCCTATCATCTCTGGCCTTGCCCCAGAGGATGGGTCGTGAGTGGAGTAAGACGTATGTAGGGACTACCTTGAGCACACTAGAGCCTACTCATATTTTGAGGACCTACTTTATGACACATCTCACTCGTGATGAGTTTTGGGACACACCACCCGCTGACCCACCCGATGAGTTCTTTCTTGTCGGAGACACTCACCACACCCTAGAGCCACGTCCTCTAGTCGGTGTACTCGATTTTCACTCAAGTGGTCGCCTCCTTCGCGATGGCTTTTCATACACACCCCCTGGTGAGCCCCCTGACGTGTCATGTTCCCTGAGAGACACTTGGATCTTTACGAGCTCGTATTTGAGTATAGCTGTCTCTCTCGATCATCTAAGCACTCGTCTCACACGAGATAAGTTTTTCTACACTCCTCCGAGAGAGACTCCTGATAGGCCACCTCCTTTGGTAGATTTTCAAGTGGTTATTAGCCTTTCCCATAGCGAGTATGTTGTGTCCGTCGTGTCTCATTTACATCATTTGCATGAGTCGGTTGTGTTGTCTGTTCATCGTTTGCATGTGTGTCATGAGTCGGTCCGACGAATAATTCATATTGGTAATAAATCTTGTAAATCTCATGCGGATGTTCACTGGCAAGTGCAGGTACTTCATGAAGGCGAGCAGGTGATGGTGAGAATCTGCGTTGTGAGGCTCCGTGCGAGGCTTGCTAAAAGCTTGAGAGTTAGGCGAATGGATCCCTATATAATCATGAGACAGATCGAAGCAAACATCTACGATCTTGATATCCCTACAAGTATGGGTATCCACCTAGTATTTAGTGTTGAGTATGTGGACCCACGCAGTGGGGACTTCCAGACGCCCACACCTCCACTCTCGTTGCCTTACCACCCTCATAGCCCACCCACGTTTGATGACCACCACTACTCACCCACTTCTGACACCCACCCACATGGGGACTTGTCTTCTTTGGTTCTACCCACGGCGCCGCCGATCGCACCGGGATCCACCACTCGTGAGCTGAGCGTTGAGAGCATCACGGAGACCATATTCCGCCGGTACATTCCTACTACAGACGTTGATGACATATGGGAAGTTGCAGCAGAGCTTGAACGATTCCCCCCCCCCCCCGGACTTCGACTTCAGTACGTCCGTCTCCACTCATCGGGGATGGTAACTTTTCAGTCCGGAGGAGTTGATTGGCGAGGCTACTTTTCAGCGACGACACTTGGACGACCTCTGGCGGGTCTCTTCTAGTTTTACCTAGCATACGACAAGAGAATTCTGACACCTATTCATCGGGAGATGAATTCTTTCAAGCCGGGGAGATTGATGCGGAGCAGAGACGAGGACGAGCTTTGGGCCCATTTGGGGCTGATTTGGTGACTTTCCATATATGGCGTGCCCGGATCGACGATCGGACTCCGCAGATGTGTTCGAATTCGCGTTGCGAATCAAGTTGATATATTAGTTTATTTAGTTTGCATTTGTTTTGATGTATTTGGGTGGCCCCACCTCCGGCCAATCATAGTCGTCGATGGTGGAATGCCCTAGCATCCTTTTTATTATAAATAGATGGTTTGTGGGCTGATTTGAGGCATTGCAGAATTTGGTAAAAGCTATTCCCGGATTCCCGCGATCCCGCCACGGTGCCGACTCCGTGGAACCCTAGGTGACGACTTCTAGGCTTGTATCTCCCTCCCCAAGGTACCCCCTAACCCTAGCCCTCTTTTCCCCCTCCCAAACTCCCTCCCGCAGCCCCCAACAGCCCCCAACAACCCCCCAAACAGCCACCGTTTGGCTGTCCAGAACTCCCTGTTTTTTTCATATTCAATTTCACTGTTCAAAAATGAAATTCACTATTCAGCCCTAAAGTTTTCCCCTCCCTGTTCCACCTCCGGCCTCCCTAATCTCTCCAGCAGCAGCCCGACCCTTCCCTTGCTGCCGCCAGCCCACAGCCACCCCTGCCTCCCTGCCGCCAGCCTTCAGCCACCCGCCCCCTTGCCTCCAACCTTCAGCCACCCGCCCCCTTGCCTCCATCCGCCCCTCCCCCTCCTTCCCTACAGCCGCCACCCTCCACTCAGCCCACAAAACCCGCCGCTAGCCCTTCCCCGCTTTGTTCTCAGCAACCACCACCCCTCTCCTCGACGTGGAACCACCTCCACCCCCTCCTTGTCCAAATCAGTCCAGATCTGGACAAATCCAGCCCGTATCCGCTCCCAAATCGTCGGATATATCCACCCCCTACCCGGATATATTTCCTAGTGGCAGGACCAACCCGTTTCCGGCCCGATCTCCCCACTTTCCACCTAGGACAGCCACTGTCATTCCGTCACGCCTCCAGTTCCACCTTCAATCGTCGATCTACACCTCCGGACCCAAATTCTTCAATGCCTTGGTCAGCCCACTATTTGGTGAGATTTCGTTGTATTGGACTTATTATTTTTTGCATTATTATTATCAGTTGGATCGTATGTTTATTTGGATCTCTCGTGTTGTAATTGTTGGCTTTAGATTATTATTGTGATTTGCAGGGTTTATTCGCTGCGCGCTCTTGCTTTGGCTCTCCACGCGGAGGAAAATCTAAGCTTGCTTTCGCCATAATAAAATATTCTGCCTTGCGGTGAATTTATTTTGCATGGGATGTTTTAAATTTATTATCTAATTTGTGACTCATCCGTCGGGCTTTGCATAGCATGTAGGGTTAGGTCACGGTTTATCAACCGCCTACAGATTCGTCCGGCGTCACAAGCCCTTAGTGATAATGTCGGTCAATTGTTGTTCGGATGATACAAACGGAGTAACCACAACGCCTCTTACAATGTTTTCTTTGATGCAATGCATGTCGATCTCAATGTGCTTAGTACGATGGTGTTGCACTGGATTATGAGCGATACTAATGGTTGTCTTGTTCTGATTGGCTCCTCTCCTTTAAGACAAAGGTCTTTCATGATAGTTAGAATCCATATCCCTTCAAAGATCCTGTGAGCCATAAACCTAATCTCCACCTCAGCACTGGATCTGGCGACCACATGCCAATATCTTAAGGTGGACCGTCGATTATCAATAGATCCAGCCCAGTCTACATAAGTGTAAACTTCAATAGTCATTTCATCATTTGGTGAGAATATGATGCCCTTCCCTGGTGAGGACTTGAGGTATCTAAGGATACGATGAGCAGCATCAAGATGACGTGTCTTTGGGGAATGCATATATTGGCTAACTACTCCAACCGCATGGGAGATATTTGGACGAGTATGTGACAAGTTGATCAGTTTTCCCACAAGTCTTTGAAAACTGGGGATGTCTCCAATAATTTCACCACCATCTCTTCCAAATTTGTGGTTAGCTTCAATTGGCGTGTCAGCAGGTTTACACTCACTCATTCATGAAGCTTCAAGAAGATCAAGAATATATTTCCTTTGTGATATGAAGATCCCATGTTTGGACCTCGCAAGCTCAATGCCCAAGAAGTAGTTAAGGCTCCCAAGTCTTTCACTTCAAATTCTCTCGTCAACCTCTCTTTTAGAGCATGAACCTCATCATGATCATCTCCTGTTATAATGATGTCATCCACATAAACTATCAGAGTTGTCAACTTTCCGTCTGTGTTTGATGAAAAGGGTATGATCAGCATTGCTCTGAGAGTATTTGAAGCTTGTCATGGCCTTGTGAAATCTCCCAAACCAAGCTCTAGGAGATTGTTTCAGTCCATATAAAGTCTTCTTCAGCTTGCAAACCTTCCCTTCCGATCCTTCAGGGGTAAGGCCGGGAGGAAGAGTCATGTATACTCCCTCTTCTAGATCCCCGTGAAGAAACGCATTCTTGACATCCAGTTGACTGAGATTCCATCCCTTACAGGCAGCTGGCAGCACATGATAAAAGAACTCTTATAGAATTCATTTTTGCAACTGGAGCAAAGGTCTCCTGGTAGTCAATCTCTGACGTCTGTGTGTACCCTCTTGCAACCAACCTTGCCTTGTAAGTTGTATCTCTCCACGACACTCAGGGTATTTTGTTTGACAGAAAACACTCATTTACATCCAATGACAGTCTTCCCTCTAGGAAGGTGTACTGGGTCTCATGTGTGATTTTTGTCCAGAGCATGCATTTCTTCAAACATAGTTGCCCTCCACTTGTCGTCAAAAAGAGCTTTCTGCCACAATGTAGGAATGGAAATAGCAGATAAAGAAGAGAGAAAGGCCCTATGGGAAGTCTTTAGAGAGGAATAAGAGACAAACTGAGATAATGGATGTTGTATAGAGGTACCTTCCCTTAGAACAATGGACTCGGAGGACAGGTCAGATGTCGGCTCTGGAATTCTGAGAGGGGCTCGTGTGTTTGTTCCCTTAGGACGTCGAGAGTAAACTTGTAGGGGAGGAACATGGGATTTCACCATAGGAGCAGTAGGAGTTGGCACAGGAGCAACAAGAGACAGAGTCGAGGGAGACTGGTACAATGGAGGAATGGGTAACAGAGTAGTAGAAAGAGAATCAACGGGAGTTAAGGGACTCACTTCCAACATAGGAGAAATCCCGCCCAGAAGTGAGGGCCCATAATAGCTCTCAGATTCACGAAAGGTGACATCCATGGATACAAAAACTTTCTTGTGGATTGTATCTTGTTTCAAAACATTTATAACCCTTTTGAGTTGGGGAATATCCTATAAAGACACAGTTGTGAGCACGAGCATCAAGTTTAATTTTCTGATGGATATGAACAAAGCACACACATCCAAACACACGAGGTTGCAGATTTGTCGGAGGAACCCGAAGGGTGTTAAAGGGAGTGTTATACCCTAGAACGCGAGAGGGAATACGGTTAATAAGGTATGTTGCAGTGAGGACTGCATCCCCCCAATAGTACTTGGGAAGGTGCATTTGGAGAAAAGGACATCGGGAAACTTCTAAAAGGTGACGATTCTTGCGTTCAGCCACCCCATTTTGGGCCGGTGAGTAAACACAAGATGTCTGGTGGATAATGTCATGATTAGCAAGATAGTGTTCGAAGTATGAGTCAATGTACTCACAATATTGTCCGTACGAAGAATTTTGATAGTGGTACCAAATTGCGTAGAAATCATGTTGTGGAACAGTTGAAATAAGGAAAAGACTTCATTTTTGCTTTCATTAGGTATACGGTATACCCATGTTGTTCAGGAAAAACAGTCAATGAAAGTGACAAATCATAAACACCCAGAAATAGAAGCAATGGGGCAAGGTCCCCAAACATCACTATGTATAATATTAAACGGTGCAGAACTAGGAGAGGAAACGTGATTAAAGGAAGCGTGATGGCGTTTGTCAAGTTCACAAGCATCACAGTGAAAATTATCAACAAATACAGGTGGCACGGTAGGAAATAAATGTTTCATAGACAAGATAGAGGGATGTCAAGGAGACAATGCGAGGACTCCAAAGTAACCGACAGATCAGCATGAAGAGTCGTGGGTGGAGAAGCAAGGTGGGAGGAGTCAAGCACGTAAAGCCCATCCAACAGACTACCAGAGCCAATCATTGTTCCCGTCTTCAGGTCCTAAAAAACACAAGACGAAGGAAAGAAAGTCAAAAAACAGTTCATAGAATTGGTCAGTTGACTAATGGAGAGAAGATTGTGAGTAAACTTTGGTAAATGAAGAACAGAAAAAAAGGGTGAGAGAGGAGCAGGAAATGGATCATTTCCCAGCAATCGGAGAGAAAGATCCATCAGCAATGGTCACCTTGTCCCTACCAGACAACGGAAGGTAAGAAACAGAACCTGTATTAGAGACGGTCATATGATCCGTGGCTCCAGAATCAATAATCCAGTGAGTAGACGGACGAGAAGACGCAACATGAGTACCTGAGGGTCCTAGATGAGCATATGAGGACGAAGAAGGTGTCTCAGTAGATTGTCCCAACATCAATCGGCGGAACCAAGGTTGTCAGGATCGAGATCCCAGGTAGGATCGTTTTCTGGTTGGATCGGATCGGATCGTGGGATCGGATCGAGGATCGTAAGATTCTACAAAAATCATAAATTATGAAGTAAAATATGTAAACAATTTTTTTATCATCCAAGTACACACAATTAACACATAAGAAACTATAAAACTAATAACCATTTAAGTACTTATATCAAAAATGAACTAATGAACAACTAAACCCAAAAATAACATAAAGTTCACAACTTCACATTCCATCTGAATGTTTAAACATATGTTCGTCGGCACACGGTGTCCAATAAAAATGTTTTCTCTTCTCCATCAACATTTCACCAGCAGCCTTGTAATTTGAAGCATTATCTGTCACAACCTGAACAACATTTTCTTCCCCAACCTTTTTCACAACTTCATCTAACATTTCAAAAACTTTATTTGCAGTTTTGGAAATTTCTGAAGTATCTATCGATGATAAGAACACTGTACCTTTGGGGCTATTCACCAGGAAGTTGCATATAGTTCTTCGTCTCCTATCTGACCATCCATCAGACAAAATCGTACAACCAACTTTTTGCCATTCCACCTTGTACTCCTCTAGTAATTCTAAAGTTCTATCAACTTCCTGTTTTAGATATTTTACTCCAATATCATTATAGGAAGGTGGTTTCATTCCCGGGCCATGTTGGCCTATTGCTTCAACCATGCTAATGAACTCCGGGTTCTTGACACAGTTAAAGGGAATGGCACTTGTATAGAAAAAGCGAGCAATCTGTTGACATGCTTTCTCACGCGCGTCCTTTTTGAAAATCTGATTATTTGTCGATTGACTTGATTTTCTAACAAATATATCCATTGACTCCCTCCCTTTTGTTTTTTTGGTTTGTCCCACGCCAACTTCAACCTCATCCTCCACTTCCTCAAAATTCATTTTTTTTCTTTAAGGCTTCCTCTCCAAGTGCTTGAAGAATATTCAAAAATTGTTGTCTAACATCCTCAGGTACTTTTGAACACGCTTCAACATTAAATTTAGTATCAGTCAAGTGATGTTTCAATCTGTATATTCCACCAGAGCGAATAACTTGACAATATTTGCACTGCACTTTCTTAGTGGTACTATCAATCTCAATCCCATGGAGCCACCCCGGATCACTTCTTGTACCCAAAGCATTCTTGCGAGACTTTATGGTAGTGGGCTTCGAAGCTGAACCCGAACCAGACATCTCTTTTTTTCTAGCACAAGTAAGCTACAAACTAAGGGTTAAAATACCATTACTAGATCAAACATTAGATAAAATCTGTTAAAATATCATTACTAGATAAAATCAAACATGCTATCAGAAATATGTTAAAAAAATCTGTCAAAAAATCTGTTAAAATACCATTACAACAAGCTTTGGAGGGAGGCATGCTTAGTTGCTTACTAGTTGTAGTTGTTGTTATGATCGGTTGCTGGCCGGAGCTGTGGAGGACTGGAGGCAAGAGGACAACAAGCTATGGAGAATAGTCTCTGCCCTCTGGAGTCTGGAGCCGTCCAACTTGACCAGCGAGCAGGACTGGAGAACGACGGACCGTCGAGCAGGACTGGAGCACGATTGTCGTCGACAGTCGAGTGTGGAGCCGTCGAGTGTGGAGTCTGGAGCCGTCGAGTGTGGTACTGTGGTAGCCCGTAGTCGTCGAGGCGTCGTAGGCGTCGTCGTCGTCGTCGATTTGTGGAAGCTCGTAGCCGTCGAGACGAGATTAGGGCAGAGCGGAGTCGTAAAAATTGAAAAAATCTGCCCTCGTTTTTTTTATATAGCCGCACATTCGGGGTCGGCAGAATCGCTGTAGGATCGCGATTCTGCGATCCTACGACTTAGGATCGCGATCCTGCGAACGATCCCAATAAAAACGATCCGGTGAGCGATCCGGATCAATTTTAGCATCCCGGATCGTAGGATCGTGCGATCGTACGATCCGGCTCGCGATCCTGATAAGCTTGGGCGGAACTCATGTATCTCATCAGCAGATAGAGTCAAGGGAACCAGAGTGTCAGAGGAAGGCAATAGCTCTGTCGAGGCATCAGAAAGATGAGCAGACCGAGATTGAGTAGAGCGGCCTTGAGAGCGACCATAACTACGACCTCCTCTCAGTGCAGAACCACCTCGTGGTGTATGAAAATCATGAACACGGAAGCACGTGTCTCTGGTATGAAGAGACTTCCCACAGTAATCACATAGCAAATGATGCTTGCCAGTGGACTTGGAACTTGGATCACGAGAAGCTCTACTACTAAACTGAGCAGCTTGAGCATAACCTTCAGGAGCAACATCAGGAGTGCAAGTCTGTCGTCTATCAAATTCCTGTTGAACAAGACAATAAACCTCTGGGAGAGAAGGCGTGGGGGAGCGACCAACTATCTGAACACTGATCTGATTGAAATCCCGATGCAGACCATGAAGGAACTCAAAAACTCTGTTCCTTTCTTACCGAGCCCAGACAAGGATCTCATCCTCGGGGACACAAGAGTGAGGGAGTCAAAGTGATCGTATTCTTGATAAAGCTGAGTGAACTCTAGGTAGTAGACTGAAGGAGGACGATCACCCTGAAGGAGGAGAAAGATCTTCCACCTGATGGAGATCAGTGACCAACACGAGTTTATTCCCGCAGGAGGCGGTGAACCGCTTTCCGTTCGGGCAATCCGAGTCCGCGATTGCGTTTTGAGTCAGTTTGATGTATTATTTTATATTTTTAGTCATATTTAGCGTATGATTAGCTTGGGCGTTGTGGGCCATCCGATTGGGATGCCCTATTTTCATTTTGAGTATTTATACTTGCAGGTTAACGCGGGTGGGGACATCGTGGGTTTTGAAATCAATTTGAAACCGTCGGTCTCCTTGGTGCGACGCCAAGCAACCTCTGGAGTGATTCCAGGTATCCTTCTTCTGTTGCCCTATTTTCCGTCGATCCCCTCTTCCCTACTCCCCTACGCCGCCTCCGGACCCCTGCTGCCCAGCCGCCGCCCAGATCCCGTGATCCCTCCTCCTTCCCATTGTCTCTACCCCCTCCCCTGCCTTCAATCCTCTCCTCCTACCTTACCCAAAGCATCCTTGCTCCTCCCCTAAACCACTGTCGGATTCACCTCCCTGCCCCTGATCAGGAACCCACTTGACTGAAAATTCACTCTACAGCCAACTACTTCCAAATCCCCTTTCGAAATCATTGTCCCACCCTCTTACTCGAGCCCAACATCACCCTAAACCTCCCATCAACCCTCCCACACCCATAAACTACCCCTATTCCAGCTTCTAACTCCCTTTCCGAGTTCCCCCTGCTGCTGTCTAACCGTCTACAGTCCTGGACGGAGCTCCCTACCATTGGGTCGTCAACATTCTCCACCCCACCGTCGCCTGCATGTGTAAGTTGTAGTTTGGAGTTATTATTTTCTGACGTATGTACTTGGTACTATATTTCTGTGGATGTTTATTTTATTTGCTTTGAGTATTGGATGTTGTGTGACTTGTAGGGCTTATTCCGCGCACGCTTAAAATATTTGCGCCTTGGTTGTTTGTGGAATAACATTTGCTCTCTTTAATTAAAATTTGTGAATGTTTGCGTCTTTGTTAGTTCTATAGTAATTAATTACAGTTATTATTTTAAGCGGACCTACTGGTGTATTTTCATCACGTCACATCGCATGTATGATTACATTTACTGTGTTAATCCCGAGTCGACCTGCCACTGCATCACCGCCTCAGCTGAAAGATCTAGGCAGCATTCCCCCTGCATGAGTATGTGGACTCAGCCCTCTTCCAAATATCTGCAGCAGTGTCTAAGAACAAGTATTTCTGGGCAATAGAGTCCACCATGGAGTTGGTCAGCCAAGACATGACAAGAGATTTCTCAGACTCCCACTGCAACCAGTCAGAGGAATCCTGGGCAGGCGCCTTCGTAGTGTAATGGCCCGGAGACCGCCACGGTATATCAGTATTCATTTCAAAGTATATAGTGTTTAAACTTGATCTTTTAGCGCAGTGCAAAATCATAAATCACATTGAGTACCACATAACAATATCACATGACTTGTCTTTGCATTAAAAGTAATACATGCCAAAATTCCACATTTAATTAAAATAGACATACCTAATTATCACGTGCAGCCAAGCTTCAAAATTTCTTTTTGTAGATCATTCTTTTCCTAAAAAAATTTGACAACTAAAGGATTAGTCTTTAATAAAGACTAAGTGAGAAACTTACATTTTTAATCGCTTGTACATGCAAACAAGGCGAATCAGTAATAAGGTACATACATATTTCCTTATTTCAGTTGGATTAAATAATAACAGCATACTTAACTAAACAGGATTTATCGAGCATGAATCATAAAACATGTAGCCAGGTAATAATAAAGGCAACAATAAACATTTATCAATGTCTTTGTCTATGAAGTGTTTCATTTACATATGATTCATACATGATAATAATTTTCATATTCATATATATGTCATCGTATTCATTTGCTATATTTCATTCATATAGCCTAAAGCCGTTATTCATTTCTTTGCATTGTCTTCATTTCATTCGTTAAGGGGTACTGCATTTATTTCAGTATTCAGTCTTGGGCCCACTCCAGTTGGGTCGAATTCAGTGCGTACAACTCGCTTAAGACCCGTTAAAGTCCCACTGAGTTGACCCGGGAGTTTGATCCAGTGCGTACAACTCGCTTAAGACCTAGTAAGGTCCAACTGGATTTAAATCAGTCCACAGATACCCTTAACGTATGCATCGATGCAATCCATATTTCTTTCATTATTTCTGTCGATATTATCCATCAGTCATCATGAATTGTGAGCTTATATAATTTCATTCATAACAATGCAGTTCACATGCAGGAAATAAGCTCGGTTTAAAATTTCATAACAGTGTCTATCATGAAAATAATTGAACATAAAGCATAAATTAAAAAGGTAATCCTCACAGTGAGTATCTCTTTTCTTTTAGCTTTCCTCAGGCATCATCGAATCGATCTTGGAGCGCCATCCTTCTAGTATCTGTAAGTAGGCATTCTTTAATATTAAGATTGCAACCTTTCCATAATTATGACGTTGACGCTATATGTTGAGTTAGACTTTTTAGGGTTTATCTAAGGTTAAGAGGCTAAGGTGAGTTTCTTAATTCCTGAAATCCGCATATCCCGTCAAATATAAAACTTAGGCTCTAAAAGTCATGTAACCATGTTCACAACATGCCACCAATAGGGGTCTAGCAAAGCCCCAATATAAAGGATACCCTCCCATAGGAAGGACAACCGTCCTAAGCATAAAAACAGCACTTCTAACTATAATTATGGTAACCCCAAGTAAAAGACAACAATTTAATATGCAAGTGCAGCAAAATCAGCAATTGTCTTTCCCTTCTCCTACCAATTTCAAGTAATTTCTCCATAAAAAGACTTAAATAATTTGCATGCAACCCAATACAAGGCAGTCTAGTCTAATTTCATCAATTATTTAGCCGGCCATAATATGCATATCAAATAATAAAGGATATATAACTCTGAAATAAGGATCAAAAGTCCAAATCAACATCCACATGCAATCCCCACAGCCGGCCCTATGATAGAAATTGAAACCTCCCAAAAATCTGAAGGCAAATATCTCATTTTTCATGTTACTTAAAGGTCCTACCGCAAAAATTACTTTTCCTTTCAGATTTTATAAATCATGACCTTAAAAGAGGAGGGGAATGAGAAGATAAGGGCTTATAGTGAGGAAGGAGTTTAGGGATTGCTGCAATAGAGCCCCCAACTTCTTCTCCAAATAGTGCATCGGGGAATCCAAAGTCGGACGCCAGTAAGGAGAGGGGCCGACAACATGAAGGAGGGGTCGATCTAGCTCTTATCCTGTCGAGAGAGCGAGAAATCAGAGGAGGAAGGAGGGAAAGCAAGCGATTCCTGCGATCCCTAGGCGAGAGCGGCGAGAACTGGAGAGTCGAACGGTACGTGCGGGATTTTTGTAGATAATGAGGGGCTCGGCTAGGCAATTTATTATCTGAGACCAGTCCAAAAAGCACCGCCCAAGACTCATCTTAATTCAATTAGACCCTAAGTAAACTCAACTATCTTATTACTTCTTCATTTCATATAACCCAGCTGTTTTACTATTAGCACACCAAGATCAGCTATTAGCACACCGATTACACTATGTAGTATGTTCAGCCATTTTGTTATTCACGCCTCAAAACTAATTCGGCAAACAATTAATTCAAAATAAAACTTCATCATAACCGACATAAATTACTTAATTAAATTTATCACGACGATATTTCATCAATGCATTTCTTTTATTTTTCTTTTAATTGAATTTATTTAAAAGTTATTGGTTTTACGTAATTGTACGGGATTCGGGTGTTACACGTAGTACCCAAAACATAACCAAACAGACGTCTACTCTTCAGGACAAGAATGACAGCCCGAGACCACAGGAGAAAATTGGAGTCATCCAGACGTATAGTCGTGATTTGAGGAGTATTATGGTCATGACTTGACCGAATAGATCTACCGGACACCAAAGTGGCGGAGGACACACCAGCACTAGAAGAGATCGTGGGAGATTCGTCATTCCCCGACATGATAATCCAATAATAGAAATCAAGGAATCAAGGGGAGGAACACCACACCACTGAGATAGAAACTAGGGTTTGCTCATAGAAGGAGTGAAACCAAGTCCATGTAGGATTTTCCAATAGAAACCGACACTGAAAATGCCTTCAAACTAGGTCAGTAGATCTGGTGCCAAACAAGGAGCGGCAACAAACCGGAGAGAAGCCCCCCTCTGCGACGGCTTGAAGGGAAGATCTCCAGCTAGAAGGAGAAGGCCCTCCTTTGTGGTTGCTGGACGAAGGAGAACAGCGGATGGACGAGGACGGGAGACTGCGGCTGAGGAGGCGAGCGTTGGACGAGTACCGGAGGAGTCGTGAGCGCTTGCGGGTTCGGATGAGCGAACGGAGCGCTGGACGAGCAAAAGGACGGAGTCATGAGCGCTAGCGAATGAGCGGAAGGACGCGGGATCGTGCGAGCGGAACAGACGGGTCGCCATAGGCCTCTGATACCTTGAGGAAATTCTTCCATGTATTCAATAATGAAATAAGAAGTTGCAACCACTATATATAGGTGGTAAAGCACAATACAAAAAATACACAAATACCAACAGTCAACACATTACACCAGATATGACCCAAAATTTTAACCTTATCTCCAAGCAAACATAAATCTTCATTTTAATTTCAAGTAATCAAATAAACTCTAAGATAAAACTAAGGATAATTCATGTAGAATATGAGTGACAGTGCACGGGGGCCCCACGTGCGGCTGCGACGGTACCCTGGACACGACAGTATCTCTTCCCGTTCTCGTCTACTCTCAGGCGCACGGGCTTCGCATGACGGTACTCCCGCCGCTCGCAGCCCCCCCCCCCCCACACACACACACACCGAGCACAATACTACGACTGTCACTCGATTTTCTACTGCGCTCGGGGGGCTGCGAGCGGCGGGAAGTGCCGTCGTGCAAAGCCTGTGCTCACGAGGGCAGACGAGCACGACAGAGGTATTGTAGTGCCCGGGGTACTGTCGCGGCCACATGGGAGGCCTCATGTACTATCACCCGTAGGAAAAAACAGAGCCATCATTTACCTTCATATACTGAAGATCAAGCTCTCTAACCCCAATTTGTGCATCCATTTCATATAACTCATAAAATTTTCCCATCTGTTAAAAAAATATAAGTTAATCTCTATGTTCCACAATTCAATAAGTTTAAAATTAAATATTACTAAGGTGGTCAGAGATGTAAGAATACCTTGAAGAACAAAACTTTATCCATATGCTTCGACTTAAACTCCCACCATTGCCTCTATAAGCCAGATGTGCCAATTAATAATAAGCGGAAGCAAAGCAAAGAAACATGTATACCTACAAAAATAAGTACCTGCCCACCAGACAAAGTCTTCAAGAACTCCTGAGGCAAGTAAAGTGTTCTTGGATTATAGTCAACATCTGGAGGGCGTCTTCCCTCTGCATCCTTGCGTTCTCTAGTAACAATGGAGGTTACAAACTTTAAAAAAAGACCAACTATCCAAGAATTGTGTGCCAATTCAATTTAATTAACGAACCTTTGCCAAAAGATCAGCCGCCATCAGAGTAGCATGGTGAGCTTTAATGAAGACTACTGCGCTGATAAAACAGCATACAGATAGAAGCACGCACACCCCCAACACCCATACACCTCAAACCCACAGCTAGAAACACCCTCTCTTTCCAGTGAGAGGATCAATTGCCGGCAACTCTTCAGGGGTATGCATAGGTTTAAATTTCCTTGAGGACCCTCTTTACTTGAACCAAAGCACTCAAGAATTATTTTCCAAAATATAATGGTCATTATTATGGTATGTCTGAAAGTTACTGCAGAATATTTAAGAGAGTTTCAAAGAATGGTTTCTGACGTCGAAGACAGATGTAGACCACAAGTTAAATCTTATTGCCTAAATCGAGTCAAAACTGCTACAATGTTTTTTTTAGGGGAAAGGAAAAAAGAAGAGGTCATATATAAATTTTAAAAAAAACTAAGGATGAGGTATATCATATGCTTAGAGTATATGATAAAGACAAGTTTAGCCTTCACTTGATTTATGACATGGGACTCAGCGATAGAGAATGTGAAGATTCAAACTCAGGCTGAGAAGTTGGTGTACTGAGGCTCATTTCTCTATTTGTGTGACAATTTATGATGTACCCATGAATTGAAAATAGGAATACCTAGAATGTTCACTCTCTCGAGTCTTTGTAAGAGGATGTCTACGCCTTCAATAGTCAATTTGATGATTTGTTGATATAGTATTGAACTGTTTGTAAACCCCAATCTGGTTTCTCTTTACACTCCCCATAAAATATAAATTGAGCATAGAAACTAATCATGCTCAACTTGCCAACATTCAAATGAAAAGTAGTATTGTTGAGCCTTTTTGCGAATAAATCTGCAAGCTAATCTTTTGACTGAATAAATGGGGCACCGTATGTTTCCAACTTCTATTTTTTTCTTAATAAATTTTTTTGTTAACTTCAATATCCTTAGTTTGATCATGTTAAACTAGGTCGTGAGTAATGCTAATGTTAAACTAGACGATTAACGCTGTCAACTTTCCTTATTTATGCTTGATAAACATAATGTGAACAACTTTACTCTGAAAATACCCTACAAACTTCATTGCACAATTGAGACATCCAAAACAAACTTTTGGTGATTGTTTTAGCCCATACAATGATTTCTTCAGTTCACAAACCTTTTGTACTTGAGGTTTTTGCAATGAATCGTGGTGGTGGGTTCATGAAGACTTCTTTTAAATCTTTACGACATGTTGATGCAACTCCCACCCTGATATAGCCGCACATGAAAGATGTACTTGAACAGTATTAATTTTTCCATTGATGCAAAAGTCTCTGAGAAATCAATTCTTTTTGTCTGAGAGTATCCTTTGCCACTACACTCAACATTGTACCACCCAATCACCTCTTCAGAATTTTGCTTAACAATGAAATCTCATCTGCACCCAACTGCATGTTTACCCATAGGTAAAGCAACCATGCCCCAAGTATGTTTTTTTCCAAAGTATTCATTTCCTCAATCATAGCCTTTTCCACTTTAGATCTTTTAAAATTTACTACCAGTGAGTCGGTATAGAGAAAAGGCGAGACAGACTATAACCACTTGGTGAGATGATAATGCAAAAGCAGATGAGGTAAAATGAGAGAGATGATGTTGAGTACAACTACGTACACCTTTACGAAGGGCAATAGTCTGGGCACCTCAAACTGAGTCTGAAGCTGATATCGGATACAATTCTAGTTGGATAGAACCGGAGATATTGTGTTGTCTAGTATAGACCATAATATCGCTAGCAAGTAAAGTAGGCAAATCCAGAGTAGTGGGAATATGGTGAGGCAGCTACGTACACCTTTACGAAGGGCCATAGTCCGGGCACCTCAAACTGAGTCTGAAGCAGATATCGAATACAATTCTAGTTGGATAGAATCGGTGATATTGTGTTGTCGAGTATAGACCATAAGATCGCTAGCAAGTAAAGTAGGCAAATCCAGAGTAGAGGGAATATGGTGAGGCAGCTTAGTACTAACTTCACCAGGAAGGGTCACTTCAGTCATTCTCTCCCCTGAAGTGATGCAAGGAAGTAGCGGACTCACAAAAAGTAACATATGTGGGCACATAGGTCTTGTGGGTAGGAGGATGATAGCATTTGTACCCTTCCGTGTGGAGCTATTTCCTATAAAAACACATTGCAGTGCTCGAGAGTCGAGTATCCCTTAATTGGGTTTATGAATGTGGACATAAGAAACACATCCAAACAAGTGAGATAGAAGGCAAGGAAGAGACACTCCAAGTGTAGCAACAGGGGAAGTAAAATTAAGCACATTGGAGAGCAAATAATTAATGAGGCAAGCAGCGGTGAGGATAGATTTACCCTAATAATATCTGAAAGATGCATAGCAAAAATAAGGGGCCTAGCTCAAGGAGATATATGTTTTTCGCTCGGCAACCCATTGTGAGCAGTACTAACCATACAGCAAGTTTGATGAGCAATAAGATGAGAGGCTAAGTAAGAATTGAAGGCGAGCTCAGTATACTCAGTACCATTATCACTCGGTAAGATCTTAACTTTATTATTGAATTACATAACAATCATAGCATGAAATAGTTTAAAATAAGAGAAGATTTCATTCTTATCATGCAAAAGATACACCCAAGTGACCCTAGGGTAACAAACAATAAAAGTAACAAACCAATGATGACTATATAATGATAGTGTGGGACAAAATACCTAAACATCAGCATGAATCAGAGCAAAAAATCCAACATGAGGTAGATATAAATAACTGAAAGAGAAATGTTTATGTTAGAAATTTCACAAACATGGCAAATGAAGTTTTGAAATATTTCAGTAAAAACATATGAAAGAAAACGATGCATATAGTTAATGGAAGGATACCCCAGACAATGATACCAACACGTGAGGTTCACGGAGTTAGTGGAGATAAGAACACTTGTGGGTGAATGATCCAAAACATAAAAGTCATTTTGCATTCGACTAGAGCCGAAGACCCACTTCGTACTCAGTTCCTACAAAAAACATGAGATGGGTGAAAAACCGTGAAATTTAAACAATTAGTAATACTATTGATGGAAAGGAGGTTCCTGGCCTCCTGGGAAAGACATAAATATGAAAAACATATGACAAAGTAAGAGTAGAACTGCAAATACTAGCACTGCTTGATATGGTTGTTTAGAAGTTATCTGCAAGGCTGACACTATTTGTGCCAGAAAGAGGAATATAGAAGGTAAAATCATGAGAGTAACCTATCAAGTAATTGGTGACTCTCGAGCCAATGACCACTTTGTAGGTGGTTAGCTGGAGATTTGCGATGGAAATAAGTCTAGTGAGATGTGCATAGTACGTGGTGGGTGCCTCTGAGAGGTGTATCTAAATTTGTAGTAATCTGTTTGTCCAAAATTTGTAGTCATCTGTTTGTCCAAAATTTGTAGTCATCTGTTGTAAGAAAAGTCGAATATCCTGAAGTACCTTTGAATGATTGTCCTTATATTGTCAATAGAACCACCATCTTAAGATATAGTATCAATAAGGTGAGTTGCGTAGGGAAGAACCGCCAGTTGGCAATTCTATCGGCCACCACATCCACACCCACGACCACGAGTAAAGGTCCTAGTGTGTGGGAACGATCATGTAGTTTGTAGCAGGTATCCCTCTGGCAGTGTGGCTTGTGCAGTAATCACAAAAGAGTTCAGTAATATGACTTGAGAGCGAGTGGACAAAGGAAACATACAAGTATTTATTGCCACCATGGTTGAATGGTCCTGAAGAATGATTTGAGTAAGGGATTGACGTCGATCAATTTCTTGTTGGACCAAGTTGAAAGTGGCGGTAAGTGAGGGCAAAGGAGGTCATCCTAGTATATGAACTCGGATATGATCAAGATTCAAACCTTGGAGCCAGGGAAAGACATGGTTCTAATCATCCCTTGCACGAACCATGTGCATGCCTCCACACATCTAAGTTGAGTGGGATCAAAGTAATTAACTTCTCTATGTAAATTCTCAAAATATAAATAGAATTGTCACCAAAAGGCCCCCCTATACGAGGCGAGCAATCTGTGAGCAAAGTTGGTATACCTATGTGTAGTTTTCATGCCTAGAGTATGTGGTCCTAGCTTGAGTCCAAATGACTGCAATATCTATAAGAACATGGTTGTGATAGATGAATTTATCCAAGGAGTTGAGTAGTCATGACATCATCATCGATTCATTTGTGTCCCACCAATCCGGTGAAGGATAATTTTGTGGTGGTTAAACAATTGTCCCGTCGATATGTCCAGGAGGACAATGTTGTCGGAGAGCAGGAAGTCGGAGAGCAAGGTGTTGTCGGAGAGCAAGGTGGATACACAAGGGCAACATAGTTTGAGCCATCTAGAGGCACGGTAGTAATAATTATTGAATTGGAATGTTGTTCTAGACGAATGGTAGAGGTGCCCCGCCAGTAGAGATTCTAGAAGAGGAGACTAAAGTGCCCGACTTGGTGGGAGTTCGGTAGAAATTGATCTAGGGGAGGATGTGGAAGGTGACAGGAAATAACAGAACCGGTGAGTAGATCGAGTTATGTTAACTTTTTCATGAATATGATTTTCATGATCCCCTCTCTCTTAAGATCATTGAGGATGCTAATGTTTTCCAAAAGTGGAAAGAAGTAGATAAAGTGTAGCAATCTTTTTATGGAATTAATCGTGACTTCGATCATATTACCATGGAGATTTTAGGATGTGCTTATTCCATCTTTGCAAAAACCTTTGAAATTGTTCAACAAAAATTCAATCACAGGGATTCCATATCCAGCTATATTACTAAGGATAGATCAGCCCTTGCAGTTGATGTTTGCCGCACTTTGGTTGTATGGACTCTTGGACAAGATACCTCAGCTAGATCTAACCGTGACTATGTTTCCTTTGATTGATGCAACAAGTCAAGATACACCAGAGAGACTTGTTATAAGTTGTATGGTCGCTCACCTGGTTAAGGTGGATCTTGTTCTCGCAATGGTGGTCAAGTGGGAAAGGCCAAGGACTTTACGTACCCCTACTACACATCTTCCAGTGTTCCACTATATTATTTTCATGTTGAATCCCTTGATAGACTCTTAAGGAACTTTAGGTCTTACGACTTTTTATGCATGATTTATCTGCTAAGGCTCCTTCCACTGCTTCCATGGCACCACATACCACAAAACACTTCAGTGCTTTCTCTACTGCTAGCACTACTCGGTGAATCTTTGACTATAGCACCACGGATCATATGTGAGGTTCCTCCATAAATTTTACCTGTCTGGCAGGGATGAAGTCAACCTTGTTGATGGCTCCCTCGCGTCTACTTCTGGCAAAGCAACCGTTATGCGTTCCCCTTTCATTACTATGTCATATGTTCTTCAAGTTCCTAGTTTTCCACACACAAAACTATTATCTATTAGTCAGCTAACTAGAAACATAAAATGTTCGACTATTCTTCTATTTTGTTTCATGATTTGATTACAAAGAAGAATATTGGATCGGGTAGCTTGCAAGATGGCCTTTATTTGCTAGATAGCCCTTTGTAGCCTTTATCTCAAGCTCATTCAGCCTCCTTATCTTTTATTTCTTATCATGGATATTTTGGGCATCCATCTCCATTTCTGAAACGAATATTCGCTTCTTTTTCTCCTAAAAATGTTCAAGATTTTATATGAGAAGAATGTAAATTTGGTAAACATCTCCCTTCTTTTTCTCCTAAAAATGTTCCAAGATTTTAAATGTAATGAATGTAAATTTGGTAAACATTGCCAAAATACTCTTTCTACTAATGTTTTACCTAGTAATGTGATAATGTCTTTGTTGTTATTATTCATATTGATATCTGGGGACCTTGTCTCACTCCTTCGCATGTTAATCATATGTGGATTGTTCATCAGGAAGAATATGGGTAAATTGGCAGCTCTTATTGTTTATGTGGAATTGAAGTGTCTTGAATGAATAATGACATCTTTATCTCTGGAATAAGCACATCCTGGACCTGTTGGAAGATACAGGAATGTTAGGATGTAAGCCAATTGACTCTCCTATTGAGATTAGCCATAGAATTGGTAAGGATGATGGTGGCACTATCAAAGATATTCTGAGCTACCAAAGTTTGATGGGTCGTCTTGTTTACCTCTCTCACATTAGGCCTGATATCTCTTATGATGTTGGCATCTTGAGCCAATTAATGCATAGCCTTGGGGAAAGACATCATGATGTTGTGATTAGAACTCTTGAATACCTGAAGGTGACCCTTGAGAGGAATTTTGTTCTCCCCTCACAATAAGACAAGTAACTCTATTGTTGGTGATTAAATGAGTAGAAATTTACACCAATGCAGACTAGGTTGGCTATATGTTAGACAAACATTCTATCACAGGATAATGTAGTTTTGTTGGTTGAAATCTTGTCACATAGAGAAAAACATCATGTTGTTGCTCAGTCAAGTGCAGAAATTGAATATAGGGTCATGGCACTTGGCATCTGTGAAGGTATATGGCTCAGGTGCCAAGCATATAGAGATTGATAAAAATTTCATCAAGGAGAAACTTGACAATGATTCTTTCTATATTCCACTTATCAAATTCGAAGAATAATTTGCATACATTTTTATTAAGGGGTTAAATGTACGATCATTTTCTTCTAATGTAATCAAATGGGTAAAACTAGTCCTTATGCTCAACTTGAGGGGAAATGTTAGGAGTAAAATAAATATTTGGGTATATTTGTAATTATTTTGATGAGTTATTATTTAGATCTATGTATATAAGGACTCCCATGTAACCTAATTTGATGTGACTGAAAAAAGAACCCTTTCTACATTTTTGTTTATGTTGCATGCAATTATATCTCTTTTAAATTGTGTTGGTGTGTGTGTGTTATCTCGTTGTACCTCGTTTTATATCGTCGCACCCGTTTCCTTGTTTTTGAACTTTGTCATACCTGAAACGTATCATATCTGATACACATACCTGTAACGGTGCTTCATACGCGAGCACGTCATAAAACCCTATGGAATTCTAAGAAGCATCTCTATTAAAGGGCTCAAAATTGATGTAAAGTGCAGTGAAAATTTACAAATCCGTAGAAAACAAGATTACGATGGAGGGAAAGGAAACCTGGAGAAAATAAAATATTAGAAGTGGAAAAGAAATTACAAGTTCAAGGGAAGGAGGATAGGAACATGTAGGTCAATAGTAGAGCAATCATAGCTTTTAGGGTTTAGTCAATTTATGTTAACTCGATATTTTACAAGCCAACAACACTTATCTGAATAGTCCAATCTATCTTCAGATGTATTAGTGTACATGGATTATTGATCCAATCAATCATAAAATTTTGCCATTAGAAATAGGGAAGAGAACATTGATTTCATTGTGAAGCCCGGTATCTCATGATGAAAGTGACATAAATGCATCCAAACATGACATGAATTAGAAAGTATGATGATTGATGATTTCACATGAGAAAGCTCACGCTCCAAGAAACTTGAATTTCTCTGCATGCCGTTTCCCAAACCGATCAGCTGCCTCACCATTTACACCGGAATCTACATCCAAAAGCTGGTTACCTGCATGGGGAAATAAGAAGCTCATTAAGAATTTTACATTTATATAGAACAACAACAACAACAAGAAAAATAAGAAAAATGGCAGCAGTATATTACCACAGCTGACCCCAATGCTAGAATACTACCAACACGAACCATTTCTCAAATTTAAGGAGACGAAAACCTTATAATGTCAAGTTTCTCACAGATTTTTTTATGAATTTAGAATGCAAACCAACTCTGAAGCCATCATATGTGTGGCATTAAAGCATTAATCGGACAATCCATAAACTTTTAGGGTTTAGGTTATAAGTAACGTGAACTTCAACTTCATAACAACTATAGAACGTCTCATATGTGGTATTAAGTGCAGAAGCGCAATGTACTTACTTTTGGATGACGTAACATGATGCGTGAAGCTGCTTCTTATAGCATCAACGGGTGTTTTATGCTCTGTGTTATCGTCCTGGTCATCGAATTTCACAGTCCTTATGCAGTCCATTTTCTCTACTACAATCTTCCTTCGCTTCCCTGGCCTTGAAGAAAGCTTTGAAGAACACGATGCCACGCTTTTTCTTGATATAGATACTACCTCATCTTTGATATCCCCCTCGTTCTCCAGCTCCAAGTCTTCAGAATCGACCTCTGTGGCTTCCTTTTGAGAGACCCGGTTCCACTCCTCATCATCCGTAGAAGCTTCTTTGCTGCTTTCCTCTTCAGCCTCCACCTTACCAGATTCGAATGGTGTAGAAGCCACCGAAGACCCAGTATGCGACATCCTTCTCAGTCTACGAAGGTTACGGGGCCGTTCCACCTCTAGCCATTCGAACTTCTCCTTCTCGAGATCGAGAAAATCCTCCTCCGCATCATCATACTGGATTACGTGCTTTTCGGAGGCCTCGTCGAAGGACCGAACACACCCTTCATACAGTCATTGTCGAGCGGCCAAAAAACCTTGATCCTCCTCCCGACCACCTCGAATGAGTACATTCTCTTTTTGTGGACTGATGAGGGGCTGGCATTGCTACACACTGAGGGTAGCGCGACGACGAGAAGAGGCTTCTTCTGCTTCGCTTCGCCTTGCAAAGGGGACGAATTAGAGCAAATACTGGGGCTAGGATTAGGGCTAGGGTTTTGCGTTGGGATCTTTCCGAGGGAAAAGAAGGAGGTGATTTGGCATTGCTTGCGGACGAGCGGAGAGCAGCCGTTGCTGAGGCGGCGGGATGGAGACATCGGAGTTGGGTTAGTTTCCTCCTCGGAGAGTGTGAGATGAAGCTTCAGGAGTGAATCCAGAGGACTAGACGAACTAACTTATATGTCACATAAATTGACGGGAAGGAAGACTGGATGTCAAAGCGTGCGCGTGTGGGATATTAATCGGTGAAGTGTGCAGGTGGTGGAGAGGTTGATGGGGAGAAAATTTTTGCTAAGATAATCGCACAGAATATATATGTGTCTTTAAATATCTTGAGCTCATCTTTCTCATCCCTTTTTCGCCTCTTTCCCTCGCCGAAAAAAAACGGCGGAAGCTTCTCCCTCTCCCTTCGCCATCTTCCCCTTCATCAGTCGGGATAGTGATGTTCCCTACGACAGAGGCGTTTTCCGGCGACAGAGGCGTTTTTCGGCGCCTCATTTCCGAGCTCCAGGTACTTTTCTGTTGTTCTCCCTCACCGCCATTTCTATCATCTTTATCCTGGTTTTAGGATTTCTCTCGTAGAAAAAGCGCAAAAAACGCAAGAACCCGAAATGTAAACAATTTTTGTTACTTTTTCATCATGATTTTGAGGTGTTTTTAAAATTATAGGTAGTTGAGTCTTCCAAATGGCTACTTCAAACCCCGAGATCCCCAACCCCCGAGCTACTGATGAAACGTTAAGTTTTATAATCTGTGTGAATTCAGTAACTCCCTTCGATTATATAGCGCGCATGAATTTTTATAACTGTACAAATTAGGTAATTTTTCGACTGGATTTATATCATATTTTTCTAACTGTATAAATTAACCTGATTTGTGACTGGAATTTTGGTTCATTTTTTGTAACTGTATGACTAAACTTATTTTCTGACTGGATTTTAGACTGCATTTTTTTAGATATATGAAAAAACTAAATTTATGACTGGATTTTTATGTTTCAACTGCATGTAATTAAAAAAATGAAGACTGATGCTCTCTATGAACCTTTTTTGTTCTCACAGGTTAAGATAGAACCCGATGTGTTTCTTATCGTCCATTCAGATGAAGAGGCCTACAAAATATATTGTGATTATGCTCACAAGACAGGTTTCAGTGTTCGTAAGCAACACTTACTGTACTGGATGCATACACGAATAGTTAAACTACATGATTTTTGTTGCTCAAAAGCCGGGATAAAGAGTACAAAGAAATCACCTTTGAAGTACCGCAAATCTGATACACGCACTGGGTGTCTTGCCTGCGTTACATTCCAAGCTGATAAAGATGGCAAAAACTGGACAGTGACAAAGTTTGTAGAGGAGCATAATCATCCGTTGGCAACCGAGAAAGGGATACATTTATTGAGGTCTTGCCGCAATATTTCTGAAATGCAAGGCAGCCTTATGAAAAACATGACAACCGCGGGAATTAGAGCAGTGGATTCATATAACTTCCTGTCTACAGAAGTCGGTGGGGTTGAGAACATAGGGTTCTCCAAGACGGATGCCTTCAATTACGTTCAGCGGGAAAGAAGGGCTTTAATAGAAAACGGTGATGCTTCCAGCTTGTTTACTCTACTGCAAAAAAATAGATGGCAGATAATATGTTCTCTTACGAAGTCCGTACAGATGAATTTAATAGGCTGACAAGTTTCTTTTGGATGGATGGACACAGCAAGACAGATTACGACTATTTTGGTGGCGTTCTTATTTTTGATACTACCTATAGTTAAACAAGTATAATCTAGCTTGCACGTCATTCATTGCCATGAACCATCACTGGCAAAATGTTTTTGTTGACCGGGCTTTTATCGCTGAGGAGACAATCGAATCGTTCTGCTGGTTGTTCGAGGCGTTTATGAATAATGTTGGTGGTAAACAACCAACTACGATCTTTACGGACCAGGATCAAGCAATGGTTGTCGCTATTGGGCAAGTATTGACTACTACTCGCCACCGGTTATGTCAGTGGCACATATGCAAGAAGGCACCATCAAAGGTCCCGAGCTTCAACCACGATAGAATTGTTCGGACATGTTTTTATAATTGCATGAACAAGTGTGATGGCGAGGATGAGTTCAATAGGTATTGGCACGAAATGATAACGAGAGGAAACCTACATGAGAACAAATGGCTGGGAGATATTTATAATATTAGAAGGTGGTCCACCGCGTTTGTACAACCCTCATATTTATCGAGCTGGTGTGACTCGGCGCAGGTAAGACCGCATCAGATCGATCCGACGGAGGCCGTCAGGACCAAAAGAGAAGGCCTGGGGGGCAAGCTTCCTTGGACGAGTGGACCTTGGGTCCACTCGCCCAAGGCCCCGAGCGAGTGGACCATTGGTCCACTCACCCGAGTGGAGGGGGGGGGGGGGGGGGGGGGGGGCGAGTGGACCTTAGGTCCGCTCGCCCAAGGGTGTGGGCGAGTGGACCTATGATCCACTCGCCCCAGGCGACTGGGCGAGTGGACCAACGATCCACTCGCCCGGTGGGATGAGTGGACCGTGAGGTCCACTCGCCCAGTCAGGGTGGTGGATCTTGATCCACTCGCCCGACCCCCAGCAAGGGGGGGGGGGAGTGGACGTCTCATCCTCCACTCGCCCTCCTCCTGTTTTGATCGTTCAGGTTCGCGGTTGAGCTGTGGATAGAATAATTTTGGCTATCCGCAGCCCAATTTTAGGAAGTCTATAAATAGACCCCCATGGGCACCTTGGGAAGGGTTGGACTCCCCCCCACCCCGTGTGTGTCTTGTGAGCAAGCACTACCCCCCCCCCCCCCCTGTTAGTGAAGGTTGACGGTGAGGTGGTCTTTAGTGCCCTCCAAGGTGCCCAGGCTCAGCATTGGCTTGGGAGGGGAAGCTCTCTTTGAACTTCCGGGTGTGTGGTGGGACCTCCACGCTGCAGCTTAAGGGATCCATTTTTGGACTCAAGGGTTCTTCAAAGGTAAGGTCTTTCGGTTCTTAACAACTGGTCAAGGGTTATAGCTCGGGTCAAGTAAGGGTTAGCTGCATCCCCCTTTCGAACGTCGAGATCAGTTCTCTGGTTTCAACAGCGTTCAATAAAGATGTATTGGACCTAGGGATTTTATCCACCCAAAGAAGCGAGTCAGCCAATAATTGCTTGCATGGATCTTCGAAGGCTAATAGTTCGCTTGTTGAGTGCTTTTATGGAATGGAGAAACTTGTGTCATCACGGCGGCGCAATGAGCATGATGAAGATTTCAAGTGCAAGCACGACGTTATTGGGCCACGATACAAAATATGTATCCTGCTCAAGAATATTTCGAAGCAATACACAAGAAAAATATTTGCAATATTTGAAAAAACATTTATGGAGGGAGTTGTGGGAGTTAACGTGTTGGATGAAAATAGATATGATGATAGGAACATATTATATATTACTTCGCAAGACGACGCAGTAGACAAAAGATAGTTTGTTACGCAAAACTCTTCCACCAATTATGTGCAGTGCTCCTGCTGTGGGTTCGATACTAAAGGTATCTTATGTCGGCACATCTTAAGGATTTATAACTTAAGAAACACTAAGCAAATACCTAGTAGTTATGTGCTAAAAAGATTTACTGTTAGTGCCAAAAAGGGAATCTACCTATCCGATACACCCTCCATGACAGATTCTAACTCGAACTTGATATTTAGAAATCACTTGATGCGTTTCAGCTACGACCTTGCACGGCGAGTTGAAAATTGCAAACTAGCCAAGGAGCATGTTGTAAGCACAATGAATGTCATGTCCAAGAAGATTGATGAGTTGGTTGACAATGAAGAGCAACACAAGATAGGTTGTTTAGATGAAAATGATGAGGGGAAGACGGCAGTAAACGATCCGTCGATGAAGAGACCAAAAGGAGCCTCTAATGCACGTATGAAGGACCATTGGAGCGCAAAAACAGAAAACCCAAACCAAGTATTGTATTTTGTTTTTTCATCTTAATATTTTAATTACATCGTCATATCATAAATCAAATTATATTTTGTTTAAATATCTCTCAAGAAATAAAGTGGAGGGCAATGTAAAAGATGTTATTAATGATAACACAACAAACACCAAAGAGTTCGAATTTTTCGGCGACACGGCTAATGAGCAACAAGCATCACCTCTTCCAACGCCAACATGTGTCGATGCAAACGAAGACTACTTCGTTAACTTGTCATTTAATTTCTCTAGTGTTCCAGATGTTTTCAAGCCCTATTGAGTGAAAAAAAATTATCCTGACAATGTACATCTCTAATCTTCGAAATGTAATGTATTTAGACAATGTTGATACATGTATGCACTACTGTTTGCTAATACCAAACTTGTCATGTTATAATTTTATCAGCTAATCAACATAGATTCCTCTAAAAAATCTGGCAGTATATCTTTGTAAAAAGTCTATACCAAAGCAGATACATAGTAGATACTTCAAAACAGATACATATTAATCAACAAGCACATGACACATTGTTCAGAAATAAAAAATTATTACATCACAACACAACCATTGTATCAGAGTAATCGTAAATTCTACACAGAACAACTAATTAGTTTCAGCCACCTGCCCGCTAATGTTTGCTAATACCAAATCATGGAAGACAAGTAAAATATCAGCGGTAATCTCGGCTCGAAAACGTGGCATCTCATCTTGCCAACCCATTTTCGTTTCTCATTGTGCCTTTGTCGGCGAGAGAGCTGCCTCCATGTATTTTAGCACAAACACCCCGTGGTCAAATTCATTGCTTTGCTTAGGGATTTCGTGAATTGGCACAATCTTCCAGTCCAATATGTCAGTCGGCAAGGCAGCGCTAGCGTCCTCATGGAATGCACAGACCTGTTTGCAGCATAAGATATGAACTTAATATATTATATAAGGAAGAATAACATTGTAGTTTAACAAAACTATATCAATTTAGGAAGAGATCCTTGATGCCGACCACGAGGCATTGAGTCATAGAAATCCCATCTGCAACGCTTTAGGTCGTAGACTAGAAGATACCAATGACTTGGTGCATGTACTGACATGAGTAACATGTCTGCTTTATTGACGTTATCCGCGGTGATATGACTAATAAGCCTTTCAGAGTTGTTCACCCTGCTCATTTTGTAGTGTTGCACAACAGTCTACATTAAGAATTGTTTAAACACTAAATTTTGAAATATTTTGCAAAAAGAACTTACAGCATGATCAGGAGATATGTATAAAAAACTTCTAAATTATTCTGGCGATCTCTTTCTTCGGACACTGAGTGTTAGTGCATATGTATTTAAATGGATGTCCGACAACCAACTGACACCTAGCAAGTCGTCTAATAACGACTTAGTCATATGTACATCCCCACTATGGAAGATTGTTTGGTTGCTGCGATAAGGAAAATAAGTTACTCAACTTAAAATCCATCAACAATTTTGATTTGCAAACATAGACATGTACCTTTTTGTAAATTGTTTAAGGACAAATTCAATAATTTCACGTTGGCGAGCAGTTATTAGGGCACTGCCAGGATAAGATGCCTTAGAATTCACCTTTGTTCCTATGTTCGGTGGAGACATGTTCTGTGTGTTTTTCTTATTATAAACCCTTTGCAGGGGTGTGAGATGAACGAGCGTCATCTCGAGTGTAGAAACAAGGGTGATATCAATAGTAGGAAATACTGCGGAAGGTTCGGGAGATGGTCCGGGGGATTGTACTGGGGATGGAGCGGGTCTACCACTTACTTGTTTGAACCATGACTCGCATAAATTCCTTAGGGATTGGACATCCCTCCTAACCTTATTTATGGCTGACCTGAGTCGATCCTCCATACCTATCAAGCCCTCGGCCGCCCTAAGCACCTCCTCCTTCTCCCTTCTAACCCTTCTTAAGAACATCCTCTCCTTCTTTATTTTTTTCTTCTTCCCCGCTCTCTGGTCCTCCAATCTTTCAGTGTCATCTGTATTGAACTTCACATTTATTTTCTTCTTCCTCACCTACAAAGCAAAGCAGAACATATGAAATCTTGGGTTTTATGGGTGCAAATTACAACTTAATAGCTTGAAAATATATGTTAACTTGGTCAGAAGGTACCTTTTTTTTTAATGGGCTCAAAGTCTGAGTCCTCCTCCTCCTCCCCAAGAAGAGCGCTCTCCACAGATGTTATATTCGTAAATTTGGTTCTCACCTGTAGCACAAACATTAAAATTAAAAAAAAAGCAACAAATAAGCAGTCAAACATATGAAATGAAAAAAGTTGGCAAACCTCATTGTCGAGCGTTAGAGTACGTGGGAGATTAAAGCAGACCTTGGCGCTGTAACTCCATTTTGATGACCATCGACAGATCCTAGACTGTGCTATGTAGTCGAGGACCAACTGTATGTTCGTATGCTCCTAGAGCCATACCTGCAAAACTCGTATATAAGAGCACTTTAAATGATTAAATACTATAAAGGTAGTGTCTCACTTAACACAAGGATCACCGAGCAGCCTTTAAAATAACCCAAGTTTCCGCCGGGTTCTTGGATATCACTCCTCACACTCAAGTCAGTTATTTGTCCATGCAAGAATTTGTGGATGGCCTTAGGCCAGTTGTACTTCAGGAACTCATCCACCCCTTTGATGGTCATCAAGGAAGCAGAGATTTTTAATCCCATTTGTGGGAAAAGGAAAACAACCACTAAGTACCTGACAAGTATATCTACGCGCTTTTTCTCCAAGGTTGGAGACCACTCTTCAACAACCAGATCATTCATCTCTTCTATCAGCTTTTATTGTGTAACCCGTGCAAACGGTCTTCTAACAAACGAGAAGTCAATTCCCCTATTCGGTAACCCCAAAATAAGGGCAATCTCATTCACGGCCAGGGAAACATAAAATTTGTCCAACAGGAATGTCTGTTTCTCACGATTGTAACTACGAATGAGAAAATACAAAAGAGGTATGTTTTGAGGTATTGTCGGGATCCTAAACAGAGGGAGTACCCGAGCCTCGTTTAGAAGATTTCTTGATTCCTCTGATATAACCTCGAGCAGTGGTTGTGCCTTAGCAATAAATGTGGAAACGACGCACCTACAGTTCAAGTAAGAACTTCCTGGCACTGCATTTTGGGAAACAAAGCATTCAACCTATAACTCAATAAGGTAGAACCGACTGAGAACGTTGAACATTATAAGCAATTTCCCTTACTTGTTTTTCACTTCAGAAGAAATACGTCTACTACATAACAAACACACGACTGTAAAAGAAAACAAGAGACCTTGTAAGAATAAGATCAGCAAAAAAAGAACTGTAAAACAGCTCAAAATTTGAACTGTATGAAAATAAGCAAACCTTAACAGAACAATCCCCCGCACAGAAATTGGACTGGAAATTGAACTAGAAACTGGACTGGAAATTAGACTGGAAATTGGACTGGAACCCTAAAACAACAACAAAAACCACAGAAATTCGACTGGAACCCTAAAACAACAACAAAAACCACAGAAATTGGACTGGAAAGTTACTGTATTAAAAACAATCTAACATGCCAGAACACCTGGTAAATCCAACCAACAACAACAATCTAACATGCCAGAACACGAACATTGCAAGAAGCACATACCCTAGCAGTATTCCATGCGATCGAGTAAGCCAGCAGCGGTCGGCAGTGGGGAGGATACTTCGGCAACAGTCTGCGGTGGGGAGGAGGCTACGACAGCGGTTGGCGGCGGGGAGGAGGCTACGACAGCGGTTGGCGGCGGGGAGGAGGCTACGACAGCGGTTGGCGGCGGGGAGGAGGCGTCGGGAGGAAGGATGCTTCAGCTAAGCTGTTAGGGTTTGAAAGTCGGAGGGGCGGAATGCGGAATGAGGAGAGGTTCAACGACGAGAAAATTTGAAATGAGGTGGGCCCGGGATATTTAAAGGCGCACAGATATTCTGTGCGGTTATCTTAGCAAAAATTTTCTCGTTGATGAGTGTGTGTTCACTGCTCCCGTTAGGAGATATTTTTTGTTTGTACGTGTAACGTATGTTACTCTATATATGTGTGAATAAATACTCATTTTTTGTCGGGGGACGTAGTACATCATTTAGTTCGAAAATTTCAAAATCCTCTCAGCCTCTTCTTCCCGTGCTGCACTTGAAGAACTGCCCTAGCGGCGGTGAAAATTTGTCGATGACTCCTACTGAACCAGGAATGATTTGCGTCCTATCTTTCACACTCCATGCCGACGAAGGACTCCTACATTTCATTTGTGGCTTTCGCGTCCTCTCCGCTCCAAGCCGATGCCCTAGTTTTTTGAGAAGACATTTACCTTCAAAGCTGCTGCGACGAGAAGCCATTCTCCCAGTCCGCAAGTCAATTTCATATCATAATGCTTTCTGAATTCATTGATGATACTTAGAAATGACGTGGAACACAAAAAATCCAATCCAAATTAACAATCTAATTTGAGTTGCACAAGAATTAGTTTTTTTTAATCACATTTAAAAATCACCAAACTCATTGCATTGCAAACATAAGATATGGCCCGTTTAATGTCAAATGTGGTCGTAGTTTAATAAATACAGTTGTATATCATCCAATATGACATTAGTTTAACAAATTCGATCGTCTGAGTACAGGAATGGAGTGTTTTGCTAATAATCAAATTTGGATCGCCAAGGAGGTGTCAAGGAGAAGTCGAACCATTCTTGAGTTGTAAGGAGTACAGGAATGGAGTGCTTCGCCAGCGGATGTGCGGAACAAGGGCTAGTGAGTTGTAAGGATGGAGATGTTCTCGTTCAACTAGTGCACATTAGTGTTCACGACGCCATTGGCACAAATGGTGGTCTCCTTCTTAAACATTGAGCAAGAAACAAGTGTTGGAATGATTTCGCATCGTGAGTTGGGGAAGTGCCGACCAAAAATTCCCGTGGCTAGGGCACAGTCGCAGAGGCGAAGAATGGGAGGGAGACCAAGTCGAGCGAGAAAACATTCAGAATTTTCGAACGAAATGGCGTGGGTCCCATGACGAAAAATATGTATTTTATTCACGAATGTAGAGTATGGTACGTTACACGTAGCAAAAAAATCTCTCTCATTAGAGCAACGTTGTTCTGACGTTTGGACTCTATTTGTCTAATCTTAATTTTTTTTATTGTTCTTGATGAGGGCCCTCCAATTTATAGGAATTCCGGTTTGTTGATAGCTAAAAGATCCACCTCTTTAGTGGAGAAAGTTGGGGGGGGGGGGGGGGGGGGGGGGGGGGGTTGACCAAAGTCAACCCGATGACCCCCACTCACGCATTGACCGCATGAACGCGCAACTACGTACGACGGTGACTGCTAGCAACCCCCCCCCCCCCCCCCCCCCCCGCAGCAACAAGCGCCGACCGGACTGTCGTCCGACCGCGTGCATGCGTGTGCGCGGCTGCCCAAATGGTCGCATGCGCCGCCGCTGCTCGCGGTCGCTTGGCCACGTGGCCCCACAGCCGCCGTCGTGCTACTGCAAGGCCGCGCGGCCTCCTTGGTCGCTTGGCCGGCTGACCCCTTTAGTCGCCCGGCGGGCCTCCTTGGCCGCACGGTCGGCCTCCTAAGCCACACGGCTGGCCACCTAAGCCGCACTCCTGGCCGGCCTCGGCCACCGGCCAGACCCTCAGACACTGCCCCACTTCCGCCGCCCACCGTGCAACTTCCATGTAACCACCCATTATGGGGTGTGCGTATAACTGAATCCCCATAATGGGTGTGCGAGTTACATTAATGTGAGTATGCACATAGTAAAATGTATAATAACGAGGTGTGAATAGCGGAAATTCGCATAAGGATGTGCATACAGTAAATTATATGGTTATGGTGTGTGCATGACCATATAATCCATCATAGGTGTGCGCATAACCGATCACGTAATTGTACGAATATTAAAATATAAGGTATTGGCGAAACGACATGCGTATAACAAATAATATGGTTATGGTGTGCGCTGAACCATATTTGTAATGGGTGTGCGTATACTACATAAATCGGTTACGGTACGAATATAGCCATAAAACTACAAATAATGTGTGTGCGCATAGTACATAAATTGGTTATGGTGTGCGCATAGCCGAACACTCAAACCACATATTTACAGAAATTTCACCCTCAAAACCTATAAAGGGGGCCCTAGGTCCTCCTTTCATTTTGCCTTGCCTTTTACACATGAGAGAGCTCCCGAAGAATTCTTCGAAGATCTCCTTATGCACTCGAAGAAATCCTCGAAGATCCCCTTGTGCACTCGAAGGAATCCTCGAAGATCTCCTTGTGCACTCGAAGGAATCCTCGAAGATCTTGGAAGACCTTCGACGATCACTTGAAGATCTTTCAGAAGCCTTCGAAGACCCCTTGGGAATTTCACCGTGCACATTCACCCCGTGCACTTTGCACCCCGCGCACATTCCCCCCTCACACATTGTGTAAGATCCCTCTCCGCACTTGGAAAGCTCTCGGATCTTATGCCCAGAACCGTCGCCTTACGGTGACACTAACACGCGAGTTAGTTGCCTCCACAAGACACGGATCCTGTCGGCAAGAATGATCGACAGTCTAATAAGAGACAAGAAGAATATTAAGTAAAACCAAGTCCACAATCACACATTTATACATCATAATATAAATCCAAATGTATACAAGTCCAACAATGAGTACAAGTAAAAGAGAGAAAAAGGGCTTATCCCCGGTACATGTCCAAAATAAGAAAACAACTCTCTCACTTTACATTTATGCGGAAGCTATCAAACTCTTGTCATCTCGTGTCTGTAGTTGCTGCTGCAACCATGGATAGAGGTTGCATTGCTTCATCTTGTTCCCCTGCATGGGGTCATGTTGATCCGGCATATCGATTCCTAAAATGATGCGGTCCACCGACCGTTAGTTAAAAGACTAAGCCAAATTCTCCATCCCCTCCCCCGGTGACTCTTAGGCATCGGGCGGGAGGAAGAAGCGGAGGACAACAAGGGGTAAATATATATCAAGCAGGTGACAGTGAATCTTGTTGGATCTGTAGGCGCCCTTAGAAGGGGGGGGGGTGAATAAGGGTTTTAAATTTTTATAATTATTAAAGAAAATAAATCTCTGTTGCTACCGCCAGCGGTAGTGTTACTGCTCGGCGTTAGTGACTAAGAAATTAGCTTTCAGGTTAAGACAATGAAAATCAAAGAGCGCGAATCATAGATGAAGAAATAAACATATTTTCATTAATCATCAAATCGAAATACATATGTTTACAAAAACTTTTCCAATAACGCTTGGAAAGAGGCGACAAATGAAAAACTCTTTTTCGTTTTCTATACCGACCCTTCTCCCAAGGACCGGTTGGCTTTAGCCTGTCTCTCCCCAGACAAGGCCTCAAGCCGCTCTAGCCAATCTATCACCAGAAAGGCCTCAAGCACCCCTAGATCTACTCCCTAGACCTAGTCGCCAACACAAGGCGAATTACTCCCTAAGTCATACCCAGACCTAGTCGCCAACACGAGCCAAATTTCTCTACCGAACAAAAGATATAAAAATATTACAAAATGAAAAATAACAACTAAAGACAAACTCCCTCTTAGGTTGAACTCGAAGATCTTGTCGAAGGTGCGCCGAAGTAATACTTTGAGTTGATGCATGCGACCTTCTCGTAGAATAAGCATGTTGGTTCTTTCTTCGAGTTCCTTGTGTTCACGAACGTTGACGGAGTTGTCTTGGCTGCTTCTAAAGGCTCTCACGAGTGCTCTGAAATAAGGCTTTAATAACTTCTGTAACAGCATCACATAATGGAGGAAGCACCGCTCTTTAAATAGATTCGACAGTTACCGCCTGCGCTAGTACTACCGCCCCGCAATAGTGACACGACGCGTACACGGATCGTGACAGTTAAGGCAACTTCTGAGCTCAAACGGTTGAGACAGCCTAGCGCGTCGCGGTACTGCTAACGCCTCGCGTTAGCGAGATTTCCTTCCTTCAGCCAATATCATCTTCCAAATATGCTCCTCAATCATCTGCAGATAGGATGTTTCCAAAAGCTACCGCCGGGCGTTAGACCTAACGCGCCGCGATAGTACTTGCCAAACATAGCGACCCGTCGACATTCCTTTTTCTCCACTTTCCTTTCTGTCAATAGTTTCCAAAAATGCTAACGCCAGCGTCAGTGCTAACGCTCCGCGGTAGATCATTTCGTCGGGCGCATCTTCGTCGAGCTGTCCTCAGCTTTCGTCGATCTCAATCTGGTTCGTCAAACGGAAACTTATTTTTGTCGATCTCAATCTGGTTCCTCGAACGACAACATATTTTCGTCAATCTCAATCTGATTCGTCGAACGGAACTAGCGCCAACGGTAGTATTACTGCTCCGCGGTATGGCATTCATTTCGTCGAGCGCTGCGGTAGAGCATGCAGATCGTCGAACGGAGCACCGAGTTCGTCGAACCCAGTTCGTCGAACGGAGCATCCAGTTCGTCGAACGCAGCATCCATTTTGTCGAACGCAGGTTTCCTTCTCAGCGGTTTCTTCTCAGCGGTTGTTAGTGCCAGCGGTAGGCTTAACGCTGCGCGGTATATCTTTCAGATCTTCTCAGCGGTTTCCTTCTCAGCGGTTTCGTCTCAGCGGTTTCTTCTCAGCGGTTTGTTAGCGCCAGCGGGAAAGTTAACGCGGCGCGGTAGCAACAACAACACAGCACCATGGAGATTTGAAAGCACAGAATCCTGCATACTATAAACACAAAACAAGTATGATCAAATACAATAAGATTTGTTATTGTCAAACCAAGAGATGTGGAAAGCATGTTCCAACAAATCTAACTAGCAGTTCTACCATAAAACCGAGCAGTATACAAACAAGAATCAAGGTGAGTAATGCACACAGTTATAAAAGAAACTCAGCAGCTAGAAAAGTAAATCAGAGCAGTTATAAAGTAAACTAGATCAAGTAAAGAAGCAACTAGAGCAGCTATGAAAATAACCTTAACTTATGTGTATACACGCACAAACACATAAGCTAAGGGATCTGGAAATAAGTAAACTCATCGTATAAAAGAGCTCATACTAATTTATACGATGAGGTCTCGTAGTGCAGTGATATTATGTTATGCTATGTTGTGAAATGCAATGATGCAACTCACGCACACGACTCTGTACGTACAGACCTTTTGTAGTTTCCTCTGTTCGAGTGTGTCAACTCAGGTACCCCGTTGAGGCAAACAGGGCAGTGGACCGAGCTATCCACTTCTAGGCTTATGCCACGCATCTCTCAGCCTAGACCTTACGTACGCCCCTAAGAACGCACAGGGTATCCACGTAATACTTGATACAACAATGCCTCTAAGCGAAACACCAAGCTCTTGGCTCGGAGGACTCGACCAGTCCTTTCTTATACTACCGAGTCTACCGCTCGCAGGACCTACCAGTCCTTCTTATATAACATCGAGCCTACCGCTCGCAGGACTAACACGTCCTTCCTTATATGCCGAGCCTACCGCTCGCAAGACTAACTCAGTCCTTCCTTATATACCGAGCCTACCGCTCGCAGGACTATCTAGTCCTTGTACCATTTTGTCCCAAATTTGGGACGAGGTTTACAATATCAGATTCTCTTACTTACTACTCTTGTCTACCGTTTAGTTAAGCTTAGAAGTTTTAGGGTGAATCCTGGACTTCCCGTGGACTACCCGGTGAAGGGCTCGCAGCGGTACTAGGGAATGCGATGGTGGCTGAAGCCCAAATCCCCATTTCCAGGATATTTACTCTTATTAGTGACTACCCATTCTCATATGCTCATTTGCTCTCTAATTGCTCTAGAATCCTAGGGTGGATTACCATTTGACTCGGGCAGACGAGCGTCGGTGTTCAATTGAACACTGAAACCCTACCTCTCCTAGTGACCGGCTATTTCTTTGTGTTATCTCTCAATCACGATTGAAGGTCCATATTCTTACATTAGCACACTTATACTTGCTATGGTTCAATCCTTTCACCATATCGTTGTAATCCCCGAATTGATGGTTTACTAAACGCACCCCAATCCCTTCCTCCTAATAAAGGTCACCAATGATTACTCCCTTAAGCAATCTATGACTTGAAAATGATCAATGAGTTAATAAACCATGGGTGATGGTCTGGAGTGGTCTGAATCACATGAATCAGTTTTTATTATTCGCAGACCGGTATGCCTTAAAGTGAAACCATATGTCCTACAAGTTGGTCTATATGAATATTCTAAGTATGGAGTTATTTTAATTCCAGAGATTTGTATTGATGTCAAAAGTCTATGTACAAATTTCTATAATATTCCTGCAATAATAAAATCATTAATTAATTTCTTAAGTCATGAGTCCAAATACTACTTGTGAAGGAAGTATGAAGTTTACTCAGTGATAAATTCTAATAAAATTTCCATAACTTCATACTGATATAAAAAGATTATTTACAAAATTTCATAACAATCCCACATCAGAAATTCAAGGAATTAATTTCTCAAGTTATTGGTCCAAACACTACTTTGTGAAGGAAGTATGAAGTTTACTCGGAGATAAATTCTAATAAAATTTCCATAACTTCATACTGATATAAATAAGTCATTTACAAAATTTCATAACAATCCCACATCAGAAATTCAAGGAATTTATTTCTCAAGTTATTGGTCCAAACACTACTTTGTGAAGGAAGTATGAAATTTACTCAGAGATAAATTCTAATAAAATTTGCATTGCTTCATACTGATATAATAAGACCATATACAAAATTTCATAACAATCCCACAGCAGAAATTTAAGTAATTAATTTCTCAAGTTATTGGTCCAAACACTACTTTGTGAAGGAAGTATGAAGTTTACTAAGAGATAAATTCTAATAAAATTTTCATAGCTTCATACTAATATAATAAGACCATATACAAAATTTTATAACAATCAAGTAAGCTTTGACCATATAAATACCCATTTGGGGCCTACATGACCAAATCTTATGAAATCAACTTTCCTAGGGAAATTAATCTAAAGGTTGATGATTTTCACTATAGAGTATTGTCCTATGGTCCTAAGTACATGTTTAAAATTTCATGAAAGTTGACCAAGGAAAAACCTTTAAATCCTCAAAAACATTATTACTTAAGAACATCATTGTTCACCCTTTATCACCTAGATTTTGGCATGTGAATTTCATTCATAAACAAGAGTCCAATTGGGATCAATCCTTAACTAGGGCATATTCATGGTCTTGTTATCATGCCACCCAAAATTTGGGTTAAGATAGGTTGATTCATATATGTAAATCTAGTGTTATATGCACACCAAATTTCCCTAACACATGCATGTGGAATAAACCAACATGCAAAGGTCCAAATGACCTTAAGTTTCAACCATGGACTAAATTTTAATTAACATGCTACCCAAAATTTGGGTCAATTTGAGCTAGATTCTCAATTGTGGTTTAGTGTTATTAGCACACCATTCTTCCCTTACACATGCATGTGGAATAAACCAACGTGCAAAGGTCCAAATGACCTAAAATTTTAACCATGGACTACATTTGATCTAATCCATCATCCAGAGAAAATTTGAGTGGATTTGATTTAGTATAACCCTAGATCTAGGGCATATAAGGAAAATGAATTTTCAAAGTTGAACATAAAGTGTGGTTTGCTGAATTTCAATTGAACTAAGCATCTACCCAGAGGTTCCAAATGGCAATCTAAGGATAAATCCAGAAGTTCACATTTTTCCATAATTAATTCCCAATTAAAAAACATTTATCCTAAATAAGGGCCTAATGTACATTTCCATAGGAGCCCTATGATCACCTTATCCAATGGATCCAGAAAATTAATGAGGGCTCAACAATTACTAATAATGATCAAAAACAGAAAATCACATTTTTCCAGGATTATTTAACCATTCAAAATATTTTCCCAAAAATTGTCATAAATCACACTAATATGGTTGAAAATTATCAAAGTCAAGTAATTAAATTGTCAAAAAATCTCAGAGGTATGATAACATAATTCAAGTATAAATCCAGAGATTCAAAACTTTTTCATTAAGAAATATTCCAGAAATAATAAAAAAACTCAAATGGTGAATAATTCACTTTGAGAAGGATCTACTATAACCATTAATCCAAAAATTCAGAGAAATTTCACAGACAAATATTTCCACCTGAAACTCTTATAAACAGAAAACCATAATTTTCTAACAATGTTTTCTATTTATTTTCATCAAAATACTAAAAGGGTAAAATTGAAAGTCTAGGGGTTTTATGTGGGAAAATAATTCCTAATACTCCAATAAATTATCCCAGGGTGTATTTTGACCTAAGTGATCTAATACCAGAGAATGATAATTTCCCCATGGATGCAAATCACCAACCTTGTGTACATACACATAGGTGACTATTTTATTAAATAATCAAAATTAAGGGATAATATACCCAAATAATTTCATATCCCCAAGAACGGATCATACTATGATACCACATGCATGCATGAATTTTCATGTGCTTGTGAGGTGGGAGGCTGAAATATAACCTAGACCCCAAATGTTGACCTAAGACGTTTTTACTATATGCACTCCAAGACATGCATATGGAATTTCCATGCATTATCTATACCAAATGGTTTGAAATTGTTGCCAGAGGTTTATGATGACCTAAGGAATCTCCCACAAAAATTTGGGAGGCATGGGATTTCATTAGAACACCTAATCACACCATGAATGCATTATTTAATTTCTACAAAAACTTAGGAAAACATATTTCCAAAAATTTCCAAATTTGGACAGAGGGTGTGTTTGGGCATGAATAATGCATGCCTAAAATTTCACCACATTTGGATGAGCCAAATGATGGGGGCACTCAAAATAGTGTCAAGGTTCCAAAAAGAATACCCTACACTAAAATGAGCACACATGGAGCTACAATGCTCCAAATGACATGAAATCAGTGGCAAATTAAAGTTAAGACCAAGGCCTACAACTTTTATGTTTGTCACTTCTTGTGATTCTGAACCTAAGAGGCCCAAAATAAATTAATAAGGGGACTGATATAAAAAGGCTGAATTGGTATATATATCAATATTATATAATATTAAAAGAAACAACACTATTCATCATCTCCCCCACCCTGCCTAATTTCAAAAATCCTGTAGAAACTCCAGCTCTTTATTCCGGCCACCACACACCATCTCCGGACAATCCTTCAATGGAAAAGCACCAACTGAGTGGGGGCAAGAGATTGCCGGCGACCATGTCGTCGGGGGTGGTCGGGATTGGTCTCCCGTCGTTTCCATTTTTTTTGGCAAAAGCTTGAAATCCGAAAATGGGAACTCCTCCTATAATCAGCAATACTTAAATCTAAGAACATAGAAGGCTAGCACTAGAGGAGAGGTAGAAGAATCCATGCCTTATTGAGCTTGGGGTTGAGGGAATCCCGGGCTTGTCATGGATTTCGCTTTCTCCGGCGAGCATGCTCAAAACCTCAATCCTCCACCATTTGCAGTGTTCCAAGGCTCGATTTCATATGCTTTCCACCTTCTGAAGCTAATGGTATGCTCAATTTGAGCTGGAGATGTGAGTATATGGAGTTTCCATTGGGTCAAGGTCAGCCAAGCCTTGAAAGCTTCACCAAGGCTGCCATTTGGCACCCATTATGCTGGATTTCAGCTGGGAATAACTGATGGAGTTCAATGAGGTGTATTGGGAGAGGAATTGGGAGCAGTGTGGCACCCAATCCATGAATTCCTCTTTTGGTTATATGTGGAATTGGGGAATTCTCCACTTTGCCCCCCTTGCATGTCACCCTCATTAAAATTCCGATGGCAAGGGATTTAATTAGGCTATTGGGCTGCAGGATGGGCCTTGAATCAAGGCCTTAGCCCATTGGAATAAGCATGGGCTTTCATTTCTCCTCTTTGGGCTTAGGTTTGACCATGGTTGACTTTATGGTTCACTTGGTCAAAGTGATGGGTTGACTGGTCCCATATGTTGTTCTTGAGTCCCTTGACACCACACAATGTTGATTGGGTTATGGTGATGCCCTAATTGGGTCAATTTAGCAATTATGTGTGATTTTGACCAAAATTGGGGGAAAGTTGAATTTGGTCAAATTGAACCAATTGTTGACCTCTTGATGGGGATGTTGGGTCCATTGAGTCCCCTATGATGTTATAAGACTAGGGGTGAAGTCAATTTCATGCTTTGGGGGTCAATTGGACCTATTGGTGAAGGATTGACCTTTGTTGACCTTAAGGGTACTTTGGTCAATTTGGGCCAATTGGTAACCCTATGATGGGGCTTTTGGGTCACCTGGGTCTCTCTTAGGGTTAGGGACCTATTGGTAAGCTCAATTTAAGTTGGTGAGTTCAATTTGAAGTAACTTGGCCAAGGTTGACCTCTACACTTTTGGGGTGCTTATAACATTTTTCCTAAGTCCAAGTTACATAGGTTCATTCCATGACCACTACTCACAACTTCAACCCTAATCCTAACCCAAGGGGTCTAGGAGGAATATGGATGTTACAAATCCCAATAAACAAAAGAATTATTTTGTCCCCGAAATTCAAGTTCGGGCCTACGGGGTTTCACGCACAATGAAAATGAAGAATTTTCAGAGAGATTTAAATTGTACTTGAGGCGAAGAGTCCTGGGTATTGTTGCTGCATGGGATCCATCGGTTCCCATGTGTGCTCCTCTCGTCCATGATTGAACCAGAATACCTCGACCAAGGAAACCTACTTCTTCCGTAGGACTCGGACGACGATTTCATCGATACAGATTGGTTCCAAACGAACTGTACGATCGGATGCTATCGAGCCTGTTGTGGTAGTGATTTGTTGCTCTGGCCAAAGGAGAGATATCTGAATCAAGGAGACGTAAAAAAAACATCCTGCAATACTGCCAATTCCGGCGGCAGTTCCAGTCTATAAGTCGAGGGGTCGATCCGCTCCAGCATCCTATAAGGCCCCCTTGCATCTCTGACTGAACTTCTTAGTCTCCATGTGCCAGACGTATTTTCAAAGGCACTTTGTCTCCTGCCTGGAGTTCCACCTTACGATGTCACGCATCGTAATATTTAGCATGTCCGCTCTGTGCTTCCAACATCCAATCCCGTATCAGTCGTATATGGGCATCAGTGTCCTTTATCTATTCTGTCACCTAGTGCCTTCAAGTCCTCACCCCGAATCCTTGAAGGGGGAGTCCTACACTTCCTCCTATATAGAGCCTCATTGGGAGAATCTCATTAAACACATTCCTTCTCAAGCAATTTTATCGTATACACATTTGGTAATTAAATATGTTTCCCATAGTCATGAATCTCCCTAACGGTGATTATGAAGTCTTTTAATCGTATGTACCCCGGTTCTTAATGCTAACAGATTGAAGGATCCTACATAACGTATACATCTTTGATATATCGTCCACCAACTTCACATTTTCTAGGGTTATTATGCTTTAAGAAACGGAGGTTATTAATAACCTCTGTTTCGGTCCATCAGCAGCGCCAAACGCTGCTTACTACGATTTCTCCGTTCCGTTCCTGCCGCACCGGAGGTTATAAGCTGAACCAAACGCACCCTTAATGATGATGATTATTCTTATAAACTTTAAAAAAATTGACTATGTTGGAGCGAGGAAACTGACTCACAAAGTTCAGACTAAAGAGATGATCGATAGTTACTAGCCCTTGAATTAGAAGACATTGACATGAAGCGAATAAATGATAGATCACGATTATTTTAGAGAGTTGATATTAGCAATCCGAAATTGGCTATTCGTGGTCCATCGCTATTCGTAGTCCATAAATTTTATTTGTAGTCCAAAATTATATTTGCACCCCACTCCCAACCCAAATAAGTGAAACACTTTGTTGATTTATTAAGTACTAGAAGCCTAAAAAACATCTTAAAGACTAAAACAATTTTAAAACCTAGCAGAAAGCAAGTTAAATGACATGCATAGAGGAATTAACTCTAAATCAAGTTAAATGACATGCAAACCTTCCTCTAACCAGAAAACTAACTACTTTTTTGAGATTTTCGCTCGATAATTTCCTTCTTTTTTGAAGGTGAATCTAAGAGGGCGAAAACGACGCGACCGATAGAACTACGACGAGGGTTTTGGCAACGGGAGAGAGATGGAGAGAAGGTTATTTGATGGGGTGCGATTAGCGAGAATTGGACTGCGAATATAATTAGGATTTTTACAATTTTTTGGGTGCGAATATCAAAAATTGAACTACTAATATCAACTATCTTATTTTACTATAAAACGAAGTGGTCGTCACGCGCATACATAGGAGTGTATATGAACTCAGATCCAGGGGAGTAAAGTGCCCCCCTGCTCTTTACGGTAAAGTGCGGACATCCAACGACTCGCGTGGATGCCCACACATATCTCAAAGCGAGCTGAGATGTGCTCACTTTGAGATGTGTGCGGGCATCCACGCAAGCTGTTGGATGCCCGCACTTTAATGTAAAGTGTTATGTGAGTTCGGGGGAAGGCATGCGAGGTTGTTAAATCTTCAAATGTGCGACTCTTCGTGGGGGTGTGAATTGTCTTCGACCCGTTAACAAAAATCTATCTAAAAAACACAAAAATCCTAACACTTAAAGCTTTAAGCGTACACCATAGGAACAAGCGTCTCCCCCGCGAAGCGTCGTCCAAGTCCTTTTCTCCGAACACTTTAAGATCATCTACTCCACCCTCTTCCACCGCCGCCGCCACCGAGTCAACCACTTCCAACCCATATGATACTCAAGCAAGCACGGGATGTTGTCTGGGTGGACTAGCGGGTGGAAGAAGCTTGTCGGGAAGATGATGAGACGGGAGAGACGAAGGGGAAAAGTCCACTTTTAACTGAATCTTTTTGACAAGTTTTCTTTTGTAGCCTGCGGCGAACCCTGCCCCCAGCAGGGAATACCTCCGGCTGCAAAGGTCTCTTTAGATAGTCCTTTAGTCAATGAGTTAGACTCAACCCCACAAGGACACATGACTTACCATAACAATTTATATCATGCCCTAGTCTAAAATATATCATAGGTATAACTTTGGTGAAGGTACGAGGATACCCCAAAGAGGCTAGAGAAAGAGAGATTGACACATAAACAGAATGATAGGGGACTCGTAGATCTCAACCCTCATACCGGTGACATGATTACATTGAGACAACCACCAAGACAAACACCGAGGGTCGGATAAGAATTGAAGTTCAGAAGGGACCCGTTTGGGATTGGGTGACATATTGACCCTGATAAGGTTGCGTAGAAGGTACCTAGAAGAGTCTAAGGTGTGGAGTATACCAATGAGCCTCAAGATAGAACCCCAAGTCTAAGATTGTGTGCCCTAAGAATTGTTTGCATACTTAGGACGAATATAACTTGGTGATATTGAAGATACTCAGCCCAAAATAGATAGTGGCTTATCTTTTGTTTATTGGGGCTTATCCTTTGTTTATTGAGACTTACCTTTTGTTTATTAGGCAAATTAAGGACGGACTTGGATTTACCTTAGACCTAAGTTAGAAAATTTTGTGTCATGAACACAATGATTTCGAAGTCGACCTTACTCAATATTACTTGGAAGGAGATGAGACGGTGTAACAGTATGTTTGGAATGATGATCGGTAGAATTACCAGGACAATTGATAGATATCATTGATCGAACAACAACTTGACCTTAGTTGAATCGTTGGAAATGTAAAGTCGCCAGGATTAATCACTCAGGGATGTCGATGTCCTAGTCTAGAAGTTGAGGACAAAAATTAGACCTTACAAGTTGTAGTTATATCCGACAGTTCTTGAGATTTGGGGCATTCGGAAGTGGTCAACTTATGATTTGTTAACTATCACGCCCGGTCATGGTAGAAAATTTTGACTACAATTATAGCCCTTATACCTTGGGAGCTATGATGATGAATAATCCGAGATCTTAGACGATGACTTATTGGAATCCGAATATAGTGTTTGAGTTTACTATGATAAGAACGATCTAAGTTCATCATACTTTGGACCATCCGAAAGTGATCAAGACTAGCATATGTGGAAGTGATAGGGATTTGGTGAAATAAATGTGAAGGTATTCTCTTAACGAAATTGACTCGTGAAAAAATCTTAGGGTTTCAAAAGATTTTACCCGTATACCTTATGAATCAAACTCCATGTAGAAAATGATCGGGAGTCATCTTACCATTATGATTGGTTAGCATATACTCGTAAAGGTTCACAAGTGCACCCAATTAAAATTTAAGGATGACGGGGACGCTAGACGATTTGATAAGCTCCATCAATAGTAAGAACTGGAAAAGTTGTAGAGTAGAGATGATTGATTACTCGGACGTACCTGAAAGAGTAATAATTTGAACGTGAGAAGAAAACTTTAGAGGCATAAGAGTCTGCCCAGGTTAGAGTGGAAGTTCGAGGATAGATTGACCAAGGTAGCTAGGTCACCCCGGCCAGGATAGATGATACGACGGTGCGAGTCTTGCGGCGCAAGAAGATTCCAAGGTTAAGACATGTGGTAAAATTGGGGTCAGGAGGAGCACAACTTGGAGCCACTAGAGCTGGTGTGGCATAGATAGTCAGTGCTCTTCGAGCCAGGAATAACTTCAATCCTTAGGGGATGTTACGTTCAGTCATTCTCGGTGAAAACCCCGCAGGCCTAACCTGAATTTCGGGGACGAAATTTTTTTTATTATGGGTTGGGATTTGTAACATCCCCCAGACAGCTAGACCCCTCCAGGTGAATTTGTCGTGAAAAGGTCATGACAAGGCCCTGGTAGTGTAGAAATCCCTTTAACTTAGGCAAAATTAGGATCGAAAGCGCCTTGGTCTGCAAATAGTAAATTGCAGATACCCTACCTAGGGTTTGACCTAGGGGCCTTAACTTGACACAATGACCCAACCACAACATCCCTAGACCATTTAGGAGCCCAGGGGGACATTCAGAATCCATTAGGGCCAGTCAAATAGGTCAAGTTGACCAAAGTCAACCCTAGCCCAAAATAGGTCATTTCACCCAAATTAGGTTAACCTAGCCCAATCCACTTGGGCTAGACCCAAATTGGATGGCCCACTAGCTTCCTAAGGTCTAGAAATCCAGGTTTGACCAGTCAATTTCTGGAAAAGTGACTAGGAGAGAGAAGGGGACATTTTCCCCCAATTTGGAGGAGAGAGAAAGATGGGGCCATCAATGGAGGGAGGTGAAACCCCCCTCAATCCTCCCCATTAATGGCTGGATTCAACTCCCCAGGGGAAGGGGAGAAGTTTCCAGCCGTTTCCCGGCCTCCTAGAGGTGAATCCCATGGGATTTCACCATGGCCGAATTTCACTATTCATGGCCATTAATGGCATTGAAGCAATGACTCTTCCCCTCCCTCAATTGAGGCTTTTAAAATCATCCCTAGACCCAGAGCATCAGTTTCCCCCATTTACATGAAGAATTCAGGCAACTTGGTGTGGAGGATGCAGAGCTTTCAACCATGGTGGTCGGCCATGGAGGTTCACCCAAACGACAAGGAATCAAGCCCTAAAACAGGTCCGGTTTCTCATCTCTTCTCCAGTGGTTTAGATCCCTTCATTCCTAATTCAAAAATCAGAAGAGGTTGGAGAGAACTCCAATCGGATTTTTCCATGTTCTGTCCGAAAAACGAAAACAGCGGGGGAGCTCTCCCGGCCACCTCCGGCCGAGATATCACCGCCGGCGGATAGCCCTACCCTAGCCGGAGGTGGTGGCGGGAGGAATTCGCCGGAGACCCCCTCCATGGCCGGAATTTTGGATTGGAAAAAAACTACAAGCGGAATAAAATGGCTGTCGGGCTATTAGATGAGGATGATGAACAGTGTTTGGTTAGTTTTAAATTATAATATATTAATATAGTATTCACTTTTCTGTACCGAAATGGTTTCAATTTTTAAAAATACTTAGGCCCCTCTAATGTAAAAGTGGTAAACATGAAAGTTGTAGCCCTTGGAGTCTACTTTAATTTAAAATTAATTTCAGCCCAAAAGGAGTTCTGTAGCTCCCTGTAGGTCCATTTTGGTGGAACTGGTCCCTAGTGTAGAACATCCAACCTTTCTTGAATAACTTTTGATTGGGTCATGGGATAGCCTTGATATTTAAAACCTAGGCTAGTTACACCCACCCACACAACATATCCAAAGATGGGAATTTTAGGAGAATATTTTTCTAAGGTTTTTGTAATAATTTCATAAATTAAATAGTAATTAATTATTGGGTCAAATGACATCCAATGCCCTCCAAATTTTGGTGGGTGCTTCTTAGGGTTATGATATGACCTTGGTAAAAATCTCAGCCCAATTGGAACTGTTTTGGTTGGGTAATTGGTCAACCCAAGTTAGGTCAAATTTGGTCAAAGTAGGGCATGGTGTTTATCTTGGAATTTGGTGGTCAAAACTCATCACCATGAGGTGAAACCTTGGCCTCTGGTTTAGGATCACCTAAAGTACCCCCATGAGTGGTTTGGGGTGGTGTGGAGGTGATTAAGACCTAGAACCCTAGTTTTAGTCCTATGTGTGCATATAGAACTTTGTGAAGGACCTGAGGTCAAAATTCCCTTGATGGTCATGGAACTTAGGAGATATGTTCATGGGGTGTAATTATGCCCTAGGGAATTTCGAGAGAATTTTAGGAGAACTTATTCCCCCTAAAATAAGTCTTAATCCTTTTTGAGAAATTCCTTCCAAGAGATAATTGCATGCTTAAGAGGTCTTGGATGATGATGAAACTTTGGTTGTGCCTTTAAAATCATGATTCAAACCTTTGTTAATTTTTATGTATTTTATTGAATTATTTAGTCAGTACTTCATTCACAAGGCACCAGTTTTGGTTTAGACTTAAGAAAAATATTTGAGGGTCCAAAACTCATAGTTTAATTGTGCAAATTGGTTATAGGACATTTCAGGACATTAGGAAGCTCTGTGATTTTTTATAGAATTTTTGGAGACTTAAATCAGTAGGCTACTACACAATTTATTTAATTTGAGGTTTTCTTAAAGTATTTATTTAAGTAAGAAAATGATTTCCTTAAATCCTGAAACTTAGTCAGTAGCCTTTTCTGGTGAGTATAAAAGCTTGGTAATTTTCCCATAATTTTAATGTTGATCTTTTTGGTAGTTCCTTCATAAAACTATGATTTTGGATAGATGATAAATAATTAAATTGGAGGAGAATTACTTACTGTAAAAAAATGATATGTTGTTTCTGGTGTTATTTAGCCACCATAGATTTATCATAAATTTTGGAAAGCCATATCATAAGATTTGCTTATAGTTCATGTTCATTTTCATGCTTGGCAGATGTTGGAGACATTAAAATAAATATTAATTTATTAGAGAAAAATATGATTCTCTGGAATTAGTCTTATAACATCATAATAGACCTCCAGTAAATAGCTTGGGTCTGTTAGATGAATATTTGGAGTACCTCTAGTTGTGAGCGTCATGTAACTCATTTGGTCTGCGTATAGTAAAACTGTGAAATTTGAGAATCAAGTGGATCCTTAGGAGGGAATGGGAGGTAAGTGGTTTAACTGGTTTAGTTGAGAAGGTATGATGGTCAACAAGAAGGATTATAGATGGTAAAGGTGTGCTTGGTGAGTGAGAGGTAAGTTGCACTCGGGGTCGACGAAAGATCGTCTTGGAAAGTCATAAGTCACTTGGGGTTAATTCAATTGTAATAACAAGGAGGGTGCTCTTATGGGTAGATACCAACAACACTAAGTGACTTCAGAAAGGGAACTTTGGGGTGTCATCCCATTACAGTTCCTAGTACCGTAGCGAGCCCTTTACAGGGTAATCCACGGGAAGTCCAAGATTAACCATAAATTGTAGGGATAATTAAGTTGATCTACAAGATGAACTTAATAACGCACACACGCACACACCGTAGTTACGGGAGGTTAGATGGTTTGGTTGTACGAGCGGTAGGCTCGGTGGTTGTAGCAGCAGACTAGTTAGTCTGGTGAGCTTGTGGCTCAGTAATGTTGTTGGTGCGGACGGGTTGGTCCGGCGAGCCGGTGGCTCGGAAGGTTATGATGACGGGCAGGTTAGCCCGGGGATTTTATGGCTCGGGATATAGTAGAACATGTTGCATGTGCATTGAAGGCGGTGGGTCTTCGGTATTGGACAGTCGTTCACACCGACGTCAATACGTTGACTCGGCAAGTGTGGTATTTACACTTAGCCATGAAAGTCTGGTGGTCCAGCCAGTAAGAGTACGCAGATGCTCCGCGGGTTTTGTGTTGAGGCGTACGATAGGTCTAGGTTAGGTAGTGTGAATACCAACCTAGAGGTGGGCGAGGCCCAACCCACCGCTTCCGTTTGCCACTACGGGAGTATCCTGGGAGTCTTGCTAGCTCCAAAAAGGGGGAACTAAAGGTCTATGCGCATAGAGTCGTAGTGAGTGAGTTGCACTTGTATGAACATAGCATAACAGCATATCTTGCATGTCATGGCAAAAATATTGCATTTCAACCCCTACCCCTATCGTATAAATTGGAATGGGACTTTTTATACGATAGGCCCTGCTAAACGACCCATTGGTCTATAGGTTTGTATGGGCATTCCTATAAATCAATGATTACTTTTCTATTATATACTTGTCTTTATTTAATGTTCTTTACTTGCCTTTTTACTATGTTTTTCTTACTGCTTCTTATATATATACACATGTGTAGCTATATATATTCCTGTAGATTAGATCCGTCGTCATCTGCTTTTGTTTTACCCCTTGCTGTCCTCCGCTTCGTCCTCCCCATACGGTGCCTATGAGCCATTGGGGGGGGGGGGGGGGGGGGGAGGGGGGGGGGGGGGAGGGGGGGGGGGGGAATTGGCTGGGTCTAGTTTGACTGATGGTCGGTGGACCATATCCTTTTAGGGGTTCGAGGAGACGCACCAACACCAGAGGCCGGTGCAGACGGAGGCGGACCAGTGCAGTTCAGGAGCACAGGATTCAGGACCAGTGAGTGATTAGGAGTTAGCTTCCGCGAGTGATCTTGTAGTGAGGACATTGTTGAAACCTGCAACAGGTCTCTTGAGTTCGGACCCACTGGGGGTGCAGCCGATGCTTACTTCTCCCTCACTAGACTCTCTTGACGGTGGATGTGAGAATAAGAAAAGACCCAAGGCTGAAGCGAGGAGGTCCCGCCACACACCCGGAAGATCTTAGAGAGCTTCCCCTCCCAAACCAGAGCTCAACCTGGCACCTTGAAGGGCACTAGCAGCCGACCAAAAACTAGCCTGGAGGAGAGGATTCTCTCAAATCGGATCTCCTCCAAGGTGCCCTTAAGGGTCTATTTATAGATTTTTCTAGGCTGGTCTGCAAATAGCCTGAATCCGCCTTTTAACTTTACTAATCGCACCCCAAATTGGTCTGCTGATAGCCTAACTCCGCTGTTCTGAAGGGCTATTTGCAACCCACCAGGGGTATTATGGTCTTTTTCCCCTCAAAACCTTTGGGGCGAGTGGTCCGTGAGGGCACCACTCGCCGATCTCTCGCTCAGCTGGGCGAGTGCCCATGCTACTGAGCGAGTGGTCCGTGAGGGCACCACTCGTCGAACTTCTTCTCGCCTGCAGCGTACCCCCACCAATCCGGGGATCTCTCCACCTTCCTTAGCCTGGGCGAATGATCTGGCTGACCCAGGTCTCGCCAGTTGGCTTGAGGGACCCACTCGGCGAATACGGGTTGTACACAATCCCCGCTCTTTGCGAGCGGTTCCTACGCTTGGAAAGAACAGTCCAACCCTGTATTCGGTGAGTGCTTGCTGACTGGACCCATAAGACTCGGTGGGTCCCACCGTCATCCTATATATACCTCCTCATGTCAGACTTTTCTGGACCATTTTTATATCTCGGCCCGGAGTTTTCTCTCCCTGGACCTTTCGCCACTTCCAATGTCTTTCCACAAGCCTTCCACGAGACCCCTCTCGCAAGAAATGATCGAACGCCTGGCTGCGGCCCAGACTGCAACCGCCCCCAAAACTGCCAGATTTGCTCCCTGGCTTACATCCAAGCGAGACTCGAGCGCCCCATATGTCTCGCGGCGAGCAAAAGCGATTCGGATGAATCGCCAAAAAGGCGAGACCGCCTAGGACTCTCCGACGAATACTCCTCCAGACCCCGGGACTCAGGTATGAAGATTCCTCCTGCCTTTCTTTTAGTTTCTGCCTCCGTATTCTGCAATCGCTCCGACCATTCGCAGGGGATTTCGGTGCCTGAGGACGGCCACGGGGCCGTTTTGAACAGTGCCGTGGTGCCACCTCTCGCGGACGAGACACCTCCTCCAGATCTGGACCTTGCTCCTCCACCCCCTCCGGGCGAGACCATACTTCAATCCAGTAAGTTGTGAACCCTCTCGATTTTCCTTTCATGTTGCTTGTTACTGACCATTACCTTTTCGCAGCCCTCAACCCTGACGTCCCGCTGCGGGACTCCATTCCTCCAAGTTCCCCTGCCCAGCAGAACCCCTCTGTTACCGCGAATGAACCGAGGGTCTCCCCTGAGCGGGAACTGGGTCAGCACCTCCGTGCTGATGACCGTGTGAATGCTCCGGCTCCTCCTCCTCCACTTTTCCGCCCCGGGAAAGGGAAGGTTCTACCACCTTCCGCAGGCTTGTCTGGGGTCCTCCCCCATTCGTCTCGCCCTTCAGGTCATAGGGAACCCGTCCCAGGTCAGTTTACTCACCTGCCCCTATCGTACTCGCTTATTTTACCGCAACTGACCTAGTTGTGATTTCGCAGGCTATCGGGAAGCCTCCCCCTTGAGTCCCACAACGAGGGGGAAGAGGGGATGCTCTCGCCTCTCCCCTCCCCTGGGGATCTCGCTGACTTCCTGGGCGACTCCTCAGATCACGCGACCCTGAAGGAGCGGATCACAGAGGTCTTGGGGAAGCTCATCCACATCCAGCGGAGCGTCGCCGGCCAGGTGGATGATGTGCGGCTGGGAGTCACGCGTGAGTTAAAGGACCTTCGGCGGGACTACTCGCGCCTTCTCGCGACGGTGGAGCGCCTGGGGGGTGAAGGAGGGGAGCTGTCTCCCGGAAGACACGCCGCGCGAGCCCGGGACCAACTCCAACTGGCTTCCCATGAGATCACCAATATGCTCGCGTACCACCGCCCGCGAATGCCCCTGGAAGCTGGGTCGCGAAGGCGAGGTCGGTGGGTCTGGGAGGAGTTCTGATCTAGTCGACATTCAACCCTCCTATTATTTCTTTCCTCGTTTTCTGTGTTGCAGATGCTGGACTTTTATATTTGTCTGTAATAATTTTATACTCTACGCTTTGCGAATGCTCTATTTCTCGTTTTTTGTTTTTCTCATAGCTTGCCTGGGTATTGCCGAATGATATGCTATTGCCGAATGTTTTCTTAGCTCTTTCGCGTAGTCGTCGAGCGAATAGCCACAGGGCATTCGCCATTAATGGGCGAGAGGGATCGACCCGGGTTTCGAGGCGTCGGGAAGGCGCGATTGCTATCCGCACACCCGTTACCTCGAAAGCCCAAACGCCGTTTAGTCCTTCTATAAATAGGCCTTTCAACCACCGTATTAAATACCTTACCATCCGCTCCCCCTCTTTCCTCGCGCCAGCACTCGCGCTTCTCCCTTCTCCTTCGGCATTCGCGAAATGGGTGGTGATGCGGAAGGTAGGGCCAGGTGCGCCAGCGCATTCGTCAACCACACTTTCGACTCCTGCGACCTCTCCGAAGAGGCTTACTTGACTGCTGTCGCGGATTACATTCCGCCGGGGTTCGAGGCGCGAAAGCCCAGGTCGGAAGAGCGCCTAAACTCCATCTCGCCCTGTGCTCTCGCGATCCCGCTAGAGCACTTCGAGGTGGGGTTTCGCCTTCCCATCTGGCCAGAACTCCGCCAGACCTTCAGGTACTACGGGGTCGTGCCTGGCCAGCTCAACCCCAACTCCATCGCCATGCTGGTCGGGTACGCGAGCTATCTGCGAGAAGAGGGGATCGAGTTCTCGCTACCCGTCTTCCGCAAACTCTACACCTTCCGCTGCACCAACGGCATCTCCTTCTTCTCGGGTCTAAACCCACTCAAGCACTACGGGCTCCCGAACAAAAACCACGACTGGGTTCGCCGCTTCATCTTCGTCAGCGGGAGCCTGGGAAACACCCTTCTCGCCCCGGTGTAGGAGGAGGAGTCAACCTTCCGCCCCCCGACCCTAGGGGGGCACGAGGCCAAACTCCACCAATATATTCTGGAGCACAGGATGGACCTCGTCTATCTCCGACGAAACGTCAACTCGCTCCCGCTCATTCCGCAGGGCGAGGGTAAGTTTTCGAGACTTCCTTCATTCGTTTTGGCTTTGTGATTCTTACACCATTCGCTAAAACCATTCGCAATATTATGTAGGCGTGCGTAGCCTCCCCCTTCATCCGCCGCGGCCTCCTGGGTTTTGCGTGCCTCTCGCGCAAGCTGCCGCGGATGCCTGCCGGGAGGGGCCTTCCTCCTCCAAGCCCAGCAGCCGAAAGAGAAAACCCGCGGCGACTCCTTCCTCTCCCCCCAGCAAGTCGCGATGCCCTCCTTCCATCAAAGGGAAGGGGGTTGTGGGCGAGACCTCTGGAGCGAATGCTCCAACCCAAACCCTAGGGATGGAGGTCTCGGCCCAAACCCTGGGGACCGAAGTGCCGGCCCCAACCTTGGGGTCGGGTGTGCCAGATGGGACGGTGGTCCAGGCGAGATCGTCGCTGCCGCCGCCTCCGCTGCCCAGGGACCACCGCAACTTCCCGAACGACGAGAGGTACGTGGATCCCTCAGGGGCACCCCTGGTCAAGTGGGACAGAAACACGAACAGGGTCTCGCTCTCCACCCTCCATCCAACCTGGATAGAGAGCAACGTCGCAGCGGCGAGGCGTACGCCATTGCGTATGCCCTCTATGGCCGTGAGGATGCCGAGGTCTTCGATGCCGAGAAGACGCAAGTTCTCGCCCACGAGGCCGCTCGAGCCATGCTGCGGGCCCTTGAGCTCTCGCACATGTCTTCTCGCCGGAGCATCAACTTGTAGCGGAATCTGGCCGGGGTCGAGGAGGCCAGGGCTCTCATCTCTAGGGAGGCGACTGAGCTCAGGGTGAAGCTGGAAGCCGCGGAAGCGCTTCTCGCCAGCCGCCCGGTTGCAGAGGTATACTTTCTCTCACCCCTGCGGAGGACGATAACGGCGAGCCGCGGGAAGACGCCCTCATCCTGGATTCGGGCGAGAGCGAAGGATCTCCAGGCGAGAAGTCTGCCGACCCTTGAGAAGGGCCCTTTGTATTTTTTACTCTTTTTTGTACTTACCATTTTGAATGTAATCATGAACTGGGCGAGTGCCCTTAAAAGATATATATATTGACTACAATTTTTGTGCTATCTCAATTTTTGTGCTATCTCAATTTTTGTGCTATCTCAACTTTTCTCTCATTCGCCGCTATATCTCGCTAGGCTCATTAGGACGCTAGGTCGTAGTGCGACTGTCCTGGCCACCCAGCGAATGCTCGAAGATGACTTAGGTGTGCTGCCCCTTTTCGACTTCCCGCTTCCTGCCCCACTCGTACCTCCTTACCATTCACCCAGACCGGGGTTTCGCTTAGGTAGTCAGGAAGAGAGGTGAGATTACCTTACTGGCGCGTGGTCCCTGCGAGTGCTCTCAAGATCCACCCTTGAGAACTTAGAACCTGCCACCGAGTGAGCCTTCGGACCTGCCAGCTAGATGAGAGCCCGGACAGCAGGTCTGCTCAGGGCCATTTCCTTCATCACCTTAGAACCCGCCACCGAGTGAGCCTTCGGACCTGCCAGCTAGATGAGAGTCTGGACAGCGGGTCTGCTCGGGGCCATTTTTTTCATCACCTTAGAACCCGCCACCGAGTGAGCCTTCGGACCTGCCAGCTAGATGAGAGCCTGGACAGCGGGTCTGCTCGGGGCCATTTTTCAACACCTAGGAACCTGCCACCGAGTGAGCCTTCGGACCTGCCAGCTAGATGAGAGCCTGGACAGCGGGTCTGCTCGGGGCCATTTTCTTCATCACCTCAGAACCTGCCACTGAGTGAGCCTTCGGTCCTGCCAGCTAGATGAGATCCTGGACAGCGGGTCTGCTCGGGGCCATTTTCTTCATCACCTCAGAACCTGCCACCGAGTGAGCCTTCGAACCTGCCAGCTAGATGAGAGCCTGGACAGCGGGTCTGCTCGGGGCCATTTTCTTCACCACCTTAGAACCTGCCACCGAGTGAGCCTTCGGACCTGCCAGCTAGATGAGAGCCTGGACAGCGGGTCTGCTCGGGGTCATCTCTCAACACCTTGGAACCTGCCACCGAGTGAGCCTTCGGACCTGCCAGCTAGATGAGAGCCTGGACAGCGGGTCTGCTCAGGGCCATTTTCTTCATCACCTTAGAACCTGCCACCGAGTGAGCCTTCGGACCTGCCAGCTAGATGAGAGCCTGGACAGCGGGTCTGCTCGGGGCCCTTTTCTTCATCACCTTAGAACCTGCCACCGAGTGAGCTTTCGGACCTGCCAGCTAGATGAGAGCCTGGACAGCGGGTCTGCTCGGGGCCAATTTCTTCATCACCTTAGAACCTGCCACAGAGCGAGCCTTCGGACCTGCCAGCTAGATGAGAGCCTGGACAACGGGTCTGCTCGGGGCCATTTTCTTCATCACCTTAGAACCTGCCACCGAGTGAGCCTTCGGACCTGCCAGCTAGATGAGAGCCTGGACAGCGGGTCTGCTCGGGGCCATCTCTCAACACCTTGAAACCTGCCACCGAGTGAGCCTTCGAACCTGCCAGCTAGATGAGAGCCTGGACAGTGGGTCTGCTCGGGCCCATTTTCTTCATCACCTTAGAACCCGCCACCGAGTGAGCCTTCGGACCTGCCAGCTAGATGAGATCCTGAACAGCGGGTCTGCTCGGGGCCATTTTTTTTCATCACCTTAGAACCCGCCACCGAGTGAGCCTTCGGACCTGCCAGCTAGATGAGAGCCTAGACAGCGGGTCTGCTCGGGGCCATTTTTCAACACCTAGGAACCTGCCACCGAGTGAGCCTTCGGACCTGCCAGCTAGATGAGAGCCTGGACAGCGGGTCTGCTCGGGGCCATTTTCTTCATCACCTCAGAACCTGCCACCGAGTGAGCCTTCGGTCCTGCCAGCTAGATGAGAGCCTGGACAGCGGGTCTGCTCGGGGCCATTTTCTTCATCACCTTAGAACCTGCCACCGAGTGAGCCTTCGGACCTGCCAGCTAGATGAGTGCCTGGACAGCGGGTCTGCTCAGGGCCATTTCTGGAGCTTTCAGAGTCTTTCCTACAAGCTGCAGCATCACTCTCATACACATAGTTTAAACAAAATATTCTTATTCAAAAACACTGTCACTACATAGTGTTAGGGATAGAAGCGTTTATGGTCGTCGCCACTCCATGTGTGGCTGAGAGATTGGCCCTCCACATTCTGAAGGCGATACCCCCCAGACTTTAGTGCCTCTTCCACGACATAGGGACCTTCCCAGTTGGGGTTAAGTTTCCCCACCGCGGCGGACCTCCCAGCCGCGTCGACCTTCTTGAGCACGAGATCTCCCTTCTCGAACTGCTTGACCCTGACGTGCTTGTCGAAGTACTTGGCCATCCGCCGCTTGACCTCTTCTTGGCGAATGGCTGCTAGGTCCCGAGCTTCTTCGATGAGGTCGAGGGAGAGCCGCAACTCCTCCTCGTTCTCGACTCTCCAATCTTCCTCTCCACTTGCGGCGGCCTTTACCCGTGGTGTCATAACCTCGAACTCTATGGGGATGACGGCCTCGCAGCCGTGAGAGAGCTTGAAAGGGGTCTCTCCTGTGGCGGTGCTGGGGGTAGTTCTTAGGGCCCACAGGACCGATGGAAGCTGTTCCACCCAATTGCCCTTCAGATTTCTCACCTTCTTCTTGAGCAGGTTCACGATGACCTTGTTTGCCGCCTCCACCTGCCCGTTGCTCCTGGGATGGTGAACGGATGCAAACCTGAGGTCTATCCCCAGCTGGCCATAGAAGCTGATGAATTCCTCGCTTGCGAACTGCGGACCATTATCCGTGACTATGGCCTGTGGAAGCCCATGTCGACAAATGATCTCCCCCCATACGAAGTTGCGGATTACCTGGGAGGTGACCTTAGCCAACGCCTTGACCTCCAACCACTTTGAGAAGTAGTCAATCATGACTAGGAGAAACCTCCTCTGCCCACTAGCCTGGGGGAAGGGTCCTACCAGGTCCATCCCCCATATGGCGAATGGCCAGGGCGCCGTGATACTCTTTAGCCTCTGAGCTGGCATGAGCTGAAGCGGGGCGAACATTTGACACTTCTGACACCTCTTGGCGAAGGCTGTCGCGTCTTTACTTAGGGTTGGCCAGAAGTACCCCTGCCTCATTATTCTTGCCTCCAACATCCTGCTCCCCGAGTGGCTGCCGCACTCGCCGGAGTGAACTTCTTCCAAGATCCTTGGGACCTCCTCCTCTGAAATGCATCGAGCCAGGAGGCCCGAGAGGGTCTTCCGATACAAGTCCCCCTCATGGAGCACGTAGTAGGCGGACTTATATCGGAAGCGCCTCTGGTCCGGAACCTCCTCCGGAAACTTTCCCGTTGCAAGGAAGGTGACGAAGGGATCCTTCCAGGAGGGTCGCTGCTCTACTTCCATGAGTTCTCCCTCCTTGATCGAAGGGCGGAATAGGTCTGTCAGGGTCCCCCCGGCTCGAGGACCGGATTTGGCCAACCGATCCGCCGGGGTGCTCTCCTCCCGAGGGACGTGCCGGATGGAGAAAGTTTTGAACGTTCCCACGAGACCTCTCACTTTGGCCAAGTACCTTATGAGCGCAGGTTCCCTCGTCTCGAACTCTCCCCTGATCTGAGAGGCTATTACCATCGAGTCGGTGAGGACCTCCACGTCATGGACTCCGAGCTCCTGGGTCAGCCGTAGACCGGCGATCACCGCCTCATACTCCGCCTGGTTGTTGGTGATTGGGAAGTGTATCACTAGTGTCTGCTCGATCTTCACTCCGTGGGGACTCTCCAACACCACCCCTCCTCCGAGAGAATTCTTGCCCGAAGCCCCGTCCACCAGCAGCTTCCACGGAACATGACGAGGGGCTCCATCTTCCTCCATCTCGGCCACATAATCTGCCATGAAATCAGCCACCACCTGCGCCTTCATGGATAGTCGAGGGACGAAGGTAATGTTGAATTCACTTAGCTCTATCGACCACTTTGCGAGCCTTCTCGAGTGCTCCACTCCTTCGAAGATCTGGCGGAGAGGGTGGTCCGTCACTACTTGAATTGAATGGGCCTGGAAGTATGTCCTGAGCTTCCTTGCTGCGACGACCAGAGCAAATGCCAACTTCTCCAAAATCGGGTATCTGAGCTCCGCTTCCCTCAGGACCCTGCTCACGTAGTAGACGGGCAGCTGCTTCTTTCCTTCCTCCCGAACCAGGACAGAGCTTACGGCCTCTGCCCCGACCCCGAGATATAGATATAGATCCTCCCCCTCTTTGGGACCTTGGAGTAGCGGAGCCTTGGTGAGTTGGCTCTTCAAGGCCAGGAAGGCCTCCTCGCATTCTTTTGTCCACTCAAACTTCTGGTTACCTCGTAATGTTTTGAAGAAGGGGGAGCATTTCTCCCCGGCTCGGGAGAGAAACCTGCTCAGCCCTGCGAGTCTTCCGGTCAAGCGCTGAACCTCCTTGGCGTTCCGCGGCGACCCCAGCTCCATTATGGCCTTAACCTTATCCGGGTTAGGTTCTACCCCCCAAGGGGTGAGAAGGTGCCCCAGGAATTTCCCCTTACTGGCCCCGAACACACACTTCAGGGGGTTCAAGCGCATCTTGTACCTGCGTAGGGTGGCGAAGGTCTCCTCGAGGTCCTGGATGTGAGAGTTCACGCACTTGCTCTTCACCATAAGGTCATCCACGTAGACCTCCAGGTTCCTTCCCCTTTGCTCCCTAAATACCCGGTCCATCATCTTCTGGTAGGTTGCTCCTGCATTTTTCAGCCTGAAGGGCATCATCTTATAGCAGTAGCATCCCTCCCTGGTGATGAACGAGACGTCTTTGACGTCCGGGGGGTGCATCCTGATCTGGTGATAACCTGAAAAAGCATCCAAAAAACTCATCACAGAAAAACCGACGGCTGAGTCAACCAGCGCGTCGATCCGAGGCAGGGGATAACAATCCTTAGGGCAGGCCTTGTTTAACAATGAAAAATCCACACACATACGCCAGCGGCCATCGGCCTTTTTTACCATTACAACGTTGGAGACCCAGCCTGGGTACTGGATCTCCGATACAAAACCTGCTTTGAGGAGCTTGGCCACCTCCCCGCGGATTGGTTCTTCGAGCTTGCTGGCGAAGGTCCTTCTCTTCTGCCGGATGGGGCGGGATCCTGGCTCGAGGTTGAGACGATGGCAAGCCACGTCCGCCTCGATGCCTGGCATATCAGCTGCGCTCCATGCGAAGACATCCACGTTCTTCTGGATGCACTCCAGCATCTTCACCCTGTCCTCCGGGCCGAGACCCCCGCTGATCCGCACCTCTTTCACTCTTCCCTCTTGGGTGATGACCTCCATCTCTACCACCTCTTCTGCCGCCTCGAGTCGGGTTGGCTCTTCCCATTGGCCCTTTGCTTCTCGCCCCTCCTCCCGGGCCTCTTCCTCTGCAGCTCCTTCCGCCTCCATCGGCTCGATCTCCTGCTCCTCCTGAGCGACCTCCATATTCTCCTCTCGGGCACCGCCCTCTTCCTCTACTCCTCTCTTTTCCACTTCTTCTCCTGGCCCCTCCGGCCTCGTCATCTCCTTATCCATCCTCTCAGCCTCCGCCATCCAAGAGATGGTGTTGACGGCAGTCACATAGCACTGCCTCGCCACCTTAGCATCTCCTCGGATCCGGACCTGGACTCCTCCACTATGGAACTTCAGGCACTGGTGGTACGATGAGGGCACGCACCGGAAAGCACTAATGAGAGGGCGTCCGAAGATAGCATTGTAGTTGCTCGGAGCGTCAACGATGACGAACCGACAGTTCCTTGGGACCCCTCCTAACGTCACTTGGAGACCCACGCCTCCCTCGACCTCCTTTCGCTCCCCTGAGAAACCAAACAGTGGTCCGTCGGAGGCCTGCACCCTCTTCTTCTCCACCTCCATCGCGTCGAAGGCCTTCTTGAAGATCACATTCACTGAGCTCCCGTTATCCACCAGGATCCGGGAGACCGTGAAATTTTCAATCGCCGTCTGGATCACCAGGGCGTCGCAGAATGGATCCTCATAGTCTGGCATGTCTTCCGAGGAGAAGGTGAGCTTCTCCGAGGGGGTGGGGTTTCGGAAGTCGACGCGACGTCCCTTCGGAACATCGACTGGAAGCTCCTCTTGCGAGAGGCCTCTATCTCAACCCCACTATGAATCACCCCGATTCCCCCCCTTGTTCCTACATCAGCCCGGTCTTCACACCTATCCTCTTCCCCTTCCGGGAACACCTCCTCAATCCTGATCGGCTGCTGCCGTGGCTGCCCTCTCTCCCTCATCTCCAGGAACTCGGGGCAGGTGGTTGTTGCGTGACCCTCTTCCTGATGAAAGTCACAGTAGGGCAACACCACCCTACCCCCTCTTCCCGCTCTTCCTCTTCCTCCTCTAGCTCCTCTAGCTCCTCCTCCTCCTCTTCCTCGGCCTACCGTCATGGCTTGCTCCCGCGGAGGAGGAGGGGGTCGGGGGCCCTGCCTCCACCCCGGGTTGACCCCCCCCCCTCTCCCTTCCTTGGTATCCTCCTTCCTGACCTCTCGTTGGTCCCTCCTGATTCCTCCACCCCAACCTGTTGTGGAGCTCCTGATACCTCCAATTCCGAGGTGGCCTCTCGAACCCCTGACCTCTGGGTTCCTCTCTCCTTCTTCCCTCTTGTTGCCTCACCTCAGGCTCGCCCATCTTCGTCAACCTTTTGTAGAACTCCGGGTTGGCCGCCTCCCCTTCTATCTCCTCTGTCGCTCGCTCCATCAACTCCTCAAAGGAGACCGGAGCCCTCCTCTTCAGGTCCATCTTGAAGAACCTGTCTCTCAATCCCACAATGAACGCCATTTTGAGGGCGAACCCTGGCACCTCCTGCACAAGGTGTATCTCTTCCTGGAACCTGTCCATGTAATGTGCCAGGGACTCCCCCTCCCTCTGCCTGATCTTGAAGAGAGCCTCCGCATCCTTCTTCCTCTTTTTTGACGTCGAGAATCGCAGCCGGAAGCTCCGACGTAGATCGTCGAACGCGTAGATGGAACCTACGGGAAGCTGGTGAAAGCAATCCCTTGCCTTCTCCTTCAGGGTGGTTGCGAAGAGCCGGCATTGGAATGCATCCGACATGGGAAGAATTGAGGTCATGTCCTCAAACCACTGCAGGTGCACGACCGGGTCCTCCTTTCCGGTGTAGTAGGACATCTCCGTCCCCCGGAACCCCTCTGGCACTGGAGCCGAGAGGATCATCTCGCAAAAGGGGCTCCCTTCCCCTGCTCGGCGAATGGTCCTCTCGCGCGGAGCCAACTCGCACACCTCAGCACTCGCCGGACTGCTGAACAGCTGCCGCCCCGGGAGATCTCGCGCACTTCCTTCTGCTGGCACCTCCTTTCCCAGCCGCTGCCCCGGAGCGTTCTCGCCGACCTGCTGGGGTGGAATGATGGGAACAGCTGGCGTCTCGCATTCACCCCTTGCCGCGAGAACTGTCTGCAGGACTTCTCGCTTGAATTTCTCGAACATCTCCAGCCACTCCCCTGTCGCTGGTGGCTGCGAGTGGCCCGAGTCAGAACCATTCCCTCCATCTCCTGTCATCGAGCCTAGCTTGGGATTTTCCTTCACTGGCTACGGTCCACGCTCACCGCACCAAAAATGTTGAAACCTGCAATAGGTCTCTTGAGTTCGGACCCACTGGGGGTGCAGCCGATGCTTACTTCTCCCTCACTAGACTCTCTTGACGGTGGATGTGAGAATAAGAAAAGACCCAAGGCTGAAGCGGGGAGGTCCCGCCACACACTCGGAAGATCTTAGAGAACTTCCCCTCCCAAACCAGAGCTCAACCGGGCACCTTGGAGGGCACTAGCAGCCGACCAAAAACTAGCCTGGAGGAGAGGATTCTCTCAAATCGGATCTCCTCCAAGGTGCCCTTAAGGGTCTATTTATAGATTTTTCTAGGCTGGTCTGCAAATAGCCTGAATCCGCCTTTTAACTTTACTAATCGCACCCCAAATTGGTCTGCTGATAGCCTAACTCCGCTGTTCTGAAGGGCTATTTGCAACCCACCAGGGGTATTATGGTCTTTTTCCCCTCAAAACCTTTGGGGCGAGTGGTCCGTGAGGGCACCACTCACCGATCTCCCGCTCAGCTGGGCGAGTGCCCATGCTACTGAGCGAGTGGTCCGTGAGGGCACCACTCGCCGAACTTCTTCTCGCCTGCAGCGTACCCCCACCAATCCGGGGATCTCTCCACCTTCCTTAGCCTGGGCGAATGATCTGGCTGACCCAGGTCTCGCCAGTTGGCTTGAGGGACCCACTCGGCGAATACGGGTTGTACAGACATGATTTACAGGCCATGAGCCCTTTATTATTGTACCTTTGTTATTTTTATTCAGTTATATCATGTGGACATTTATATTTCATGTTGATTATGTGGACTTGTCTTCTTTAATGCACTTTTCTTTGTGATCGATTTGGCCGGCAGGATCAACGTTTTGTAGTTGCGACCTTCTCGAGCGAGGGTGTCACCGCAAAGCGGCGGTTCTGGGCCTAAGACCCGATTGTTTGAAAAGAAAAAAAAATGGGGTCTTAAAGAATAAATGATAGATCACGATTATTTTAGAGAGTTGATATTAGCAATCCGAAATTGGCTATTCGCAGTCCATCGCTATTCGTAGTCCATAAATTTTATTTGTGGTCCAAAATTATATTTGCACCCCACTCCCAACCCAAATAAGTGAAACACTTTGTTGATTTATTAAGTACTAGAAGCCTAGAAAAACATCTTAAAAACTAAAACAATTTTAAAACCTAGCAGAAAGCAAGTTAAATGACATGCATAGAGGAATTAACTCTAAATCAAGTTAAATGACATGCAAACCTTCCTCTAAACAGAAAACTAACTACTTTTTTGAGATTTTCGCTCGATAATTTCCTTCTTTTTTGAAGGTGAATCTAAGAGGGCGAAAACGACGCGACCGATAGAACTACGACGAGGGTTTTGGCAACGGGAGAGAGATGGAGAGGAGGTTATTTGATGGGGTGCGATTAGCGAGAATTGGACTGCGAATATAATTAGGATTTTTACAATTTTTTGGGTGCGAATAGCAAAAATTGAACTACTAATATCAACTCTCTTATTTTACTATAAAACGAAGTGGTCGTCACGTCGCATACATAGGAGTGTATATGAACTCAGATCCATGGGAGTAAAGTGCCCCCCTGCTCTTTACGATAAAGTGCGGGCATCCAACGACTCGCGGGATGCCCACACATATCTCAAAGCGAGCTGAGATGTGCTCACTTTGAGATGTGTGCGGGCATCCACGCAAGCTGTTGGATGCCCGCACTTTAATGTAAAGTGTTATGTGAGTTCGGGGGAAGGCATGCGAGGTTGTTAAATCTTCAAATGTGCGACTCTTCGTGGGGGTGTGAATTGTCTTCGACCCGTTAACAAAAATCTATCTAAAAAACACAAAAATCCTAACACTCAATGCTTTAAGCGTACACCATAGGAACAAGCGTCTCCCCCGCGAAGCGTCGTCCAAGTCCTTTTCTCCGAACACTTTAAGATCATCTACTCCACTGCCGACTCCACCCTCTTCCACCGCCGCCGCCACCGAGTCAACCACTTCCAACCCATCTGATACTCAAGCAAGCACGGGATGTCGTCTGGGTGGACTAGTGGGTGGAAGAAGCTTGCCGGGAAGATGATGAGACGGGGGAGACGAAGGGGCAAGAGATGGGTGAAAATATGTCGGAGGCGGAGAGTTGGCCGGAAATATATATTGTGGGACAGTGGGAGGTATTACCGATTACGTACGCGCGGGAAGTTCATGCCACCGTCGATAGAAAAGAAAATGTTGGAGAACAGAGCAAACACGCCTCTGCTCTAAAATAGAGTATGCATGGCTTGTTTAAGGAGATGATGAACGCCCGACCTCACTTAAAAAAATTCATGCATTTTATGCTCAAAACTAGTTTATTTTCTTGATAGCGGTCATAACCTTTATCTTGCCAAACATATATTCTATGATAATGACATTTTTAGCCAAACTCACCGGAGCAAATAAGCCGCCTCAAATGAAACCCAGGAGTTGGCGAACACAGTAGGAGGTGATGCTAACTCCAGGGTGTGCGAACTCGACTGAGTTAGAAGTGCTTGGGCGAGCTTGAGGGAAACTGGAAAACTCAGCAGAGTCGAGAAGAAGGATCCCTAGTTGTAATTGGGACGAAAGAGAAGAAAGAAGGCCTGTGAAAGAAGTAGCGAGAAGAAGTTGCAAGACGTGTGAAGCGGGGAGCTTGGCAGAAAGTGTGAACTCAAAAAGGAGAAAATAAAATGAATTTTTTATTTGATGTGATGATAACACGTAGATGTGAAAAAAAAAAATTTTGTGTTAATTTTTATAACCAAAATACATATATCAGTCCCTAACTCTTACTCTTTTTAAGATTTCAGTCACAAGCAGATTTTGTTTGAAGATTTCAGTCCTTGACTTTTTGCAGTCCCAAAAATTCTCTCCCGTAAACTCAGTTAACTCTTTCCTTGGCTTGACAGAGAAAATGGCGGAAATTGGAAAAGGTGGGATTTTAGTGCAGCCACCGAAGTCAACCTTGTCTATCGAAGCATATTAATATAGCACCGCAAATCTCCAGAACTAGAACAAAGCCCACTAGAATCTCCAAGGAAGTGCAGTAGCTAGATAGAAAAGGTATAAGTAAAATTAAGGAGATGGAAGACAACCTCCTCATCAACGGTTTAGGACTGAAACCTCCGCAGCATCCTCGCCCCAGCACTCCTCGACCCACACAGTCCTGGCGGCTCTGCGCCACCGCTGACGCCTCCTTATTGTTGCTCCTTAACGATTTTCTCAGAAGGAAAGAGTTAACGGAGACTTAACGGGAGAGAGATTTTGGGACTTCATGTTAGAAATATTATTATAAAATATTTAATTTATAATATTTTGGAGCTTGTTTGGTGTTTGATGCACTACTAGAAAAATAATTTTTAACTACACATTTTTTTGCTAAGGTTCAAAAACCGTGGCAAATACATTAGTTTTAGCCAGAGTTACAAAACCGTGGCTAATACTTAAGTATTAGCCACGAGCCCACGACAAATAAAAAACGTGACTAATACATAAGTATTAGTCACGACAAGCAAAAAGGAAAGGACGAACATTTAGTCTCACCATCCTTATCTCATCTCATCTTTGTGAGTATATAAAGGAAAACACTCATTCTTATTTGTTCAAAGGAACATAAGGAGAAACTATGAACCACACGCGCGCACGCACGCGTGCACCAGACCAGATTTGGGTTTTGGGATTGGGGATTCGGGATTCGGGATACGAATAGAAGTCCAAGCTGCTTCTTATAGAAGCCCAAGAAACTTGGAATTGCGTCGATATGAAATCGCCACATCTTTTTCTCGACTCGACTTGCGTTGATAATAACTCGACGCAACGTCGAGTCGCATCGATATGATCAAGGTCTCGACGCAACGTCGTGTAGCCTCGATACGATCTCGACACAACGTCGAAATGAATTCGACGACACCTCTATCGTTTTGCGTTTTTCTTCGCAGTTATTATGCGCTTCTTTTACGCGTTTTCTCGCCATTACTGTTATACATTGGAAATCCAACGTTTATCTGCACAATTAAATCTTACCAATTATAACTGCCGAAATTATTACGGTTTATTTCATGCTATTTTTCGAGACTACTATATTAGGAGATTTTCTTAATCGTATAGATAATTTATCGAAACTACTTCTTTATGTTCGTTCTTGCGACCATTATTCGATACTTTGCTTTCTTGACGTTTGCTTCATCAAGTGGGAGTTCGTGTGCTCTGTGCTTCTTCGATGTTTGCACACATCAGAGTTTTCAGGATCTAGCTGGGTGTTGTACCTTGGAGGAGTGAACATCGGTTGAAAACCCTGTCGGAGGGTGGTGCAACTTCTTTAGGGCAGTAACTACACGCCTTACCCAAGCTCGATTCTAAACTATATATATTATGTTCTGATTCCATTTATTTCTCACCCATATATTTTAAACTCTTGTTAAGCTCTTGTTTTTACAAATTTGAAGTTTTCATTAGAATTGTGTTATTTAAGATCTGTAATTCTATTATAAGGGTCCGTTCGTTTGAACGAAATTGGCTTTCCGAAATTGGCATTGCCGATTAGAAATCCAATTCTAATGTTCGACGCAACAAAATTTATGCGGATATTGACTTTCATGTGAAAACTCATGGCTTTGACTATGAACTAAAAAAATCAAATCGTCAATTCTTACCTCCGCCCATGCTTTTCGTCGGGCGCGCGATTTTCGCCGGGTGCGCGCTTTTCGCCGGGCGCGCTTTTCGCCCCGCCGCACTTTTTCGACGCGCGAGTTTTTTGACCGAACGCGCGTTTTTCGCTTTGGCACTCATTTTTCGCTAGGGAGCGTGTTTTTTGTGGGGCGCGCATTTTTCGCGTTGAAGCACGTTTTTCATGCGGGAACATGGTTTTTGCCCGTGCGCACATTTTTCGCCAAACCGTATTTATTTCAGCCCGGGCGCTCGTATTTTACTCTGACGCACATTTTTCTCCTAACATCGCATTTTTTGCCCGAGCCGCAAGACGTCCTGGGCCGAAAAACACCAGCTCGGGCAAAAATGTGCGTCAGTGAAAAAAATGTGTGCACGGGCAAAAAATGGACGTCCAGACAAAAAGTGTTTTTATGTGCCAAAAAATGCTCTTCCAACCAAAGAACTCACGATCGGGCGAAAAATGCGATCATGGGCCAAAAAACACACACCTTGGCGAAAAACACGCGTCTTGGAGAAAAATGCGCGCCCGGGAAAAATATGCGCACCTGGGCGAAAAAATTGCTCTTGGGCGAAGAACGCGCGTCTTAAAACATATTATGCAATTTAATGCGTTCGACGTTGACACCTATTTTGAGTTTTATAAAATTATTGTATAATGTCAATTCCAATACCAATTTCATCATTCAGCCGAACAACTTTTGTGTCTCAATTCCAATTCTGTTGACTGAATTCAATCTTACAGTCGAAAAATAAAATTGGAATTCTGTATAGAGCTAATTCATGTAGATATTGGTTTTCGTCGAAAAACAAATTCCAAAAAGCCAATTCCATTCAAACGAACGGACTCTAACGGTGTGTTCGGTTTGAAGGAAATGGACTTTAGATTTTGGTTTTGGTTTAAGTAAAGCAAAAATGGCGTTCGGTTCGCAAGTTTTGTGGGTTGGTTATGGAATTGAGCAAAACCTGCGGTTTTCATATAAGCATAACCCGAATTCTTGTCCAAAACCTAAATTATTGGTCGCAGGTTTTCGGTTCTCTCGCTGCCGCTTCCGTAGACGGAACTTCCGCTCACCGCCGCTCGTGATCTCACCGCTCCCCGCGCGTCCTGCTTCTCCGGCGACCGCAGTAGGTAAACTCCTATTCTCTCTGTCGTCCTCTTCCTTTTTTCCGCCGCTGCACATTGAAGCCAACCTTGTTAAGGGTGCGTTCGGTAGGGGTTTTGTCTTCTCCTTCGCCGACCTTGTTCTTCTCTGCACTTCAGATTATTGCATAAAAACCCTACCGAACGCATTCAATCCGGAACGCATTCAGTCATAATGAGGTGCAGAGAAGAACTTCAGATTATTGCCTAAAGATATTCTCTTTTATGAAAAATAAATCGAGTTTCATTGGTTACCCTTCTGATAATAATAATGTGGATGATTGTGTATAATCTGGAGTGTCGTGAGTTAATTTGGGTATGTTTATAGGGTTTTGTGTGTGTGTGTGTGTGTTTATGCTAATCCTGTGAATGAATTACATCCTGCATCCGAACAATAAAATTGCTCAATTCCAATCCCTGTAGCTCAAAACCTTCCTGCAGCCGAACAACATTTTTGGAATTCAGGCAAAACCAAAACCTACTGGTTTTTGGTTTTACTGAATTCCAATTCTTTAAAACCAAAACCCGCGATCCGAACGAACCCTAAGAGTTTTTCAAAATTCGAAAATTATATATTAAAATAAGAATATATAAAAAATATTCCAACAATTTAAAGAAGTTGTAGATAACATAATATATTTTCTTGAGAAAGGCAGTGTCGAGCTATCATCACACAAACTGCTTAGTACTAGTGAGAGTCCGTCATTGGGTATTCCTTGGGAAGTTCAAGAATAACAAGATAAATAAAATCAAATAATTAAAATGATTATATATGTTTTTTTATTTATATGCATTGTTATTTACTGTATGTATTTTAAATTTCAGAATTCTGAAATGACTTCTAGATCTGTTGATTCTGTCGGGATTAAACATGAAAAATTTAATGGAATGGTTTTCGTCGCCTGCAAGCACAAGTAGAATATTGGCTTAACACCTTAAGACTTTTATTTGCTATTTTTGACACTACTGATGTAGAATCCGAAAACCCCAGCGCTGCAACTGCAGTTGCCTCCTCCCTTCCTTCGTCTTCATCTTCCAGTGCAAATACCACTAGAACTTATGTTAAACGTATTCCCTATAGAGATCCGGTAGATATAAAATATCATTGTCGCAACCGAATCCTTAGTGCCTTGTCCGACAGCCTATACAATGTTTCCCTAAATATCGTACGACTAAGGATTTGTGGCATGCTCTTGAAACACGCTATAACATTGATAATGCACGTATAAAATATTACAAGGTTTTTAACCTACACAAATTCAAGATTGATGTCTCCAAGCTTATCAACTCTCAACTCCATCAATTTGACGAGATGCTGTCCAAGATCCGAGCTAATGACTCAATTTTATCTGAAAATTATTTAGTGGGATGTCTTATTGATGCTCTTCCTTATTCTTGGTCCGACTTTGGTACTAGACCGAGGCATGACCAACCCAACCTTATGTTTAAATGCAAAATGTTATCCGCATAGAAGAGGAACATAAGTCTAAAAGTTCTAAAAACCCCAAAGACCATGCACCTAAAGTAAATCTCACTAAATCTCATGACAATCATTCCTCTCACCATTACTTTGAAGGTAAGGGCATGATCCATAAGAAACCTTTCCGTCCAGGTTCCCGCCATCAGAAACCTAATCATCCCAAACCTGGTCCTTCAAACCAAAACCTAGGCAAAGGGAAATGATGTTTCATCTGCGGCCGGAAAAATCATCTGTCTACCAATTGCTTCTACAAGAAGATAGAACCCGTGATTGACAAGTCTCGTGGTTACAAGTCTCGGGCCAACATGATCCAAGCACCGAATCAACCTATCTTCAGGTTAGATTATTCTCCTAGTTTTCTTCTCACTTGTTCAACAGATTGGTGACTTGATTCTGAAGCAATTGTTCATACCTTTTTTGATCGTTCTTGTTTTGCCACCTTTCAGGACATCAGTGGAGGAAGCGTGATCTTAGATGATGCTTCTTCGACACAAATTCTTGATCGCGGGCGAGTGGATCTTAGATTGACATCCGAGAAGATATTAGCCTTGCATAATGTGCATTATGTGCCGAGAGTTAGAAAGAATCTAATGAGCGGATCCTTGCTGGTTAAAAAAGGTTATAAAGTTGTTCTAAAATCAAATAAAGTTGTAATAACATTAAATGATATATTGGTATAAGATATATTTGTGATGGTTTATTCAAATTGAATATTGCTCATGATTTAGAAGTGAATCAAATTTCATCTTCTATTATTCTGAGTTCATCTTCTGATTTTTGGCATGCTAGACCAGGGCATGTGAATTCAGATTGTATGAAAAGAATGATATCTTTAAATTTAACTCTTAAATTTAATATTGCACCATGTGCTAGGGTGTGAAATATGCGTGCAATCTAAGTTTTTCTAAAAAAAACTTTTAAATTAGTTGAAAGAACTTCAAACCTTTTGAGTTGATTCACTCGGATGTGTGTGACTCAAACCGCCAACCCACTAGAGATAGAAATAAATATTTTGTATCTTTTAATTATGATTTCAACAAATGAAATATTTTACGATTTTAAGATTTTCAAAGCTGAAGTAGAAAATCAATTATGATCATCAATTAAAATTCTTAGATCCGACCGCGGTGGAGAATAAACTTCGAATGAACTAACCCAGTTTTACCAAGAACATAGGGTTATTCATCAAGTGACTGCTCAATATTCTCCTCAATCAATTGATGAACATGGTCAATGTCATGTTAGCCGAGTTCGGTGCTCCAAAAAATCTTTGGGGAGAAGCGTTGCTCACCTCCTTTTTCATTCTTAATAGAATTCCTTCAAAACATGATGATAAAACTCCTTTTGAATTATTTAAATTAAGGAAACCTAATCTCGTTATTCTTCGAGTGTGGAGGTGTTTGTTAAAGTAGCAATCTCTGAACCGAAGAGAAAGAAAATATGACCTAAAACATTGGACTCCATTTTTATAGGTTATGCTTCCGATAGTAGTGCTAATAGGTTTCTTATTACAAATTCTCTAATTAGTGAAATATCAAATAACACTATTATAGATGCTAGAGATGTCGTTTATTTTGAAGATAAATTCTCATATAAATTAGACAACTTATCTCAATCATCTTCTAGCTCAATTCATTCTTCATATGATATAGATCCATTAGAAATTGATTATCCTAGAAGAAGCAAAATAGTTAGAGCCGAAAGAACTATTGAGGAATACTACTTCACCTATCTAGTTGAAGGAGATCCTAATTCGTATGAGAAAGCTATAGCCTCATCTGATTGTCCTTTGTAGAAAGAAGCTATAAATTCAGAAATTAATTCTATTCTAAAAAATAAAACTTGTATTCTAACCGATCTTCCTTTCAGTGCCAAAGTTATAGGTTGTAGATAGATCTTTAGGAAGAAATTATATCCACACGGCCACATAGAAAAATACAAGGCTCGTCTTGTTGCTAAAGGTATGTTCAAAAACAAGAGATAAATTATTTGGATACCTATGCTCCCGTAGCTAGGATTATATTATTCGCGTTCTAGTAGCCTTAACATCGATTTATAAATTAATTATTCATCAAATGGATGCTAAAACTGTTTTTTTACATGAGGACTTAGATGAAGAAGTTTATATGACTCAACCCAAATGTTTTGAGTTAAAGGCTAAGAAACCATGGTTTGCAAACTAATTAAATCTCTTTATGGATTAAAACAAGTACCTAAACAATGACATCAAAAATTTAATTATGTAGTCTTATCATTTGTGTTGGAACCCGGATACCGGTCCAACTTGTTCGAGACTTGGGGAGTAGCTTGAGTTACTTCTCTCTTCGTCGGATCCCTAGATCTAAGTATTCTGAGCTAAGAACTGACCCTCACCGGTTGGTAGGTAGCTCCCTAAGAATGACCCACTGGCTGCAGCGAGGAGGTCCCGCCACTAACCCAGAAATCTCACTTGATTTCCCCTCCCAAAAACCAGAAGCTGAGCCTGTCTCAGACAGCACAAGGAAGAAATCACAGACTCTCACAGGGGGGTGGATCTGTGCTGATCTGAGACATAATGAGTCATATTTATAGGGAAAGACTTCCCAGGGGTAGAATGGTCTGGATGACCTCCGGATAGCGTAACTCCGCCTTACTATTTTGCTAAACGCACTCCAAATTGGTCTGCAGGTAGCCAGACTCCGCTGTCCCGAAGGGCTATAGGCAGACCACCAGGGGTGCCCGGATGATTCTATTCCACAGAATCTGACTCTACTCGCCGAGGGAGGCACCAGCCTACTCGCCAGGCCTCCTGGCTCTACTCGCCGAGAGAGGTACCGGCCTACTCGCCAGGCCTCCTGGCTCTACTCGCCGAGAGAGGCACCGGCCTACTCGCCAGGCCTCCTGGCTCTACTCGCCGAGAGAGGCACCGGCCTACTCGCCAGGTACCTTCGGCTCTACTCGCCGAATACACCCCGGCCTACTCGCCGAATATGGGTTGTACACAATCCCCGCTCTTTGCGAGCTCGCTAGAGGTCAGAAAGAAGAGTCCAACCCCTTATTCGGTGGAACTGCGAGCCCATGAGCTCTTCCTCTATAAATAGAGTGGGGGTATGCCTTTCATCCCATGTGCCGAAATGTCTTCCAAGGGGGGGGTCTTCTGCAGCCACCGACCGGGGGCTCGTTGATGACGAGCCTGAGGCTGCAGCCGTCATGGACATCATTGGAGAGTTCTTGACGCCTCGCCCTCCTGGCTCCGCGAGGAAGAAGAAGTCCAAGCGGAAGAGAGTCGACCTGGAGCTACGCGAGAGATCTTCCACAGATCCGGAGTCCACGGCGAGGTGCGGACCCTTGCTTGGGAAAGTGACGACCTCGCCTATTCGTGAAGAGCTCGTTGCTGACTCATCTCGCCAGCAAGGAGAGGGCGAGGTCGGCATCACAACAGGTGGGCTCGAGGAGGCGAGATTGCCTCCAGCGGATCAGGGCGCCCCGCTATTTCCTCCAGTTCGTCCAACTACGACACCTGGTAAGGGCCCTATCTTCTCGCCCCACTAGGCTGAATTGGTACTGACCTTTTGTTACCTGCAGTGCTTCCTAGCCGCCCGATTCAACCTGACCAATTCGGCGCGACGCTGTCGATGGGTCATGGGACCGCGTCCTCCTCGGCCCCTGGGCAGATTTTGACCCTCCTTCCTCCTCCCTTGCAGTCTCCTCCTCAGCAGTCTGAGGTAGGCCAGCCGACCCGCCCAACTACCAGGGGGAAATCCTTGATGATGGGGCCTTTATCCGGGGGGACCGGTGTGGTTCTCCACTTGTTTGCCTCTACTGGGAGGTTGCGGGCAGATCCACCTCATCACCCGGAAGGGAACAACACTTACGGGGGTACTCGTCTTGCTTACCTTGTCACCTTCTCCTTTTCTGTCGCTTACTCTTGTCATTTACCTCCTTTCAGATAGTCGGAGGTCTCCCCCTTCCAGTCGTCCGCCATCGACGAACTCACTGCCGGGGTCGCCACCGCATGTGGCGTCTACTCCCTTGAGGGAGCTACTCGCGGACCCGCCGGGCTTTAACGAGGGGTCGTGGGCTCGTTTGATTGCTGTCCTTCGAGCTCATGATTCTTTCTGATGTCTACGCCGCCCGCCGAGGTGAATGCGCGATTGGTTGACCTCGGGGACCGCTTCTCTGAAGTGGAGGAGTTTCAACAGCATGTGCAGGGCGAAAACGGCCTCTTTGACAGGATGACTGACCTGATGACGAGGTTGTACGAGGTGGAGACTCGACAGCAAGCTACCGGAGATTCTAAAGGTAACCCGCTGCTGATATGGGACCACGACGCGAACAGGGTCCTGGTGAGTTCGCTCCTCCCCTCCTGGGAGGATTTCGAGGAGGTAGGCGAGCAGGCGTATAACCTGCTCTACGGGTTATATGGTCGAGAAGACGCCGAAGTTCTCGCGGAGGCACCCATTCGCGAGCTAGCCAACCTCACCAGCCGCTCCGCTCTCCGCACCGCTGAGCTGGCTCACCAGACTGCGCGGCGGGGGCTTCAATCGAATAGGCGACTCCGCGAACTGGGCGCCACCTATAAAGAGCTGGAGGAGAAGCTGGCGGCAATGGCGGAGGAACTCGCCGGGTCCAAGGCTAAGGAGGTCGTTCCCCCCGAGGTGAGTGTCCTTGTTCATTTACTTCTTACTCGCTAGCCGACGCTATTGTTTGACTTTCGCTAATGCAGGAGTCCACCGTTGCGCTGGTGACGCGGGTCTCTGAGCTGGAGGAGCAGCTGGTCGCCTCGCAGCGGGAAGCCAACTACCTAGGGACTCGCCTTGCCGAGGCGGAATCGGAGATAGCTGAGCTCCGGCATCCCAGCAGAGGGGAGTCGTCCACAGCTCCGCAGCTCCTTCACTTCACCCCGGCTCAGGTCGCCGAGACGCGCAGGCAGCTGGCCATCAAGACGGCGGTGTTTACACGGGAGCGACTCCGACGACGATTTCTTCTTACTGCGGAGGGGGCCACAGTTGATCTCGCGGACCTTCTCCCGGAACTGTATCGCGAGGCGGTGAGCCCCATCCCGGCGAGAACTCTAAGTGACGGCTCATCTGGCGAATCGGAAGAGGGTGACAAGGGCGAATAGCTCGTTTTTATGTTTTGTAATCCCTGTAATAATACTCTCTTGGGAATATTCTCGGTGTACCCGCCATTTCTATTTGACAGGATGGGCGTGCTTGCCGTATTTTAATCCGCTCGATCTTTCCTCTTCCTTTGCCGCAAATCTCGTCTGACGTGCTCGTTATTATCGTTTATTACCTTCCTTATATATTTTTTGCGAGGTGTTTGCCTATGTGGCGTACTCGCGCCTGGGGGATACTCGCTCGTGGCGAGGGCTCATGCGAGAGCCCTCCTCGCCTTGGTCAGGCGCCCGTTTACTTATGCCTTTTCGGAGTGTGAGGCGGTTGGGGCGCACTTCTCCCCCTGTTAGGGCTTTTCGCGAGATGATTGACGAATAGATGAGTAATTTCGCTATCTGCGAGTCTGGGAGGTTTTTATGATACTCGTCTCGCCTCCCCTTCCCTTATGAGATCGCTTTTTTAGAGTTGACACTCGTTAGGGTCTGCGGCTCACCCGAGGGGGCAAGTAGCCAGCCTGCAGGGGAGGAGCCCAGTGCTACGGCCTGGTCTACGGCAACAACACATCTCGAGGACTTAGAACTCACTTGAGGGGGCAAGTAGCCAGCCTGCAGGGGAGGAGCCCAGTGCTATGGCCTGGTCTACGGCAACAACACATCTCGAGGGCTTATAACTCACTCGAGGGGGCAAGTAGCCAGCCTGCAGGGGAGGAGCCCAGTGCTACGGCCCGGTCTACGACAACAACACATCTCGAGGACTTAGAACTCACTCGAGGGGGCAAGTAGCCAGCCTGCAGGGGAGGAGCCCAGTGCTACGACCTGGTCTACGGCAACAACACATCTCGAGGACTTAGAACTCACTCGAGGGGGCAAGTAGCCAGCCTGCAGGGGAGGAGCCTAGTGCTACGGCCTGATCTACGTCAACAACACATCTTGAGGACTTAGAACTCACTCGAGGGGGCAAGTAGCCAGCCTGCAGGGGAGGAGCCCAGTGCTACGGTCTGGTCTACGGCAACAACACATCTCGAGGACTTAGAACTCACTCGAGGGGGCAAGTAGCCAGCCTGCAGGGGAGGAGCCCAGTGCTACGGCCTGGTCTACGACAACAACACATCTCGAGGACTTAGAACTCATTGCTCGATGTCTGTCGCCTAGGTGGCGAGACGTTGCGAGTTTGCCATGGAAAGCGTTATTATTTTTAAGCATAACAAAAATAAACTAAGTATTACATTAATGCTAGCTAGGAGTAGAAATGCTTCAATTCGTCTCCACTCCAAGTGTTTCCTAGGAGTTCTCCCTCAACGTTCTGCAGGCGGTACCCGCCGGTTCTTAACACCTCGAACACAATGTAGGGGCCTTCCCAATTGGGATGAAGTTTACCCACCACGGCGGATCTTCCTGCGGCGTCCACCTTCTTGACAACCAGGTCTCCCTTGGTGAACTGCTTGACTCGGACCTGCTTGTCAAAATGCTTTGCCATCCTTCGCTTGATCTCTTCCTGTCGGATCGTGGCCTGGTCGCGAAGTTCCTCCACGAAATCCAAGGCGAGTCGCTGCGCCCCTTCGTTCTCGAGTCTCCACCCTTCATCCCCGTCTTCTGCCGCCATCACCCTGGGACTCCGGACTTCGAACTCTATCGGGATGAGAGCCTCCGAGCCGTGTGATAGCTTGAATGGTGTTTCGCCGGTTGCCGTGGTGGGGGTAGTCCTCAGGGCCCAGAGGACCGAGGGGAGCTGCTCCACCCAATTTCCCTTCAGGTTTTCCACCTTCTTCTTGAGCAGGTTGAGGATAACTTTGTTGGCTGCTTCAACCTGACCGTTGCTTCACGAGTGATGAACTGAGGCGAAGCGGAGATCGATGTCAAGTTGACTACAGAAATCGGTGAGCTCAAGGCTTGTGAATTGCAGACCGTTATCGGTGATGATGGCGAGGGGTAGACCATGTCTACACACGATCTCCCCCCAAATGAAGTTCTTCACCACTAGGGAGGTCGTTTTTGCTAGGGCCTTCACCTCCATCCACTTGGAGAAATAATCGATCATCACCAGGAGATATCTCCTTTGCCCACTTGCCGGGGGGAATGGTCCCACCAGATCCATCCCCCAAATGGCGAAGGGCCAGGGGGCGGTGATTGACCGGAGACGCTGGGCTGGCTGTAACTGGAGCGGAGCGTAGAGTTGGCACTTTGAGCATCTCTTCGCGAACTCCTCCGTGTCCTTCCTGATGGTGGGCCAAAAGTATCCCGCTCGGAGTACTCTCTTATCCAGGGTTCGGCTTCCCGAATGACTGCCGCACTCGCCTGTGTGAATCTCCTCCAAGACCCGGGAGGCCTCCTCCTCGGACAGGCACCTGGCCAAGGGACCGGATAGAGTCTTCCTGTAGAGTACCCCGTCAGTTAGTAAATAATAAGCGGACTTGTACCTGAACCGCCTCTTGTCCTGAACCTCCGCAGACAAGCATCCTGTGGTTAAGAAGGTGACCAGGGGGTTCATCCACGAAGTGGGTTGGTCGATGTCCATCACCTCTCCCTCCTCGATCGAAGGCCGAAACAACTCGGTGATTGTTCCTCCGACCAAGGGGCCATATTTGGCCAGTCGATCTGCTCGGGTGTTCTCCTCCCTTGGCACATGTTGTATGGAGAAGGACTTGAAGGCGCCCACCAAGTCTTTGACTTTTACCAGATAGCGCTGCAGTACCGGCTCTCTTGCCTCAAACTCCCCTTGGATCTCGGAGGTGACCACCAGTGAGTCGGAGTGGACTCTGATGTCGTGGATCCCCAACTCCCGGGCCAGGCGTAGTCCTGCGATTACGGCCTCATACTCTGCCTGATTGTTGGTGACGGGGAAGTGAATGCTGACGGCCTGCTCAATTCTAGTGCCCTGAGGGCTGATCAGAATGATGTCTCCTCCACATGAATTCTTTCCCGACGCTCCATCCACGAACACTTCCCAAGCCACCTGTCAGGGTGTCTCCTCCTCGCCTACTTCTGCGGTATAGTCAGCTAGGAAGTCTGCCACCGCTTGGGCCTTCATGGCTAGTCGGGGCAGGTAGGTGACGTCGAACTCGCTAAGTTCTACTGACCGTTTCGCCATCCTGCCGGAATGCTCTACTCCCTCCAGGACACTGCGGAGAGGGTGATCGGTCAGTACCTTGATTGGGTGGGTCTGAAAGTAAGGTCAGAGTCTCCGTGCCGATACAATCAAGGCAAACGCCAATTTTTCCAGGATGGGGTACCGCAGTTCTGCCTTCCGCAGGACCCAACTAACGTAGTAAATGGGGAGCTGACGTTTCCCCTCCTCGCGGACCAAGACCGAGCTTACCGCTTCCGACCCCACCCCTACGTATAGGAAGAGGGCTTCTCCCTCCCTAGGCCCTTGCAACAGAGGAACCTGGGCCAACTGGAGTTTTAGGCTTTCGAAGGCTCCCTAACACTCCGCCGACCATTCGAACTTCTTATTGTCTCAGAGAGTTTTGAAGAAAGGTGAGCACTTCTCTCCTGCCCTAGATAGGAACCTACTCAGCCCTGCTAGGCGACCTGTCATGCGCTGAACTTCCTTGACGTTCCTGGGCGCTTCCATCTCCATAATTACCTTCACCCTGTCTGGGTTCGGTTCCACTCCGGCCGGAGTCAAGAGGTGTCCCAAGAACTTCCCCTTTCCAGCCCCGAACACGCACTTGGCTGGATTCAATCTCATCTTGTACTTCCGCAGTGTGGCGAAGGTCTCCTCCAGCATGTCTCCAGGCCGGCCGGCAAGGCGGAGCCTGGAACCTCCTCTCCTAATCTCGCTGATCCCTGTTCTCCCGGGACCCTCCCTCTTCTCGCCTTCTCGGCTCACCTCTCTTCTTGGACTCGCTCCGGCCGCTCTCATCTCCTTCCTTCTCCCCTCCCTCCAATCTAGCTAACTTGGCCACAAACTCCAGGCTGGTTGCCTCCCCTGCGATTTGCCTTTCGGCCCGATCGACTAGCTCCTCGAACGATAGGGGGGGTGGGTTGCTGGTGATCTCCATCTTGAAAAACCCTGGCTGCAACCCCAGCCTGAATGCCAAGATCAGGGTGTGCCCAGGGACCTCCTGGACTAGGAGGATCTCCTCTTGAAAGCGATCCAGATATGACCCGAGCATCTCCTGGGGTCTTTGCTTGACAAGGAAGAGATCTTTTGAACCCTTCCTCCTCTTCTTGGAAGTAGAGAAGCGGAGCAGATAACTCTTGCGCAGGTCATCGAATCCGTAGACGCTCTCCGCGGGTAACTGGTGGAACCAGTCTCGGGCTTTCTCCTGGAAGGTTATGGCGAACAACCGACATTTGAAGGGGTCCGTCATTGGCTTGATGGAGACCATATCTTCAAACCATTGCAGATGTTTGACGGGATCCTCTTTTCCGGAGTAGAAACACATGGCGGGCTCTGTGAACCCTGCAGGAATGGGGGCAGACAACACCAACTCGCAGAACGGACTGCGCGGGGCGAGCTGGCGAAGGGGACGAACTTGGTCGTACCCGCCCTCTGACTGGCGAGTCTCCGTTGGGCTTGCGAAGAGCACTCGCGCGTGGAGCGGCTGGTCTTCCTCCCCTAGGAGCGCCTCCTTACCGAGGCGCTGACTTGGTCCCGCCTCCGCGGGCGAGGCGGGTGCGACAGGGGGGGATACTCCCACCTCGGAGCGAGGTGTGAGTAACCTCCGGATGGTATCCTCCATCGCCTTCATCCCCTGCTCGAAGACACTCTTGGTCACGAACTCGCCCAAAGGCGGCGAGTTCCCCTGGCCGGTTCCCAGCTCGTCACGTTCAGTCATGGGATCGTCAGATGAGATTTTCTTCTCTTGCTACAGTCCACGCTCACCGCACCAAAAATGTTGGAACCCGGATACCGGTCCAACTTGTTCGAGACTTGGGGAGTAGCTTGAGTTACTTCTCTCTTCGTCGGATCCCTAGATCTAAGTATTCTGAGCTAAGAACTGACCCTCACCTGTTGGTAGGTAGCTCCCTAAGAATGACCCACTGGCTGCAGCGAGGAGGTCCCGCCACTAACCCGGAAATCTCACTTGATTTCCCCTCCCAAAAACCAGAAGCTGAGCCTGTCTCAGACAGCACAAGGAAGAAAGCACAGGCTCTCACAGGGGGAGGGGTGGATCTTTGCTGATCTGAGACATAATGAGTCCTATTTATAGGGAAAGACTTCCCAGGGGTAGAATGGTCCGGATGACCTGCGGATAGCGTAACTCCGCCTTACTATTTTGCTAAACGCACTCCAAATTGGTCTGCAGGTAGCCAGACTCCGCTGTCCCGAAGGGCTATAGGCAGACCACCAGGGGTGCCTGGATGATTATATTCCCCAGAATCTAACTCTACTTGTCGAGGGAGGCACCGGCCTACTCGCCAGGCCTCCTGGCTCTACTCGCCGAGAGAGGTACCGACCTACTCGCCAGGCCTCCTGGCTCTACTCGCCGAGAGAGGCACCGGCCTACTCGCCAGGTACCTTCGGCTCTACTCGCTGAATACACCCGGCCTACTCGCCGAATATGGGTTGTACAATTTGGATTTATATCTAATGAATATGACAAATGCATTTATGCAAAACAAGATGGAAATGAAACCGTCTTTCTATATCTTTGTGTAGATGATATTTTAATTTTTGAAACGTCAGATAAAATTAGTAATAATATTAAAAATAATTTAACATTTAAATTTGATATGAAAGATTTATGAGAAGTTAATGCCATTTTGGAAATGAAATTAGCTAAATTCTAGTGTATCATTGTCTTTTTCTCACTCGATTGAGAAAATGCTACATAAATTCAATTTATATGATTCCGCACATGCATCTACTTCTTATGACGCTAGCATAAAACTTTGTAAAAATATTAGAGATCCTGTTGACCAACATTGATATGCACAAATGATAGGATCACTCGTATACATTGATAATCGCTCTAGACCCAATATTTCATATGTTGTAGGCAGACTTAGTAGATATACTAGTAATCCAAGTGATGATCATTGGATAACATTAACTAGAATTTTCAAATTCCTTTGCGGAACTTTAGATTATAGCCTAGTATATACAGGTTTTCTCGAAGTACTTGAAGGTTATTCAGATGCCAATTGGGTAATTGATTCCTTAGACGTTAAGTCTACAACAGGTTATGTTTTCCTCCTTGGAGGAGCCGCAATTTCATGGGCTTCTACAAAAAAAACTGTGATATCAAGAAGCACCGTGGAATCAGAGCTTATAACTTTAGACACTACATGTGCCAAAGCCGAATGACTTAAATTTACTTTCTGAAATTCCTTTAGTTGGAAAACCAATACATGCTATTTCTTGCATAGTGATAATAAAATTGTGATTGATTTAACTGCTTCAAATAGTACTAATGCTAAAATGAACAAGTTCATGAGAATCAAGTACAAGTCTGTGAAGCAAAGGAAAGAAGAAGTGATATCACTCAATTATGTAAAATCAGAATTGAATCTGATTGATAATCTTACCAAGGGATTGTCCTAAATGAAGATTTTGTTGTCATCGAGGGGAATGAGGCTTAAGCCCACATGATTTCTGCCAACAGTGGATACCGAACCCATGTGATTGGAGATCACATGGATTGAGTTCAATGTGATAGAAACGAAGTTGTTGATGTAGCGTAGTTGATAGCACAAATTTAAAAATTGAGAAAATATTCTTCCCATTCATATGATGTTGTGCTCTACGTAATAGTTTAAGGTGAACTTAAATTTTTTAATGGTTGCCAAAAACATATATCTTTGCGAGATATTAGTTACGCAATATCTCTTGAAGCACCACCTATGTGAGGGTAGTCATGAGGCCGTGACTTTGAGATTCAGGCTGAACCCTAATAACTCTCATGAAAAATCAAGAAATGTGTATAACCATTAACGCTCCCCTCCCTCAATCTACCTACAGGATGTCGAGCCATCAGACATCCCGCCGACGATGACTTTTCTCTTATCGTGAGCGACCACAAAGAACACTTACTCTTTGCTTCCTCATCTCCTCATGCACTCTCGAGCTGCTTCAACCTCCGACGCTCTATTTCACTCCATCGGGTACGCAAAGGTCACACCAAACTCTTTACATCCTCATCTCCTCCTCCTAATACTCTTCCTCCTTCCAACGATTCTTCTCATTTAACATCTACCTCTTTCTCATATTACTAACTAGCCATCTTACCTTGGCTACGAATGCTTTAGCTGTGATTTTTTTTTTTGCACTATCTGTTTTTTTGTTTTGTTTTCAAGAGAGCTATTCTTATGCTCATATTGACGATCGGCGGGAAGAGGTCTCTTATCAATCTGTCTTGCTTTGAATTAATTTTCATTAATGGCAAAGGTTAAGTCACATATACAACAGTTCTAAATTAACATATTTAATCAAATTTCACATATGTTTCAGATATGTGCACACATGTCAATTAGATCTAGCAAGTGTATGAAGGAGTCCAGGGGACATCATATTGCACATACAGACTCCTTTTGATTTTGATTCTCCTTCTAAAGCTCTTGGGGGGATTTGAAGCAATACATTTTCTCTGGTATAATTGGAGGACTATCCTGATTCACTAAACTATTTACAGGCAGCTAGCTTCAAGCATAGTATAGGCAGAGCAATCTCCGCCCGCCAAACGGTGCCGACCGCCCAACGCAGCCGCCGCCTCCGCCGAGTGTCGCCGCACCCGCACGGAATATATATACTAAGAGAGAATGTACTGTAGCAGAGAGCATAGGTGAACAAAAAAAGATATGAATAGTATAATATAAAGTAATGATATGCTTTGCCGACTGCAGTCAGTCAAACTTCTCTTCACGAAGAGGAATGCAGCTTTTTGCGAGTCCCACATAATTAAAAAAAAATAAATTAATTATCTTTTCTAACAAAAGTAAAAAAAATTTATAACAAATATAAACTCTAAATTATAAAATGTTAAAGTTATGGATGTGCTTTACTTATCAGTATTATATATTATAATATATATATATCATTATAATACTAATAGGAGACCACCGCTCTCATTTTTCCACGCTGTTGAAGTCCGCAGGGTGGGAAATCAGAAGCCAACCGAGGAAGCGAGGAGGGAGGTGGGGAGGAGTCTCTCACTCTTGCTCGTCTTCAATCGGATCCCAAATATTTTAATTTCTGGGAAGAGAAAAATGCATGTCTGAACTTCCGTAAATCCACCACTATTCCCTTCATCCCCTATCACCATCTGCCTCCGATCGCAGCCCTAAAACGTTAATCACTCCTTTCCGGCGATGGCATCCACCGTCGATAACACCTCCTCCCCGCGCTCTGCGCAGGTAATCCCTATGATTTCCCCCTCTTCATCACATGTCGTCTGTGGAGAGCACGAGCAGGGCGGGGACGGCGACGCCGCCGCAGCCACCTTCACTTCTTCGCCGCTGAATTCTCCGATCACCTCTAAGGCACTCTCAGGGCGATCGCCTCTAAATCCATCCGTTGAAACCCAGTCGCCACGCTCTTCCGCAGGATCGGAGCATGGCGGCAGTGCGAATGCCGCGGACACATTTCCTATTTCCCGAGGGAAGAAGCCAGCCTGGAAGATTCCATCGAACAGTGCAATCGAGGTAGGATCTGTCATGGACGCCGTCTCCTGGCCTGCGCTTACCGAATCTGCTAAGGCTTCACCAAAATCGCCCTCTGCTGAGTCCCTCAAGGTCCTTTCCGACGGATCGGTCTCCGGTCCCCAGGTGCGTTCTCGGTTCGCTCCAGTAGCGAAAGTTAAATATCGCCTTCATCTCGTGTAGTGATTATATGTTTTATGATAGGGTTCGTCGGCGTTATCTCCCTCCAAGAAATCTCCAAACAATCAAAACCACAATTCAACTCAGAATTCACCTGCTTCCCGCGATAAGACTGTGAAGCGTGGCCTTGTTTCTGACTGCAGCAGCAGCAGCAGCAACAACAGCACCTCCGGATCATCAGATGTTGGACTGCCATTGTCATCTTCCTCCCCAAAAGAATCAAGCCAGTCAGTGCATAGCAAACAACCATCTCTAGAGAATTCTCCCAGAGGACCTCCAAGTCAGAGCAGCGGCAACAATGATAATGACAGGGATCATAAGGCTGGTCGAATGTTTCAACCCCATGCGGGGAATGGCCATCACCGGGGTTATGGCGGGGGCCGAAGGGGAAACAGTGGCAACCACAACAGTAGGCGTGATGGGGAGCGCGGAGGATACGAATGGAATCATCGGAATTTTGTTAGAGATGTTCACATGCAGCAGCTGCATCAACAGCGAGGTGTTGTTCGGCCATACTTGAGGCCTTCATCTGTAGCAACTGCACCCTTCATTACCCCTCCACCTCTTAGGCCCTTTTCCAATCATATGGGATTTCCTGGTAAACAAACCAGTAATCATCTAGATATAGAAGCCATTTTATATCCTTAATATGTATCATCTTTGGTGAACTGATTGGGCTGACTTTCTTATCAGATTTTCCATCTCCTATATACTATGTTGCCGCACCTTCACATCCAGAGTCCCTCAGAGGTGTCCCATTCGCTCCTCATCCAGTACATGCTCCACAAATGATGTTATTTCCGGCATCTGATCCTCAGCGTGCTATGCTACTAAAACAAATAGATTATTATTTCAGGTATGCATGTATGTTATACTTGACATCCATTCCTGTGTGGTAGATACTGCCATGTTAAATGTCTCTTCTGATTGCTTGTGTCAGCCCGGATAATTTGTGTAAAGATTTATTCTTGAGGCAAAATATGGATGACCAAGGGTGGGTTCCTATATCCGTGATAGCTGATTTCAATAGGGTGAGTTTTGTTGGATGACACCTTCATCTATGCGGTTATCTATTAACTTACAAACTGTTTTTTGACTGCAAAGTGTAATATGCTGGCTATTGATCTTAAGAAACAAAATTTAAGATATTGAGTTCATAAAGAACTTTTTTATCCCAAGAAACCAATAATTTTAATTAATTTTTGCTTGGTATTGGAAAGTTGATTTACCATTGAATTTGCTAGCAAATTTAGCGTTTTTTGTGCCATTTAGGAGTTTTATGGGCTTGGGCGCTGTCTATAGTGGCAATTACCAATTACATGTATATTGATATCAAGACAAAAACCCTTGTTTGCAAATTGTTGTCTGACTTGTTCTATTACTTAGGTTTGATTTCAAAGGCATTGTTTGAAATTAACCAGTGCCTATATTTTCTATGACACGATTGTGATGAATTAAACTTCAGAATCTCACAGTTTCTGTTAACGATATACGCTAATAACTATGTCATGGTTCTATTACTTAGGTTTGATTTCATATGTATTGTTTGCAATTAACCAGTGCCTATATTTTGTATGACACAATTGCGATGAATTAAACTTTAGAATCTCACAGTTTCTGTTAACTATATACGCTAATACCTATATCATGTCAACTTTATATGCTAATTACTATGTCATGTTAAACTTATGTGCTAGTCACTTTTTAATATTAGCATTGTGTCATAATCTACATGGAATTTAGGGGTTATTTTGTTTAATGCTATTGAGATGCAAGTGCTGTTGAGATGCCAACATTATGTTTCAAATAAAATGTCTATTGTTTGATTTTATTATGTTTAAATATGCTTCCATCTTCAAATTTTGTTTGGTTAGTGTTAAATTTAGAGTACATTACACATTTGATGACATTATCACTTTTTATTAGTGACAAATGTTAATTTTTTTTCAATCGTAGATAGTTCAACATCTCTTATCTATGTTTATATTTGAAGTTATACATGTTCTAGACAAATTTTTTTGGTGTGTCGGTTGCAAAGCGCATAATACAAAATTATTATGCTTCCATTTCGAATATTTTACATTGAAATGCTATCAAATTGGATTAGAATTTTTTTTGACAACAAAATGTTAGCAAGTTGAAATGAGATTTTTTTAGTAACTAAGCACACCCGACATGAGCAGAATAATTGAGACCCTATTGTTATATGAAAATGCAAAACAGCTTCTACCTTTCTAGATTATTCCCATAAAAAACATTCTTCATATATGTTTCTGCAAACTATCGTCATTGGATAAGAAGTACAGTGGGACAATGCTATTGAGTCCGAGACATTAGCCAGTGGTGACGGAATGCAGTGTTGTTTGTAATTTTTAAATAGTATAAATAAAGGCAACACACGATAGAAGTCTAAGGGGGCTTGAGTTTTCGTGTAGATATGTGATTGTTCACTGAAAGTTTAATGATACAAACCTAATTCGACTGAGGATAGGGGGGATGGTATTTCCCCTAAGGCGTATGCCTGAACAGAGAGTGGGTGCGGCAGTTCTGCGGAGGAGAAATATCAACCAAGGGAAGAGGGAGAGATGGCGCAGGCGGTAATAAGTAGCATAGCGTCTACACGGAGGTAACATGTATATTTAAATTAAAAGGTACATATAACTTAATTGCATTATTTTTCTTTTAGTTTTGTATTGGAATAAGTTTTCCTTTTCAGTGAATACATACTGTTTGACAGTTCATTGAAAATGAAGACGAGAAGTTAAGAACTATTTTGACAATTTGTTGCACGTTGTTATTTTTAACAGCTGAAAACACACCAGAAAAATTCAAAGCTGGAAACTGTGAAGATTGAGTATTTAACATGCATCAAACAAATCATTTGCACTTTAGTTCTCTGTTCTCCAAAACCATGACAACTTGTTCCTCTTATTTATTCAACGTCTCTATCTGTTTTTTGACTGTTGTAATTTCAAGCTTCCTTACTCTACACACACAGTATCTATGTTGTACAACCCTCATATTTGCCGAGCCGACGTGGCCTAGCACATGTAAGGGGCAAGCGGACCAAACCATCGGAGAACGTCAAGAACCGGAAAAAGAAAGCCGGGGGGGGGGCAAGCTCTCTTGGGCGAGTGGACCATCGGTCCACTCGCCCGAGCAAGTGGTCCACTCGCCCGGGCAAGGGGGCGAGTGGACCATCGGCCAGGGCGAGTGGACCATCAGGCAAGGTCCACTCGCCCCCAGGCCAGCAGGCGAGTGGACCTGCTCGCCCGGGGCGAGTGGACCCTAGGTCCACTCGCCCGGGGCGAGTGGACCCTAGGTCCACTCGCCCGGGCAGCTGGGCGAGTGGCCCTATGATCCACTCGCCCAACACAGATGGTGGACCCTGATCCATCCATCTGACCCCTGGCGAGGGGGGGGAGTGGACATCTCGAGCTCCACTCGCCCCCCTCATGTTTCGGTCGTTCGGGTTAGTTGTTGGGCTGCGGATAGTGGATTTTTGGCTATCCGCAACCCAATTTTTGGGAAGTCTATAATTAGACCCATGGGCACCTTGGGAAGGGATGTTGGTACCCCCTCCCTCGCGTGTGTGTTGTGAGCAAGCACTACCCCTCCCCTCCCCCTTGTCATCGAAGGTGGACGGTGAGGTGATCCTTAGTGCCCTCCAAGGTGCCCAGACTCAGCATTGGCTTGGGAGGGGAAGTTCCTTGTGAGCTTCCGGGTATGTGGTGGGACCTCCATGCTGCAGCTTAAGGGGTTCGTTTGTGGACTTAGAAGTTTTCCAAGTGTTAGGTTCTTCGGTTCTTAGTGACTGGTCAAGGGTCTAGCTCAGGTCAAGTAAGGGTTAGCTGCATCTCCCTTTCGAACGTCGAGACCAGTTCTCTGGTTTCAACATTCTGGTGCGGTGAGAGTGGACGTAGCTAGTTCGGAAAGCTCTGAGCAAGTCTCATGGCTAGAAGCGATGAGCTGGGGGACTCACCCCCTACCAACGAGTACATGAAGAAGGATGATTTTGATGAGTTCAGGAAGTCGATCTTGGAGCTCTTGCGGGTCGCACTCCCCCCTCACGACGAGTGCTCGACACCACCCGCACCCGTGCTCGCCTCGCAGTCTCCGATGGAGGCAGAGCAAGCACATCGGCAAGGGAAGGAGCCGACCACAGGGGAAGGCTTGGGTCTTCAAGCGAGAGTGCTCTTCAACAGCTCTCCTGGGACCGGCTACCCCAGTAGGGAGACAGAGAGAATGCCTTCGACTCGCCAGGGAGGATGGGGAAGTCCCTTCTGCGAGCTGATCATCTCAGCACCCGTTCCAGATGGGTTCAGCGAGCCTGACATGTCTTACTACGCAGGGAAGGATGACCCTATTCAACATCTCCAGTGGTTCGAAGACATGGCCTCGATCAGGCAAATGTCGGATGCCTTCAAATGCAGACTCTTCGCGGTCACGTTCAGGGGGAAGGCGAGAGACTGGTTCCACCAACTCCCAGTGGGAACCATCTACGGCTTCGAGGACCTGCGCCAGAGTTTCTTGCTAAGGTTCTCCACTTCAAAGAAGAGGAGGAAGGGGGCGGAGGCCCTGTTCTTGGTTCGGCAAAGGCCAGGGGAGACGTTGGGGAGTTACGTGGATAGATTCCAGGAGGAAGTCCTCCTTGTCATTGAGGTGCCCGGGCATACCCTGCAGCTGGCTTTCACCCTCGGCTTACAGCAGGGGCTGTCCAGGATGAGCTTGACTCGGGACCCACCCCTGTCTTTCGAAGAGCTGATGGAGCGCGCTGCTCGAGAAATTGAGTGTGAGGCCACAAACCAGGAGTTCATGGCAAAGTTGGCCAATGGTGAGAAAGAGGAGAAAGAGGAGAAGAAAGAGCAAGGAGGGAAGGAGAAGGAGGAAGTAAGAAGTCAGGGGGACCAGGGACCCCCCGTTGGGGAAGAGCAAGGCTGGGGGTTTCAACCACCAGTCGCTCGACCGACCTGGAGGCCGCCAGGAGGACTCCCTCAAGGCCCAGGAAGAGGCCATTTCCAAGGGAGAGGAAACTTTCAGGGGGAACAGGGACGGTTCAATCCAGCAGGGTGGTAGCCGGGCCCAAGGCCAATGCAACCCCAACCCCTGCATGCTATGACGATTGGCCGAAAAAGAGGAAATAGGAAGAGGGGTCGCGCAGGGAAGGAAGCAAGGATGATGACATTGCCGTACTGTGACTTCCATCAGCAGGAGGGCCACGTGACAGCCACATGCCCAGAGTTTCTGGAGGTAAGGGAAGGAGGAAGAACCCCGACAGAGAGGAGACAACTCAACCTGGAAGGACCAGGAGGAAGCCGAGGAGATGGAGGAAGCTGAGGAGATGGAGGAAGTGATGAAGGAGACGGCCAATGTGCATGTGGTCGAGTAAGCGCAAGGAAGCGCATTGTAATGGTATGTAATCTATTTATAATATATCGAAAGTTGTTAAAGATAGCATCTAGGTCGAGTCCTCGACTGGAGACCACTCGCTCGGGCTTGTTGTTGCCGGTCGCTGGGAGGCTCGTCAGGTGGATTCGTTTTAGGTCGAGTCCTCGACTGGAGACCACTCGCCCGGGCTTGTTGATGCCGGTCGCTGGGAGGCTCGTCGGGTGGATTCGTTTTAGGTCGAGTCCTCGACTGGAGACCACTCGCCCGAGCTTGTTGATGCCGGTCGCTGAGAGGCTCGTCGGGTGGATTCGTTTTAGGTCGAGTCCTCGACTGGAGACCACTCGCCCGGGCTTGTTGATGCCGGTCGCTGGGAGGCTCGTCGGGTGGATTCGTTTTAGGTCGAGTCCTCGACTGGAGACCACTCGCCCGGGCTTGTTGATGCCGGTCGCTGGGAGGCTCGTCGGGTGGATTCGTTTTAGGTCGAGTCCTCGACTGGAGACCACTCGCCCGGGCTTGTTGATGCCGGTCGCTGGGAGGCTCGTCGGGTGGATTCGTTTTAGGTCGAGTCCTCGACTGGAGACCACTCGCCTGGGCTTGTTGATGCCGGTCGCTGGGAGGCTCGTCGGGTGGATTCGTTTTAGGTCGAGTCCTCGACTGGAGACCACTCGCCCGGGCTTGTTGATGCCGGTCGCTGGGAGGCTCGTCGGGTAGATTCGTTTGGGTTGTTAAGGCTCCAAGAAGAGAAGCCGGCCTGAGGATGTGTTGAGTTCCTCCACCTCCAGGTGAGCTCGGCTCCCTGTTAGGTGTTGAGTTCCTCCACCTCCAGGTGAGTTCGGCTCCCTGTTAGGTGTTGAATTCCTCCACCTCCAGGTGAGCTTCGCTCCATGTTAGGTGTTGAGTTCCTCCACCTCCAGGTGAGCTCGGCTCCTTGTTAGGTGTTGAGTTCCTCCACCTCCAGGTGAGCTCGGCTCCCTGTTAAGTGTTGAGTTCCTCCACCTCCAGGTGAGCTCGGCTCCCTCGTAGGTGTGGAGTTTCCGCCTTCCACCTCAGGTCGAGCTCGGCTCGACTAGATGTGTTGATTTTTCCTCCACCTCAGGTCAAGTTTAATTCGACCTAAGGTGTTGAGCTTTCTCCACCTCCAGTTGAGCTCGGCTCATAGGAGGGTTGTTAAGTGGAGAAAGGTTGGCCTTCCACCTCAGGTCGAGCTCGGCTCGACTAGAGGTGTTGAGTTTTTCTCCACCTCAGGTCAAGTTCAATTCGACCTAAGGTGTTGAGCTTTCTCCACCTCCAGTTGAGCTCGGCTCACAGGAGGGTTGTTAAGTGGAGAAAGGTTCGCCTTCCGCCTCAAGTCAGGTTCAGCCGGTAAACTCAGCAGGAGTATCCCGTTGGCAGGGTCCTTCGTAGATTCCCCCAAGACCCCACTTGACTCGTCAAATAGGTGGGTTGGACTTTCTTTCCGAGCTTAGAACAAGCTCGAAAAGAGCGGGGATTGTGTACAACCCTCATATTTGTCGAGCCAACGTGGCCTAGCACATGTAAGGGGTAAGCGGACCAAACCATCGGAGAACGTCAAGAACCGGAAAAAGAAAGCCGGGGGGGGGGCAAGCTCTCTTGGGCGAGTGGACCATCGGTCCACTCGCCCGGGCAAGGGGGCGAGTGGACCCCAGGCAAGGGGGCGAGCGGACCATCGGTCCACTCGCCCGGGCCTGGGGGCGAGTGGACCCCAGGCAAGGGGGCGAGTGGACTCAAGTCCACTCTCCCCCAGGCCAGCAGGCGAGGGGACCTGTGGTCCACTGGCCCGGGCAGCTGGGCGAGTGGCCCTATGATCCACTCGCCCAGCACAGATGGTGGACCCTGATCCATCCATCTGACCCCTGGCGAGGGGGGGGGGGGAGTGGACATCTCGAGCTCCACTCGCCCCCCCTCATGTTTCGGTCGTTCGGGTTAGTTGTTGGGCTGCGGATAGTGGATTTTTGGCTATCCGCAGCCCAATTTTTGGGAAGTCTATAAATAGACCCTCATGGGCATCTTGGGAAGGGATGTTGGTACCCCCCCTCCCTCGCGTGTGTGTTGTGAGCAAGCACTACCCCTCCCCTCCCCCTTGTCATCGAAGGTGGACGGTGAGGTGATCCTTAGTGCCCTCCAAGGTGCCCAGGCTCAGCATTGGCTTGGGAGGGGAAGTTCCTTGTGAGCTTCCGGGTATGTGGTGGGGCCTCCACGCTGCAGCTTAAGGGGTTCGTTTGTGGACTTAGAAGTTTTCCAAGGGTTAGGTTCTTCGGTTCTTAGTGACTGGTCAAGGGTCTAGCTCAGGTCAAGTAAGGGTTAGCTGCATCTCCCTTTCGAACGTCGAGACCAGTTCTCTGGTTTCAACATATGTAATTATATATCTTTTTTGTTTATGTTAGAATCAAGGCTGCCTTATTTCTTTGGCAATATAAAAACCCCTTCACGTACTTCTGTCATTTAGACCAGCCAATAAATGCAGCAGATATGCAATATTCCCCGGAAGCAAGTTGTAATCATGAATCAGTTATTTCACATTTTCAGCGAAGAAATGGTTAAATTCCAATTCAGATTGAATAGTTTTGGTCTTATGCTAGATTTCATGACCTGAAAGTTACGGATCAAGATGGCGACACAAATGATTGAATTTTGGTGCAATTGATGGAAAATTAGATTGTAGCATTTCTGACAAATCTCAGATGTTATTTCAATTACTTAATGAAATATCAAAAATAAAACCATCCAAGAAAATAAGGGTCGAAAGCATTTCCACACACAGTCATTGACCTTACACCCTAAAGAAGTAGCCTAAAAGAAGCAATCCCACAATCAAAGATCCCCGATATGCCAGAGGAAGGAAACTCATATATAGAGCCAAAATACCAAATATTTCAAATATACCAGTAGGAAACTCATATATAGAGCCAAAGGAGGATCCATGTTACTGTTATAGTAAGCCATAGAAAATAAAATAACACTTATTACAGCTTAATTAAAAATAAAATTTTAATTTTAATATTGTAAATTAAATATTTAAGTGTAACCTACACATTTTGTGTGCCTAACAAATGTAGAGTTCAAAATGCCCATTAATGTTGGTCTGTTGCTCAACCGGGGAAAAATTGGCTCTGACCAGTTGTGTAGTTGATGCTTTTCCTCTTGCAGATTTTCTCATATATATTTTTTATTTCAATATCCATGAATCAATTTTTACTTTTAGTATCCATGAGTCAATTTTTTTGCTTTTAATATCCATGAATCACGTGTAACTTTGTTTCTCCACTACAGAATGTACTTCTGATAGCCAGGCATGATTTCATTACCAATTATAAATTCAAGCATGAGATCTAGTTATTTGTCTAATGAGCAATTGATATATTTGATGCTAAACCACGAGTCATTGAAAAGGATAATAATTCAAAAAGTTGACCACTGGTTCATGGTATGAAGATCATAGATATAAATAATAGGAGTATGATAATTTATTGGATTTCCGGTGTCTGCCTTTGTTCCAATTTATTTTATAATTTTATATAGTTTTTTCTTCTAATGGCCAGTTTTCTAAGGTTTTATGTTGGAAAATTTTGTAGATTTAAACAGATCATAACTAACATTTTCTATGAATTTGATGTCATTTGTTAATATATACATTAGACTTAAAATTTTTATGGTTCGCAACAAGTTCAAATATTTTCATGCAAGTTGTTCATGTGAAAGATGAGTAATGTAGTAGCAATGTGGCATGCATGATATTAACAAAATCTCATTCTTTTAATAACTTAACTAAAATTAATTTTAAGAAGGTTAGATGGGGAAAGTTAAAATGAATAACAACACAATTAAATTAAGTTATCCTTTTTAAAGTTGCTAAATAATAATAAAAAAGCTATATACGCTCCAAGCTAATATGGACGAGGAATTGTTCTGTGAAAAGGGAGATGTTTTATTCAATGAATAAATTATCTATTATATAATAAAAACATGATCTAAGGGTATAGATGATGATCTGTAGGAATGTAATTCAATGGTTACAATGATGTATATTTTTTAGATCTAACACCTTCTACATGTTGAAGCATATATATACATATAAGTTAATTTCAACTTGTTACATAATTTATAGAAAGATAGTCTTGAAAGCTATGGTAAAGATGTCTCACTTTGTTATGGATACACGATGATTGGTAAATATTAAAACTTCTCGAATAAAGTGTTAGTCGACCTCATAATATTTGATCATTTCATGGAATATGAGATTTCTACTAGATTACAACTCCGTTATCTCAATACAAAATCATAGTATTGGTCATTGTGACATCAAACTATCCTCAAGGATTTTAACCCATATTATTCACAAGAAGACTGTGGTAGTTTTATATTACCTTCAACACTAGATCAAGCTATAACAATTTTTCTTAATTTTCCATTTGATCAAAGTGCTTCAATAAAAATACAATAATCTGACGTGAATTTTTTGTCATCATCTGAGCTTTATATTTACCTTCAACACTGACTTAAGTTTGAAAGTTGAAATATAGGTAACGCTAATGGGAAAATGATGAAAGTAGTGAATATGATGATTAGGAGAAGGATAAATATCTTATATCTGTAAGAGACTAGATGTGTGGGTGAGAAAGCTAAATTTGTAGACAATTCAGGTTTTAAATTATGGTACACAGAAAAAAATAAAACAAGCAATGAAGTAGGTATTATTGTGGATACCACTTGGAGGGCTGGAGTTGTCGAGGTAAGTAGAAAATGTGGTAGAATAATAACTCTTAAATTGGTCATAGGAAAAGAAACTATTAATGTGATCAGTGCTTTTGTGCCTCAAGTGGGATTAAGTGAAGTTATTAAAGTGCAATTTTGGGAAGACTTAGATGATTTAGTAAGAGAAATTTCACAAAGAGAGAAGATTTTCATAGGATGAGACTTAAATGGACATATATTGAAAAATATAGATTATACAACCTTTCATGGGGGATTTGGGTATAGAGAAAGAAATGAAGAAGGAAGAATCATTTTAGACTTTGCCATAACACATGAGCTAATTGTGACAAATACGCTCTTCATGAAGAGGGAAGAACATTTAATTACATTTAAAAGAGGACCAAATATGTCACAAATTGATTATTTTATAATTAGCAAAAATGGATAAAATGATTTGTAAGAATTGCAAAGTCATACCAGGAGAAAGTTCAATAACACACATGCTAGTGGTGTTGGACGTGCAAATTACGGTGGTGGAACTTGAAGACGGAAAAATAGGTTGCTTTTAAGACAACAATTATAAAACAACCGATTGATGATCCTTATGTTGATCTTAGTGTTTCATGAGAAGTTATGCCTTCACATTTAAGGATAAGTGGAAAGAACGTATTTGGAGAGTCAAAAATTCGTGCGCCCCCAAATAAAGAATTTTGGTAGTGGAAAAAGGAAGTGCAAGACAAAGTGAGGGCAAAGAGGGCCAACTATAAAACACTATATGCTTGCATGAATGATGAACACTTGACAAAGCATAAAGTCGTTACGAAAAAAGCTAAACATGCAGTAAGTAAAGTAAGAAGTCAAGCTTATGAAGAATTTATAAGCGGCTAGATACCAAATATTGAGAGCGTGACATATATAAAATTGCTCGAGCTAGAGAGAGGAAGACAGAGGATTTAAACCAAGTTAAATGCATAAAAGATGAAACAAATTTTGCTTTGACGGATGATGTGGCTATTAAAGAGCGATGAAAAGGATACTTTTATCAACTCTATAATCAAGCACAAGACAATGAATTGAGCTTATAAGAGTTAAGCAAATCGGAGGAGCATAGGAACATAACGTTTTATCGTAAAATTCAAGCATTAAAGGTAAATTATGCTCTAAAGAAGTTGAAAAATGGAAAGGCGTCTGGGCCAGACGATATAGAAAAAAGAGTAAGACGAGAGACTAACATCTCGGAGAATCAATTTGGATTCATGTCAAGGATGTCGACCATGGACGCTATACATCTCTTGAGGAGACTCATTGACAACTATCGAGAAAGAAAACAAGATTTGCATATGCTGTTTATTGATCTTGAGAAAGCTTATGATAGAGTTCCAAGAGAGATCTTATGGAATGTCTTAGAAAAGAAAGGTGTAAATGTAATACATTGACATAATCAAAGATATGTATAAAAATTCAGTGACGAGGGTGAGGACATCGGGAGGATTAACACATGAATTCCCTTATCACTGTTGGCTTACATCAAGGTTCAGCTTTAAGCCCTTATCTCTTTACCCTTATCTTAGATGAGCTCATTGGACATATCCAACAAGCAATTCCTTGGTGTTTATTGTTTACAGATGATATCGTTTTGGTCGATGAGACGCGCGAGGGTGTAAACGCGAAACTTGAATCTTGGCGAGAAACTTTAGAAAAAAAGGGTTTTAGGTTGAGCAGGGCAAAGACAGAGTATATGGAGCTTAAATTTAGCAGTGCAAGAAGGACGGATGACTCCGTTATTAAGTTGGTGATCAAGATATTTCACGCAGTGAGTGCTTTAAATATCTGGGATCGATAGTTAAAAAAGATGGATGTGTAGATAAAGATGTGATGCATAGAATCCAAGCAGGTTGGTTGAAGTGGAGAGGCGCGTTAGGGATCTTATGTGTTCGTAAAGTACCATTAATACTTAAAGGCAAGTTTTACCGTACTGCAATTAGACCATCGATGTTCTACGGTTCTGAGTGTTGGGCAATGAATTGTGTACTTGAGCAAAAAATGGGAGTTGCGGAGATGAGAATGCTTAGGTGGATGTGTGGACACACGAGAGACACACGAGACTGGATAAAATTAGGAATGAATGTATCAGAGATAAGACAGGAGTGACACCAATTCTAGAGAAGATGCGAGAAGCTCGACTAAGATGGTTCAGATACGGTACAAAGGAGACCATTAGAGGCACCTGTTAAGCGTTGTGAGAGTTTAGTCACTAGGCATGTTAAACGTGGGAGGGGTAGACCAATAAAGACTTGGAATGAAACTATAAGGAAAGACATGATGTACTTAGACATTAGTGAGATTATGACTAAAGATAGGGCACAATGGCGACAAAGGATCCATATAGCCGACCCCACTATAGTGGGATAAAGGCTTGAGTGTTGTTTGTATCTGAGCTTGCATAATATGCATCGCAGAACACATCCACATTCAAGTGATTCTTGATATATAATCAACCTTTTCTACGTGTCTACTTAATATTTAATATAGTTGAGAATGCACATAAGTTTTTCTTAGTTTATTAATTTAGGAGCTTACATATACTGACTCACAACTCCAGTGATGAAAGAAATGCTTGGTCTAGTGACAATTAAATAGATTAATTTTCTGACAAGTCTTTGATAATTTGATGTTTCATCATAGGGTTCCTCATTAGTCAGATGTTATCTGTGTACCTATAAAAGTAACAATTACGAGAGCATGCATCTCCACATCTATGACTTGTTTTCATAGAGGATGTTGCAGTACTTCTTAAGACGTCATCACGGTAGACTCATGAAGAGGACTATAAAACTGAAAAGTAATGGATAAGTGGTCAAATGACAAGTAAGAGTCCTCTTTTTACCTTTTCGTAGCACAGTTGATTCAATTGGTGAGGGGAGATTCGAGGTTGTAATGTCAAAAAAAAAAATACTTGGTTAAGCTAGCATGATGTTGGAAGTGTATCAATTGGAGGACATGAGCAACAACTTGAAACCTACAAAGGGAGAAGATTGAGATGTGTTTCTGGAGGAAGAGGAAAAGTGGTGACACAATGGTGGGATATGGAGAGAAGAAACAAGTAATTTCATGAAAGATAACATCCATGGTGGCGATCGAGGATTATAACATCGATATCCTTGATGAATATTGGAATAACAAAGAACGACACATCAAATATTGCAAAAAATAAGCTGTAAACCTGCAAAGGCGGAGGATTCTGGATATGCGCTTCTTGAGGAAGAGGAACAGATAGTGGCACAATTGAAGGAGATGCAAAGAAGTGTGAGTAGTTTAATGAAAAGTAACATCGACAATGATTGAACAAGCGACATCGACAGGTATGAGGGTTGTAAGGTCGATATCATTGATGGGTATGTGAATAACCAAAAAATAGTACAAAAAATGATCCAAGGAGTGAAAAGTTTGGAAAAAACAAGCGCATTAAAAATTATAGGTGGGCGAGTAAAGGTGGATTGCCTGAGAGAGAGGGTGCGAGTGGTGATAGTTTATGTAAGAGGTGTCGCAAAATAATTGATTAGTTAACAAGCTCGGTGCCTCCATGAATTGTCAAGGATCATTCATATGATACACAAGTGTCATTGCTTTTCCCGTTCCTCCCGTTGTGAATCTTCGGTGTGTATCCCCGTACCACTGAACTTTGTCCAGGTAGGTCCTGCTGTTGTGTGGCCCACGTCTTGTTGAGCTTCTCTCGATGGTCGATTGTTAATATTAGTCTCACTATAATTATCCAACATGAGTTTGATTGCTTTTTAAGGCTTTGCGATCCCCTTTTCCCATCACTAATTGGGTTCAAGGATGGATGCCTGAGCTCTTGCATGATAATAAAGCGTGGTTGAGTCTCATGACTCTACTATCCACGTTAGGTGGTTTGCATTCCTTTCGGTGCGACCCACTGACGTGTGGCTTTATATCGCCGAACTTTGTCCTAGTAGGGTCAACTGTTGTATAGATTGCTTCTTGTTGAGCTTCTCCACTTTGACATTCAGAGTACTGACAAAAATCACATTGCGTGAGCAACCACAAGGACCACCACAATGCTCTGTTTTAGTTAAACAATCAGATTCATCTTGATAGCACCAATTCTGAGTCGATTGTTCAACAAAACCAGGAAGGCCACAAATTGTCCATTCTCAATCTGTTTCCCAGCCTATATCCGACGACCTCCTTTCACCACGAATGCAACTCAAGCTTTCCGCCGACAACTGATGGGCTCTAGATTGAGACCCCCATGCCTAACCCTCAGAGCCAAACCCTTTCCTCAAATTATAGATCCATTTTGTCGACTTCCTTGCCTACATTGTTCCATCCACAAGAGGTTGTTCGCCTTTGAAACTGATGCAGTTATGAGTACAATCGGGCGTGGTCGGGACTCGAACCTCCTGATTTTCAAAGGTGTTCCATCCACAAGAGGTTGTTCTCCTTTGAAACTGATGCAGTTATGAGTACGATCGGGCGTGGTCGGGACTCGAACCTCCAGATTTTCAAAGGCCAACAAGAGGGAACCAAATTCCTCTAAATGCATGGCGCTTTTCAAGTCGTTGGACCTTCCTTCCAGGATTGACAGACTGTCAAACAGAAGAGATAACCCTTGTTGAGGCCTGCATCGACGTCTTTGGACTATCAAATGTTGTCATCAATCGCCACATCCCAACTTTAGAATTTTAACTTTATTCCCTTTCAAAGCTCGCGTGAAGTGATTCTCTATGATGAGCTTTTTCTGTCTCTTGGGATCAACTAACTCATGTGCCAGTGTTGTTCAAAGTCTCATTTGAATATTGATGCTACCACCAATATCTGCATCGATGACTGCTGCCCACGAGCTTATTCTTAGAGTTTCACGGTGACTGCCGCACCCTCCTACTCATCAAGGCATGACCTTTGCCTCGATGGCCGGGAATAGGTCGCACGCTTAATTGTCATCCATTTTAGGGTCTAGATGATTCAACAGATGAGTTGTTACAGATTTCATCACCATCTTGCAGTCTTAATCAACCAGATTAGTCGAGTTCACACGTTACATATCTATAGAATTAAACTTTGATACATTTTTGATGAAGTTCGTTGGACTTTTCCGATAATTGAGAGAGCACTCTGTGACAAAATCTTGAGTAATTGTAATTGAAAATTATTTCGAATATTGTATTGTGCCTCGTAGTATCAAGAATCAAAATTGCAAAGCCAAATGATGAGTACCGGGTCAAGTTCAACTTTATCCGACTATGTAAGTATTTAGGATTCATATTGTAGTTGCAAAACTATGTTGCATTTGATCCCTTCACAAGCCAAAATCGTACATACACACCCTTCAAATTTTGATTTATTACAAATGGTAAAGTATTTTAGCTCATTTTATCATTTTCCATCTAGAATTCTAACATCAAAGGGTATTCTTGAACGAAGCAAACTTAAGGCTCTGTTTGGGACTCCGACAGTGGCTGGGAAGGGAGCCGAACGCCGCCGAAGTTACGGACCGGAGGTAGGAGACGACGGCTGGCAACAACATGTTTTCTCCGTTTTCTGGAGGCGGCGGTTGGGAACGGAGGGGGAAGGCGGGTAACCAAACGGCTACTGGCGATGCGGTGACGTTCGATGCTATTGTGTTGAAGTGGCAACGGTGCGCCGAACATACCCTTATTGTGGAGGTTTTTGTAATATCGAAATATAGATGAGAATTCCCTGTAATTATGCAAACTCCCAACGGTAGTTATGGTAATTTGCCTTATATATATTTGAATTGATTCATTAATCCAAGAATACTCATGAAACATTGTTTCCTCAATTGGATCAAAGTTGACGATATTGGCTCCAAGGATCTTTTGCAGAAAGGTAGAGTATTTTTTTCTTATGGATACTAAGAAGAGGTACAATTTTATTGATCGAGGATAATTCATAATTACAATATATTTTACTTTAGGATCTATAGTCTTTAGTTCTTTTGCTAGATGCGCCTTTACAAAAGTCATCTATCCCTTATCCTCCCCAATTATCATCAACATAAACAATAAATTTTTTCTTTGTACTTAATAAAAAGAGAGTGTTATGCACTTATCCTTCGCCCTTAAAATACCTAATTGATTTCATATCGGTTCGAAAGCGTCCAAATCATTCCCTAAAGATAATATGGTAATTTTTTTCTTATGGATCCTGATACCAATGGAGAGAAAGTATTTTGGTACCTTTGTATAAGAACAAAGGAGATATACAAAATTGTGTCAATTACAGGGGAATTAAATTAATGAGTCATACTATGAAACTATGGGAACGAGTAATAGAGAGACGAGTTAGACGAGAGACTAGCATCTCAGAGAATCAATTTGGATTCATGCCAGGGAGGTCAACCATGGAAGCTATACATCTCTTGAGGAGACTCATTGACAACTATCGGGAAAGACAAAAAGATTTGCATATGTTGTTTATCGATCTGGAGAAGGCGTATGATAGGGTTCCAAGAGAGGTCTTGTGGAGAGTCTTAGAAAAGAAAGGTGTAAATGTATCATACATTGACGTAATCAAAGATATGTATACAAATTCAGTGACCAGGGTGAGGACATCTGGAGGATTAACACAGGAATTCCCTATCGCTGTTGGCTTACATCAAGGGTCAGCTTTAAGCCCTTACCTCTTTACCCTTATCTTAGATGAGCTCACCGGACATATCCAGCAAGCAATACCTTGGTGTTTATTATTTGCAGATGATATTGTTTTGGTCGATGAGACGCGCGAGGGTGTAAACGCGAAACTGGAATCTTGGCGAGACACTTTAGAGAAGAAGGGTTTTAGGTTGAGCAGGACAAAGACAGAGTATATAGAGCTTAAATTTAGTAGTGCAAGAAGGTCAGATGACTCCGTCATTAAATTGGGTGACCAAGATATTTCCCGCAGTGAGTGCTTTAAATATCTGGGATCGATAATTCAAAAAGATGGAGGTGTAGATAAAGATGTGATTCATAGAATCCAAGCAGGTTGGTTGAAGTGGAGAGGCGCGTCTCGGATCCTATGTGATCGTAAAGTACCACTAAAACTTAAAGGCAAGTTTTACCGTACTGCAATTAGGCCTGCAATGCTCTACGGTTCTGAGTGTTGGGCAGTGAATGGTGTACATGAGCAAAAAATGGGAGTCGCGGAGATGAGAATGCTTAGGTGGATGTGTGGTCACACGAGACTGGATAAAATTAGGAATGAATGTATCAGGGATAAGATAGGAGTGGCGCCAATTGTAGAGAAGATGCGAGAAGCTCGTTTAAGATGGTTTGGACATGTACATAGGAGACCATTAGAGGCACCTGTTAGGCGTTGTGAGAGTTTAGTCACTAGACATGTTAAACGGGGGAGGGGTAGACCAAAAAAGACTTGGAATGAAACTATAAAGAAAGACATGATGTACTTAGGCATTAATGAGACTATGCTTAAAGATAGGGCGCAATGGCGACAGAGGATCCATATAGCCGACCCCACTATGGTGGGATAAAGGCTTGAGTGTTGTTGTTGTTGTTGTTGGATCCTGATACGAATATGCACGATGGTAAACCATCCTCGTGATTACGGAATACTATAGAGCAATCCCTCCTTTCATTGATTAATCATGTCTTTTATTCAATTTAGTTTCTTCATGTATTCTCTCCCCTTTTAAGGTACATTTTGGTAATTTGTCACTTAGAGAGTGTCACCCGTATATAAAGAAGAGTCAAGGGGTATTAGATCATCATCTTGTATAGTGTTTTGTGGCTCTCATTTGGAGAGGCCAGAGGGATCCTTAGGGGGAACTTGCCCTCAAATGATTGGCATCAGGTGGTATATGGACTTCAGTTAACATGTTATCTATTAATTTTCTGTTTGCTATCAATTGGTCTGATTTGCCCATCTTGTCTAGTCACCGAGATTCCCCATCGGTTAAGGTTTCGTCCAAAACAACAATATTGTTTCCACGAATATGCACTTTCTGCTTTAATCGCTCCAACAATCCCACCGTCTACACTTTCGAGTTGCTTTCACTCTTCATCGACATCGAGCGGCCCTCAATTGCGATTCCCTTCAGTGACACTACAACTCCAACAATCTGTCGTCCGTCTGCCCACGTCTTGATGATCATCTGCGTCCTTGTCCGCTTCCTTCCTTTTGATTCCACGTTAATGCACTTCTCCTCGACGCCTGCCTTCATCGTTCCCTAACTCGCTGTCTTCTCCTTGCGCGTCGACAACCACACACGCCTTCTTGCACACTATTTCGGCCACGTCTCCTGGACGCACCAACCATATTCAACCGCTCTTTCCGCCACCACTCACACCCATACCCGCCGGCTGCATTCCTTCGCCCATCAGTGTTCCCTTCTCCTGTCATTCTGCCCCATTCCTCTCCGTCTTTTGGCAACCATCCATTGGTGCGTGTCAGTTACCCACTTAATGGATGCCAGTGATGATGACAAGACTCTCATGATCGCCGCCCTATCGAGCCACACATATATTGTCGAAATGTCCTTGTTTGGCCTACATTTCGTAGTGTGGGAGATCCACACCCTCCTCGTAGGTCGCCTAAACCCTCCACCACCACCGCTTGCAACCTTGAAATCGTTCACAGTTGATGTGCTGCACTCTAGTGACACTAATGCACCGACTTTTGCCCTCTAACCACTCGTTGATGCTCACGCCTCACTCTTTGCACCTCGATATTCTAGTGTTTGGAGGGTCCGAATCCCTTGGGTGGATTGCTCTTGTCGAGCATTTTTGTGAGCTCTAGGGCATCCCATGATTCAAAAGGTCTCTCTTTCCGATATATATAAATGTCAGCGTTATTCAAGGAGTTTATTTGCCGATACGATATCCGCCACGATGCCTACGAGGGACTAGGGACATTCTACCAAGTAGAGTCTGTTACCATCTACATCGACGACTTTATTGAAGTTGCCGCACACGTACGGGGTCTCGACAAAATACTACTAGAGCTACTTTCTCACCGGTCCCCATCTCCATAGCAAGTCACATCTTCGCCTCCTCAATTCCAATGCTCTTTCTCACGCCATGGAGTAAACCCGTTTTATTGAAGAAGAGTTCTATGCAAACCCCCACATCGCCACACCTATATTCCAGCCACCTTTCCCTGCCAAGCCCTTCTTCAACAAGAAACCCCACTGCCCCTTGCATGACAGCACCCATAAACCGTCCCAGTGGACAAGATTACCTCTACCTCCGAAGACAGGGCCTTTATTTGCACTCCAAACAACTTTACTCTTACACACAAATGTCCAAATAAAGAATTGTGTCTATGTTAGGGTTTCGAAAAATTTTAGAGGAGGGGGGAGGGAAAACGAGAGAGAGAGAGGGGAAAGGTTCAGAAGGGTAGAGAGAGAAAACAATTCACCATAATACTCCAGCATGTCAAAATACAATAGTCTCCCGGCTTATATACGTGTCGGACGAATACGGACATAACAAAAGCAATGCAGAAATGAAAGCGCCTCCTTGGTACGATGTCAGCTACGTCGGAACGGCTTGCCCGCCGCGCTCCCGACGTTGGTAAACTCGCCACACCGGCGGTTGCCCCTCGCCCTCGTCTCCCTCGTCGATCTCCGTAAGAATTCTGCCGTCTGGGAAATTTGCCTTGTCCCCAAGGCAAAAGTCCGAGAACTGGTGACGCAAGTCGGCGCGATCTACCCACGTCGTCTCCGAGGGTGGAAGTCCCTGCCATAACACCAAGACTTGCTCCACTGGCTGTGATGCACGTTGTATCGTGCGCGTCTCAGCGATGCGCTGTGGGCGGAATGCTGTAGGGGGTGGGGGGCGGGCGCCAGGGTCCGGCGGTGGAAGCATCTCCTCGACGGGATGATCGCCAATCACCCGCTTGAGCTGTGATACATGGAACACAAGATGAATGCGGCTCTCCGGAGGTAGGCGGAGGCAGTACGCCGAGTGCCCACCCGAGCGACGATCTCAAAAGGCCCGTAGAATTTGGCCGCCAACTTGGAGTGAACCCGTGGGGCCGCCGTCACCTGGCGGTGTGGCCGGAGTTTGAGGAAGACAGAGTCCCCCTCGCTGAACTGGACGTCGCGACGATGGCGGTTGGCCGCGGCCACCATCCGATCTTGGGCCTGCTGGAGGTGCTGGCGCAGCTGCTGAAGCATGGTATCACGGTCTCAGAGTAAGCTGTCCACCGCGGCGACCGCACACTCGCCGGGAATGGTGCGGCTCAGAACTGAAGGAGGTCGACCGTAGACTGCCTCGAAGGGTGTAGTGCCGATGCTGGAGTGGAATGAGGTGTTGAAGGAGTATTCGGCCTAGGATAACCACTCGGCCCAAACCCGCGGGTGGTCGCACACGAAACAACACAGATAAGTCTCAAGGCAGCGGTTCATGATCTCAGACTGGCCATCCGTCTGCGGGTGGTATGTTGTGCTCATGCGGAGTTGTGTGCCTTGCATCCGGAAGAGCGCCTGCCAGAAGGCAATGAGGAAAAGCGGGTCGCAGTCGCTGACAATGGAGTGAGGGAACCCATGTAGGCGGACTACTCCATCGATGAAGGCGGCGGCCGCCCCGGGGGCCGTGAATGGGCGGCGGAGCGGGATGAAGTGAGTATACTTGGACAGACGGTCCACAACCACCATGATGCAGTCCCAGGTCTTGGAGAGGGGTAGACGAATAATAAAGTTCATGGAAATATCTTCCCATACCTGCGTCGGAATGGTAAGGGGCTGGAGAAGGCCCAAGTGTTTAACGGGGGTATGCCTCGCGAGGTTATATCCATACTTCAATTAATGTGCAATCTATTATTTCCCTATTTGCTATTAGATTCCCTAAATCTGCTAACCTTTCTTTATGAATTTATATAAGTAATCTGAGAACACTATTGAAGACCTTTTTCTTACATTAAGTTGTCGAAGATCCCAACCGTGATGGCTTGCACAAGAGAGGAAGAATCAGAGGATGTTCATCTCATCCACCGAACAAACCTCTTGTCTACTTCTTTTGTTTGAATGCACCCCTTTGCTATTAATATGACTTTGAACTGCTCAATAATTTCTCAGAATTCTGTTTAACTATATAAATCCATTTACTTCTAAAAGGTGTTCATTTTTCGATCATTTCTTCTTTCTAACTGGGACCTTGCAAGGCATTCGACAAATGGTTATTTATAGAAACATACAACAAGAATGCCATAGAAGTTTAATGTGAAGGTCAGAGAGACATAAAATGTAACGTGGGAAATTAGGTATACCTTTGCATAGGGCGACATGACAATCATCAATATTTGATCTTGAGGCAGGCAGGAGCCTTCTAAAGTAGACAAGTAACTCCTTTTCTTATAGCTTGTTCTCCCAAAGTATCTTTTGAAGGCACATGGGAACTCTTATATATAGGAACACTGATTGGAATAAGCTAAGGATTGAAGAATGACATTTCCATATTGCTCTTCAGCCTTCCCCTTGAAGAGATGAAGGAAAGTATGACTTTGACTCCCTAAATATGACATCTATAGAGATATACCTTCTATTTCCTAAAGGTATATAATAAGTAATAACATTTGTATCCTTTCTAGGGCTGTGAGTCTGTGACCTATGAAGACACTTTTAATGCTCAGGGATCAAGTTTCCTACAAGTATATTTATTAATGTGAAGAAACGACACACCCAAGTACGAAGTTTTGTATGGAGTTTGGTTTAACTCCTAGGGTGGTAATGGGGAAGAGAAATCAAGGACACTAATGAATATGATTAATTAGGTAGGTTAAATTAAGAATTGCATCCCTCAATACTAATTTGGAAGATACCTCGAGAAGATGTTTATTCTTTCTTTTGGAAATCTCATTATGGGTGGGACTCGCTCTACAATTGGCTTGAAAAGTGATCCCTTGGTTGGCTAAATAATTTTATGCTCATCCTACATGTACTTCTTTCTACTGTCATCGCGAAGGATTTTTATTTTGGAATTGAATTCAGTGGTAATCATGTTATGGAGAAGTTTAAAACAAGATAAAGATTTGCTTTCATTATGCATAAGATACAACTAAGTTGTATGAGAATGACAATCAATAAAGATTACAAACTAGCAGTGGCTATACAAAGAAGGAATCATTCAGGTGATTGAATCATCTGCATCACCTTATGGTTAGTTAGTTAGTCGACTACATTGTCCACCGACTGCATGCGTGCTTGCACCAATGTGGCAATCTTCTGATTCAGGAGGTACCAGATGCTATGATTATTCGTCCGGACCGTGAAGCGTCAGCCAAGCAGGTAGGGGCGCTAGTGCCGCACAACGAGGACCAACGCTAGATGCTCCGACTCGTATGAGGAGCGAGGGAGGACAGTGGCCGCAAACATGCGACTGAAGTAGGCAATGGGTTGTCCCGCTTGCATCAAAATCATGCTGACGCCTGTGCCTGAGGCGTCACTCTCCACAACAAATGTTTGGGAGAAATCTGTAAGGGTCAAGACAATTTCGGTTTAACCGAAAGTGCATTTCTTGGGGTGTTCATCAGAAAATCATGCGCCTGCAGGGTGGAGAGCGTTGTCCGCACATGATTGATGTATCTTGCTAGGAGGAGCTGTAAATGAGGATGCCATAAAAAAACAAGATGTACCTGCGCAGGGCCAACCAGAATAGATTATTCTTGATCGCCTAAAAGGTGGCAAACACATTCATCAAGCCAAAAGGCATGACGATGAACCCATAGTGCCCGTCGTGCGTGCGGAATGCCGTCTTTGGGATATCCTCCTCCCGTACCCGAATTTGGTGATAGACGGAGCGGAGATCCAACTTAGAAAAGTAGGACCCCCCCTAAGCTCATCCAGTAGCTATGGGAAGGTCAAGGCGGTGCAAGGGTGCAGGCGGAGGATTGTCGGTATCAGCATCAGCCTCCAGGGCCTCAAAGACGGCGAAGGTAACCTCGGGTTCCTCCTCACCAACGAGGACCCGGAGGTCCTTCAATGGGCTGCTTGCAACAGAAACAAAAGCCCTTCATGCGAAGATCGTGGTACTCTTAATTGGACAGCTGGGGGTGTGCGGGGGGCATGGGAGGACACGGTGGTGGCCCTGGGCGGGTAGGGAGGCCATGGGCCTCCATCTGTTGTGTTCAGCGCACTGCTGCGTGCCTGGGGTCTGGACAAGGAGGGGCCACCATGGGTGGGTGACCAGTATCCAATGACTTGACTAGATATTCAGCTTCAACCAAACGGGTGAGGTCCATTTCCTCGGCAATAGAAAGCTAGTGGTGTGTGCGCAGGTGGGCACAAATATATGGTAGTAAGTCATACATGAAGAAAATGAAGTAATGGCCGGAGGGAGACCCGACACATGCGTGGCTAATGCAATAAATTCATTGATGTAGTTGTCGAGGGACCATGTCTGGCGGACACCACAAAGACGCTCCACGACGGAGCCCAAGTAACAGACATCATAACGACGAATAAGGCCTTTCAGAAGGCCCGACCAAGACAGAGTAGGCTTGGACTGACGTAGCAAACGGACCCAATGAAGAGCGGAGACCTCCATGCCGATGAGGGTCGTGCTAACCTTGTGCGGTTCCGGGATCTGATGAACGTCGAAGAACTGTTTCACGCGGGCAATCCACCCGATAGGGTTGGTGTCGTTGAAGGAAGGGACATCGAACGAACGGAGTGCAGACGGAGAGCCCGCCGATGACGGAAGAGGATCCCGAGGAAGGTTGGGTGTTCCCTGAGAAGCGATGGAGAATCCACATTGGAGGTCGAGGAAGCACTCGATCTGTTTGCGAGGAGGGTGTCGAACTTAGCATCCATCTGCAACATTAGGGCCTGGAGCGAGGCAATGGACTGCTCATGAGCATCGAGGCGGCGGGAGATTGTCGGAGCCATAGTAATCTGAGGTGCGAGTGTGTCGGAGTGCGCCATAGATCGGAGCCGTGGGGACATGCACGCTGAAGGAAGGACAGAGTGCAGCCGGACGAGCGAGGAAGGCGCGGTTACAGTCGAGGAAGCGTGCGGTCGGCAGCAGCGGAACGCCATCCGCTGGTGTACAAACGCAGCCAGACAACGTGAGTCGCGGAAGCAGCGCCTCACGCGAGACGCGGGAAGCGAGACACTGGGAGATCATGGGACCTGCGATGGAAGCGAGAGCAGTGCTGGTGGGAAATCGCGGCGGCGGACCTGCGATGGAAGCGAGAGCCGCGAACGCGAGATGCTGGAACGAAGGCTTCGTGCGACAGAAATTGCGGCTGGAAGCGCGACAGCACGAACCAAATTGTTACCTCTCGAACGCGAGACCGACATCAACCCTAAATCTGAGAGGAGAAAGGAGGAGTAGAGAGAAAGAGGGAGGAAGAGAAATAACCCCTAGGGTTTCCAATTTTTTATAATACTATCCAGGATACCAAATTAGATTGCCCCGTGGGGTTTATTTAACACCCCCGTCTGATCACAAACAAGAAAATATGTGTCTTAATTACTTTCCGTCGGCGTGTCACTAGCGGGCCTTTCACAATGCTTGTATCCCCGCCACTCTGGAGGACGTCTGATGCGGAATGGAGACGTGGCTCTGCTGCGGAAGATGAGTTTTGGGCCCGTTCAGGATCAATTGGCCACCTGTCATATATAACATCTCCAGATCGACGATCCGACTCCCCGGATGCGTTCGTCTCGTCATTTCTAGTCGATTTCATATATTACTTTATTATTTTTAAGTTGTTTTATTGTAATCGGGCCCTCCGCATCCACGTCCAATCATAGCCGTTGATGGAAGACGCCCTAAGTGTCTTTTATTATAAATAGTAGGTTATGGGGTCCGTCATCCTCATTGCAGAATTTGAAGAACATTATTTCCGGATTCCCGCAATCACTCCACGGTGCCGACTCCGTGGAACCCTAGGTGACGACTCATAGGCCCCTCTCCCGCTCCCCAAAGGTAACCCTAACCCCTAGCCACCTTCCTCCACCTCCAAAACACCTACCGCCGCCCCTATTGATGTTTCCTGCTACCGCCGCCCACCCCTGTTGCTGTTTCCTGCTACCGCCGCCCGCCCCTGTTGTTGTTTCCTGCTACCGCCGCCGCCCTAAACCTTGCTGTCCTGCTACTGCCGCCGCCTATATATTGTTGTTCTGCTACTGCCGCCGCCTCCACCTTGCTGCTCTGCTACCGCCGGCAACTTCCAGCCACCATCCACCTTCCGCGGACCCACCACAAGCCTCCCTACTGCCGGATTTACCTTCCCACAGCCCGGATCCGACTCCATACAGCCGGATCTACCTTCACACAGCCCGGATCCGCCCCCATACAGCCGGATCTACCTTCCCACAACCTGGATCCGCCTCCAGACAACCGAATCTACCTTCCCGCAGCCCGATCCCACTCCCCCCAGTCCAACCAGCCCTTGTGTCCCCTCAGGATCGACACCTCCGCACTTTGATTCATTGGATCTCCTTACCTCGAGCAGCCCTCATACTTTTGTGAGTTTTCTTGTTGTATAAACTCTTGTTTTCAGCATTACTATATGGTATTGTGACATTGGCTTGATTGGATATCTAGTATTTTGGTATTTCATTTTAGATTACTTCGTGATTTGCAGGAATCATTCGCCGCGCTCTTAGCTTTTGCCCTCCACGCGGATGAAAGCCTAAGCCTTGTTTTGCTTAAAGAATTTATTTTGCTATTGCTAAAATCATATGCGTGCAATTTAATCATTTATTGTTATATTTTGATTTTGCCGCCGATTAATGCAAGTGCGTTCAATCGATCGTGGGAACCCATGGAGTCGCACGACTCCGGAGATGAAGCTGTCAGCTACACCCGCTGCCGTGTACGAATGTCGGAGAGGAATAAAGTGTGCGTGCTTGGAGAGTCAGTCCACCACGACAAGGACGCAATCGAATCCCTTTGGCCGGGGAAGTCGTGTGATGAAATCCATAGCAATGTCCTCCCAAATTCAATCCGGAATGGGTAGGGGCTGAAGCAACCCGACCGGAAACATTGCTTCGTACTTCGCCTTTTGGCATGGGCGACCACGTGGGTTTTGACTTGCTTGAACATGTTCGGCCAATACAGGGAGGCTGCCAAGCGGCGAAAAGCTCCTGCGTGGCTCTCCAGTTGGCAGTTACAGATATGCACGACGAGGCGCGGACATAGGAGAGGAGTTCACGGATAGCACTAGGCGGCCCTGGTAAAAGAGTCGGCCGCCCATCATGGAGTAAACAGGGTGGCCTTTCGGGTTGGCGATGAGGGACGTTCGGATGGACGCAAGGTGTGGGTCGTTCTCGACGTCGTTTTGAATTGATTTTGCATCCTCCCAGACCGGCCTGCAGATGGCCCGGAGTTTCGGGGAATGTACTTGCCGGGAGAGAGCATCCGCCGCCCGATTGGTGCGGCCTGGTCGGAATTCGATGGAGAAGTCATACCCATGAGCTTTGCCACCCAAAGTGGTTGTGCTGGCATTGCGATCTTCTGCTGAAGGAGGTACCCCAAGCTATGATGATCGGTGCGGACGACGAAGGCGCGGCCTAGGAGGTACGGATGCCAGTGTTGCACTACCAGGACAAGTGCCATGAGCTCGTTCTCATAAGCCGAACGGCTCCGAATGGTGGTGGAGAATGCCCGGCTGTAGTAGGCGATGGGACGACCACCCTGCATGAGGACCGCACCCACCCCGGTGCCCGAGGCATCGCACTCCATGATGAAGGGTTGAGTGAATTCGGGCATGGCCAGAACTGGGCCATTCACAAGAGCCGCTTTAAGGGCAGTGATTGCGGACATGGCCGCTGGAGTCCATGAAAACGGTTCCTCCTCTGTAGATTTGAGCAACTGTGTGAGGGGCCGAGCCAAGGTGTCGTACCCTTGAGTGAAATGCCGGTAGTAACCGATGAGGCCCAAAAAGCCCCAGACATCCCGAAGAGAGGTGGGGCCGGCCAATGCAGAACCGTCGTGACTTTGCCGTCGTCCATGGCCACTCCCTCGGATGAGATCGTATGGCCCAAGTAGCTAACGATGGTTGCCCCGAACGAGCACTTCTTGCGGTGGAAGACCAGATGATGCTGACGAATTGTCTTTAGCGTTTGGCGAACATGACATAAATGCTCCTGCCAGGATGAGCTATATACCAAAATATCATTAAAAAAACAAGGATGTGTTGTCGGTGTACCGCTCGAAAGATGTCGTTCATGGTGGCTTGGAAGATGGCCGGAGCGTTGGTTAGTCTGAAGGGCATGACCAGAAACTCGTAGTGCCCATCATGCGTCCTAACTCCTAAACGCTGTCTTTGGTACATCTTTCGGCCGCACCCGGATTTGGTGGTACCCCGCCCGGAGGTCAAGTTTCGTGAAAAAGGTGGCGCCGTGGAGCTCGTCCAAAAGCTCCTGGATGACTGGAATGACGTATTTGTGTGGGACTGTGGCCTTGTTTAATTCCCGATAGTTGACACAGAAGCGCCAACTCCCTTCTTTTTTCGCACGAGGAGGACCGGGCTGGAAAAAGGGCTTGCGCTAGTGTGGATGAGCCCGCCCATGAGCATCTCTCGCACCAGGCGTTCGATCTCGTCCTTCTGGGCATGCCCATAACGGTAGGGTCGGACGGATACGACCGCGGTGTGGGGCTGGAGCGGAATGGCATGGTCGGTGGCTCGCACCGGAGGTAGGCCCACAGGAGGCGTAAACACGTCGGAGAACTCCTCGAGGAGAAGACGGAGGTCTGGTGAAAGCACCAGGGTGGTCGCTGGCTTGGCCTATAGCTGCCAAAGCCACGCAGAGAATGCCACATCAGTCGTGCGTTGGATGGCACTGAAGGAAACCGGTGTTCGGAGCAGAGTGGAGTCGCCAACGAGGTGGCAGGGTGACCCTTCCCAGCAAAACTGCATAGACATCTCGGCCCAGTTTATCCGAACGTCGCCCAAAGTTGGTAGTCATGTTACGCCCAGGATGATGTCAACGCCGCCTAGCTTGAAAACGTAGAAATCTGCCGTCATAGCACAAGGTCCCATGGTGACCCTTACGGTGGAGAACGAGCCCGTGGTTGGGCGGCGACGGCCGTCTCATAGATAGACGGTGAAGTCCGGCGAGGGCGTATATGGGATTGAGAGGTGTTGCACCAAACGATGAGAAATGAAATTGTGGCTGGCGCCACTGTCGATCATAATGAGAACTGGGTGCCCTTGGACAAGGCCCGCTAACTTTATAGTTCGTGGTCTGGTAAGGCCTCCTACCGAGAAACATGGCAGGTCCAAGCGGTTGAAGGTGGCCTCGTCAGATTTCGGTGGTTGCGGCTCGTCGGCGAGCTCGAGCGCCTCAAAGTCTTCTACGGTGATTTCGGGTTTGAAATCCCCAATAATGGCATGAAACTCTTTCACGACGCACACATGAGTGGGAGAATACGATTGTCGGCACCTGAAGCAGAGCCCCTTCCGTCTGAGCTTGTTGTAGTCCCCATTAGAGATCCTGTGGGGGGTCGGGGTGCGGCCTGGGCGCGGACCACCGGGTGGAGGTGGTCGTGGGCTGAAGTTCCGCGGTGGTGGTGTTCGTGGCGGTCGGGGCTCAGTTGTGACCGGCGGGCGCGCCCCAAGATATGCTTCCACGGTGCGCGCGAGATCGAGCGCTTCAGAGACAGTCCTTGGTTGATGGGTGCGGAGACGCGAGCGAATGGATGGCAGGAGGCCTTGCATGAAGAAGCCCAAATAGTGATCGGGCGCAAGGCCGGAGACATGAGTGGCCAAGGCTACGAATTCGTCAATGTAGGAATCGAGGCCGGTCGTCTGGCGGATGCTAGAAAGGCGCTCGACGGCGGACCCGACGTAGCGGTGGTCGTACCGTCGAATCATTTCTTGTTTCATTTCGACCTAGGAGATGAGGGACTACAATTGGCGTAGTCATCACGCCCAATGGAGAGCGGATCCGTCTAGTCCGACCATGGTTGTGCCGACCTTGTCCGCTTCCGGTGTGAGATGGAGGTCGAAATACTATTCTGCCTTGGCGATCCACTCCATGGGATCGATGCTGGAAAAATGTGGAATGTCAAGGGTGAGGGTCGAGCGACCGGCAAGCGGCACAGTGCTTGCGGGCTGGGGGGTGTGCCGAGCAGTGAGCCCCCGTCGACAGAAGAGGCGCAGCCGCCGTTTGCGGTGAGCGCGGGCGAGGCGGGGCGGGCTTCCAGTCGCGTAAGGATGGCGGCTAACTAGGAGTCGTGGCCGACGAGACGACGTTGGACGGTGTCATCGTGGCCGTCGCCGGCGGAAGTCTCGGGATGCAATCGAGTCGTCGGAGCCATGGACGATGGAGAGGCCACTGCGGTGCGACACAACGCGGTCGAGAGCGAGCGGCAAGATGGCTACGGGCGACACGGTGCGGGCGAAAGTGGCAGGGTTAGACCGAGCGGTGAGATCCAGCGGGCGAGATATCGGCGTGGGGAAGATGTCCGACGGCTACAAGAGAGGGCGATCCGACAGGTCGAATCAAATATTACCGCACGAAGAAGATCCGGCAAAGGGAGGGCCGGCGGAGAGGAAGAGAGAAGGAGGCTAGGGTTGAGAGGGAAAAACAAGGGAGCAGCCCTTTTTTAATTTATATCCAAGACAGAAAATACAAGGTTCACATGCCCTCTTATAGTGGCGATGAGCGAATACTAAAGGAAATAACGGAAATAGGAAATAGGAAATAATGTAAATATGAAATAATGGAAATAGGAAATAACCCAAACGTAGCAACATATTTAAATAGAAAATAAACCAAACATAGCAACATATTTAATATTAAATACCCTCGGCCTTGCCATAGCCGGCTTCTCCCCGTTGACACCAACCGGGCCCGCCTTTTTCACCGACGTCGGTTCCCGCCGCTAGTAGACCCGCCATGTCCGCGCCTCGTCGTGCATTTCCGTAATAATGTCCCTCTCCCTTCTCCGCGTCCATAACATGTTAGGCGATCAATTTTACTTTTATTTATAACTTGTATGTTTCAGATTTGTTTTTCCATTTACATCAGTGTATATGTGATGCTTTTTTTACTTGAATTTTATCGTCTATGATTTCCTTTACATCAAATTGTCGCATCACTTGGAGGTCTGAATCTGATTGGGTGATAGCATGATGTCTTTCTTTGTACTGCTCTTTACAATTGTTACTGTTTTCAGACGTCAACGCACTGAGCCACCCGACCAATTCATTTTTTTCATCAATGTTTTGTGCACATCTACTTTAATCATCTTTGTTCACATTTACTTTAATCATCTTTCTTAGTTAAAATAATGAAGTAAACTAGAGTCCATCTTTATGCGAGTCCATCTTAGTGCAGTTGTAGGTCGACACGACACGGGTGCTCTAGAATGTAACCCTAGATGGAATGCAATGCTATGCTAGTGCAAGGAGCAGTCCGAATAAAATGACAACAAGTAATAAATTACAATAAACTTTAGGCAGATGCACATTCGTTCACAAAATTGAGTAAGCTGAAATAACAAGTTAAAATCTACAACTAATTGAAGCACAATTACTTTTAGGCACGCACGAAATAGGCTTCGCAAATCACACAACTTACCAATACTAGTAGCAAATGAAAAAAGGGCATTCAATAAATATAGTTCCAAGTACGCAACTCCAAATAACGACTTACACATGCAGGCGGCGGCTAAATGAAGCGACGGGGAAGATTCCGGGCTGCGGGAGGGCTGTAGGTGACTGAAACGTGGCTGCAGGAGGTAGTTTTGTGGAGGCAGTGAGAGGTTTACGTGGGTGGAAGAACAAGGATTCATGAAGGCTGTAAGGAGGGTGTTCTGAAGGAGATATATGAAGGGCGGCTGAAGGGGAATTCTCCTGGGAGGGACAAATGAAGGTTGTTGTGGTGGAGAAGCTTATACGTGGGTCCTAGGAAGAGAAAGAACGCTTGGTCGTGACTGGAGTTCTCCAGGGAGAGGTGTAACGTCAATTCAGGGAAGGAGTATATGGTTGAGCGGGATGCAGTTGGGGTTCTCCTTGGGGGAAAACCTGAAGGCTCTTGGTGAAAGTTTTGGGGAAGGGGATTACTAGGCTTATGATGGGGAATGCTACTTCACTTGCAGGAATCAATGAAGGAGGAGGTTAGGGCGGGGAAGAAGGAGGTACCTTGGAGTCACACCAAGGGCTTCTCTCGGCGTCGCACCGGGAGAAGGAAATGACCGATGGTTTCCACGGAAACTCAACCACGATACTTCAGCCGTCCTCTGCATGCTTAAATAAGACAACTGAAATAGGGCACCCGCATTGGACGGCTCATATCGTCCGAGCCGATTGGGTGCCAAATACAACTCGAAACAAATAAAATAATATATAAAAAGGACGAACGATTGTCCAGACACATCTGTGGGTTCGTATCGTCCGAACGGACAACGGATCACCGCCTCCTGCGGGAATACACGTGCATGAGCCGGCGATCTCCATCAACTCTCTCCGACTTGAAAGTACTCATCTCTGGTGAGTGAAGACGATCGTACTCTCGACGTAGTCTAGGGGGGAGTCGCTCAAGCTCCTCGGGAGAAATCCAAGTGTCGTAAAAAATCGGACGACTGCTCCAACAGACAAGATATCGTACGGTATCTCGCTCGCCAACCGCTACGAAATCATGCATGATAATCTGAAGTATATCTCCGGCGGACGTGGGTGGGTAACTCTAAATAAGATGTATCTACGTCTGAACGTTGAATTGGTGGAACTGTCGGTGGTGCAGAGTGGTCCTCATGGTGAGACTTCATAGGCTGAGACTGAGCTGTGGTAGGAGGAGATGAAAGATGTCACGACTCAGGTACGGACGTGGGGAAGGGATCCATATACATGCGCTTCTCGTAGTAAGGAGTCAAGTCCTCAACATTGAATACTCGACTTATCCCCATATTTTGAGGGATGTCGATCTCATAAGCATTCGTACCGATCCGTCGCATGAATATTAAGGACCCATTCGGCGAGCGCTTAATTTTGTTGTTGTTCACCGTGGGAACCTCTCAGATCGTATGTGAATCATAACTTGCTCTGCAGCTTCAAAAATATGTTCCCTCCTGTGTTGATCTGCTTGAGCTTTATAATAATCATTACTTGATGCAATTTTCTTTTGGTTTGACTCATGAAGTGCATGCACATGCTGAATCAAAGACTCTGCAGATCACTGGGGCGGGCTCCTAAGGGAACATCAACCAGATCAATGGGCTTCCTAGGTTCATAACCTAACATGACGTAGAATGGACTCAGAGTGGTCCTATTAACTGAACTATATATGCAAATTTGGCTATGGGTAGGACAGAATCCCAGGTAGAAGGACTATCCCTAACTAGAAATCGCAAAAGAGTCCCTTGGTTACGATTGACAACCTCGGTTTGTCCATCCGCCCGAATTTTTTTGGCTGGAAGTCTTCTGCTCGTCCCGTCTGGTGATTTCATCGCAGATCCCATCTATTGCTCCTGTTGTTCTCGTCGACTACATTTCTTCTCGCCGAGCTCATCTCCCACATGAGCTGATCTCATCGCTCGCTTGCTGCTTCACTCTCCAGCTGTTGGGGATGCCTTCTCTCGCAGCATCCACGACAACGATGCAGCTCACCATATCTTCTTCCGTTCCTACGCCGAGGGCGCTCTTCTTCAGGGTTCGACGATGCTCCAGTCGACTGTATCTGTGCGATATTGCTACCTCCAACCACTGCCCTTTTTTTCTGACGATTCCAGATCTCGCCCCCCCCCCCCCTTCTGCTTCCGTTGCTTCTCATCGCCCCCCTTCTGCTTCCTTTGCTTCTTGCCGAACCCCTTCCACTTCCTGCAGCTGCTCCCTGCCATGATTATGACTCAAAAAAATTCAAACCGGTGGTGCTCAACGTATGGCTGTCCGATGTCATCTCTGTTTCTATCTACCGATCATGTAGTTGGTCTCGGACGATCAGGTGGTCCTCGACGTATGGCTGCCCTTTCAGTCATGGCATAACCTTCGTTGGTTGCTCCTCATCCACGCCATCTAGAGCTTGTCTTCGTCTTCCAGCCGATGCTACCCCTTCCTAAGTGTTGATCTCTCGCCGATGCGAACGCTTTGTGTTGTTTTTTTGGTCTTTTTTATGTGTCTTTAATTATCTTTGTTTGGTTGTTGTTCGTATTTGCTTAGTATGGTCTTGTTATGCATGCATGCACGTGTCCCACGTGAGGGGGAGTGTTCGGGACGAAGGCGACTCAAATAGTATTTCCCGACTCTCGCCTTAGTCCCACACGGCCTCCAGGCTTATGTCTTGTGCTGTTTGCGTCTTCCCAATTTTTCTTTGTTGATTGGTACGTGGTATGATCTTTATTGATTAACCTTGATTCCAGCAGGTTGTGTCGCATATGAGTATCCCCAATGGCTTGTCTGTTGTCTTGATTCCAGCGAGTTGTGTCGTGTGGTACCACCCTTTGTGCGGATTACTCCTGACGGATTATCCCCGATGATTTTTTCCCGGTGACCCGTCTGATGTTTTGTCCCACTTAGCCAACCTCCATTGCATTTATATGATGTTTTCAAGCTGAAGGTTTTCCGTCCAGCTTGAGGGGGATTGTCGAAGTTATCGCATTTTTGTTTATTATGGTTTTTGTAATAGAGTCTGTAGGTATGTATGCGTTTTGTCCTATATTGCGAGTTTGAGTTTGTAAGTCATTGTAAGTCCTAAATTGCCCATTTGAGGATGAATAAAACACACTTTCTGTTTCTCTCTAATTATTTCAACAAAACCTAAATTCCAAGACACCGTGTATTCTACTAAGATATCCAACTTTTGGAGTATAGAAAACCACCATGGCAAGTTCTCCACTCAACGACAACGAAGCTTCCAACAAAGCCCGTGCTACTTTGAATCCAGGAGAATTTGTTCCTCAATTCCACGGAATCCCTCCATCATCACAAAAATGTTAAGTTTGGAACTATCTCATATTATTATAGAGAGACGATCAAAGAGTTGCATATTATTTCCTTGGGTTTTGATATGTCAAATTTTCCCTTCCCATGAGCCTTTCTAATTGGCTTTTGACGATTGAATTAGCAGATGGCCATAAGGATCGCACTCAGGCACATGCCTAGTGATCATATTAGAGGGGTATAAAAAATCAAAATTAATATGGCTTATATAGTCGGGGGGACAATTTTTATAATTTTCTCATTTTTAAATATCCTTCAGCTTCAGCACGTATATGTTAACTAAGCCTGCGATGTTTTATCTTGCTATGCTGTGCAGGTGAAGCAAATGACTAACAGCATACAATATCTAATAGACACTGTACAACTATCAAGTGTAGTAGAGGTGCAGGTACATATTACAGCATATAAGAGTTCATAGTAGTTTCTCCCTTCGTCTGCACCATTTTATTTTCCGTTTCAATTTTGTTTACGAATTTTCGATCTCTAACTCAATCGTCTGATGTAGGGTGATAAAATAAGGAAACGTAATGATTGGATGGTTTGGGTGCTGCACCCAGCTGAGGATTTTGATAGTCTTGAGGCTCACTTTGATAATCTGTACTTAGATTTGGATGCTCCCAGCAACACTGGCCTTAGAGGATCAACTAAAAACGAGCTAACTTACTCAAGATCAGCCTCCATGAATCTAAATAGCCAGCTGTCTGTGAGAAATTTAGAGGATGATGACGGACAAGTTGGTAACTATTCCGACCGCGTCTGGAACATGCGAACTCTTGTCAGGAATGACACAATGTAAGTTTGATTTCACAAGGTTTAAGGTTCGAGTAATGATATTTTGTCGAGTATAGTTGAACATTGTGCGAGCAACTTGGAAAGTTCTGGATTCTGAATAGGATGTTTTGTATTTAAGTTCCCAGGTCTTCAACATTTTAATAAAAAATGATAAATATCTTCAGGATTCTATAATCTGATTCCTAAATTTTTGTAAATCTTCCAAAAAAAGAATAACGTATCCCTAGTTTTTCCCTAATCTTTGGTATATGTACTAGCCTTTTGTTCATAATCTGTATGTAACCCGACATTTTGGCTGAATGATAATACTACTAGTATATCCGACACTCCTGTAATTTTAAAAACAGAACTTGAAGAATCTCTTACATTACATTTACTTTTTAATATTAAATAAGATCAAATTAGTAAGGTAAGGTCCCCATTTTCTTCTTTTTTAAAACCTATAAGTGGTCCAGATGTTTTTTTAATAAATTTCAGAGGCGTCGGATGCACTTCGTCCTATGATTTCGCTCACATATATTGGTATATATACCAAAGGCGTTTAACCTATAATCTTGTTATATGCCTAGGTTAATTATTGTTTTTGCAAGGTTAATTATTGTTTTTGTCATTTTTAACAAAATGTTGAAAACCCTGGGGATTTACAAAAATTCATCCCATTGGTAAAGCTGAAATTATGAACTTGCCACGTCACTCCAACAGTGTTTACAGACCATCTTACTTGAACAAAATATCATAACTGAGGAAAAGAAAAAAAGTAAGAAAGAAAGATGCTGGATGTTTGTTGAACAAGATAGTCTGAGAGGAATTGAGCCTGTATGGACTGGCCTATAGCTCGTGTTCGTGGATGCTAGTGAATCATATACTTCTTGCATCCGAAGTGCGGGGACGAAATCAGTGTTCTTCTGAACTTTTCTTAAATGATTTTATCGCTGTGGTTCATCTGGAAATTGTCCTCCGATTTATTTTAAGGATGACATATAATTCCTTAATTTTTAGTTTGGGTGCACAAATTATTTTAAATTAGTTATACTGAGACGGTCGAAAAACGGCAGCCCGGTTGAAAAACGGTCGCTCGGGTACAAAACGGCCACATGGCGAAAAATGGGCACCCAGGCGAAAAATGGGCTCTAGGGCGAAAAACGCGCGCCCGAGCGAAAAATAGCCGCACGGGAGAAAAACGCCTGCACGGGCAAAAAATGGCCGCCCGGGCGAAAAAACGGCCGCCCGGGCGAAAAACACGCGCCCGGGCGAAAAAACGGCCGCCCGAGCGAAAAACACGCGCTTAGGCAAAAAAATGGCCTCCCGGGCGAAAAACGGCAACCCGGGCGAAAAAATAGCCGCCCGGGCGAAAAACACGTGCCCGGGCGAAAAATGCTCGACCGCGCGAAAAAATGGCCGCCCTGGCAAAAAATGCGCGCCTGGGAGAAAAATGGTCGCCTGAGAGAAAAACGGTCTCCCGGGTGAAAAATGGCTGCCCTGGCGAAAAAATAGCCGCCCGGGCGAAAAACGCGCTCCCGAGCGTAAAATGGCCGCCCGGGCGAAAAAACACGCTCAGGAGAAAAAAAGGCCGCCTAGGCGAAAAAACACGCGCCCGGGCGAAAAATGGTCGCCTGGTCGAAAAATGGCCGACCGGGCGAAAATCGGGCGCCCTAGCGAAAAACGCGCGCCCTTACGAAAAATGTATGCCCTGGCGAAAAATGCGCACTTGGGCGAAAATAACGAGCGTCCGGCGAAAAACAACCTCTCAGGCGAAAAATGAGTGCCCGGCCGAAAATGAGTGCCGAAAATGAGTGTCCGACCGAAAATGCGCGTTCAGACAAAAATGCTGGAGTGGTATGTAGCGAGATGGAGTTAATAAAAGAGAGAAGACTAAAAACAGAAAAAATGGTTTTTAGAAAGTTATGTTGGACTGACTTCTCAAAGAGCCTCTAAAACAGCTTATTTGAAGAAGCTCTTTTCAAAAAGATGTTCATTCAAACAACTAAAAATTAGCTTTAGCTGTTCGAATAGAACTCTTTGAATAAAAAAGCTGCCCAAACAGAGCCTAAGGCTCTGTTTGGCGCGGAGGTTGGAGGAGCGGCGGATTGGAGGAGCGGCGGTTGGAGGAGTGATCCGCAACCGTTGGTACATAGCGGCGATTGGAGGAATGGCGTTTTTCCGCTGATTCAGCGGAGGCGCTGCAAACCGCGCCCCACATCTGCTCAGCCAAACGGGAAACTTTCCACGGCTGCGGATCAGGAATCTCTCTCTGATCCGCAGCCGCTCCGCCAAACAGAGCCTAAGACTGCTATAGCGGAAGATCTTTTTAGGAGCTCTTCCTGGGCCCCTTCCTCTTGCGAAACTAACTACTTGGTTTTTCTTAGGGTGAGTAATTTAGTCTCCTTGGTTAGCGGAGAGACATCCTAATAAAATTACTACATCTTTTTGGTTCTCTATAATTTACTTTCTAGCCCTAGTTTGTGATCAATTAATCTCGACGTTGATCTGACGATCAAGGAGTTTAGTCTTCGAAGTGAGGGAACGTTTTTGGCTTCAACATAACGAACATGTCCTTCACTAGGAGCTTGAATGAAAGCAGTGGTCATACAATATATATACTTCAACTCATTGAGATATGAAACCATCTTAGAATCTTCTGACTTTGCAAGATGACAAGATTTATTATCGTTGTAGGTAACCATGGCTAATATATCGCAAATGGTGTCCTTGTTGAATCGGTCCATCATCGACACCCCAACGTAGTCGATCTTGACAATGACTCTCCCTCACCCCCTCTATCTAGTGAGAAGAAAACGAACTAGTTCACTAGGCGGCCTAGGTGATGCAGTGCACTAAACAGCCTTTGTGTATGATTATCGCATTGAATCTTATTTTTAAGTGGGGGACATCGCTCCATTTTGCATCAAAATCAGGGCAAAACCTTCGCCGACTGATCCAGGAATCCTCATCTCTCCCATTTCTTGGGAGGGGGCGATTCTGCCTACCATTTCCAATAGTTTGAATCTACAATCTCCCTTCGTAAGTTAACTCGAAGGGAAAAGCTTGAGATTGGTTATACCTACTACTGTCGAGATCCATCGCAACTTCTACTAGAACTATTGCTAAGGTTCACGATGTCGTAGAAGTCGAAGAGTTGTTATTAGGCCCTCTTCAATATTTGATAGGGAGTTGACGAGTCCCTATGTGATTTTGAGGACCGCTTCGAAAACGAGATACTGGAAATCACAATGTTGATTCTAGTATGTATCATGTGGCATCGGTCTACAACATGCAACATCCACAAGCATGCCACCTTCAGACCAATAGCAATGACACCTTTTGGCCCCACTTGGGTGGGGTGGGGGTGGGGGTGGGGGGCTCCCTGGGGGAGATCTGCTATGCCAGGACTTGTTGTAGGTCCCCATGTCCCTCCCATGTGGCGATATGGGACGTGCAAAAGAGATCCTATCAACTTGTTACGACCTAGTATAATAAGCTCACAGACTTGTTCTTACTTCGCCGTCGAGAAACGAAAGAAAACTTCCATATCCAAGCTTAGATCAGATGTAGCTCGTTTTTTTTGGGTGACAAGCAATGTCAAACCAAAATACTCAAAAAAAAAACATAAGCATTAGCTCCCCCTGAAATGGATGGGTGATCCAGCCCCACCTTCCAGTACAACTACCTTGTTAATCGCATGCCTCTTGTTGTCTAAAGAATTTGGAATAAAAATGTGCAGGTGCAGATGTAAATGGTGAATAGGAGATGAGAGATTCAATCCTCAAGCAATACATGTTAAAGGTTAGGCTTGAGATCGACTCTTTTGAGATGTTTGCCGTATCACATCTTGTGAGAAGAAAATGTCGAAATCGATCGTGACAGAATGTGGGTCCTCAACAGGGAGCGCAATAGCCGAACTGTTTCGACTGGCAATCAAAAATGGAGAGCTCATTGAGATCGGCCAGCGCGAGAGCTGGGTTGTCCTTCTATCTGGTACAGACAACTTCATGTTCAAATATGTGCACAATGACCCACTGGGAGGCGAGTTTTCTAGGAGAACCATGTCAGCCCCATTGGCAAGTTGTGTGATGGAAATGAAGATAGTTTGACATACGCTTATGCGGGGGTTTTAGATGAGATGCATGCGAATTCGTGGGTGTTATTAGTGCTAAACATTTGAACTCTTCTAGCTACGTCCGACACAGAGGAATGGATCTGCGCAGCCAATTCCTTTTGAGTTTCAAAATTGACTAGGCGAAGGTGTTAGGCTAAACAACTTCATAAAGGGGTAGCCCGGTGCACAAAGTATCCCCGCGCAGCAAGGGTCCGGGGAAGGGCCCACCACAAGGTCGTAAACTTCATAACTAGTAAAAAATTCATTTTGGGAAAAAATATGTGTCGTCGTGGTCTCCTCTCATGACAATCACCCCTCGTGACTTACCGACAACTAGTTGCAATATGCCGACCAGAGTTTAGGCGAGTTCTAGAGCAAGCTCGGATTGAACAACTACTATCGGCCTTGTGGGCACAAAATATCACACCCACTACGACACTGGGCAATATTCAAAGCCCCTCATCCTAGTCGAATTTGATGTTTAGAGCCTTGAGGGAAAAAACTTCTGAAGTGTTGTAAGCTCAGCGCGAATTGGACGAGACCTTTCTTCACTTGGTCATTGTTGCCCTTCGAAGGCTATAAAACCTCGACATACTAAGGAGAAGATCTCGCCAACACGTGGAGCGGAGACGAAGTCAAGAGATATTACATGTAAATTCAGGGAAGTATTGAACTCACCTTGGGTGCTTTCCCCTGCCAATATAAAATGTGAATTCTTTATCTCAGCCTGCGGATGGAAAAGTTGTTGATCGGATAGAGCTTATTAAAGTGAGCTCTTTAAGAAGCTGTTTGAAAAACTGCAAGCTGTTTGAAGAGTCTGTGTATAAGTGCTGATAGAACAAAACTTTTTCATTTAAGACTGTTTGATAGAACAATTTTTTGAGAGTTGTTTCTTTTTTCTAAATTAAAATATAAAAAATGAAAATTTGAAATAAAAATATTGAATATTTAATCATAATAGCGAGAGACTTGTTGAGTTTTCGCTAGAAGAGTCAAAATCATGTGTGTCCATTGTTTAAGATGTCATATAACATAATTTTTTTGATCAAAACAATGCACATCATAGTAGAAATAACAACTCAATTGGTGATGAGAAGTGAAAGAACTCTATAGTTAAGTGTGCTCGGATGGGAGAAATTTCGGGATGGGTGACCTCCTGGGAAGTCCCCGTAGGGGCCGCTTAACTGGATCACTTCTCATCAAAGGAAAACTGCGGTCTCCAACAACCCGCTTTGGCCGAATAGGTGCGGAGAGGGGTTGGGGTGACACAGACTGCAGCCCTTGTTGAGGGCCTAGGACGGAATCAACACTGGTGCGTCAGGCTGTGGTCTGGGTCCTCACACAGATGCACACAACTCATTCATATAGGAAATCGTCACGTCTTTATTCTTTCCCATCCTTCTTCGTTTACTCAAAGAGATAGATGCATTGCCAATGTTGGTTGATGAATCAAGTCGCGGAACCTCCAAGTCCTCTTCTGCATCGTCTTCTTCCTCAGCTATGTGCTCCATATCAGGTGTCACGATGCCAATTGATGATGCCCAAGAATTTGCCACCTATTGCAACAACTTGACTGAACATAATATTCTGTTTTTCCTCTAACTCGGGCGTAATACCAACATAGCGAATTTTTTTGGCAGCAGGAACAACATGTACACAACAATTATAACAATATAAGAAGATATTAAAAAATATTTATTTTTGATTAGAGTCATTGATTTTGAGTTAACCTTGGTTTTATCCTCCCACCACTGATCAGATGCTGCAATGATTCTCTTTTCCTGGTCCCATCCCAAACCGGTCTCTCCATGTTTTAGTTCTTTCCACAACTTCCAATATTTCTTGGGTTGGTCCCATTTATTCTTCATTTGCATTTGATCGTAGGTTTTTCCAGTACGTTGTTTAAAGGACCCGATCAAAATTTTTCAACCATCCTTGCTGAAGTGGGTGGTAGGCCGATTGCCCAACCCGATCTCTATAATGCAAAGATCACATAATATCAAAACTTCATTTGACTCTCAAGTTGCTGAGCTTCCTCCCACCTTTGAGTTTCCCATAAAACTGTATACCCAAAAAATTAGGAAGCCATACACACTCTTACACAAATATACATACACACACGCTCACGAAATAAAAATAAATGTTAACATCTTTAAAAAAATGCATCCATGACAATTTATGAAAAATCTATGCCAACAGAAGCCGCTCCCGCTACCACACAAACACACACATCCACACAAACACACACATCCACACAAACATATTCATCCACACACATCCATACAAACACAAACACCATTAAACACACACACACCATTAAACACACACACACACACACCATTAAAAACACACACCATTAAAACACACACACACACACACACCATTAAAACCACACACCATTAAAAACACACACACACACACAATAAACACACACACACACACACACACACACACAGACAATAAACATACACAGACAATAAACACACGCAGACAATAAACACACACAGACACACACGCAAACACACACGCAGACACACACGCACACACACACACAATAAACACACACACACGCACAATAAACGCACACAATAAACACACACACACAATAAACACACACACACAATAAACACACACACACACACACACACTAAACACACACACACACAATAAACACACACACACACACAATAAACACACACAATAAACACACACACACACTAAACACACACACACACACTAAATACACACACACACAATAAACACACACACACACACACACACACAATAAACACACACACACACACACACACACACACACACAATAAATACACACACTCAATAAACACACACACACTCATACAATAAACACACACTCACATACATACAGTAAACACACACATATAGTAAACACACACAGACAATAAACACAGACAATAAACACACACACACACACACACTCATACAATAAACACACACACACACACTCATACAATAAACACATACACACACACACACTCATACAATAAACACACACACACACACATACAATAAAAACACACACACACACACACATACAGTAAACACAGACAATAAACACACACAATAAACACACACAATAAACACACACACACATACAATAAACACACACACACAGAGAGACAATAAACACACTCAGACAATAAACACACACACACATAGAGACAATAAACACACTCAGACAATAAACACACACACACACACACACACACACACTCAAACAATAAACACACTCAGACAATAAACACACTCAGACAATAAACACTCACACAGAGACACACACACACACAATAAACACACACACACAATAAACACACACACACACACACACACACACACACACACATAATAAACACACACACAATAAACACACACACACACACACACACAATAAACACACACACACACACACAATAAACACACACACACACACACACACACAATAAACACACACACAATAAACACACACACACACACACACTAAACACACACACTAAACACACACACAATAAACACACACACACACACACACACACACACACAATAAACACACACAATAAACACACACACACACACAATAAACACACACACACACACACACAATAAACACACACAATAAACACACACACACACACACAATAAACACACACAATAAACACACAATAAACACACACACACACACACACACACACACACAATAAACACACACACACACACACACACACACACACAATAAACACACACAATAAACACACACAATAAACACACACACACACACACAATAAACACACACACACACAATAAACACACACAATAAACACACACACACTCAATAAACACACACACACTCAATAAACACACACACACACACAATAAACACACACACACACAATAAACACACACACACACACACACACACACACACACACACACACACACACACACACACACACACACACACACACACACACACACACACACTCAATAAACACACACACACTCAATAAACACACACACTCAATAAACACACACACACTCAGTAAACACACACACACAATAAACACACACACACACACACACACAATAAACACACACACACACACTCAATAAACACACACACACACACTCAATAAACACACACACACACACACTCAATAAACAAACACACACACACACACACTCAATAAATAAACACACACACACACACACACTCAATAAACACACACACACACACACTCAATAAACACACACACACACACTCAATAAACACACACACACACACTCAATAAACACACACACACACACACACACACACTCAATAAATACACACACACACACACACACTCAATAAACACACACACACACACACACACACACACTCAATAAACACACACACACTCAATAAACACACACACACACACACACACACTCAATAAACACACACACACTCAATAAACACACACACACACACTCAATAAACACACACACACTCAATAAACACACACACACACACACACTCAATAAACACACACACACACACACACACACACTCAATAAACACACACACACACACACTCAATAAACACACACACACACACACACACACACTCAATAAACACACACACTCAATAAACACACACACACACACACACACACACACTCAATAAACACACACACTCAATAAACACACACACACACACACACACACACACACACACACACACACACACACACACTCAATAAACACACACACACACACACACACACACACACACTCAATAAACACACACACACACACACACACACACACACACAATAAACACACACACTCAATAAACACACACACTCAATAAACACACACACACACACACACTCAATAAACACACACACAATAAACACACACACACACACACTCAATAAACACACACACACACACACACACTCAATAAACACACACACACACACACACACTCAATAAACACACACACACTCAATAAACACACACACACACACACTCAATAAACACACACACACACACACTCAATAAACACACACACTCAATAAACACACACACACTCAATAAACACACACACACACACACACACTCAATAAACACACACACACACACTCAATAAACACACACACACACACACACTCAATAAACACACACACTCAATAAACACACACACACACACACACACTCAATAAACACACACTCAATAAACACACACACACACACACTCAATAAACACACACACACACACACACACTCAATAAACACACACACACACACACACTCAATAAACACACACTCACACACACACACACTCACACACACACACACACACACACACACACACACACACACACACACACACACACACACAGACACACACACACACACACACAGACACACACACACACACACAGACACACACACACACACAGACACACACACACAGACACACACACACACACACACACACACACACACACACACACACACACACACACACACACACACACACACACACACACACACACACACACACACACACACACACACACACACACACACACACACACACACACACACACACACACACACACACACACACACTCATCCATACACACACGAGCTCTCATTAAAAATAAAAAATAAACACACACATACACAATAAACAAACACACACTCATACACTCACTCATCCACACACAAAAACACATCCAAATCTTCAATCCCAGGTTTGAAAAAAACAAACATCCATACACACATCCAAATCTTCAATCTATTGAATGTCAGGTTTTAAAAAAAGCTTGAAGAAGTATACCTTGATTTCAAGCAGAAATCTGAACGAGGGAATCTGAGCGAGAAGCTGGGGCGAGGGAAGCCTCCAATTGCAATCGAAACGAGGGCTTCAATAAGGAGGTTGGGCGAGGTACAACTTGGACGACTCTGGAACTGGAAAATTGCAGGGATCATGAATAAAAGGAGGGCAGGAAGGAGGGCTTGAATAAGGAGGGCACATGAAGGAGACCTCTAACCTTTCGACTGCGATCGGAACGACGAATCTTCACAGGGTCGTCACCGCCTGCGATTGGGAAGAGGAAGAAGAACATGGTCTCCCTCGATCGAGCAGTTGTCGGGTCACCTTCGATCGAGCAGTTGTCGGGTCGCCTTCGATCGAGCAGCTGTAGGGACGATCTCTCGCTGCCGGCTGCGATCGGGAAGAGCCGCTCTCGCTGCCGCCTGCGATCGGGAAGAGAAGGATTTTTTTTTTCGAGCGAAGGCCTATCACGCGAGAGGGAGCGATTTTACGGGAGCAATTTCATGAGAGCGGAAGCAGGTATCGAGAAACTTTTTCAAAACACCTAAAAACGTCGGAATAACGAGAGCGATTATATAAAAACGTGATAAAACAAACGCTTATTAACAGCTCTGGCAGCCAGAGCTGAGCCAAACAAACCCTAACTCAAGTGCGAGTGTGCTATTATTAGGGTTTGGCTACTATTTGAAGTTTATTTTGAGGTGCTACTAATCAATAATGGTGTGCTTATAACATTGCTCTGGTCAAAATTGATGTGCTCTTAACAATTTACCAAAGTGGGCCCTGCAGTCTGTGGCAGTGAAGTCACTCCTTTTATTTGGCTTATTTGTGAGTTTGAGCTTCCAGTATTACTATATTAGCCACACGCTCTTTCCCTCGGGCCAGCGGCGTGCATGGCCAATGATTTTTTTGTGTATTTTGTATATTTTTTTAATAGAGAAATTATTGCAGTCGCTTCACATGAAGCTTGGGAGTTGGGAGTAATAAACCAGATAAGGCAAACGGAGGAAGAAGGCTGGAAGAGCTGGGAAGGGAGGAAGACAACGAAAGGGCAAAGAAGGAAAACGGCGGAGTTATGATTCCTGCCAGCTCTCCCGTTTGGTGATTGCGGCTGGGGTTTGATTCCGTTAGGTTTAGAGCCACGGGCTACAGGAGGTGATGAGCTGTCCTCTTCGTTGTTTTCTCGGTACTTTTTTTTTCGCCATTAAATTAAATTTTATGGAGGTTTGCGGTTCTTGGAGCCGCGTGCCGATACCACTTAACAGATTGCTTTGACGTTTTGTGTGTTTTTGCAGAAGAGGCGATGTAATCCTCCTTTTTTTGGGATTGATTTCGGGAAGGTACTCGGTTCATTTCTGGCGCCGGAGGTTAGGGTTTCTGATAGGATCCGAAGCCAGTCACTCCCAGTCAGTCCCTTCGAATACCGCAGGTTGATACTTTCCCAGTGTGGTGATTCGTGTTCGTATCAGTTTCAATTTTGTTTTTGAAGCAATACGGAAGATGTGCTATGGGCGCAGTTGATGCTTACTGCTGTACTCCCCGCGGGGTGATCGATGAGAGATGGATGTGGGTTTTCATGGAAGTGGCTTATACTGGGAGGAGAGTTATATTGTTATCATGGATTCTAAACCTGCATAAGTAGTCAGAAACTGTTGTTTGGTGAAAACTTGGAATCAGGCATTTCAGCAGAGGTGATAGGCATAGCTGCACTAGTAATGAAAGAAGTTGGCGGCAGTTGGATTCATTTCTATTCGGCTTCTCGGTTACATATTAACACCTAACTATGCATGGACCTGGCCAATGGAAACGAGCCAGAAGAAGTTCTCGGATCTTGTTGACATGGTGAAATCCTGGAGTCCGCGGAGGCCAGCACCAGCGAATGTGTTGAGGGATTTCTGGATGCCAGACGATAGTTGTAGGGTTTGTTACGAGTGTGATTCGCAGTTCACTGTTTTTAATCGTAGACACCATTGCCGTCTCTGTGGTCGTATATTCTGTGCAAAGTGTACCTCAAACTTTGTCCCAGCCTCCTTTGATGATTTGAGAAATATGCAGGAAGAAGGTGAGCATAAAATTAGGGTTTGCAATTACTGCTTTAAGCAATGGGATCAGGACATGACGGATATTAGTGCTGGTGTTTCCACCTCCACTCCGGTCCTCAGCCATTCCCCTTCAACAACAAGCTTGGTCAGCACTCAGTCCACTGGAACTGCTGCTAGTAGCATTACACTTACTGGCTTGGGGCAGTACTCTCCCGGTGCTTATCAGAATACAAAATTTGGGTCAGGTTCAGGTCATAGCCCCAATCACAGTCAGTGCAACGGTCATGCCCCTGATAAGCTAGATATGATGATACCTGGAGGGAACATGGATTCACTTACCAGTGTAGGACATCCTGCCTCTAATGACTTTGGGTTTTGCATGAATAGGTACTGAAAGTGTACTTACATTTCTAACTTTACAATGCGATGCACCTGTACTCGGATTGTTTTTCTAGGATTATTAAAGACCCATGCTCAGAACATTTTATATAGTTATTATTTTAATAAGCCGATGTTTACATTGCAAGCAAATCTCCAGCCATCATTGGGAGTGGAAGGATATGGTGTGTATTTGATGCATACTAATTTGTCTTATAAGAACTTGTGCCTTATGTTCCTCATGTCCACAGTATTGTTTGCTGACCAAAGAAGAATTTTGGGTTGGAGTTTATCAAATGCTATTCAGTGCCTTTTAGAAGAACATCAAATATATGTTGATTATAGCTTTGCTCATTTTGTTCAGTAAATTGTTTGCAAGTAACAAAATAATCCAAAATATCAAATGACAATTTACTAAAGATATATAAAATAATGTCTTACTAGACCAAAAAAAAACATAAAATAAGATAAAGAATACAAAAAAGGGAAAAAATTTAAATTAAGTAAATTGAATTAGAAAATATAAAGGAAAAAAGTAAAAATAAAATGTTTTCACATAGGAGGAAACTGTGGGTGAAATTACATTCGCTGCCAGACATTCCTTAAGAAGAACACATACGGTGACCTAAGTATTACCGCTGCTAAATGCTAACCAGATACTATGCACTTGAGACCATGTGCTCGTTCTGCTAGTAAACTGCAGAAAATATATACGTTGATGCTATATTCTAATAAACCACACAAAATGATGTCTTGGAAGGACGCGAGTTGGAACATCAAGGGTGATGTGCTATTTGTTATCTTGAACATCCCCTTCTCTTATCAATCCCTTGCATAGTTGACCATTGTCGATACTGACAAATAATGTGACTATGAATCTGTTATGGGCATTATTATGATATTATTTATTATTATTATTATTATTATGTATTTGTTTCTTGATATGCATTTATTTTGTCTTAAAGTCGCGTTCTTATATGATGTCATTATTTATGTTGTGTCTTTATGCGGTGTCCTGTTTAGTCGCATGTCTAAGTATGTTATTTATTTTTATTAAAAGTTTGTTGTAAGTCATATTTAAAGGACACTAGGGGTATTGTATTAGTAAACAGTGAAATAGTCTATTTCCCGTTTTTGAATGAGATCTTGGAAGCTCTCTCTCGAGTACACCCCTCTTAGGCAGCCGCGGTCAAGGCTCCGTACTATCTCCGCCACCGTCATCTCCACCTCCGGCCATTCCTCTGACAATCTCCGAGTAGGCCCATAACAACTTGGTATCAGAGTCTTCGATCCTTCCACCCACCTTCACCATCCACGATTACGTGGTTTTCCTACTCCCCATAAACAATCTCCCACTATCAAAGCATTTCTGTGTTTGTTATTGCCCGACGATCGTAGATCCTCCTGCTGCCACAGAGGAAAACCGCCTTGGCGTCGACAATAGGGTCTGCAAGGGTATGACCCTCTGTTTCCTTCGGCTGCTGAACCCCCAGAAGAAATCATTTCCGTCCAGTGCTCACGACGGGGCCTTCGCCGGGCCTTCGCCGGGCCTCTTTCGTCGCTCCTCGACAGGGTTGCGTGCCCCCTGATCGACGACAACGATCGCTGCGTCCACGCCTTCAGATCACACGCCACCTGCCGTCCTCTAGAACAAGGTCTCTGCCGCCGTTTCTTTAGGTCACGCAAGGCTTCCGCCGCATGTGGATCCCTCGCTCTTCCAGCCTGTCCAATCCAGCGCCAGAACATGCAGTTTCTTCATAAAGCTCACGACTTCTTGTTAGAGCCCTCAAATCACGCTGTCCATTACTTCCCGCGCCAACAAACCGGTTTCCTTTTTGGGCCAGGCTGATTGGGGGGGGGGTAATTAATTACTCTGGCACCACAACAAGCCGAATTCTCGTCCTCCCTCGAGTTCCACGCCATTAGCTTGGATTCTTTTTGCCGCCATTGGGAGACGACGCGACTCTCGTGGCAACGCCCAACCAGCCGCCTCCGAGCTATGAACCGGTTCCACTCAGTTATATCTGCCATGAATGCACGCCTTCTGGAAGTAGAAGCACGCTTTCGGGACGTCGACACACGTCATCGGTACGACACGACCACCCTCACCACCAAGCTTAGTGTACTAACAACCGCTCCTCCAGTTGTTACCACCCCACAAATGGATACTCCAACGCAGTCAAGTACCGCCACCGCCGCAAATCCACGAGCCACCACCACCAACCCTCTTATGCCCCGAAGCTGCTATTCTACCGTGCTATACCCGATTGGAATTCTCCACCTAGGAAAAACTGATCCCTTGGGCTGGCTTACTAGGTGCGAGCAATTATTTGGCCACCAACAAACTCCGACAGCTGAACGACTCCCTCTGGCCTCCTTCTACCTTCTCGACTCGCCTTTGCGTTGGGCCACTCGTCTCGTCATTGTCCATCCGATCCTGACGTGAGACGACTTCAAGTGATTTTGCAACCAACGTTTCGGCCCCCTCCCATTCGTAGCAACCCCCTCGGCGCCCTCACGACACTACGCTAGACAGGCGCTGTGGATGATTACCTAGAACAGTTTCAGCTTCTCATCACGCTTTTCCAGAGATGCAAATCGCCATTTTCACAACCAGACTTTGCGACCGCCTCCGATTGGATGTCGAATTTGAGGCCTCTCCAGACTTAGTGACTGTTATGAGTCTGGCCAGGCTATGCGACTGTCGCCTCTAGTTGGCGCTGGAGGCCTACTCGCCCACCGACTCCGGCACTCCGCAGGGCCGCACTGAGGATCATCCAGCCCCACCAATCCACAGACTATCTCAGGCCTATATAATGGAATGGCGTGCGCATGACTTATGTTATAACTGCGACGAGCATCACACTCGTGGCCACCAGTGCAAACGACTTTTCTATCTGCATGTCGAGGACTCTGATGATTATGGTGTCGGATAAAGCGGACATCATTGATCTCCCTCGAGCTTGAGGTCAAGCTCCTTTTGCAAGGCCGGAGAGATGTTATGGGTATTATTATGATATTATTTATTACTATTATTATGCATTTATTTCTTGATATGCATTTTTTCTGTCTTAAAGTCACGCCATTATATGATGCTGTTATTTATGTCGTGCCCTGTTTAGTCGAATGTCCAAGTCTGTCATTTATTTCCATTAAAAGTCTATTATAAGTCCTATTTAAAGGACACTAGGGCACTCTTGTATGAGTAAACAATGAAATAGTCTATTTCCCGTCTTTAAATGAGATCTTGGAAGCTCTCTCTCCCGAGCACGCCCCGCTTAAGCAGCCGCGGTCAAGGCTTTGTACTTTCTCCGCCACCGTCATCTCCACCTCCGGCCACTCCTTCGGCAACCTCCGAGTAGGCCCATAACATAATCCCAAACTAGTCAACGACTTGAGGCAATAAGAGGCTGACACTTGTTAGATCTCCAACTCAGACACTTGTTAGATCTCCAACTCAGACACTGTTAGATCTTCAACTCAATTTAGATTTTCTAAGTGTGCTCAAAATTGGCCCAAAAATCTTTATCCAACTTTAGATTGTTGTAATTTCGACGGGGAAATCACTCTTAAAACCTTTACCCAGCGGAAGTTCAATTTTATTGCTCGGTCCAGTTGGTGACGTGGCAGGAAGACTGTCGTTACATAATGATGATTAAGCATGTACATGTGGTAGAGTTCGATTAAGCTCAATCAGATAGGGTTACAAGGACATGACTGAGTTGTAAGTTGAACACATGCATAAGTAGGATGGGCCAAATGCCCGTACACCTGGGGCTTCCAATAAGCTTGAACATCACTAGTTATGGTTACAAATCGACTCGACATAGCAAGTTTGCCATTCATGGGACCTTGATTTGCGGAAGAAGACTGCAATGTTAATGGCTAAGAAAGGGGATCATTGAAGATGTTTCTACATGAAGAACAACACCCGTGTTCAGTTCGTTTAGAAACTAGTTAGAGATAACGGATGTTCCAATGCTATAGTAGTTTAATATCCGGACATGTGGGCTTATTATAGTCTGTGGAATGCTTCCTTAAAAGGCCAAGTGTTTATGAGGAAATCAAGTAACATGTCCCACATGTAAGCATGGTATTCTGATGCTTGAAATCTCAAATCAAAGTTGGATAGTAAGAGCAGCAACCAAATTTATATAATTTGCTCAAGGAGCTTGTGAATTAGTTTAGTTGAGAAGGTTAATAAAATGCTTGAAAGTAAAAAATGTGATGCCCATGGATTTGTTTTACCAAAAAAAGGTTGTAACAAGTATTGCAGACAATATAGGTTATCATGATTTAACAAAACATGTTAATGTGTGTAGAAACACAGATAGTGGGAGAAATAAATTATTTATTTTAATAATACCTCACATACACAATACAAAAGCACATTTATATAGGAAGAGAGAGGGGAGAGGAAAACCTATTCTGAGATGTGGGACTAAACAAATACAAAGAAAGCATGCTCAAACTGGGCCTTCATTATTGGGTCTTTTACATTGTTTTTCCAACACTCCCCCGCAAGCTGGAGCATACACATCGTAGACACCAAGCTTGGATAAGAACTGATAATATAGCGGTCGAGGTAATGCTTTTGTGAGAATATCAGCAACCTGCCCAACAACAGGAACATGTTTCAGCTCTAGCTTCTTCAGTTGAACCTTCTCCCGAATGAAGTGACAGTCAACTTCAATGTGTTTAGTATGTCCATGAAAAATAGGATTCTTGGCAATATATATACCAGCTTGACTGTCACAATAGAGAATCGCCGGTGAGGAAAGTCTAACACCAAGGTTACTTAGAAGACTCTCCAACTAGGTAAGCTCAGACACAACAACGACCATTGATCGATACTCTGCTTCAGCTGATGAGCGAGCAACAACAAACTGCTTCTTGCTGCTCCAAGTGATAAGGTTTCCACCAAAGTATGTACAGTATCCACTCGTGGAATGACGATCATCCAGTGAACCAGCATAATCAGCGTCAGAATATGCAATGAGAGATAAGGGAGACGAAGAGGGCTTGTATACAAGTCCTTGCCCAGGAGCAGTCTTCAAGTATCGAAGGATACGCTCAACTGCTTGGAGATGAGAGATCCGTGGTTCGTGCATGAATCTACTGACAAATCCAACAACAAAAGATATATCAGGTCGTGTAACAGTGAGATATATTAGCTTGCTCACAAAACGACGATAATACTCTCGGTTTGGAAGAAGTAGACCGGAATCTAAGGCATGAGTACATAGCTTGTGATTGATATCCATAGGAGTGTCAACAGGTTTGCATCCAGAGTAGCTAGCATCACGAAGCAATTCAAGACAGTATTTTCGTTGAGATAGAACAAGTCCATCAGGACGCTGAGCCACCTCGAGACCATGGAAGTACCAAAGATTTCCCAGATCCTTCGTTTGAAAAGTAGAAGCCAAATGTTGTTTGATCATGCGTATTTCTTTGAGATCATCTCCCGTGATCAAAATATCATCGACATATACCAAGAGAATCACAATACCTGTTGGACGATGACGAGTGAATAGAGAGAAGTCGGCAGAATTTCGGGTGAACCCAACAACACAAACAACCTGACTAAACTTGTCAAACTATGTTCGATGAGACTGTTTGAGGCCATCAAAAGTTTTCTTCAAACGACATACAAGGGACTCCCCCGTGGCCTCAAACCCGGGAGGTTGTTGCATATAGACAGTCTCCTGCAAATTGCCATTGAGAAAAACATTTTTGTACATCCAATTGATGCAATTGCCAGTGTCGATGAACAACGATGGAGATCAAAACACGAACAGTATTCAGTTTGGCGACCAGAGAGAAGGTCTCATCAATCCAGACCTTGTTGTTGAGTAAAGCCACGAGCCACAAGACGAGCTTTCAGACGTTGAAATGTCCCATCAGGACCTTGTTTAATGAAAAATACTCACTCACATCCCACACTGGTCTGGCTGGGAGGAAGAGGGACAAGATCCCAAGTTTGGTTCGCCCAAAAAGCCAACATTTCCTCATTAATGGCCGCCCGCCACCTCGGATGTTGAAGAACCTCCTGCAAAGAGTTAGGGGCGGAAATAGAAGATAAAGAAGTTGCAAATTGCCGGTGTGCCGGAGAGTGGCGGTGTAAGGAGACATAATTCTCCATCGGGTGAGCAGTAGAAATGGTTTCTTGATTTGCAGGCCGCAAAATATCATTAGTAGAGGGCACCTCTCGAAGAGCAGCAGACATAGGAGAACGACGAGTATACACACAAAGCAGATGTGGTTTGGGTGGTACGTTTGGGATTGCCGTGGGTAGGAGAGGTGGTAGGTTGGACGTAACAGGAACAGTAGGCCGCGAGAGAAGAGGTGGTAGTGGAGGGTCACTGGGTATGGAATGATAGGGTTGGTCTTCGAAAAAGGTTACATCAGCTGATGTAACAAACTTTCGATCACTGGGAAAGTAGCAAGCATAGCCTTTCTGAGTGCACGAGTACCCAACGGACATACACTTGGTGGCACAAGGAGAAGCTTGTCAGTTGATGGGCCAAGATTATGAACATTGCAAACGCAGCCGAAGACACGAGGTGTGAATGGGAAGGGGGTTGTGGAAGGAAAAAGAAGTTTAAAGGGTGCCTTAAAGTTAAGAATGGAGGAGGGCATGCGGTAATAAGGTAGCAAGTTGTAGAAACCGCGAAATTCCAATGAAGTTTGGGAACATTCATTTGAAACATAAGAGACGTGCGACCTCAAGAAGGTGATGATTCTTTCGTTCTGCGACTCAATTTTGTTGGGGGGTATACGCACAGGAGGTTTGATGGATGATCCCAAACTCAGTACACAAGTCTGTAAATGCATGACTTGTGTATTCACGGACATTGTCGGTTCGGAAAGTCTTAATGGTTGTAGAAAACTGGTTGCGAGTCTCAATAATAAAAGCACAAAACACACGAGTGAGTTCAGAGCGATCATGAAGTAAATATTACCATGTCATACAAGAGTAATCATCAATAAACGTAAGGAAGTAACGATAGCAAGAAACATTTAATATTTTATAGGGTGCCCAAATTTCAGAATGAACTAAAACAAAGAGAGCATCTCTCCGAGTACTATTAGTTGAAAAGTGGAACGATGTTGTTTGCCGTAGATACAAGACTCGCAGGTGAAGTCGGTGAGGGACACATCGGGGAGAGCTTTCTGGAGGATTCAGAGAGGAGCATGCCCAAGACGCCGATGTCATTCGTCAGAGCTAACAAAAGAGAGAATCGGGGGTGGGAGATCCAAGATGTAGAGCCCATTCGATAGTTTCCCTTTATCAATTATATTCTGAGTCTTTCGATCCTGCACAACAAAAAAGGTAGAAGAAAAAGTTACATAACAATCAAGGTCTTGAGTGAGACGACTAATAAAGATGAGATTGAAAGGGGAGCTTGAAACATGAAGAACCGAACGAAGAGCAATGGAAGGAGTAAGGGTGATGTCAGAAGATCCAGACACCGGGGTGGTGTCCCCATTGACAACAATGATGAACTTGGGATACTCAGAATCCAAGTATTGAGAAGGTTTCTTCGGGGTAATATGATGTGTTACTCCAGAGTCCATTATTCAGGATAAACTATGGGTGAGACAGGAAATACCTTCATATGAGATAGACACAACAGAGCCGGAGGAACGACTGATCATCCCTTGAAGCTGCTGGAGTTGGTTGCGTGGGGCATCAATGGCAGTTTGAGTGCTGGTTGGAGCATTGACCGCAATGGAGGCATACATAGCGGGTGGCATACCGTGCTTACGGTAACAAGTAGCTTCGAGATGACCATCCCTGCCACAATAGGTACACTTAAGAGGAGCGCGATTGTGTTAACCCCTACCCCGAGAAAAGGTGCGAGTGTGCGACCTCCACGTGAGGGTGGAATAAAATGGGATGAAGGTGGCCGCTGGAGAAGGGCCGGAGAGAAACTCGAGGAGCATCGACCGGGGGTGTGACCTTTAACAACATGGTGCACACATCCGAAAGAGAGGGAATGGTTGAAGAGGATATGATCTGAGCCCGGACGCTGTGGTGGTGGGGCGGGACACAGGCCACATCATGGCAATACCAACTGCTTCTTTCTGAGCACATTGGGCAACGGGCTCTGTAGTTGGAGGTTGATGCTGAATCCAGGTCTCTACTAGAGTTTTGGAGTATGCAACAAAGGAAGTTAAGTCGCCCGTTACCCCCGGGTCAAGAGATTGAAGGTCCGAGATGATGTCAATGAGGTGTTGCAACATGGCTTTGGCCATCTCATGATACATGGCCATACGATGGGGTTCACTATCCATTGAGTTGAGAATCCAAGATTGAACACGACCGTCATCACGAAGCCATTCCTCGGAGGGCGGAGATGGAGTAGCCATGGCCAGATGATGGAGAAGGCCTTTTGTTTGAAGAACACGGCGAACCGAGTCCATCCATTCAACAGATTTTTCCCCACTAAGAGAAATAGTGGTGATCCGTAGTTCATCACGAACTTCAGGAAGAGGAGCCGCAGCACGGGCCGAAATAGAGGAGGCATCATCTTCGGCCATTGGAGAACACGACTAGAGCAGCACTGGAGCGGCCACAGGGAAGAACAGAGCAACAACACTTGCGGTCAGGAGAAGACGCAATGAGCAGAACCAATTGCGAGCAGGAGCTGGCGGTCACTAGCGGTCAAGAAGATGCGGTTAACTGGCAGTCAACAAGCGGTCACTTGGAAGAAGAGTCCGGTAGGAAGAGTCCGGCAAGACGAGTCCGACAAGTCGAGATGGCAGTCAAGAGCTTGCGGTCACTTGGTAGTCAACAACTTGCGGTTGGTTGGTTACTTGGAGTCCGACAAGACGAGTCCGACAAGAAGAGAGACCGGCAAGTCGAGTCCGACACGAAGAGAGACCGACAAGACGAGATTGCTGGAGGGAGGAGAAACCGCGGCGATCACTTGCGTGAGCTCGGCAAGTGAGAACAAGGCCAAACGCGTGCACACTTGCGCGGTCTGAGATCGTCGAGGAGCTCACATGCGAGCACTGAACATGGAATTGAAGCAGTCGGGGTTGCGGGGCCCACATGGAGCAGACACCGAGAAAGTTATAAAAGCAACAAAGGGGAGGGGGGCGGTAGGTGGAGGAAACGAGAAAAGGAAAAAAAGGGGAGGAGCGGTCTGCCAAGAAGAGATCTCCAGGCCACAGGCGGGCCCGCGGGCAGGAAAGGACAGAGTCTGGCCGGGAGCAAGGGATTTAACCGAAAATAATAAGGGGATCGAACCTATCCTGATACCATGTAGAAACACAGATAATGGGAGAAATAAAATATTTATTTTAATAATACCTCATCTACACAATACAAAAGCTGTTTGTACATTTATATATGAAGAGAGAGGGGAGAGGAAAACCTATTCTAAGATGTGAGACTAATTAAATACAAAGAAAATGGGGCTCAAACTAGGCCTTCATCATTGGGCTACATTGTTTTTCCAACAATGTGGATAGACACCATATCAAAGAAAAGATACATGCTAAAGGTTATAAACACTATCAATGAAAAGATCGAGAATGTGATGACACATATGTCTTGTGTTCCTTTAAAGTTGCAAGTGACTATTGTAACCCAAATTGTCTAGATGTTACTTATTATCATAACTCACCACCAACAACAAACAATCGAATGTAGAGACTGTAAGGAAAATAAAAAGTAATGATATGTTTCTTGTTTTCATGGAGGCCCTTCCTCTAACCTTTAGGATTTTAATATTTCATCTTCCAATCACCAAGTGATTACAAAAGTGCGTAAATGAGTTAGGATTTAGCACATGGGACTAAGAAATTAAGTTCTGAATTATTTCCTTTGTGATTACATGTATTTATACAAGGTAATTGACGTTTTTTAAATCACTCTAATTGATGAACTGACTCCATCCGAAACATATCCATTAAATGCCTCTCCTAGCTCAGAACATTAGGAGAGGTAATCTTCGTGAGAAATACATGGAATGGTTGGAGCAATAGTGAGGCAATCCAAAACTAAGGCTTTGATATTTAAATAATAAAACTTGTCATCATTTTAAATTGTGTGGCGCAGATAAGATTTCACGAATAATAACATGCATTATTTGATCTAGTGTTCGCAAACACGCATATGAGCTAAAAACAAGCACATAATGAACATGTTCAACGCTCCACAAGCATGAAAGTAAACAAATCAAATTGCGAAAATATTTCAAATTCATGACAAACATGTTCTATGTTAATTGAGGCAAGCACTGCTATGATATTTAAAGATCAAGTAAATAAAAACAAATCGTACTACTAACATGAAATGAGCAAGGAGATAAGTCTCGAGGTATATCGTACACGCATTACAAACATTTGCAGGATCCACAATGAAACGGTAAATTGGATCGGGTGATGGATGAACTGAAGATCGATACTTGTGGTGGCAAAGAGGAAGATGAATGCTCTTGGGAGGATGATTTTGACTCTAGAGGTCCAGCGATGGCGTGGAAGACCTTGAGTGGTCGGACGATGGCGGTATGGGCTGCTGGAGGCGTCTCGAATCAGGTTTCGTCGGATCTGTACATGAGATTTGAAGGCGAGCGGACTTGGGGTTTCGTTGGCGAGCAAAATCGACGGGAAATGTTTCACCGGACCCAGAGGAGATCACCGGAGGAAGCGTGGACTTTGAAGAGGGCAGTGGGGTGACGGGGAGGAGACCAAGTGCAGACGTCAGGAAGGAGAAACGGTGGCTCCACGTGCATCGGTCTGGAATTCCGAAACAGAGAAATATTTCTTTGTTTCGAGATGAGGACCCGACACATATGTCAACATCGGGACCATGGGGATGTGGACACGAATCCCAACTCGACGACGAACGTTCTCCAGTAGTGCGCATGGGCGTAGCGCACCTGTCAGCCTTATCTTTTTATTATCGCACTATTTCGGGCCATGAGTTATTTACGGTTTGCCCCAGTGTACTTCAGAATTAGGCACTATATAAGCCTACGTGTATCTCTCATTTGAATTATTTTGGAAGTATGATGAAAATGGAACCCTAGGGGTTTTCTCTTCTCCTCCTCTCTTCCTTTCCTTCTCCTCTTATCTCCTTTTCCCCCTTCTTTATCTCGGAGTCCTCGACTACGTAACATTTGGTCCAACCAGCCAAGTCCAGTGCCCCGCTTCCGCTTCCGTAAACAGTGCCTATTCTGCACCCGATCACGTTCTCTCCAATCAACTGTTATGCTGCAGCTACAACTATTGGAGAAATCTAGGAAATACGGATAGACTATAGAAGAAGAAGAAGATGACGACTAGGGTTAGAGAAGAAAGAAACCTGAATATGATCTTTGGTCCTCCAAAAGAGGGAGCCCCGGGTTTATTAATACCCGGGGGTCCAAGAGGGGGCCGGCCGGCCCCCATAGGGGTTGAACCGGGCGGTTCAACCCCTCTTCCTTTGCTATTTACTGGATGGGGGCTGAACCGGATGGTTCAGCCCCGTTGTCTTGCATAGGCTCCTTGCGACGCCGCGCGTATGTGTGCCCCGAGAACTGTAAAGGGTGCGGCGGCGTAACATTCCCTTCCCCATCAAAAGTCAGCTTGTCCTCAAGCTGGAAATCGGGAAAACGCTCGCGAAACTCCAGCAAGTCCACCCAAGAGTTGTGGGTAGCATCCAATCGGCTCCACTTGACAAGCACCTCTGGCCGATATTCCCTACTGTGCTTCCTCCATTTGATCATCAGAACGGACTCGGGTGATGGCCGTAGTTCGCCACAAGTGGTGGCATCGGGGAGAGTCGGACTAGACTGCACTTTGCTGCCCAACCTCCTCTTCAGCACAGAGACATGAAACGTAGGGTGTATGCGGGAGCCCTCCGGGAGAGCCAAGGTGTAAGCCACGGGTCCCACTCTTCGAATGATCCGAAAGGGGCCGTAGTAACGCGGGGCCAGCTTCTGATTAGCCCGACGGGCGACTGATAACTGGCGATACAGTTGAAGTCTGAGGAACACTTCATCTCCCACTGCAAATTCCCGCTCAGTGCGGTGTTTGTCGGCCTGAGTTTTCATACGCTCCTGAGCTATCCGAAGATTGTCCCGCAAAAGGGACAAGGTTTGGTCGCGATCGCGATCGCGAAGAGTCCGATCAACCGCGGGGAGAGCGGTGCTGGCCGGTTCGTAAGAGAGCAGAGTGGGTGGAGGTCGGCCGTAAATCACCTCAAATGGCGTGAGCCGGCTGGCGGTATGGAAGGAGGTGTTGTAACAATACTCAGCCCAATGCAGTCATCGGGTCCATGTGCGTGGCTCATCCATCACAAAACAACGCAAGTATGTCTCGACCCCTCTGTTCAAGACCTCCGTCTGACCGTCGGTCTGTGGATGATTGGCGGTGCTCATGCGGAGAGTAGTACCCTGAAGTCGGAACAGCTCCTGCCAGAAACTGCTGATGAAGACCGGGTCACGATCAGAAATGATGGAACGAGGAATCCCGTGCAACCGAACAATCTCCCGAGCAAACAGGTCAGCGACGGTCTCCCCCGAATAGGGATGACTGAGGGCCAAAAAATGTCCATATTTGGACAGCTTGTCCACGGCCACCAGAATGACGGACTTGCCTTGGGACTTGGGCAACCCGTCAATGAAATCCATGGATATCGTATCCCAAATCTGATGAGGGATAGGTAAGGGTGTGAGCAGGACGGCCGGTGCTGTGGTTTCATACTTCTGACGCTGGCAAATATCACACTCCCGAACAAACTGCTGAACATCGCGGCGCATGCCCTTCCAAAAGACGTTCGCGCGCAGCCGCTGCAACGTGCGAAGGAGACCAGTATGTCCGCCGGTCGGCGAAGAATGGAACTCCCGCATCATAGTAGTACGCCATGTCGACGAGGCGGGAATGACGAGGCGACCGTGATAGTACAAGTGATCCCCCTGGAGGTGGTAGCCGGCCTCAGTAGGCTGTCCTCGCTGCAATGCCTCAAAGATGACCCGCAAATCGGGGTCCTGGTACACCTCTGTCTGTATCTCCGCCAAGGAATCAATCACAGGCCCAGAGATGGCGGCCATAGTCTGCTCTGGAAGGCGAGATAGTGCATCAGCAACCGTATTCTCCCGCCCTTGCTTATACACAATCTCATAGTCATAACCCAATAGCTTTGTCAACCACTTCTGCTGTAAGGGCGATGCCAACCGCTGCTCCAAAAAGTGCTTGAGACTCTGGTGGTCCGTCCGGACCTGAAAGTGCCGGCCCAGTAGGTAGGGACGCCACATGGCGACCGCGTGAATGATGGCTAGCATCTCCTTCTCGTATGTCGAGAGCCCCAAGGTCCTGGGGGCAAGAGCCTTGCTGAAATATGCTAACGGCCGGCCCTCCTGCATGAGGACCGCACCAATGCCGACGCCTGATGCGTCCGTCTCTACCACAAAATCTTTGGAGAAATCCGGAAGAGCCAGTACGGGCGTGGTAGTCATAGCCCTTTTGAGGGCCTAAAATGCCGCCTCGGCCTCCGCCTGCCACTGGAAGGAGTCCTTCTGCAACAACTGGGTCAATGGTCGAGCGATCTTTCCATAGTCTTTTACGAACCGGCGATAGTAGCCGGTCAGCCCGAGAAAGCCGCGCAAGGCCCGGATCGTAGTGGGCTGCGGCCAGTTCACCATGCTGTCGATCTTCCCCGGATCCGCCCGAACGCCATGGGCGGAGACCAAGTGTCCCAAGTATTCTACCTCCGCCTGCCCGAAAGAGCATTTGGAGCGCTTGGCGTACAACTGGTGCTCCCGCAAAATGTGAAGGACATGGCAAACGTGCTCCCGATGCTCATCCCAGCTCCTGCTATAGATCAGAATATCATCAAAGAAAACTAACACGTACCGACGAAGCAGTGGTCGGAAAATCTCGTTCATGACCGCTTGGAAGGTGGACGGAGCGTTGGCCAACCCAAACGGCATCACCAAAAACTCATAGTGACCGTCGTGAGTGCGGAACGCCGTCTTGTGGATGTCTTCCTCCCGCATCCGTATCTGATGGTAACCTGATCGAAGATCCAGCTTGGTGAAGAGGCTGGCGCCATGCAGCTCGTCTAGCAGCTCCTCGATCATCGGAATGGGGAATTTGTCTTTAATGATGGACTGGTTCAGTCCTCGGTAATCGACACAGAACCGCCATGAGCCATCCTTCTTTTTGACCAAGATGATCGGAGAGGAGAACGCGCTGGTGCTGGGTCTGATGATACCGGAGGACAGCATCTCTCGGACGCTGCGCTCTATCTCCGCCTTCTGAATGTGAGGGTACCGGTACGGACGGATATTCGTCGGGTCTGCTCCTGCCTTCAGCTGAATCTGATGATCTCGAAATCGCGACGGAGGTAGAGAGTGTGGCTCCTGGAAAATATCATCAAACCGGGTCAATAAATCCTGCATCTGGGGTGGCTCTGATGTCGGTCCCCGAGCCTCGACGCCCAACACCATGGCCATCATGCTGCCTTCCTCCTCCATCCGCTGCAGGCCCCGGAGGGAGATCTCCTTCAGCGGAGACGATCGAATCCCATGCAGGCAATGCTCCGTCCCCAGGTGCGAAAACTCCAGAGTCATCTTCTCCCAATCAGTAGTGACCCGCTTAAGCTGGCGGAGCCACTGTACGCCCAACACCATATCCGACCCCCGAATCGGCAAGAGGTAGACATCGGTCTGGCACACATAGCCCTGTATGCGCAGCTCTACCCCTTTCAGCAGGCCCTCACACCTCAACTTGCTGCCGTCGGCAACCATAACTTGAAATGAAGCCTCCCGGTCAACTGCATGCGCAACCTTCCGTGCCGCTGCCGGAGTAATAAAGTTGTGGGTGCTCCCACTATCTATCAGAATAGTCACCCGCTCCTGTCCTAGCTTCCCCGAAATCCGTAACGTGAGTGGGGCTGAGCATCCTTCCATGGCCTGAAGGGATACTCCAAACTCCGCCAGATCCCAGCTATCCATCTCCTCACTACTGATAGGCTCCTCCTCGTCATCCTCCTCCCTTAGCATAAAAACTTGCACCTTCTGACACTTATGTCCCGGCGTGTACTTGTCATCGCAGTTGAAACACAACCCTTTATCCTTCCTGGCCTGCAGCTCTGGCCACGTCAGTCGTGTCACCGTCGGCCGTCCTGCCTGTGGCGGCTCACGTCGCCCCGCAACTGGGGCTGCTGGTACTGCTGGTGCTCGCAATGCCCCTCGGGTCCGTTGGCGGTTGAACCGCTCCTCCTGTATCCTGGCTAGACTGATGGCATGGCTCAGACTGGAGGGCATATAGGCGTGGACTTCATCTCTCAAGTGATCCTTCAGCCCCGAAACAAAACAGCTGAGGAGGGTCTTCTCTCCCCAATTGACCCTGTTGGCCAGGCGCTCAAACTCCGCGCGATACTCCATCACTGTCCCCTTCTGTCGGAGTTTCTGTAGCGTGGCCTCCACATCTTCGTACTCCAAGGGCCCGAAGCGGGCCGAGAAGCCCTCAACAAAGTACTCCCATGGTGCATGGCCATGGTTCCGAACGAACCATTGCGCCCACTGGTACGCGTCCTCCTCCAGGTGAAACGACGCCAACTGTACCCATTGGTCCTTGGGTATCTCCTGATATGTGAAGAACAACTCGGCCTTCTGGACCCACTCCAGCGCGTCGCCGCCTCGGAATTTCGGAAAATGCATCCGAGTTGGTTTGGGTTGCATGTATGCCCGCTGGTTTGCTCCCCCATTCCTCCCGAACTCTGGATCGTGCCAGGCTGGTCTGACTGGTTCCGCCGCGAAGTTCGGGTGCCCATAATAATCCTGCTGGAGTCCCCCACCATAACCCCCTCCGATCGGAGGGCCATCCTCCTCAAAAAAATGTCTGGGCGGTTGTCCCCTCCACTGTTCGCCTTGTCCACCCCTCGGTTGAGCCCCTAGTGCTGGAGGCCTAGGCAGGACCCCATTTCCGCCTCCATTCGGGCCCCCCATGTGCAGCGGGGGTCGAAAAAGCTGCTCCGGAGCTCCAAAAGGCCGGCCGGCGGCCATTCCGGCGACCCCACCGCCGACAACCACCCTCCCTGGGCCGGACCACCCCCCGGAGGACTGTTGATGGGGGTGTGGTCCCTGGCCAAGCCCCTGCCAGGCGGCAGGAGGCCCCGCTCCCAATCCGGGCGGAAACAGGCCGATCGGCCCTGTAGGGTTCGGCGGAGTTGCTGCCGGCCCCAGGCCGGTTGGCCGGCCGGTTTCCGGTCCCAGGCCGCCGTAGGGCACCGTCCCCGGTCCTCCCGTGGCACCTCCGGTGGCCGACGGCGATGCTTGCGACGATTCCCCCGTGAAATCTCGTTGTTCCGTCGACTTTCCACGTAGGTTTTGCGTGATCAGCGCTTTGAGTTCGTCCATGCGCCCCTCCATACGTTCTTCCAGATTTTTTGTTGAGTTTCTAACTTGTTCTTCGATTCCAGCCACCGAATCTGTCAATGCGGCGTAGTTCTCCTCGATGGTGGCCAAGCGTGCCATCTCCGCTTCCGTGCGAGTGACCATGGTCGCAGGAAAGGTGCTCTGATACCAAATGTTATGCTACAGCTACAACTATTGGAGAAATCTAGGAAATACGGATAGACTAGAGAAGAAGAAGAAGAAGATGACGGCTAGGGTTAGAGAAGAAAGAAACCTGAATATGATCTTTGGTCCTCCAAAAGAGGGAGCCCCGGGTTTATTAATACCCGGGGGTCCAAGAGGGGGCCGGTCGGCCCCCATAGGGGTTGAACCGGGCGGTTCAACCCCTCTTCCTTTGCTATTTACTGGATGGGGGCTGAACCGGATGGTTCAGCCCCGTTGTCTTGCATAGGCTCCTTGCGACGCCGCGCGTATGTGTGCCCGAGAACTGTAAAGGGTGCGGCGGCGTAACATCAACATACCCCGATACCGCACCGCGTTGCCATTTCCGCTCGCAATACAACTGCGATTTAGCTTCCCGACCTTTCCGCGACGCCTCCGCTCTCGCCGGCTGCGTTAGCTGCTCTAGCCGACTGCGTTAGCTGCTCTAGCCGACTGCGTCTACTGCTTTCGCTGACTGCGTCTGCTGCCCTCGCCGACTGCGTCTGCTGCCCTCGCCGACTGCGTCTGCTGCCCTCGTCGACTGCGTCTGCTGCCCTCGTCGACTGCGTCTGTTGCCTTCACCAACTACATCTGCTACCCTCGCCGCTATGCCCTTTCATCCCGCGACAACTTCGTGCCTCAGACGGCCCTTCTAGCGCTCGATCCTCCGTCTCGCCTCGCCTCTGCATCCAACGCCTTTTTCTGCCAGTCTCAACAATGCCGCTCTAGTCTTCCTGCACCGCGCCGGCCCTGTTCCCACGTGCATGCCCCCTCAGCTTCGTTCCATGGCGCCCTCCAACGCACCACCACCACCTGTCAATCCGACCATTTCCAGCCGCCTCGATGCTCATGAGGCGTTAATCGCTCGCTCCAAGCCCTCGTTCTGCGAATGGAAGCTAAGTTTGACGTCCTCCTTGCCGGCCAAGCGAGTGTCTCCTCGACCTCCAACCCGGAGTCCCCGTCGCTTTTCAACGCGCATCCAGACCTTCCTAGAGATCCCATTCCACCGTCGACAGGCTACCCTCAGCTCACCGTTCGTTCGACGTTCCCTCCTTTTACGACACCAACCCCGTGGGGTGGATTGCCCGTGTAGAACAATTTTTTGACATTCACCTAACTCCGAAGCCGCAAAAGGTTGCTTCTGCTCTCATCAACATGGAGAGGTCATCCCTTCATTGGGTTTGTTGGCTGCTCCTGATCAACCCTTCGCTCTCTTGGGTGGAACTTCAACATGGCCTCATCCTCCGCTACGATGTTTGCTATTCGGGGACAACAGTTGAACGTTTGTGTGGTGTCCGCCAATCATGCCTCCTTGACGACTACATCGACGAGTTCATTGCCTTGACGACGCATGTTCCTGGCTTACCGCCAGATCATTACTCGTGCTTTTTCATGCAGGGTCTCCTTTCCCACATTTGGCCCTGCCTTCGCACCCCCCCAGACAGTTACTGATGCCATGGAACTAGCCCACCTGATAGAAGCGAACTTCAATGTCACCTCCATCGATACCGGCTAGCCACCAGTTTCTACGCCTCCACCGATTGCCTACCCTCCAACACCCTTCCGGTCACCACCCCAGGTGCCTACCGCGGATCCTCTGCGTTTCAGACTACCTCCCCGACCGCCCCGACAGCCGAACGGCTCCCGGATGACCAACCAAGAGTACCACGATATTCGCACTAGGGACCTATGTTTTAATTGTAAACAACCCTACTCCCTGACTCATGACTGTCCTCTGAAGGAGCTCCGCATCACCACTAGGGAGGAAGACTTTGAGATCACCCTTGGGGATTTCGAAGCCCTAAAGGACGACGACTCACCTGCTGTCACGAGTCCCCCTGCAGGTCTGCATCGTTTTGAACTTTTGTGCTCTGCGGTTGGCGGCACCTCTGGACCCCTCAATATGGCGCTCACTGGTTCTTTGACTGACACTCCACTGACATGCTGATTGATAGCAGGGCCAACAACAATTTTCTCTCCCCGCTCCTAGCGACACAACTCGACATTCGCCCATCTCCTTCGCCTCCTCTCGTTGTTTGCTTGTGCGACAACCGATGTACTATCATTGGGGGTCTCTGTACGGACCTGCACATGGCTGTGATCCCCTGCCCTTCCGCGCAGATTTATACTTATTTGATCTCGGTGTCCTTCACGTCATACTCGACGTCACGTGGTTTCTTACCCTCGGGGATGTGTATGTCAACTGCACCCGCATGGCGATGCACATTCCTCAAGCGGGAGTCCCTTTCCTCTTGGTAGGGGATGCATCCATTTCCCATCGGCCAGTGACCCCCCATCCTCCTCAGCATCCAACGATAGTAGCTTTTACCGCATACCTGTGGCACGACGAAGAGCCGACCCGACCGGCCGCCCCTCCACCATCCCAGTTGCAGTGCGTCCAGGACGTTTCTGCATTGAGGACAAGGAAATTTTTTGAGAGGGCGACATTATTACGAAGACGGAAGAGGGAAAGGGACGAGGACACGATACATGTTGACGTCGGGACCAAGGCGTCGTGGACACGAATCCCAACTCGACGACGGTCGTTCACCAGTAGTGCGCACGAGCCTAGCGCACCCGTCAACCTTATCTATTTATTATGACATATATTTTGGGCTATGAGTTATTTACCGTTTTCTCTCGCGTACTTCAGAATTATCCACTATATAAGCCTATGTGTATCTCTCATTTGAATTATCTAGGAAATATGATGAAAATGGAACCCTAGGTTTTTTTTTCTTCTCCTCCTTTCTCCCTTTCCTTCCCCTCTTCTCTCCTTTTCCCCCTTCTCTATCTCGGAATCCCCGACTACGTAACAAACTTCCTCTACCAAATTAGGGAGTTAGTCGATTGAGTATTCACTGATGTTAAATACTCTTGCAAGATATTCGTTATTGTATACATCAAGTAGACTTGATTTTCACTGACTCATTATGCCTTAGAAAGAGTCAAATGTTTCTCACACTTGGGAGCAAAAAAGCAGCAATCTTTCCAATTTCAATCCTTTTCATTATCTAAAATCTAATGGCCTTTTTAATATGGTATAAAAGATTAAAACATATCTAGTGCTTAGTTTTCATAAAAGAATAATTACTTCTTGAAAACAGAAAATAATAATAATATAATAATAATAATTAGACACAAGCGGACAATTGATCATGAATAAAAGGGAAGCCCGGTGCACAATTCATCCCCGGGCAACGAGGGTCCGGGGAAGGGTACCACGACAAGGGTGAAATGTAGGCAAACCTTACCTACAATTGATCACGATTGTTTGAAAAAAATAAAGAAAATATTTAAATAAATCAAATTAAACCTCAGATTTTGGCTTATCTGCTTGATGTATATCACCCTTAGTAACAACACCTGTTTAAGGCATAAACTATACGTGGTTCATTTCCATGTTACTTCCTATAATACTTGAAATTACCCGGCTCCATACTCGTTAGCTAGCTGAACTATTTATCCTTATGATTAAAAGTACAACTTCTGTGCGATGTACTATACTTGACTAACACAGTAGAATTCACTATGCCAAGTAATATGACATCTCATATTTATAGTAATATGACATCTCATATTTATATGTTATGAAAGATTATCCTTCTAAATGTGATGTCATTCGTTGATTCTGTTTTGGTATTTCCGTAGCTCATTCATTCTTTCTTTAATGGCATTTGTATGATATTTTATCATCCCATACCTACTAGCCTATCGGGATACTCTCTATTGGATACATCTAGTTTATAAGCCTATAAATGCTTTATTTTTAGCTGTCTAAAAAAAGTTTCCTTGAGCTTATATGTGTGAAGAGTTAAGGTAGGAATGCTGCTGTCACCATCTATCTGGTCTTGGTTCTAATTTAGACAATTTGCACCTATTTTACTTATTATGGTAACTTCACAACACTGGTGAAAGTACGGTTTGACATAATTTGATTTATTTCTGGTAAAAATGTAGCATTTTAATAAAGCTTTCTCAAAGCATGTTGCTTTGCCAGTCCATGGATCTAGTGATTGTTACTGAAGCATGATCATTTAGGATGGACATTTAAGTCATAGTTGTTTGCTTTCAGGAGTGATGATGAGGATGATGAGTATGATGGTTGCCACTCGCAATTAGGAAGACAACACTTTCATACTTCTGCCGATTATTTTCACCCTGTAAATTTTGATGAAGTTCACAGTGTTTACGGCTCAAATGGAGCTTATCCTGCTTCTGAATTTAATGGTGTTGAGGATAAGTTATCTTCCGTACGTGGTGACATGTCTCTTTATGGTTCTTTGGAGAAGGATAAAACTGCTGAAGAGTTGGGTCCTGATAATAGCTATGAGTGTAATGCTGCATCTGCTCTATATAGTATAGAAAATACAGATAAACAACCTGTGGATATTGAGAACAATGAACGGCTTTGGCTTCCTCCTGAGCCTGAAAATGAAGAGGATGAGCAAGAGTCTTCTCTGGTTGATGATGATGATGGCGCAGATGCTATAGGAGAGTGGGGGTATCTCAAATCGAGCAGCTTTGGTAGTGGCGAGTGTCGGACTAGAGGTCAGTCAAGTGAAGAGCACAAGAAGGCCATGAAAAATGTTGTTGATGGACATTTCAGGGCTTTAGTAGCTCAACTTCTTCAGGCAGAAAACCTTCCTGTTGGTGAAGAGTCTGAGAAGGACGGATGGTTGGACATAATTACAACTTTAGCATGGGATGCAGCAACGCTGCTAAAGCCAGACACGAGTAAGGGAGGAGGTATGGATCCTGGTGGTTATGTGAAGGTCAAATGCATAGCTTGTGGGTCTCGCAATGAAAGGTTGGTCAAAGTTACTGATACTTTTTCGCATGATTCTTTGCTTGGTATGTGATGATTCTCCTTTCCTACCATCATTTTGTGAGTTCAATGAGTTTACTGAGTTTAAGGCATTTTCATATTGTTTTTGTCACCTGAAAAAAGTTATTGTACGTTAGTATCTTCTAGTAAAGCCTCCATAACATAATTTCATAAGATTGTTGGGTCAAGGCCTACTACTTGTTATGCTCATGCATACTCTAAAATATTTTCGTACCGAAGGATGGAATGGCTGTTAAAGCTCCTGTGATTTGTTTTCTAGTAAGGTGGTAAAAGGAGTCGTTTGTAAGAAGAATGTTGCTCATCGTCGTATGCCATCAGTGGTGGAGAAACCTCGCCTTCTAATACTAGGAGGAGCTCTTGAATACCAACGGGTGACAAATCTGTTGTCCTGTTTTGATACTTTGCTGCAGCAGGTTTGTTAGAGCTTCTCTCTCTGCTCTCTTTCCCCATCCTTTGTACATATTCAATCAATTTATATACACACACACATATTAATATATTCACATACATATATACATATATCTATATATATACATATATCTATATATATACACACATATATATATATATAGACACACACACACACACGCACATACATACATATACACACACATATACACACACATATAGACATACATATACACAGACATACACATGGGTGGATCTATATTAGGCCCAGTGTAGGCGGCTGCCACACTGAAAAATCCTACTTCTGACATTTTTTAATCTTATTGTCAAGAGAGTTTATAAATGGTTAATTAATTTAATATTATAAAACATGAAATTTTAATGTAACATAAGTCAGGTTGGTGTAGTGGTACAAGGCTCCATACTAAAGTTCTCCCCATGAGAGGGTGTGGGTTCGAACCCTATCTTTGAAAAGTTTTTTCAATATGCGATATTTTTACTAATGTTAGTAATGCAATTCATAGAATCCCTTAATTATTTTATGTCAAATTAAAAAATTAAAGAAGAATTCAAGCGTGCTTCAATTAATTAAACGATAAATTAAGATTATTGATTAAAGTAATAATCTTAATATTTTAAAATAAAGAATAAGACATTTTTTTAAAATATTGTTGAAATTTCGAGTCGCGAACGAAGCTATTTCAAGCACGAACAAAATTAATTTGGGCGTGAACGGAGCTAATTCGGGCGCGAACGGAGCGATGCTAATATAATAGTCATTTTTTATCATATGCGGCATTTTTACTAATTTTAATAATGCAATCCATTATCCCCTAATTATTATATGTTAAATAAGTTAAGATTATTGCTTCATAAATTTAAAATAAACGCATTTTAATGATGATATGTTAAATAAAGATTTTAAAAAAGAATTTAAGACTACTTCTGATAATAGGTTCTACGAATTAGTTAAACAATAAATTAAGATTTTGAGTCGCGACAGAGCGATATTAATATAATAAATTCTCTTTATCATATTTGTCGATTTTGTAAATAGTTTAGAGTTTCACCCACACAGAGAAATAATCCTGCATCCGCCACTGAATATACACATACATACACATACATACGCAACCGTACATACAAGCACGTGCACACGGGCTCGCGCGCGCGGGGGCGCTGGGCCGCGCGCCCGGGGGCGCGGGCGCAGTGGTGCGCGCACATATATTAAAAAGTTCTTTGAGTGGTCTTATCATCCTCATAAAAGACCATTAAGATGATCTTGACCATCCAATTTTATTGTCATGTATTCTTAGAATGGAGGTTGGATGTTTTCCTTCATTAATTTCTTTCTTCATCACTTCTGTCTTTTGTTCCCAGGAAATGGATCACTTGAAGATGGCTGTTGCTAAAATTGATGCTCAGCGTCCAAATGTCCTTCTTGTTGAGAAATCTGTGTCTCGTTATGCACAAGATTATCTTCTTGCAAAGAACATTTCTCTTGTTTTGAATATAAAAAGGACACTTTTGGATCGCATATCTCGCTGTACCGGTGCTCAGATTGTCCCTTCAATTGACCATCTATCATCTGCAAAACTGGGCCATTGTGATTTGTTCCATGTCGAGAGGTTATTTGAAGAGCATGGAAGTGCTGATCAAAATGGGAAAAAATTGACAAAGACGCTGATGTTTTTTGAAGGGTGCCCAAAGCCACTGGGCTGTACAGTAAGTCTTACCTGCATGTATAATCTTTAACTCTAGTCGTGTACCATTCTCCATTAGTTTATACTGTAGTTGGTATAATATGTGAATTTGTAATTGTCTTTATCAAATATTTTATTTTCAATCAGAATGATTTATAAAGGACGTACACAATTTCAATTACAATGATTTATAAAGTTTGGTTTGTTATGTGTTGGGAAACATTTATTTCCATATAATAACAAAGTGACACACACATACTAGCAGTCGTGCACATTGCTACACTTGTGCACGATTGCTTTTGGGGGAGAACAAGCTCCGCCCATCTGTGGCTTCTTTGGGTGCGCATATGAATATGCTTTGAGCGAATATGAATATGCTTTGAGCGAATATGAATATGCTTTGGTCTCGCATGGGATCTGCTCTTGCAAGGAACAAGCTTCTCCCGTGCGATATCAGTCGTGCAAAATCAAAAGTTTGCATTCTAAAACAACGTCAAAGTTGTGAGCATAAAATTAACCTATGGATGCGAATCACCAACTCTTTGCTCATGGCTCGGACTTTGATCAACCCCTTCCTAATTCGGAGTATTATCGACGCTTCGTTGGAAAACTAATCTTACTGTCACACGACCCGATATATTCTTTGCGGTCGGTGTGGTCAGTCTCTTCGTGCACGCTCCCCGGATCTCCCACCTTCAGTCGGTTGAGCGTATTCTTAGATACATGAAGAATGCTCCAGGACAAGGACTGGTGTATAAGACTTCTACTTCTCTATCTCTCATTGCACTTGCGATGTTGATTATGCTGGGTCCTTAGATGATCGTCTGTCCACCAGTAGTTACTGCGCGTATTTTGTCAAAAATTTGGTTACCTGGCGAAGCAAGAAGCAGACTGTGGTTGCTCATTCCTCTGCTGAAGCAGAGTATCGTTCCATGAATGCCACTGTTTCAAAACTCACATGACTAGAAAGTCTCCTTACTGATTTAGGAGTCAAACTTCCATCACCGGCCTTTCTCTTCTGCGATAGCCAACTACTATATAGCTGAAAATCCTGTGTTTCATGAGCGCACAAAACAAATTGAAGTCGACTGTCATTTTGTCCGATAAAAGGTTCAACTTCGAAGATATATTCTACGACATGTGTCGGATGCTGATCAAGTTTCAGATATTCTCACTAGGGCGTTGCCTCCCTCAGTATATCGGCAGTTTTTTCCAAGCTTGGCGCCTACAACATGTTTATGCTCCAGCTTGCGGGAGAGTGTTGGAGAAGGCTCATAAATAGTTTATTCATAGGCATTGTGATGCAGGACAGGCATCCCACCTTCCTGCCACCCCGCGGCCTGGCGTCGCACCAGCCCAGGGGTCCCACCGGGAGTCCACCCGATAGGCCTTATCAGGTCCGCGGACCGTACACCTCAACTCATCCCCGGCTCCACCACAGGGCCGATAGGTTGTTGAGGTCGGGGCTCGATCCCCTGACCTCCTTGATAAAGAGTCTTCAGGCAGACTCTCATCACCAACTGAGCCGCGAATCAGTTGGTGATGAGAGTCTGCCTGAAGACTTTATCAAGGAGGTCAGGGGATCGAGCCCCGACCTCAACAACCTATCGGCCCTGTGGTGGAGCCGGGGATGGGTTGGGGTGTACGGACCGCGGACCTGATAAGGCCTTTCGGGTGGACTCCCGGTGGGACCCCTGGGCTGGTGCGACGCCAGGCCGCAGGGTGGCAGGCAGGTGGGACGCCTGTCCTGCATCACATTGTGCTCAAACCATATATAAATGGCCCATTGGGCTCATTCCTCTCTTAGGCTCCTTTAGTCCCACATTTTGGATTCATTCTTAGCTCCATCTTGTACATGTGTTTTAAGTTATTTTTAATTCAAGGAGAATAATTTATATTTCCCTCCTTTTTTTTCTCTAAATTATCATTTCGTACACAACAAAATGTGCGTCTTCTACTTATTAGTTGTTATGGTTTACACGTGAATAGTTAATACTGATTGGTATTTATATTAAAATAATTAAAATTCAATAAATGTATCTCATATCCTTGTTTTTTGAAACTTGTGAATTTCGTACTTGTATTTTATCTAGTATCTCAATCCATCCCACGTGAAACATATAATGGGTGTATGTTGTGAAGGTGGTTTCAGAGGGTTGCTCGGATGATGACTCGTTTTGTTGCCAAGGGTTATAATCAAATATATGAGGTGTATTATGAATGGTTCGTACTATATGCGTGTTGGATCGGGTGGCTAACCTTAGAGAGGGGGGGGGTGGGGGGGTGAATAAGGTTTCTAAACAATTCTTGGAGTTTTAAATAAAACACTGCAGGAATGCGCGCACTGAGGCTAGCGCTGGGCGGTAACCCTACCACACGGCGTTAGCTCTGGAAACAACACAATTACTGTAGGATAATATTTCGGGAAAAACAACACAACAACCAATATTTCACCAGGAAAAAACACAACATGGTATAAAATAAAATATTGACTCAAGATATCATTGAATAACAAGACATTGTTTATACAAAACTTAGATCTCCATGACGCTGGAGATCGGAGGCGATGAATATGACAACCTTGAGTTTTCTATATCGACCCTAAACCAAGGACCGGTTGGCTCTCTCCCTTTCCTCCCAGGAAAGGTCTTCGAGCCGCTCTTCACCTTCCTCCCAGGAAGGGTCTTAGAGCCCCGCTAGATCTCCCAGATCTAGACGTCCTCCAAGTTCTCCAGTGTCTCGGTTCAACCCGCTACTTTTGTGAGTTTTTATGGTATTGGCTTATTTGACTTGACATTTTCATTGATGAATTAATATATATAATGCTGTGATTCTTGCTAGTGAAACTTTGTTTGTGATACGCTATTAATTTGCAGGAGTTATTCGCCGCGCGCTATGCTTTGGCCCTCCGAGCGGTGGAAAGCCATTATAAAATTGCACATTGCACACAATCATGTCTTGCATGATAGCACCAATCACATTGAAGTGGACAAACACTTTATCAAAGAGAATATTGAGAGAGGAATTGTGTGTATGTCCTTTGTATATATATATATCGATCAGTAGTTTTGCATATAGACTCTCGTGCTTGTGAAGGAGGTAAAGAAGATATAAAATAAGGGGTAAAATTAGAAGCCTCAATGCTACATTATAGAGGGAGCTTCACTTTTATATAGTATAGATGTTACATATATCTTAAGTCATTGTGGAGGGCCTCTCTCTTGAATTAAATAAAGCTCCAGCTGTGAGGATTGCAAAACTATGAATTGTAGAAAGGTACTTTATTTTTAGTTTCAGTTTGTAAGAAAAGTTGATTTGATGAATTTGGATCGGATTTAACACCAATTATTATTTGCTTTATTTAGTTGTAGGATAGAGAAACATGTCTAAGATATGCTGTTTTCTTGGACCTCATGCACTTGTGTTTTGAGAAAACCTTCCCAAATAAAATCTATGAATTTATCAATTTTTGTCCAACATGCAGCTGTCTTTTCTTAGTTGGGGCTTCTGTTAGTCCTTGTTTGGCATTGGTCTAAAACATTTTAGCTTCAAACTATTATTTTAGTTTGTTAAGGGAAATGATGTCTATTATTATAGGTTTCATGCCTTCTATTCTTAGTTTCTTCCACTATTATTTCAGATTCTGCTTAAAGGTGCCAACGGGGATGAGCTGAAGAAAGTTAAACGCCTTATCCACTACGGAGTTTTTGCAGCTTATCATTTGGCTCTTGAAACCTCTTTTTTAGCAGATGAAGGTGCCTCTTTGCCAGAACTTCCTTTGAAATCCCCTATAACTGTTGCACTGCCTGATAAACCATCCATCACAAATAAATCTATATCTACAATTCCCGGGTTCTCCTCGTCCGAAGAAAAACCTGTCACTAGTGATGATGTCCAGATTCTAAATCCCACATCTAATCTCTTCCATCCGTCGGTGGACATGAATGATGGTCCTTTAGACAAAAGCGGCCAGGTTGAACAGTTGGCAGAAGCAGAAAAAGTAATTCATTTTAACTCTTCACCACGCTGCTTAGTATCAGCATTTCAGGATGTTCGTTATCAACCTTGGAATGCAAAAGAAGAATGTAATGTGAATTTTGTTGATCATTCCGAGCCTAAAACATTTAGAGAAAATATGGAAATAATTAATAGTGGTTGTATTTCCGACATCAGCGGTCAATGTAGTCCTGGAGCTCTAGAATCAGGCAAGATTGTGGCAAATAATACTCAAACAGAGACCAGAAGACCGTTAGGAAAACGAACTGGTAATATGGACTTGGTAACTTCACATCTGAATAATGATGAACATGCATTATCGAAAGAAGAATTTTCTCCTTCCTCTGATCACCAGAGTATTTTGGTTTCACTGACAACCAGGTGTGTTTGGAAGGGCACTGTTTGTGAGCGTGCGCATTTATTTCGCATCAAATATTATGGCACATTTGACAAGCCTTTAGGAAGGTTTTTAAGGGACCATTTGTTTGACCAGGTTAGACTTCTCTTCTTATATTTGATCCATCTTAGCTGTAAATTGGAAACGACTGATTTATTACTATTTATTTCAGAACTACCTCTGTCGATTTTGTGACATGCCTTCCGAAGCTCATGCCCATTGCTACACTCATCGTCAAGGAAGTTTAACTATATCTGTTAGAAAGCTCTTGGGCTTCCTTCTGCCAGGAGAGCGGGATGGAAAAGTTTGGATGTGGCATAGATGTCTCTGCTGTCCTCGAATCGAAGGATATCCTCCGGCAACTAAAAGAGTTGTGATGTCTGATGCTGCTTGGGGTTTGTCCTTTGGGAAGTTCTTAGAACTGAGCTTTTCGAATCATGCTGCTGCTAGTAGAGTAGCTAGTTGTGGCCATTCGCTACACAGGGATTGCTTGCGCTTCTATGGGTACTTTTTTCATACTTTCTTTCATACTTTCTTTCATTTTAGCAATTACTCTTGTACCATTGTGTGTCTACATAATTGGGAGGTTTCTGCCTTTCTGTTTGTGCGTATTGAGGAGTTATACTTGCGCTATTCGGGCAGATTTGGAAAGATGGTGGCCTGCTTCCGTTATGCACCAATACATCTTCATTCTGTTTTTCTGCCTCCACCAAAACTCGATTTCAGCTTCCATCATCAGGAATGGATACAAAAAGAAGCAAATGAGGCATGTTAGATAAATTAAAAGTTATGATAATTTCTCTGGATTTTTTTATATTGATGCCATGATATTGTTGTGATCATAGGTGTCTGAGAAGGCTGAATTTTTATTCAGTGAGGTGCTTCAACTTGTAGAGAAGACGCCAAACAGAGGGTCCCTTTGTGGTAATGGTACAGAGTGTGGACGCAGCATGGTTGATTTTGAAAGAGTGCTAAAAAAGGAAAAGGCAGAATTTGAGGTTAGGAAGTTAATGTTTTTTCGTCTTATAACACCCCTAGAATCATCATCATCTCACATCATCATTTTGACTGCTTATTTAGAATTCTGAGTTACTTCTTCAGGAATATTTTCATAAAGTTGTGAAAAATGGGGTGAGAAAGGGGGAGCCGGTGATTGATATTCTTGAGATAAATAAGCTACGGAAGCAGTTACTTTTCCTGGCATATCTGTGGGATCAGCGTTTAATGTTTGCTTCTGGTTCAGATATTAGTAATCATGAAGTGTTTAGAGGTTTCATGCCAAGGAACAAGTACAAGATAAGTGCTCCTGAAAGGTTAGTTGATTTTAATATAGCTCATAAGTTATTCAGAGGTTCTGTTAGTTTAAATTCAATAAAAAATGAGTCTGTTAAGGGGACTACAAATTTGCTTGACCATAAGGAAGGATCTCTTGAGAGTACTGGCTATACCAATCCATGTTATCAATTAAGAGATATTGGTATATATTCTATGGATAATAAAAAGTGCACAAACCTTTCTCCTGTATACTTGGCATCAAGCAACAAATTGGATCTTGAACCAGATTTTGTTTGTCATAGGGTTCTTTCTGATGCACTGTGTCAATCTATAGAAGATTTTTCAGGAACTTTAGATGAAAAATGGACAGGTGAAAATAATTCTCAACATTCTGTTGATAGCTTAAGAAAATCATCTAGTTCTGTAGGAGTGTTTTCTTCATTCACAGTCTCTGACAATTCAGATGAACCAATGGGGGTTAATGAAGTGCAGACTACTGATTTCTCAAGAAGCGACTGGGCAGAAGGAAATTCAGAAGATCTTTCGAGCTTGGTTGAGATGCCGTTTTTGCATTTTTACAATCTGCTGAATAAGCATTCAAGTCAAGTCCTAACTGATTACAATCCTGTTCATGTTTCTCTTTTTCGGGAATTGGAACATCAGGGTGGAGCTCGATTGCTTCTTCCAGTTGGAGTTGATGGCACTGTCATCCTAATTTATGATGATGAACCAACCAGTATCATTTCACACGCACTTGCTTCCACTGATTACCATGTTCAGATATGTGATACCTGTAGTAAAACAAAAGATGGAGCAGATCCTTTCACTAAGTTGTCATTTTCTGACGTTGGAAATGTCCACCTTTCTAAGTCAGCAGATGAAGAATCACTCAGAAATAGTTGGTTGGCAGAATACAACAATTTATCAAAGTCTGCAAGCAAGAATTTCTTGAGCGGCGATCCACTGGCATATAGTAAGCATGCCAGAGTTTCTTTTTCCGACGATGGATCCCTGGGTAAAGTAAAATACACGGTTACCTGTTATTATGCAAAACAGTTTGATAGTTTGAGAAGAACTTGCTGTCCGTGTGAACTTGATTTCATAAGATCACTTAGCCGCTGCAAGAAGTGGGGGGCACAAGGTGGAAAGAGTAATGTTTTCTTTGCAAAATCCTTGGATGACAGGTTTGTAGTAAAGCAGGTGACAAAAACAGAACTGGAATCATTTATCAAATTTGCTCCAGAGTACTTTAAATATCTTTCGGAGTCAATTACTACAGGAAGTCCAACATGCTTAGCAAAGATTCTTGGAATCTATCAGGTAATTCTGTGCTGAAAATTTGAGCTTATTTCTGGAATTACTGTATTCTGCATTTTTATGTTACCATTTGCATTTAGTTGGATATTTTCTTATGATTGGAGAAGATTAGCGATATAAACATAGAATTTGGCATTTTGTTGAAAATATATTATCTTAACATTACAGTTTCCATGCATAAATTTTGACACCGCACAGCTTCACTGGATTCAAGTTATTTCATTTTCCTGTTATGCCGGTACTTCAATTGCTTTGAAAATGTTTTCGAGTGGTAGTTTCTTTTAGATAAAATGAAATGCGCTGATTTAGATGATGTTTAAGTAATATCTTGATATTGTTTTAGTAGCAATTTCTTTTTGTTGCTTGCAAATTATCAGAGGGAACAATGTTTCAATAATTACATGGAACTTATTTCGCTGGATGGATGGATGGATGTTTGAAAATTAGATGTCTTGTTTAGGGGATGTGAGAGGTGGTGTGCTTGAGAAAGCTCACCGGTTTGTTTTAGGCAATCCGTTGTTTTTTGGGTAGAATAATGGGGTATTGTTTAGGACGTAACACAATTCCCAGAGATTTAACTGATACATAATACAGTTTTTAGCAGGAAATTCGGGATGCTAACTATTGGGACCAAATCCTAACATTTTAAATGAAGGTAATTTAAGCTACAAATATTATTAGGGTTTAGACTGCATAATGACTTCAAGTTATTAATTATATGATTCAATTCACACCCGGCTTAGACATTTCCCTGGACAATTAAGATTTTAGCTGAATACTATTGAAAGTGCGATAAAAGAAATGAAAGGCAAATCCGTTGTCACACTATCGATTCACAGTCAAAATGAAAGTAAACAAGCAATCCACTAATAATGTAGGTAGTCTAAACATAAATAATACTAGTACAAGACATGTACCAAACCTCATCTAACCATTGATAGGCATTGGTATCTGTAAAAGAATTATGAATAAGCCCATGTAATGACCCTCTTTCTTGGTGCAAGACATGTACCAAACCTCATCTAACCATTGATAGACATTGGTATCTGTAAAAGAATTATGAATATGCTCATGTAAAGGCCCTCTTACTTGACCCATTAGATGGTTTGTGTCATGTATAAATTAGTCTCACATCTTGGTTTGGAGTTGAGATTCCACTCCTCCATCCTATAAATAAATGCTTGTATTAATGTTAATGTGAAGTAATAAAAATATTTGCAAAGGCCATCTTTCTTCGTACAAGACATGTACCAAACCTATTAATGTTGGTATCTGTAAAAGAATATGAATAAGCCCATGTAAAGACCCTCTTTCTTGGTACAAGACATGCACCAAACCTCATCTAACCATTGATAGATATTGGTATATGTAAAAGAATTATGAATAAGCCCATGTAAAGGCCCTCTTGCTTGACCCATTAGATGGTTTGTCTCATGTATAGATTAGTCTCACATCTTGGTTTGAAGTTGAGATTTCACTCCTCCATCCTATAAATATGTGCACAAATGCTTGTATTAATGTTATTGTGAAGTAATAAAAATATTTGCACTTGGTATTCAATTATTCTACATGGTTTCAGAGCCACTCGATTCCTCGAATTTGTCTCTCGATGATTGAGCTTCTGCTCTCACCGATTGAGTCATTATCTTCCATCCTTGTTTTTCTTTCTTTCAGATACTCGCCGCCTCCTTCCAGGTACTCGCTCCATTTCAACGCCATGCCCTCTCCCCAAATAAGCCAACCCACCCTGTCTTTTATAGGCCAGCTGGAAGCTCATGTACTCGCTGCTTCTCCTCAGTAGTCGCAGAACCCCCTCTGTTCCGGTGCTCGTCTTCTTCCTCCACACGGCTTGTTGTTCCCCTGATCCACAGGAATCGCAGCTCCTCTCTAGCCTAGGCTCGAATACTTTTACCTTTTGTGCTTGAGTTCATCGTTTGTGCTCGTAGCTCCTCTGCTTCCTGAGCTCACGTTCTCCTATCCGCTTTCGGAGACGCTGTGTGCAGGACGACACGTAGGGTTTGCGCGCCTGTCGACTATTCTAGGAATCCCTAAGTACATGCAATTTAAAAATTAAGATTTTGAGCGGGCGTGCACGAACTTTAAGAAATTAAGCAACTAGATTTTTGTAAAGCATAAAATTACTATTTTATGTTTAAATGAATTTTCTTGAAATATGGTTCAATTCTAAATCCGGGGAAGGAAGTTCGCGACTTTCATTCCGTTCCCCTTGTTGTAGCAAACGGAAATCGTGAACTCCAAATACATTTCCGTTCGGAGTTTTCGACATAGCGTCCGCTGACAAAATCCGGGCGAAAACCCAACAATGAGTCTAATATCCTAAAGAGAAAATTTAGATGCACGCAAAAGAGGAGGAAGAAACAAGTTACCCACGGAAAGAAGCGTCTTTCCGCAACCGAAGTCGACGGCGATCCCTCGAGGAATTCCTCGTCACCTTCGATCTCCCGTTCTGAGGTCGGCCGCTATCGCACAAGGGCACCACGGAATAATTTCGCTCACTCTCACACTAAGTGGTTCCACGGAAATCTCAAACACTCACTAGTGCAAGGAAGCCACAAACCAAACAACCTAATTTCTCACTCGCTCTCACACCCAAGGTGGGTCCACGAAATCTCAGTCACTCAAGGTGGATCCACGAAATCTCTAACGAAATAAAATCAAACAGGAATCAACAAGCTCACTACTATTCACCTTCTTCTCCAATCAAACATACAGCAAAGGAAGAGAGCTTTCATTTCAGTTACTAAACAGGGAAAAAAAGATTGCAGGAAATCAATAGTTACACTTCTAAACAGGGATTGGAAACACACGGCAAACCAATAGATCGACAACAATCAACCCCCCAACTTCAAACCGATCTAAACACTATTCATCGTCTTCTCACCGAAGCACAACCATCAGTCCGTCTACAGCATTCCAAAATAAAACCCAAAATCAAATCAATAAACAAGTAACTCACATAAATCCTCTCCAAGAAACATCGGACGAATACCTCACGCAAGCTCTATCTTCTTCTCCCCCTGTCTCCTGCTTCTTAGGGTGTTTAATAGGAGTAAGAACTCGAACATTGAACCGACGCCAACTGCTGGGATCGTGGAGGAGGCGGCATCGCTGGATCGTGGAAGCGGAAGTTGCCGATCTGGTGCAGCGTCGAAATCGGGGAAGCGACATCGAGCTTTTACCGCGAGCAGCCGTGCGGGAGTTCTTCTGGCCGAACGAGATGGACCGGCTGGGGAGGGGCTGAACCGGCTCCTGCTCTTTGCAATCCCTAATATACAGTAGATATAAAACTATATATATATGTATATATTCATATATATATGTATATATATAAAGGAGAATCTCAAACACTCACTAGTGCAAGGAAGCCACAAACCAAACAACCTAATTTCTCACTCGCTCTCACACCCAAGGTGGGTCCACGAAATCTCAGTCACTCAAGGTGGATCCACGAAATCTCTAACGAAATAAAATCAAACAGGAATCAACAAGCTCACTACTATTCACCTTCTTCTCCAATCAAACATACAACAAAGGAAGGGAGCTTTCATTTCAGTTACTAAACCGGAAAAAAAAAGATTGCAGGAAATCAATAGTTACACTTCTAAACAAGGATTGGAAACACACGACAAACCAATAGATCGAAAACAATCAATCTTCCAACTTCAAACCGATCTAAAGACTATTCATCGTCTTCTCACCGAAGCACAGCCAACAGTCTGTCTACAACATTCCGAAATAAAACCCAAAATCAAATCAATAAACAAGTAACTCACAAAAATCCTCTCCAAGAATCCATCGACCGAATACCTCACGCAAGCTCTATCTTCTTCTCCCCCTGTCTCCTGCTTCTTAGGGTGTTTAATAGGAGTAAAGAACTCGAACAGCGAACCGACGCCAACTGCTGGGATCGTGGAGGAGGCGGCATCGCTGGATCGTGAGAGCGGAAGTTGCCGATCTGGTGCAGCGTCGAAATCGGGGAAGCGACATCGAGCTTCTACCGCGAGCAGCCGTGCGGGAGTTCTTCTGGCCGAACGAGATGGACCGGCTGGGGAGGGGCTGAACCGGCTCCTGCTCTTTGCAATCCCTAATATACAGTAGATATAAAACTATATATATATGTATATATATAAATGAGAATACAATAAAGGCTCCCAATCATGGCTACGCACGCAGTCGTGCAAAATAAAAACACAAACTAAAATAAATTGCAAATAACAAAATCCTCCATGTAATAACTCAGGGTCGGTAGAGGTCCGGACGGGTGCGGCGTCGGGCACTTTTGCGTCGACCTAATCGGGGCTGGTCTTCACCAACTCTCCCCCTCTCGAAATCACTATCTCTGGTGAGTGTTTCGACCTGTAGTGTTGCAGAAGATCGACATCCATACGCTGTAACTCCTCAGCCAAGACCCAGCTGGTCTCGGTCTCTGGTCTGCCGTGCCAACGAACCAAGTATCTCTGAAAACCACCATCAGTAGTGGTCACTGTCTCATCATCCAATATCTGCTCGGGAACCAAGATCTGTCGCGGAAGTCTGTCACTGGCTCTGGGAACTGATATGAAAGATTCACCCGGTGTCTCATGTTCAGCCTGAAAACTGTCAGTGGAAAACGGTAGAACTGCAGATGGTGTGTCAATAACTGAACGAGTGTCGGTGTGTCCTGAATGTGGCTCCTCACTAGCACTCCCCAACCCAGAAGCAACAAATGGAGGAGAAGGCAATGGAAAATCTAAAGACTCATGTGGGTAATCGTGGAATAAAGTCAGATCGACTACGTTAAAAACCGGATTTGCTCCCCAAACGGAAGGCATCTCAAGTTCATACGCATTTTGCCCAATCCGCTTGGCCACTCGAAAGGGTCCAGTTCTACGGTCAGCTAACTTCTTTACGGTACCCGAAGGTAACCGTTCCGGATTTAGCCGAACCATCACCAAGTCATCCACTTTGAAACAAGTAGCTCTTTTATGCTTGTTAGCTTAAGTTGCGTATAAATCATAAGTACTATGCAATTTCCGCTCAATTTCTTTATGCAAATCAAGCAAATGCAATGCATACTCGTGTGCAAACTGGCTAGTCCTAAAAGTGGGTGGTAGTGGGGCTAAATCTAGCGGCACTCGTGCAGTGTGACCATGAACAACCTCATTGGGAGATAAACCCGTAGATCTATTCTTCGAATTATTATAGGCCAATTGAGCGCGGGGAAGAATTAAATCCCAATTCCCCTGGTGATCTCCTACCAAACATCGCAGTAAATTTCCTAAACTCCTATTAACAACCTCAGTTTGACCGTCGGTCTGCGGAAGATAGGCGGTCGAAAATAGAAGTTTAGTACCTAATAGTCTCCAGAGTGACTTCCAAAAATAACTGGTGAACTTGACATCTCGATCGGTAACGATAGTCTTAGGTATTCCTCGGTGCGCGACAACCTCCTTATAATAAATTCGGGCAATATGAGAGGCGTCATCGGTTTTGTTGCAGGGGATGAAATGCGCCATTTTAGAAAACCGATCGACCACTACGAGAATGGAATCGTGCTTCCTAAATGTGCGTGACAATCCAAGCACAAAATCCATGCTAACGTCATCCCACGGAATACTGGGCACCGGTAAAGGTGTATACAATCCAACGGGCTGTTTATTGCCCTTCGCTACCTGACAAGTGCGACAGCTACTGACAATTTGTGCGATAATCCGCTTCATCCCGGGCCAATAGAATCGCTCCTCTATTAAGGCTACCGTCTTATCTCGTCCAAAGTGTCCACCTAAGCCTCCGCCATGTAATTCTCATACAATGAAATTTCGCAACGAGGTGCAGGGAATACACAGACGGGTTCCACGAAACAAATATCCGTCTCGAATGAGGTAATCTGTCTCATCGTGAAAGGGATCAGAGCGTATCACATCATAAATTCCGCTAAAATCGGGACAACTAGAATAGTCATCCTTGATACGCTCAAATCCTATCACCTGAGTACGCATCTGTGATAATACGAGGGTGACTCGACTAAGGGCGTCGGCAACCCGATTCTCCGTTCCCTTACAGTGCTTGAGAACGAAGGTGTACTCTTGCAAATATGATACCCACTTAGCCTGTCGGGGGTTCAACTTTTGCTGCGAATTGATATAACGCAACGCCTGATGATCAGAGTGGAGGACAAACTCCTTGGGCAATAGATAATGCCTCCAATGACGCAACGTCTGCACAATCGCATAGAACTCGCGCTCGTAGTTGGAATAATTCAGCTTCGGGCCTGAAAGCTTTTCACTAAAAAATCCAACGGGATGACCCTCTTGACTAAGTACACCTCCTATCCCAACCCCAGAGGCATCGCAGGATACCTCAAACACGTGACTAAAATCAGGGAGTCTCAAAATAGGTGCAGTGGACATCTTATCTTTGATGATCTCAAAGGATCTAGCTGCCGATGACGTCCACTTGAAATTTCCCTTCTTCGTACACTCAGTGACTGACGCCATAATAGAACTGAAGTTCTTTATGAATCGACGATAAAAGGTGGCTAGCCCATGAAAACTACGGACATCGTGAATGTTCTGGGGTGTAGGCCACTCACGAATCGCTCGAACTTTTTCGGGGTCCATAGTGATGCCAGCGAAGCTCACTATATATCCCAAAAAGATAACAGACTCAGCCATAAAAACACATTTCTTCAAATTGATGTATAGTCGCTCGAATCGCAGGAGCTCGAAAATAGTACGTAGGTGAGTCAAATGCTCACTCTCAGTCTGACTATATATCAAAATGTCGTCGAAATAAACTACTACGAACTTCCCAATGTAAGGCCTGAAGACATGGGTCATCATTCGAGCGAAAGTACTAGGGGCATTGGACAACCCAAAGGGCATCACAAGCCACTCGTAAAGTCCATCCTTCGACTTGAAGGCAGTCTTCCACTCGTCTCCTTCGCGTATACGGATCTGATGATAACCACTACGAAGGTCGATCTTAGAGAAGATCGTAGCCCCAGTCAACATGTCCAACATGTCATCCAGTCGGGGTATCGGGAATCGGTATTTCACTGTGATCTTGTTGACAGCACGACTGTCAACGCACATACGCCAGGTACTATCCTTTTTCGGGGCAAGGAGGGCAGGCACTGCACAAGGACTAAGGCTATGGCGAATGAAGCCTCTATCTAATAACTCTCCAATCTGCTTCTGCAGCTCCTCGTGGGCGGCAGGATTCAATCGATAATGAGGTAGACGAGGGAGGGAAGCTCCAGGAACAAGGTCTATCGCATGCTGAATACACCTCATGGGAGGTAACTCAGACGGAAGCTCGTCAGGGTGTAGATCCTGGAACTCCTCTAAGAGTCTCCTAGCAGGTATATGAGTAGACTCATATACCTCTGATAAATCAGATGCCTGTAAAACCACTAAGGCATAAATAAATCCACCGTCGAAACTCTCTCGATGGAACTCAGCACCTCGTATAATGCTAAGAGTCTTCTTCCTTTCAGTGGGAGGAAGAGATTCTTTCGCACTACTACTCGCGCGGAATGACGGTGCTTTGGGTCGCACTGGGGTCAACACTACTCTCTTTCCGTCCAGTAGAAAGGAGCATGTGTTGGACCTGCCATGTATGGTGACATCTCGGTCGTATAACCAAGGTCGCCCAAGTAATACGTGGCACACATCCATAGGCATAACATCACACCATATCTTATCGGAGTACGTTCCGATAGTGGTGGGCACTAAACATCTCCTAGTCATCGATAGTGTAGTCTTGGTAACCCAAGCTACCTGAAATGGGGATGGGTGCGGCTCAGCAGTGAGTCCCATGCGGACTAGAGCTGTCTCAGCTATCACATTCATACAACTCCCGCTATCCACTACTAAACGACACACTTTCTCCCCAGCCTTAAAGTATGCCTGGAAGATGTTCGTACGCTAATAATCGGCTGATTCTTGCGGTGTAGATAGCATGCATCTCACCACTAGAACGTCGGGATCTATCTCCTCATCACTAGGCGTACCGTACACTTCGTCGTTCAAAATGTGTGAGTCCCTCTCGACTCCAGCTTCTTCTACCTGATCATCCTCCTCAGTCATCTCATGAATAACCAACGTGCCTTTCCTCTTGGGGCAATCTCTCGAAATATGGCCCATCTGCTGGCACTCATAACATCGGATCTGTGAAGGGGTCACATTTCCCATGGGGGACTTCCTATTTTGATCTCTGGTGTAAGTCGAGGTGGGCTTCGACGCACTCTCCTTACCTTTATGTTCTTTTTTGTAAAAAGTATTCGTTTTGGGTTGAGATTTGAACCGGGAGGTTCTCTTCTGGTGTTCCTCGATATCGATAGCGATAGATATGATCTCAGGGAGAGAATAGTGGCCATATCGAATCAACTCATCTCGGATCTCAGATCGCAGCCCACACTTAAATTTGGATAATGTGTCACGTGGGCGTTTTACTACGTTGCACCTAATCATAAGATCCTTCATCTCGGCTAAGTAATCAGAAACTGATTTGGACCCTTGACGTAGAGACGTCAGCTCGTCTCGTAGACGGGACTGGTAATGCTGGGTAATGTACTGCTCCTCTAATATGACCTTCATGTGGGGCCAAAGTGTAATGGGAGGACGTCCATTCCTCTCTAGACTACGCTCTTCACCTATCCAAAAGATCTTCGCTCGCCCAGTCAATCTCATTTTGGCGAACTGAACCTTTTGGTCCTCCGTCATACGATACCACTCAAAATAAGTCTCTATGTCAATAACCCAATCCGAAAAGATTTTGGGATCCATAGAACCATCATAAAGTGTTGGATCAAGTTTCACCACTCGTGTGAGATCCGGTCGCCTATCCCGGGGAGGATAGTCGTAATCATCATCGTAAGGATCACGATAGTCTCGACGCCGTGGGGGCGGCGGTCGATGCCAATCTCTAGGGCGATCATCACGATACATGGCCGGTATAGGCCGATGATGGTCTCGAGGACGCTCCTCTCTCGCTACGTCATAATGTGGCCTCTCCTGATAATTATCTCGCACACCTAATATAGGCCCTCGTTGGGGTTAAGGAAAATTCCTTGGAAAATTCCCACCATGATCACGCTCAAACTCGAGCCTATCTATGAGATTCCCACCCTCTTCCTCAAATAGAGGATTTCTCCTAAGTGTAGACCTCTCTCCATAGTGTGGAGGGGCTTCGTACTGTGGACGAACGGAATGCTCATCTCGAATTGGAGGTGGCATTGAAACTCGAGGAGGTACTTCTAGACTATTCATCCTAATACTAAGGTTTTCAAACCCTTCTCTCACTTGATAGACACTCTCGGTTAGCGCTGCCATTTGGTGGGCGAAAGGTAGAAACCACCGGGGTGGTTCCGTCCCTTCGTTCACACGACTCGTTTGACCACGTTCAACTCGACGCATCTCAGAATTTACCTCTTGAGGGTGTTCAGGTGGAGTGTGATGTGGTGAACTCATACTCACTAACCTACCACTACGCAGATGCATGCAAACACACAAGTAAAATAGATGATTATGTTATAAATTTTTTTTTTAAATTAAATGCTATGCGGGGTTCCTATTCTACGCAGGGCGGATTTCGAAATTTAGAAAAAATTCGGAACCTACCTCTGATACCAAATTGATGCAGGACCGCGCGTAGGGTTTGCGCGTCTGTCGGCTATTCTAGGAATCCCTAAGTACATGAAATTTTGAGTGGGCGTGCACGAACTTTAAGAAATTAAGCAACTAGATTTTATGTTTAAATGAATTTTCTTGAAATATGGTTCAATTCTAAATCCGGGGAAGGAAGTTCGCGACTTTCATTCCGTTCCCCTTGTTGTAGCAAACGGAAATCGTGAACTCCAAATACATTTCCGTTCGGAGTTTTCGACATAGCGTCCGCTGACAAAATCCGGGCGAAAACCCAACAATGAGTCTAATATCCTAAAGAGAAAATTTAGATGCACGCAAAGGAGGAGGAAGAAACAAGTTACCCACGGAAAGAAGCGTCTTTCCGCAACCGAAGTCGACGGCGATCCCTCGAGGAATTCCTCGTCACCTTCGATCTCCCGTTCTGAGGTCGGCCGCTATCGCACAAGGGCACCACGGAATAATTTCGCTCACTCTCACACTAAGTGGTTCCACGGAAATCTCAAACACTCACTAGTGCAAGGAAGCCACAAACCAAACAACCTAAGTTCTCACTTGCTCTCACACCCAAGGTGGGTCCACGAAATCTCAGTCACTCAAGGTGGATCCACGAAATCTCTAACGAAATAAAATCAAACAGGAATCAACAAGCTCACTACTATTCACCTTCTTCTCCAATCAAACATACAGCAAAGGAAGAGAGCTTTCATTTCAGTTACTAAACAGGGAAAAAAAGATTGCAGGAAATCAATAGTTACACTTCTAAACAGGGATTGGAAACACACGGCAAACCAATAGATCGACAACAATCAACCCCCCAACTTCAAACCGATCTAAACACTATTCATCGTCTTCTCACCGAAGCACAGCCATCAGTCCGTCTACAGCATTCCGAAATAAAACCCAAAATCAAATCAATAAACAAGTAACTCACATAAATCCTCTCCAAGAAACATCGGCCGAATACCTCACGCAAGCTCTATCTTCTTCTCCCCCTGTCTCCTGCTTCTTAGGGTGTTTAATAGGAGTAAGAACTCGAACATTGAACCGACGCCAACTGCTGGGATCGTGGAGGAGGCGGCATCGCTGGATCGCGGAAGCGGAAGTTGCCGATCTAGTGCAGCGTCGAAATCGGGGAAGCGACATCGAGCTTCTACTGCGAGCAGCCGTGCGGGAGTTCTTCTGGCCGAACGAGATGGACCGGATGGGGAGGGGCTGAACCGGCTCCTGCTCTTTGCAATCCCTAATATACAGTAGATATAAAACTATATATATATGTGTATATATTTATATATATGTATATATATAAAGGAGAATACAATAAAGGCTCCCAATCATGGCTACGCACGCAGGCGTGCAAAATAAAAACAAAAACTAAAATAAATTGCAAATAACAAAATCCTCCATGTAATAACTCAGGGTCGGTAGAGGTCCGAACGTACGGCGTCGGTCACTTTTGCGTCGACCTAATCGGGGCTGGTCTCCACCACGCTGCATCCTGAAGTAGCGTGGAAATCTCATCTCAGCAATCTCCGCTTCGGTCGATGCTGCAAAACACTAGCCTGTGTAGTGTGTACCCATTGTGGCCGGACGAATCATACTGAGGCCACCTATTATAGAAAACATGGGTTCCCGTGGCAGCCCTCCAACTCTTAGCACCATGCTTCTCCAGTGGTGGATGTTCCTACCACATCCCGCTCTGATATTTACATTTTGCGGGAGGAACTCTAGCATCTGCAAGGGTGGTTACTCGAACTCCCGGTCTATCTCCAACGAAGGTATATCATGTTTTTTCCCAGAGTCCCTCCTGTATTGTGGACTATGGGGCTACAAATCACATTACTTCACAGAAATCATCGCAAATTTATCATTGTGGTCGATGGAGAAACCACCCCCGCTGTGGCTCTGGAGATGTGCCTCTCACTTCGTCTATCTCTCTCCGCTCTGTACTCCATGTCCCTGACTCCAAATTTAATCATTTATCTGTTAGTCGTCTTACTCATGATTATGATTGCTTCATCACCTTTTCCTCTTTTTTTTGTGGTGCAAGATCGACGGACACATAATATTTTTGATAGAGAATGAATGTCAAATGGGCTCTACACTTTGGATCTTTCTACCTCAGTTCTGTCCTATGTCAGCTCTATTGATTGTCACCAGCGTCATTGTCATGCTCCTCTTCTGATCCTGCATAAAGCTCTTCTTGATTTTTTCTTTTTCTGAATTTACATGTGAATCATGTATCTGTGTGAAACATCGCTCTACTTGTACTAGGAGCTTAGCTCTCTTTGATTTAGTTCATTCAAACATTTGGATCCCTTATAAGATTGCTAGTTTATCTCGATAACATTACTTTCTTACATTTATTCATGTTTATTCTCGCATGACATGGTTATATTTGGTGCGCGATTACTCTGAATTACTAAGTGTTTTTTGCTCATCGCTGAAACACATACTTTTTTCTCACGTACGATTAAAATACTTTGAACCGATAATGCGCGCCAATATACGAGTCACAAATTCCAGGAAACTTGCAATACCCTAGGTATTATCCATCAAACATCATGTTCATATACACCACAACAAAATGGTGTGACCGAGCGGAAGAACCGCCACCTTCTCGAGGTTGCCCGCTCTCTTATGTTTCAAATGCAGGTCCTTAAGATCTATCGGTGCTTCGCCGCCTCCACCACATATTATTTAATTAATCGCATGCCATCATCTATTCTCAACTTTGTGATGCTATTCTCCATCCTCTTTCCTTTAACAGCTCTCTTCCCTTTGACTCCTCGTGTCTTTGGAAATGTTTGCTTTGCCCATCATCTTGATTCTGCGCAGGACAAATTTGTCTTACGCGCTATCAAGTATATGTTTGTTGGGTTCTCTCGCACACATGAATGTTATGTGTGTTACTCTTCCATTGATCGGAAAACAACCAACACCACCTCCCGCTATCAACCCTTATACTCTCGAAAATCAGCCCTTCTACTCCTTGACACCTTGTGCTAACTTCCCTCCTGCTATCTCACGTCCTAACAACCCAACACCTCCCTTGCTTCCAACACCACCTCTCGTGCTCCCAACACCGCCACCTCCTCTTCTTCTATGTGTGTACACTCGTTGTCGTCCCCGATTTGATGTCTTGAGCCAGTTTCCCCTACTAATGACGCTCTATGGACGGCTGATCCAACTACGGCTACCCCCTAGGATGCAATCCATTCTACCGTTCACCCTTTCTCTTATTTTGTCTTCTTGCACCGCTTATCTCCAGAATTTCACAGATTTGCCACTTCCTTGTCGTCTATTTCAACCCCTTCGTCTGTGCAAGAAGCTCTTCGACATCCGTGGTGGCGGTCCGTGATGGATGAGAAAATGTCTATCCTCTGGGCCAATCAGACCTGGGATCTTGTCTCCCCTCCTCCTGGTCAATCTCATGTGGGATGTAAATGAGTCTTTACTGTGAAGCATCGTCCTGATAGAACAATTGAGCGCCTCAAAGCTCGTCTTGTGGCTCGCAGTTTCACTCAGCAATATGGCATCGATTATGAAGAGACGTTCTCTCTTGTTGCTAAGCTGAATACCATATGGATCTTGATTTCCTTGGCCGTCCATCGCCACTGGCAGCTACATCAACTTGATATCAAGAATGCATTTCTTAATGACAATCTCGTTAGAAAATGTCTAAATGCAGCAACATCTTGGTTATGAAACCATGTTGTAGTTTCTTGTATGTCACCTCAAGAAATCTATATATGGCCTCAAACAGTCCTCTCGGGCTTGGTTTGACAAGTTCAATAATGTCGTTCGAGATTTTGGCTGCACTCCAAGCTCGGCAAACTTATCCTTATTTACTCGTCGCCGCCCAACAGACGCGGTGATACTTTTTGTATATGTTGATGATATTCTCATCACGGACGATGATCTGAACAACATCTATATGATCAAGAAGCACTTTGCCTCATATTTTCAGACCAAAGATTTGGGCCGCCTTATATATCTCCTGGGTATTGAGGTTGCTCGACGACTTAAATGACTTGTTTTATCCCAATTGAAGTACTGTCTCTATCTTCTTCACGGTGCAGGCTACTCAGGATGCAAGCCTGCTAACACACCAATATTTGCCAAACACAAGCTTTGTGCGCATCTGACTCTGATCTGCTTCTCCCTAATCCGAAGTATTATCGTCGCCTTGTCGACAAACTTATTTATCTGACCATCACACGCCCGATATCTCATTTGTTGTTGGGGTGGTTAGCTGCTTCATGCATCTCCTCGGTTATCCCACCTCCAGGCTGTCGAGTGAATCCATCAGTATCTGAAGAATGCTCAAAAACAAGGGCTTGTGTATAAGCCCTCCTTTTCTATCATTAATTTCTTATTCTGATGTCGACTATATCGGCTCCCTCGATGATTGTCCGTCTACGAGTGGCTACTGCAAATATTTTGGAGGACACTTGGTTACTTGGCGAAGCAAGATGCAGACGGTGGTAACGCGCTCCTCTGCGGAGACTGAGTATCGTTCGATGGTGTCTGCTGTTTCTGAACTCACGTGTCTGGAAAGTCTTCTTACTAATCTTTGAGTAACGCTTCTCTCTCCGTCCGTTCTCTACTACGATAGCAAGCTGCCATCCACATCACCGAGAATGCCGTTTCTCATGAACGTACCAAGCATATTGAAGCCGATTATCATTTCATCCGGGAAAAAGTTCAACTCCGCAAACTTTATTTGCAACATGTACCCGCTGCCATGCAAATTTCTGATCTCCTCACGAAGGCCTTACCATACCCACTATACAGACAGTTCATTTCCAAGCTTGGCGCCTACAAGTTGTATGCTCCAGCTTGCGAGAGTGTAGAAGAATTATGAATAAGCTCATGTAAAGACCCTCTTTCTTGCCCATTAGATGGTTTGTCTCATGTATAAATTAGTCTCACATCTTGATTTGAAGTTGAGATTCCACTCATTTTCCTATAAATATGTGTACAAATGTTTGTATTAATGTTAATGTAAATAATAATTGCACTTTGTATTCAATTATTCTATTGCATTGAACCTTAATGGAGCGGCTATCGGAGCTAAATCAACGGTGGGATGACAACGAACCACTTCTATGAATGAGAAGTGGTCGTAGACGGAGATGGTGGGGGATGAGTGAGGGTGGTTACAACAGTTGAAGTAGTCTGCCATGAGGGGTAAGGAGGTTGGCGGGTGGAATAAGGAGGGCGATTGGGTGTCAGTGGAGGACTTGGGCTTGGGGGAAGGGTCAAATAGGGAAGCAGGCGCTGCTAGATGGTGGCTGGGTTGTAATAGTTCTATTGGATGGTGGTAGGGCTGCAGAGGGAGCTGCTGAATGGTGGTCGGGCTGCAGAGGGAGTTGTTGGATGGTGGCCCGGGTGTACCGGTAGCTACTAGATGGTTTGCTGGGGGGAAGCAACAAAAGGCGCTCAACTGTAGGTAAGAGGACTGGGGTGGTCTGCCTGGCTGGAGGAAAGGATGAAAGAGGATGAAATGATTTCCTTCACGGGAGGCAGCTTCTGACGTTGGCACCAGGGGAGACGGTTACATACCGTGGAGGGTGGAGGAGTGACAATTCACATTTGATACCCGTGATGTAGGGTTAGGTTGTTTTTATAATGAAACCTAGGAACTCTGCTTTGGTCTGTAGGCACCTCGTCGTTGGGCATCCATTGTCGTGAATGAGCTAGATCGACCAGCTATGAATGAACAAAACCGCCTGCTGAACATATTAAAAAATCTTTAAAAACACATATGAAAGCGTTGCTCCGAATGGGAATGCAGACTCGGAACGTCAATACGACAATCCTACAGGCGACTGCGACGTAAATGATGAGATTACTCTTTTGTGCAGTAGCGATCCCCATCATTAACTCTCTTTGACTAATTGTTCTTTGTTCGTGGCTTATTTTGGGCATAATCCCTCTAGTTAATCATCTCTCCGAGGGCTCTCAATTTGTTATGGATGTCTTGATTTTTTCTCTCTCTTAGTTTTGTCTTGTTCAGTTTTTGCATCCCGCTTCCCTTTTTTTAGTTTTGTTTTTCTATCTAATTCTTTGATAAGATTGTGTGTGGGAGGTATGGCTATAAACAATGCTAAGAGATCCATTATCCCTTATTCATGGTCTATCTGTTAATTCCGATTTAAGTAGCTTAAACTATTAAGGTGATTATAAGTTTTCTACCTTGAGTCAGGTCGGTAGTTTAAACCTGGGGATTTGTTTGTGAGCATTTTTTTCTCATCTAAGGTGGACCCAGGGCGGAAAACACCACAAATAGGTTAATTTCATTTTATACATTGTATAAGAAAAGGCTTCTTTATGAGATGAGATTTTTGATGCTCAGAGTTGTGATAACTGATGACAGTGGAGGGCAAAGTTGCACAGTAACGAGGATGAGATACAAGATACAATACAATACAGATATAAGAATTGTTATTTTCAAAAAACTTAGGATATGAGATACTTTTTTGAATTTTTATTATTATTTGTATATAAGTACAAATTAATGCGAAAATGTGTTACATTCACCTCCTTCGTTTTTTCATCATTATATCTCATATATTATATATTAAATGAAAATAAGGTCATGAATAAAAGTATGCAATCAATCAAATCCTACCATATATCATTAAACACTTCTCTTTTACGTGTCTTTCTTTATGTCACTATCGCAAAACACAAATTTTGGGCATTTTAGAACATACTCAGTTGTATCTGATAGTATTTGTGAGCATCAAAAATTTTTTTTTATCTAAAATTAAAAGAAACAGTTTCCAAAAGTTTCGGGGACGTGGTTCCGAGAGTTTCCCGACTCTGAAACATTTCGGATACGATACGTAAGGTTGTTGCAAGTATCCAAGCTTCGTAGGTGGAGGGGAAGTGAAACTTGTTGGTGTGACTAATGATGATCTCCAATGTGGTTTCGCTCTCCAATATGGTCTCGCCTTAAGAGATCTATAATTCTGGGCTCAGGACGACTCCAAGTAGTTTGCCATAAGACCCATGATGGATTTTATATCTTCACATTCGTATGTAGGAGGCTCAATTTCGCGGTGTGTCATATGATAGATGATTATCCAAGATGACATTAAAGTTTGATCAAGTGGCTTTGGCTTTATGTGGCATCTCATGTATTTCTGTAGCTCAACTATGTGGATCTGCAATGGAGTTGGTGATGATTGTGTGATTGACTCTATAAACTTCAATGTTTTGGTAAAATCTCATATTCAAACTTTGGCTCAATATCATCTTATAGGAAGGAACCATGTTTAAGGTTGTTGAAAAAAGGCCCATAACATTTAAATAGCCCATTGGGTCATCTCTCTCTTATGCCCCTTTAGTCCCACATCTTAGAATCATTCTTGCTCCTTCTCCCTCTATCTATATAAGGAGCCTCTTGTATATGTAATTTTACACAATTTTTGGATCTATATAAAATCTGGAGAATATTATATTTCCTTTTTTATTCTCCAATCTTCTGTTTTCTACATGGTATCAGAGACGGCCGAATCCTAAAGGAATTTTTTTTCCGGTGAGCTCATGCTCCCATCGCAATTTTTTCCGCTCGCGCAGTCTTTGCCCCTCTCTCTGAGCTGAGCCTATGCCTCTGAGCTTTGCAATTGAATCCCCCAACTGCTATTTTTATAGGCATTTTCAACTGCCTACCGGGTCCCACTGCCCCTCTTGTCCAAGCAACCACTGTTCTCTCCAACTCTGCACTCTGAGCCCGCTTCCCTCCATATGCTTGCGCCCCTCTTTGTTCTCACACGGTGTTTTTGCCTGCGCGCTCCTCTATGTTCGCCACTACTCGCGTACGACAACTGCCCGCCCCCTCCCTCTTCACGCACGACGCCTGCTCGCGCATTCGTACCTATTTGCAACTGATCGCACACGGCGCCTGCTCGCGCGACCCTCCATGTTCGTAACAGTTCGCACACCGCCACAGCTCGTGCACCTTCTGCTCGCACATCTCCAGGTTTGTTCGCACAGACCGCAGCAGCCACTGCGTGCCCCTGGACCCCGCTGCCTCCCGCATAGTGACCTCCCGACCTTGTCTGCCCGCTGGTTTTTGCGATCGCTCTTTCTGCCCGACAATGGGAACGAACGCTGCCCCTACGTCCTCGACTCTTCCGGATCTTGCTCCAGCTCCTCCCTCCGATGCTTGAGATGAACTCCAGATTACTACTATCTCGCTTGTTTGCATTAAGAACTTTGTAGAATGGGTGCACTCCATGCGCCGTGTTTTTCAGATCAATGTTCTCCTTCGCCATCTCACCCTTGCCCCTTCTACTGAACCAACAGAGCAATGGTTTCGCGATGATGGCCGTGTCCAATCGTGGCTCTTGAAATCCATGGATGGGGAACCATATCGAATGGCGATGTATCATGAGATTGCAAAACTACGTGGGATGAGCTCCACTCTCTGTACCCTGGCAAAGACAGCCTCCAACACTTATTTGATATCTTCCTGGCCCTTCAACATCTCGATCCAGGCGCGGAAAGAGACCTCACCTCTTATGTTATGCGTACGCGCGTATCATTATTGTATTTCTTATTGTTTTAGGGTTTTGGCATGTGAGCCCCCCCCCATATAAGGAAGTGGTTTGGGAGTAGAGGATATCTTTTGATCATTAAGGTTTTGGGCTCTCATTTGAGAGAGGGATCATTGGAGGACCCAGCCTCCTTGATCTTGGCCGGAGTTCACTCCAGATTGTATCAGTGTTCTTGATTAATGCAATCTTGTCTCGTTCTTCTTTCTTAATCGTAACAAGTGGTCCGACCTCCCCTCTTCCGGCCGCGGTTTCCGCCGCCCGAACTCGATCCAGCGCCTCTTTCCCCGATCCCGATCACGTACCGCTCCTGTTGGCGCTCAACATCCCGCTTCCGCGACTGTTGCCGGTTCCGATCCCCGATCCCATCCCCGATCCAGATCCCGCCCCTGTCCCGCGCTCCACATCCCGCTCCCGCTACTGTTGCCGGTTCCGATCCCCGATCCAATCCCCGATCCGGATCCCGCCCCTGCTTTCGCGGCTCCTCCCGATTCCGCGTCGACCTTCTGTTTCCCGTTCCAGATCCGGCCGCCTTCGCCGGATAGCCGCCCTGCTGCCGATCCAACGCACCCCCTCCAGCCGGCGTCCTTCTAGGCCCCTTTCAGTTACTTGCGTGCATGCCACGTTGTTCCAGCCGTTTAATGGGCAACCCAGATCCCACGCCTTCTCACCCAACCACCGATCCCGCCATTCTTCGTCGCTTGGATGACCACGACAGTTCCATCGCGTCGTTGCAGGCCCTCATGTCGCCTGGATGCTAAGCTCGACTCCCTCCTGACCGGCCGCCCTACCACATCCGCAACGTCGGTGGCGGATCCGCCGCCCCTCCTCGGGGCTTCCCCGGAACTCTTCCATACAACAGCCCCCTGCCCGGGGTGTGCTCACCGGGCCCTCGTTCCTTGGATGTTCCCTCTTTCAACGGCCCCGATCCTATGGGATGGATTGCTCGGGCTGAACAGTTCTTCGAGATACAACAGATCTCGGAGCCACAGAAGGTCAGCACGGCCTTGATCGGCATGGAGGGCTCTGCCCTCCACTGGGTCCGCTGGCTCCGCCAATCCTCTCCCGACCTCACCTGGACAACTCTCACAGAGGCCCTCATTCAGCGGTTTGATCACCGCTACCCCGGCTCCATGATCGAACGCCTTTGCGGACTCCGTCAGACCGGCCCCATTGATTCGTACGTTGATGCATTCATAGAGTTGGTCGCCCATTTTCCTGGTCTCCCACCCGACCATTACTTGGCCTGCTTCATGCACGGCTTACAACCCCACATCCGAGCCCGCCTCCGCACCCTGCAACCGTTAACTTCCACCAAGCCATGGACCTCTCCCCACTAGTGGAAGCCGAATTCATGGCAACGTCCGGGGACCCTCCCTTCCCGTCGCCTCCGTCCAACCCTCCCTACCAACCATATTTTCCTCCCCCGTCTAAACCTCCACCACTGCCACCTCATCCTCCCCGGCCAACCATTATGGGCCCACACAACAATCGTCATATCCCCACTCACCGTCTTTCCAACCAAGAGTACAATGACTTGCGGAACAAGAGTCTGTGCTACCGCTGCAAGCAACCCTACTCGCCTAATCATAATTGTCCTGCCAAGGAGTTCCGGGCCCTCATTGGGGATGATTTGGACGAGATCGGCGCGGCTGCCTTGGTCACCCTTCTGCTCACTGATGTACCGCCAGACGGAGATCCGGGCACCTCTGCGGCGGCCCACCAGCGGGCACATTACTACTAGATGGCGGGCGGTACTTCGACCTTGGGGTCAAGGTCGATTTTCTGGCGGGATGGATTGTTACACGTACGCGCGTATCATTATTGTATTTCTTATTGTTTTAGGGTTTTGGCATGTGAGCCCCCCTCCCTATATAAGGAGGTGGTTTGGGAGTAGAGGATATCTTTTGATCATTAAGGTTTTGGGCTCTCATTTGAAAGAGGGATCATTGGAGGACCCAGCCTCCTTGATCTTGGCCGGAATTCACTCCGGATTGTATCCGTGTTCTTGATTAATGCAATCTTGTCCAGTTCTTCTTTCTTAATCGTAACATCTTATGTAGCCCAATCTAGACCCTTGTTGAGGCTTGGATTCCACATCAGCCCCGGTCTGGATTTAGCCGCTCAACGGGCTCATAAGGAAGCAATCAATATTGTCTTAATGATGGTTTTGGTTCCTCTCATCACACTGTCTGATATTTGCTCGATGTTGCTTAAGGTGACGCTGCTACCTTCTCTTCCGCTACCTTCTACTCCAGTTCTGCTACTTCGGGGTTCTAATCACAGGCCTCCGCCCGCTCCTACTCGTGGGGGCAGCTTTGGTTCCCGGGGCGGTGGGCGTGATGGTCGGAATCGCTCCAAGGGCCATTCATCTCGCCCCTGCACCTTTTGTGGTCGGGATGGCCATACTGAGGCGGTTTGTTTTAAGAAACATGGTTTTCCTCGGCCACATTCTCCATCTCTTCTGCATGCTTCCCCTGCTGTTGACACTTCTTCTGCTTCCCGCTCAGTCATTGACACTTTACGTGAGGAACTCCAGCTTCTTCGAGGACTGATCTCTCGTCCCTCGAACTTTGGTGCCTTCATTTTCAATGAAGGTATCTCATGCCTCTTCGATAATCCATCTTGGATTTTGGACTTTGGTGCCACCCACCACTTCACTCCTCAGAGACCCTCTCGGTACTTGGACTCTCCGTATCCGAAATCCATCACTGTGGCTAATGGCGACACTACTCTTGGTATTGGTTCTGGAAATATGTTGCTCACCCACTCTCTCTCGCTGCACTCTGTTCTTCATGTTCCCGGCTCTCACTTTAACCTACTTTCCGTTAGCCGTCTCACACATGATCGTGAATGTTTAATCACTTTTTCCGCTTTCTCGTTTATTGTGCAGGATCGGTAGACGCGAAATATCATTGGTAAAGGGCGGCTTTCCAACGTGTCTACATCTTGGATCTCCCCGCTTCCTCTCTCTCCTCCATCAACTCCATCGACTGGCACCGACGTCTTGGTCATACTCCTTTACCGATCCTCCAGAGGGTTCTTCCCGATTTTCGTTTTTCTTCTTTTGATTGTGAATCATGTATCTATGGGAAACAACATCGCTCTGTTTTCCCTACGCGTTGTACTCGGAGCGCTGCTCATTTTGATTTAGTGCATTTTGATATTTGGGGTCCCTATAAAACCGCTAGTATATTTAGCTTTCGTTACTTTGTTACATTTATTGATGTTTTTTCACGCATTACTTGGTTATATATGATGCGTGATCACTCTGAGCTTCTGTCCAATTTTCGCTCATTTGCTGCAGAAACTCAAATGCGATTTACCCGCACTATCAAAGTTCTTCGTGCTGATAATGCGCGCGAATACATTGGGTATGCCTTTCAGGAATTTTGCACCTCGTCAGGAATCTTCCACCAAACTTCATATGCATATACGACACAATAGAATGACGTTGCTGAGCGAAAGAACCGTCACCTTCTCGAAGTAGCTCGATCTCTCCTATTCCAGATGTAAGTTCCTACTACCTATTAGAATTTTGCTGTCTCCACTGCTTGTTATTTCATCAACCGCATGCCCTTGTCCATTCTCAGTTTTGCAACGCCCTTCTCTCTCTTATTTCCTGACCGACCTCCCTTCCCCCTGACCCTGCGGGTCTTTGGCTGTGTTTGCTTCATTCATCATCTGGGCCCTCCTATTGATAAGTTGGACCCTCGTGCCACGCGTTTCATGTTCGTTGGATATTCGCGCACCCAGAAGGGTTGTCTGTTACTCTCCCTTCACTCAGAAGTTGATCACGTCTGCTGATTTAACTTTCCTGGAAAATCAATATTTCCATCAATCCGCACCCATCCACACCACCTACCGATCTCCTACGACCTCTCATTCCCACCAATTCTCCTCTACCACCTTTACTACCGACACCTCAGCTTGCCTTGGCTCCTCCCCTTTGTGTCTACTCTCCCCGCTATCCTCGATCTGGTGTCCTGCGACAGCCCCCGTCTACTACTGGTACCCCGCTGACTACTGATTCAGTAACACCATCCACCGCACATCCTCTCTCAAATTTTGTCTCCTTGCCACACTTGTTAAAGGCGCGCCTCAGACGCGCCTAAGGCTCAAGGCTCACCAGGCTCAGAGGTTTGCACCTTCATGCACCTTATTTGCGCCTATGGAACATAAAAGGCACGCCTGAGTGAGATTTTTGTTGTAAATTTTTTTTTTCAAAAATAAAGAATGAAATAATATAAGAACTCAATAATTTTTTATTGATTTAGTGTTTATGAAAGATAATTGTGCGTTGGGACTTATATATGATGTAAGTGACCACGTTAATTCTATTTTTTAAGAGATATAAACAATAGTAATGAATGATTAATTAGTAGAATAGATGAAAATTTTGATCTAGAAGATGAAATGATGCTAGATGCTGATTATTTAAAATGAATGTGGTTGCGCCTTGCGTTTGTCAGGCGCGCGCCTGCGCCTTGAGCCTTGCGCCTGCGCCTTGAGCCTTGCGCCTAGGCTCCAAGACCCCTTTGCGCCTTGGTGCGCCTTGTGCCTTTAATAACTAAGTTCCTTGCACCGTCTATCCCCCGATGTGCGCAGGTGTCCGACCTCGTTGTCTTCTATTTCTACTCCTATACAGGAAGCTCTTCAACACCCCGGCTGACAGGAGGAAATGGATGAGAAAATGGTTGTGCTCTGGGCTAGTCACACATAGGACCTTGTTCCCCTTCCCCCTAACCAATCCATGGTTAGCTGTTAGTGGGTCTTCACTGTGAAGCATCCTCCTGATGGAACGATAGATCGCCTTAAAGCCCGCCTTGTTGCACGTGACTTTACTCATCAATAAGACCTTGATTTTGAGGAAACCTTCTCTCCTGTTGCCAAGCTCAATACTGCCCGTGTCTTAATTTCCCTTGTTGTCCATCGACAGTGGTCGCTGCATCAACTCAACATCAAAAACACCTATCTTAACGATGATCTTGTGGAGACTGTGTATATCAACAATCTCCTGGTTATGCAACCACATGGGAGTCCCTAGTTTGTCATCTGAACAAATTTCTATATGGCCTAAAACAATCTCCACTGGCGTGGTTTGATAAGTTTAACTCGGTGGTTCGTGGCTGCGGCTTCACAAAGAGCTCGACAGACTTCTCCTTGCTCGTCCGACGATGCCCATTTGGCACCGTGATTCTTCTTGTCTATGTTGATGATATTCTTGTCACTGGTGATGATCTTCCTTGCATTACCCAAATCAAGACGCACATAACCTCTCAATTCCAAACTAAATATTTGGGCTGGCTCCGGTGCTTCTTGGGGATTGAAGTAGCCCGACGACCCGATGATCTTGTCCTGTCTCAGTGAAACTACTGCCCTAATCTGCTTCATGATGTCGGCTACTCTGGGTGTAAGCCAACAAACACACCTATGGATGTCAATCACCAGTTCTGTGCTCATGGTTCGGACTCTGATCAACTTCTCCCTAATCCAGAGTATTATCGTCGCCTCGTTGGCAAGCTTATTTATCTCACTGTCACACGATCCGATATATCCTTTGCGATCTGTGTAATCAGTCGCTTCATGCAAGCTTCACAGACCTCCCATCTTCAGGCAGTCGAACGTATTCTTAGATACTTGAAGAATGCTCCATGTCAAGGAATGGTGTACAAACCTTCTACTTCTCTATCTCTCATTGCATATTGTGATGCCGATTATGCTGGGTCTCTTGATGATCATCAATCCACTGTGGTCGCTCGCTCCTCCGCTGAAGCAGAAGTATCAGAACTCACATGGCTAGAGAGTCTTCTTTCTGATTTAGGAGTCAAACTTCCTTCATCGTCCGTTCTCTTATGTGATAGGTTGCTATCCATATTGCTGAAAATCATGTGTTTCATGAGTGCACAAAACACATCGAAGTCGACTGTCATTTTGTCCGAGAAAAGGTTCAACTTCGAAGATTTGATTTTATGACATGTGCCAGCTGCAGATCAAGTTTCAGATGTCCTTACTTAACGCCTTGCCTCACTCACTATACCGGCAGTGTCTTTCCAAGCTTGGTGCCTACGACTTGTATGTTCCATCTTGCGGGAGAGAGTTGAAAAAAGGCTCATAACATGTAAATAGCCCATTGGGTCCCATCTCTCTTTTAGGCTCCTTTAGTCACACATCTTAGAATCATTCTTGCTCCTATCTCTATCTATATAAGGAGTCTCTTGTATATGTGATTTTACACAATTTTTAGATATATATATATATATATAAAATCGGGAGAATATTATATTTCCTCTTTTATTCTCCAATCTTCTGTTTTCTACAAAGGTTAACCACATTATCGCATGATTGATGGATTGGATCCCAATATGGGCCTAAGAGTATGCAAGCAAGACCCCTCAATTTATTTTTTCACACTTCTATACCAGCTCTTTCTAGTGATTTTAGCACATGTACATGAGGCTCATGTATGCACACTTCTATTTTTTCTACTAGTGATGACATGTGCGGCTATGCGCATACTTACATGGTTGTTCCTTGTAAGACTACCCTCCCCCTCTCCCCTGAAAGTAGGCATCGATGAAGAAATCTTATCACACCCACAACCAACTCACAATATTGAAGTGGCTAGCAGAAGAGCAGATGATGAACATCTCACCTCTCTCCAATCACTCACTTCAACGGTACAAATTAACAACGGTGTTAAGGGACTATCATATCACAAACAGAGTATGCAAAAGCAATAGTAGCAGAAGTAAAACATATTAAAATTCTAAGGTAGGCACATAGTAATCACATATTAGCAGTATGAAAATGAATCGACGGGAGGTAAACCACAACAAGTACGGGCACCGGTCCATATAGTCTAAGTACAATAATCTATAATAATATTCAGTGTCTCACAAGTAAATATACCAAACTGGATAATTAGTGCATAAGATTAAGCTATACTAAGTGGCGCAGGGTAGGCTGTGTGACGTGGTTGTGCCGACGCTAATGCAATCCTATGTGAGTGATGCATGATGGACTCAAACGATCCTAATCTAAATGATGCGTGAGTAAATTTAATTTAATCATGAAATGAAATGTTAGCAATGATAAATTTATAACTTAGCAAATTAATCACAATGTGAACTTCAATTTCCGGTGCGTAAGCAAGGTCACGCTCACTTTCACTAAGAGTGCTTTCAAGTACAATTTCACAAATTGTAACTTGTAGGAAAGGAAAATAAAACCATAGCACAACAAGTTCTAATACTCGAGCAATTATAACATGTCCATCCAATATTCAATGCAGAAAAGTAACACAATACAATAATACTCACAAGTATGGAGATCTGGTGGTGGTGGTGGTAGGAGAAGTTCTGACAGAGGAAACAAAGACAATGAGCGGATGTAGAGGGGTTGTTGTAATGGGGTTGTCGTAGAACGATTATTGCAAGTAGATTGTTGTAAGCGGGGGAGGGGAGCATGCGGTTTGGAGGGGGGGATGGCCTGTACGTGTGGGATGTGAGACCCCCATTTAGACCCCACGACAATCTGTATCTAAGCTATATACATATCATTTGTCCCATGCTGAAGTAAGGCTAGTGAATACCAAATAAAAACACAATAAGAAATTTACTCATACCTTGAATTCTTCGTCCCGTGTTTTCTGTCATACTACAATAAATTCATTTGGTTTTGCGTTTCCCAAGCCACATCCGTTGCCTACAAAAATTGTCGACGGACTTGGTCATAAAAATATGACTAAGTGAGGATATACCTCTTTCATTGCTGTATATTAAAACAACTTACGCATAGCAAAACATATTTTTGTACTAACCCTTTTTCTGTATCAGTGGTGAACTTATGAAACAACAATATCACTGTATGAACATGTTAGTAGTAATAAAACATTATAAGCAATTATAGGATCATAACAGTATCTATATTATAGTGGCAGTGTTGGTAAGAAAACTATGCAATCGTATATCCGTATACCAGTACAAGTAAGCGCCTATGAACCAGTTATCATATCAGTATTTGTAGCGATGTAGCAATATATCAGTGTATGCAATAAATTAAGGTATCAGTGTATCAGTGTATACAATAAATCAGTGTATCGGTATTTATATATCAATTCTCATCTTTGTTCATCTTTCAGTTAGGTTATGTTAAGGGTAACTGTTGTAGCATCAATATTCATTTTCAGTATTTCAGTCTTTGGGCCCGACCCCTCGGGGTCATCAGTATCCAAAACCAGTACGTTCAACACGCGTCTATGCCTTTCGGCCGACTGGTTTGACAATCATCAGTATTTTTCATGCGTATTTACATTCAGTTGTACCCTTAACATAGTCATGCATCAATGCATTTTCGTTTATGTTAGCCATATTCAGTTCTCATTTAGACTTAAGATTTGTTTCTTTTAGAATCCCCTCAGAAATGAATCGCCTGTTTGCCTTTGTCAATGTCATACAATATAGCGATAATAAGTATCAGTGATATCAAATTATGTCTTTAACATTATGTATAATAAGAGTGCATATAATAAAAGAAAATAAAGCACTAAAGCTTAAATAAAACAGGTAGCTCTCACCATCAGTCGTTCTTTTCTTTTATAGCAATTCATGTCGTTGTCACGTCTCTTTTGAGATGCCATCCTTCGCGATATCTGTATAGGAATCGTATCATTTAGGGTCGTTTATATCGGGGTTGCACCTCGCTATAGTTACAACATTGACTAGTATGATGACATCATATGGAAGCTACTCCACCAGCCCTCTATTTTGCATAATCCAACAAAAGGCACAAGCCCAAAGCAATTACAAAACTCAATTCCAAACTATCACTCTTAACAGCCAACTAAAACTAAATAACAACAACCCATCAGAAATCAAGGCAAAGCTCACTAATAGAAATGCCTGGCCCAAAGATAAGGATAGCCGGCCAGTTAAAAATAAAACCATATAGCTTCTCTACTAAAACAACTGGTCCAGATCAATATGTAGGAGAGAGTCCAAAACCCCCATTTAACCAAATCAAAGCATGTACAGGTAAGCCCAACACCGGACCATTACATTAAGAAGAAACAGAGCAGCAGCTGGACAGATATTTCTCCCAATAAGCAGTGAAATAATACTGAAAAGAGAAGCAATAACAGCCGGCCAACATGGGCATTTAGTCTAGAAAAAACCCCAACTTAGGAGCCAAGGCAAATAAAGCTAGAGAGATGGAGATTCATTAGCTCACAATTCATGAAATTCCCCCAAACTAGGAACCGATAAAGCCATAACCAGCCCTAGAAATCATTAAGTAAAACTAAGAAGAGAGAAAGAGAAAGGAGGGGCTCACAGTGCAGATATTCCAGTCCCAAACTGATGGTCACACACATCAGAACCACATGAGAACATCAGCAAAGGCACAAACTAAAAGGGTAGCGGCAAGTCCTCCAGCACCGGCGACATGATGAAAAGGAAGGATCTTCGATGAGGAAGAGGAGTTGCAACCAGCCCTAGCTTCCAGCCTTCCAGCCCGTCAAAAACTCAAGGCGGAAAGAAATGAGATGCCGATAATGAGAGAGACATGGTTTACACGATATATAATATCACTATTTACCAACTCCACCGCCTTTCTCGTAATACCCACGCCTCAACTCATTAATATGTTAATTAATCACATCCAACAAGTGCTCAACAATACAATCGGCTCATAACCACTAATCCAGCAACCTACCAATATACTACTCTTAAATATATGCAATAAAATAGATAGATACACATTCCACCAAAACAATTCTGAGTGCCACTACATTTCGAAGAGTTCGAACTCAAATTTTCAAAGCGACGCCGAATCGACACTGATTAGTATATTTTCATCATAGGGGATATTTAACAATTTAAAATTAAGTGTTATTATCCATTTGTGTCACTTCACATTTTGGGCCGTTACATGGGATACAAGAATGGGGAAGCACAGTGGTCGGGTATGGGGAAGAGGGGGTATGCGTCTTTACTGGTGGGGAAGGCTTGTTGTTTGGAGGAGGGGATGTTCTAACCTTGAGTGGATGGTCTAACCTTGATGGACACAGGAAAAGATGAAGATGGAGGCTCACAACATTGTTAGGGGGCTGCTGGAGGTGGAAATGATGGGGTTGTGACAGGAGATCTGCTGGGAAACTGTTTTCTGGCGCTGGAAGGTGAGGTGGGTGGGATGGAGCGAATACAACAAGCACATAAGAGAAATACTGTCGGTACTGGGCTGGAATGAGTAAACCACGACCTTTGGAAGCCACGAACAGGCCATGCGTCGGCGATTGGCGTGCAAGGAGGGCGGCTCGAGCGGTTGGCGGTGAGCGGAAGGAGGAAATTGGATAGGCGAGGGGTTCGGCGGGCTGAGATCGTGGAAGAGACGGGGTGTTATGCGTTTAGAGGGCTGTGCGACTTGGGATTTTGAGGTGGTTCCACGATTAGGGTTCACAGTAATTAAGAAAAAAAAACAGAAAAATGGGAATTAGGATGTCGCACCCCAGGGTTTTGCGGCGTCACACCACGAATGATTGTCAATTCTGGATTCACTCACAAAATAAACAACGACTGAAACTGAAATCCTCCACCCCTATTTATAACGAGAGGGGTGGTTGGGCACCTGACTTGAACAGTTATTATTGGTCGTTACACCCGACATCCTAAAACACTAAATACAAGTCCAAAAAAAAATACATAGAAATAGTAAAATGGCGCTTCGGACGCGCTCGTGGTCTCGGATCGTCGATCCGATCAACGCCTCCTGCACGAGTATATAACTGTGGGCCCCGTTGAGTAGTGGCCCGTAGTCCAACATCGATCACTCAACAATTCCATTGAGGGAAAACAATCTCAAATTCAGCCCTAACCAGAAATCCAGAAGTCGTCCACTTGGAAAACTCCAAAGGCCAAGGATATGATCTTCAAAATTCCCATGCAATTTGTAGAATTTGATTAAACAGTTATCCACAATATTCATTTAGACTGCAAGTCATTTAGCAGTCTGAGTGGCGGTGTTAATCAAGGGCCTGTTTGGGAGAGCTTTTTAGCTCCTTTCCATTTTCTAGAAAACGCCACCACACTTAATAAACTGTTTGGATTGTCTACCGGTGGGAAAAACTATCGCCCAAAACTCATTTTTCTCCTCTTTTTGAAAAGTCGCGGGCCTCCTACTTTTCAACCTTTTCGAAAAGACTTCCTCATCCCAATACACAGCTGACACTACGAAAATGTTTTCCTCCTCCCGACCCAGTTCAACAACACGGCGCTAATCCTAGCCTTTCTCCCGACGATCCAGTTCTCTTGGCGATCCAGTTTTCGCCCGGGCACAGATTTTCGCATTTTTCCGCCCAGGCGCGCATTTTCAGCCTGGGCACGCATTTTTAGCCCGGGCGCGCATTTTCAGCCAGAGAACGCATTTTTCCGCCCGGGCGCGCATTTATGAATTTATTTTATTTGCCTATGTCTAGTTTTGCCAAACAGTTTATAATGTGCTTCTTTTTGCTGAAAAGCTCTGCAAACGGAGTTCACCTAAACAGATCTTCATTTGCAATGGACATTTTACATTAGCTCCTTTTCCTACCCTCTTTTTGCTACCACTCCTTTTCCCACCGCCACCGCTCTCCCAAACGGGCCCTAAGTTAGGTAAATTACTCTCTAGTTTCACTTAATCGGCAAACATTCACTTGATAAATTACTCTCTCGTTCCCAACGATGATCGGCCCTCTGCTTCGACATCTGCTCATCGACAGTACTGCCGATCGATCGAGCCCGCTGACTCGAGCCTCTGCGTGTTGCCTGCACTGCTAGATCCTATCATCGACCGTCGTCGCCCGCTTAGCCGACTCCAGTTCGACAGTTCCGACGATCGACGTCTTCTCTGTTCGTTCCTTCGGCCTGCACCGACCCCGCCTAATAGTCCTCTGCCTGCTCTTTTCTCGGCAGTGCCATCCAACACCCTCTGGTTCCTTACTACGAGGAGAGCGTGTATGTGGATCCCTTCTGCACAACTATACCTGAGCCACAACTTCTTTTACCTCCTTCCATCCCCCCCCCCTCCCCCCGCCTCGGCCTATGGAGTCTCACCATGAGGACCACTCTGCACCACCGACAGTTCCAAGCGTTCAGACGAAGATACATCTTCCTCAGAGTTACCTACGTCGGTTGGAGATATACTTCAGACGTAGATACGTCTTCGCTCACTCATGACTTCATATCAGTTGGTGAGCGAGATACCCTAAGATATCTCGTCCATTGGAGCGGCCACATGATTTCAAACGACACTTGGATTTCCCCCGAGGAGCTTGAGCGACTCACCCCTTGGCTACGTCGAGAGTATGATCGTCTTCACTCACTGGAGATGAGTATTTTCAAGCCGGGGTGAGTTGATGGAGATCGCTGGCCCACACACGTGTATTCCCGCAGGAGGCGGTGATCCGCTACCCGTTCGGACAATCCGAGTCCACGGATGTGTCCTGACGGTCGTTCCAAATCTTTTTGATGCATCCTCCGTCGCATCCGAGGACGTGTGATACCATCACGCGCCAATTACATTTTACTATTTGTTATTTTCTATCATTTTTCTTTGCACCAATGTTATTTTGAGTTTCGGCTCATCGGTTTGACCATCCGGTGAGACCCTAAATAAAAGGTCCGAAACTTTAGGTAGTAAGGACGAAAATGGCAAGCTTAATTTATTTAAGGACGCATAAATTTAATTGAGGAAAAAGATTTAGTTATTTAGGAAATCATTATTTAAAAATATTACTTAAAAATTTGCGAAGGCTGCCATAATTAATACTCAACTCGAAATTGAATTTGGAAGCTTGGAAGCATTTAGATGGAAAAAAGGAGCAAAAGCCTATTTATTAGCCGACTGAAAGAAGAAAAGGGGAGCCAGATATACACAATGAAACGAACCCTCTCATTTCTTTGTTCCGCCGGTCGACTCTCCTGTATGAGAATCCTGACCTCTTCATCCATGTCGTGCGCCTCTTTTTGCAGTACCCTCACCAGTCGAAGGTCCCTCATTCTTCCGCCCTAGCAACCGACAAAGATCAGAGGGATTTCTGCAACTCGGACGCCGCCGTACATCTCCTGGCGCAACTTCGACCTTAGTTACAGTTGCCATCTGGTCGTCGTCGACCTCGCGCCCCTACTCCGACGACCTAAGCAGTCTCTTCTCTTCGATCGTGCCTATCGCTCCAGTGTTATCTCTCAGGTCGAAGTCAATTCACACGCAGATGTGGGCTACCTCTGCCCTCCCCGACATTCCACAACAGCGACTCCTTGGCGCAACAGACTCGGAGAGGCTTTATCTCCCCGTATCCTTGCTTCGTTTATTAGCTTAAAATCATGCCGTCCACTTAAATAATCTTGAGCTTGCCATTGACGTTCGTTCTGCTTTCATTTCCGTTATTTCATAAATTATTGCTTGTGGTTTATGGTCGTGCTCGTACGAGTCCCGCTACGGTTCTATTCTGTAGAAGCCAAAGAAAATTTTCTAATAATAATTAACGATCTTGCTGAAGTTTATCATTAAGAGCTGTTTTACGCGCGAAAGCTTCGATTTGTCCCCCCGGCCTATTTTCAAAATTTAAACTGGTATAAAATTTTCGTATTTTTCAAACCCCAATTTCAGTTTACATCACTTTTCATATATTATTTTATTTATTTCGTGTTGTATTGAACACCCGATCGGTTCAGATGATATGAGTCATTCGATTCGCGTGCCCTATTTTAGTTATGTCATATATATGCAGGCAGCCGCTAAGTTGGGGGCATCGAGGGTTTTCTATGTGAAATTGGAAACCGTCGGTCTCCTCGGTACGACTCTGGGATCCCGCCCCTTGGTACGTCTCCAAGGCGACGATAACCACCTCCCGATGCTTTCCCATCACCGTAAGTCCTTCCTCCCTCGATTTCCGACATTCAAGCCACCGCCCTTCTTATTCCCCGTCTTCCCCTAGCCACAAACTTCCTTCTCCCTGCCTTCCGCAAAGCCAAAGGCCCTAAAACTTTATTCTCACACAACCATTGACATCTCCTCCCCTCCATCCTTTGAAATCTCCTTGCAGACCCACTCTGTGGTCTTTCCTCCACCAAGACAGCCCGCCTGGACCCTCCTCCACAAGACCCCCCCCCCCCCCCCCCCCCCCCCCCAAGCCCCTGCTTGGCCTTCCTATACAGCCAATATCCCTCATTCCTCACCAAATCTCCCTATAGCCAACCATTCTCACAGAAGCCTACCAATCCCCACCACCAAACAGCCCTCCCTCGGCCTCCAGAGTTTTCCATTGCTGCATTCAACCGCCGCTTGCATGCGCAAGTCGTTATTTGGGATTGTTGTGTACTTGGAAGTTGGAACTATATTTTATTGGATGTCTTTTTCATTTGCTACTAGTATTGGAAAGTTGTGTGATTTGCAGAGCCTATTCCGTGTGCGCTTAAAATAATTGCACCACAATTAATTGTGGGTTTAACTTGCTCTAATTTATTACTTCTTGCCATTTTATTCGGACTATTGCTTGCATTAACATAGCATTGCATTCCAGTTAGGGTCACATTCTAGAGCACCTGTGCCGTGCCGACCTACCCCTGCATCAAGGGACACCATTCTCTCCAAAGCACGCTCCTATGTTTTTGGCAACTCTATTAACAGCATAATTAGCTAAGTCATTTCCTTGCAGCTGCAGGGGCATCTTACTCTTATTTTATGCTTCTTGTCTCATAATTTGGAGGTGAAAGACCTTTATTTTTTTTCAGATGATTGTGCCTATGCTAAGTGCTACTGAATGCATCTGTATTCTGCTTTGTATGGATATAAGGGACTAAAGTTTAATTGGTGTCTCAGATCATACTTGTTGTTTGAATTCCGTCTTCTCTTAACAAATAAATGATTGCTGCTTAACTACAGATTTGTTGAGGCATAGGATTTAAATTGATATAACGGAATGCCACTTGGTTTACCATTCCCCGAAACCATTAACTTAATTGAGCATAACTATTTCCACCTAGCTGAGTTTTCAAGGGGCCATCTTTACTTTTTTAAATTAATTTGTTGTTCTCTCTATAATGATATTACATATACAAAACATGATGTAGGTTATAATTAAGCATGTGAAAGGTGGAAAGGATTTGAGGATGGATGTGCTGGTTATGGAGAACCTACTATTTGGACGAAATATAACAAGGCTTTATGACCTTAAGGGTTCTTCAAGGTCGCGCTACAATCCAGATTGCAATGGCAACAACAAAGTTCTTCTAGATCAGAACTTAATCGAGGCAATGCCAACTTCTCCTATTTTTGTTGGAAATAAAGCAAAGCGGTTATTGGAAAGAGCTGTCTGGAATGATACATCCTTTCTCGCCGTAAGTTTTGCATCTTTAGCTCTTTTCAATCAAATGAAATATTTGGCATTCTGGTATTTCCATTTTCCCATCCAGCATTTAAATAGATGTAGAGTTTGTTTTATGTGCCGATTTTGATCATGTTTAAACATTTTTTTTCGCAGTCCATTGATGTAATGGATTATTCTCTACTTGTGGGGGTTGATGAGGAAAACCATGAGCTCATCCTGGGAATCATTGATTTCATGCGACAGTATACATGGGATAAACACTTAGAAACATGGGTGAAAGCTTCAGGCATTCTCGGTGGGCCAAAAAATGTCTCCCCTACGGTTATTTCACCGGAACAATACAAGAAACGCTTCAGAAAAGCCATGTCGGCATATTTTCTCGTGGTACCAGATCAGTGGTCACCCCCAACTATCAGCAGTAACAGTAAAGCGCATTCTGACCTCAGCGAAGGCAATCAGGCGAGTGCCTCTCTTGAATCATAAGATACTCTTTTGTATATTCTTTGAATTGGGAAAATTTCGATTTCTCCAAAGTTCATATCAGAAAAGAAAGAGGAAGAAGATTTTCGGTTTTTTTTTTTTTTCATATTTTGTACACCTAGTTTCACTCTTGTTGTGAATATGTGCCGTAATTTTTTGATAAAGTTGCAACATAAGCCTCTGATATGCCTTCTGGAAAGTAGTGTCATTTGTCATTAGACAAAATTGAAAGCATAGGAGGGAAACTTTAGTGTATAGAATAATATATATAGTCTATAAAGAATTTATTTCTGATGAAGGCTAGCTTTTATTTATTCTCTGGTACTTCGTGTATCCTAGATTAAAAATCCCATTGGTTTTTAATTATGGCATTGAAGGCAATCATCGAACACTAAGATCGAATTCGTCTCTCCCAAATGAGTTCCTTACCAAAGTTGAGCTTCCTACCAAAACTGAACTATTGTCGTTGATCCAAGACATCATCAGCCCAGCATATATGGAGATCCAAAATTAGATTAAAGTAGTCGTTCTCATTGATTGCTTTTAGAGATGCCTAGAAATATTTATGAATGGTGCACCCATTTGAAATGCTTACCTTCTCCCTCCATAAAATTTTGCATGTGATTGCCGCTTTCCTGTATGTGTGTACATTTGTCTTGTTGACATGCTTCATGGAGACATGTACATCATTGCCTAATCTTCGTACTTATGTCCACCTGCACGCACATATGTGCTTCCTCCGCCTAGTCTAATTGTGTGCACACATGTTCCTCCTCTACCTAGTTGTATATGCACACACTTGTCATTGCTAGCATTCTGCCTTGCCATCAACTTTCTTCTGATGATAGTCTTCAAAGAGCGTGTTTTGATTTGTCTGTCTTTATCAGGGTGTTCTATGGATTAATTTCCTCTTGCGGGGTTAAAATGTCACTCGAGCAATGACAATAACGGTAGACATGGCGAAAGTAACGGCAAGAGAATTACACCAAAACACAAAAAAGAAGATCTACTCTGTTTGGCTATAAGCGCCTATTACTATATACACACAAATATTTATCACAAATCCAGATCTAAGAGCGAAGTACTTGATGCATATTGAACACCAAATTTTCTCTTGCTTACTGCTATCGTCAAATGGTATGCTCTAGATTAATACAAAATCAGGTTACAGTATATCGAGATATGCTTGAAACCCAACTTTTGAGGGCTGAATCTCCCTAAAAGTTTTTCTCTCTATGAGAGCCTAAATAATACAAATGATCTAAGATACTCAAATTATTCACCTCCACTCCTTTATATAGATGTGATTGGGCATACAATGAAATTATAGAAATGTCACTTAGAGATACATAGACCATAGACACGAGTGAGACTACGATGATAGCACTTGCTGAGACGGTTGTGGGCTTCCAGGGTCGTATCCGTATCAATACTCCCCTCCTGAAAATCGACATTGCCCTAAAGGTTGAGACTCATAAGGGTCAGCAGCGAGCATCAGAGGATCCAAGTCAATGAAGTTGGGATCATCGTCTTCGACACCGTGTAGCAAGCACGCAATCCCTTGAGAGGGTATGATGGCGAACGTGCACGCCCCGCTCCCTTTCGCCATCTTCAATAAAATTCCTCGTCCCGAGCCACTATATGGAGGCGGAAATGAGTGTGGCCGACTATCGATTTGCAGTATCGATAGATTTACCAGGACGTCTTTGATGCTGAGATGTCGAGCGATCGTTCAAATAGAGGAACCAGGGAAGCTATTGGTGCAGCAGGAATGATGGGCGCGGAAGGGCGATAGGAGATTCTGAGCTTGTGTACGCGCTAGGACACAGAAGGATGATCGGATTAGGATTCAGAATTGAACCCAAATTTGAGGGCAGGTCGGATCAGTTGATAGATACTCACTATTGCCGAACAGAATGCACTAGATTAGTACAAAATCAAGATACAATATATCGAGGTATGTTCAATATATTGAGGGCGAGATACCTGTAGGAGCTCTTCTCTCCAATGAGGGCCTAAATAATACAAATGATCTAAGATGCTCAGCTGACTCACCTTCACTAGGCATGAGTGTACATACATGAAATTACGGAAATGTCACTAGCCCGGAGGTCGTATTCGTTTCTTTTTTTTCTCCAATATTTCTCTCATCTATTTTCTCCAATATTTCTCTCATCTATTTTTCTCCAAACACTAAAGCATAACTTAATAACCAACGTGATCGTACTGTCAACCTAAACTCGGTCAACTCACCATCGTCTCACATCGAATCAAACCTCACAATCTCGACCTGAACCAGTTAATTTGAACAACATCACACACTTCTTGTGATGCCCTAATTCTCTTGAAACGAAAATAGGTCAGTACCATCAGTTGTGCTAATTGTTTTAACAATTTCCACTGCTCTCTGATTCCAAGACCCGGGCTTTTAGTCTGACCCTATTTCCACCTGATTTTTTAGCTCTTAAAACTAGTAAATACTTCAGATTTATTTTTCAGAAAGTAAACTCCTACATGACAAAATCATCAGCAAAGCAGACATAATATAACGGGTCTCCGAGTGATACTATTTTGGATGGTTCATGGACATCGGCATGAACAAGCTCATGATTCTTAATCTTGGGTTCTTCTTTTGGAAGTATAGAACTTACCTCCTTTCCCTTTCAAAAACAGTCTTGGCAGAAACTAGAAAACCAAATTGCAAACTTCAATTAAAACTTCTTATCAATGATTGTAATTTTCTCAACCATGTTTCAATTATATATTCATGTCCGAAATTGGATTCGCAATAGCTCCTAGTATCTCGATGATTTAGAAGTAACATACAATGTGTCAACTTTGTTTTTTCTGTAACTATTACACTCAATACAAAAAGTAGATATGCAGCATTTTGCATGAAGTTGTCCAGTAGGAGGATCAAATTCCATTTCAAGCCTAGAATATGTTACGGGCCTCCGATTGGGAGCGGGTGTGGGCCTTGAGAGGGAGAAATCTCGAAGAGGATCGTCTTGATCCTTCCTCAACCTAGCCTTTCCGATGGCGGGAGATACAGCGGGAGCTGGGCTCGACTGAAAGAGGAGGGGAGCCTTGCTCAACCCTAGCCCTAGCCAAGATGATGAGAGGAGGAAGAGATTCAAGAGAAAGAAAATGAGGGTCCGTTCGTTTGCACGTTTTCATTGAAAGGTTTTCGTTTTGGTCCAAAACGAAAAAATCATGCGTTTTCGTTTTGGTCCAAAACAAAAACTTATGTTCGTTTGCCGCCTAGTTTTCAGTTTCGTTTTGGTCGAAAATGAAAACGCATGTTCGTTTGCTGCTGCTGGAAGGCCATGGCAGGAAGCCGCCGGAGGAAACGAAGGGTGGACAACTTCTTTTCGCTCGACATGTCGACATCGGCATTTCCGCAGGGTTGCCTTACCTTCCCGAAGAGTTCCATCGGAATTTCTGCGTGGCTGCGCTTCTCTACAATCCACAAGCTCGGGCGGCGCCCCAAACCAATTCTCGCTAATTACTTCCGGCGACCATAGACGTCCGCACTGCTCCCCTCCGTCGGAACACCCGGCGACGCCAATGGCCGCTGCATCGGAACACCGGGTTGTGGGACCCGTGGTTTTGACAGCAGTGCCGCCGCCACCGCCGGAGGAAGCGGCGGCACAAAGGTCTGTGGCATGGCTGGCGGCGCTGACAGAGGGATGCGATGAGGTTGCAGGAGCTGCGAGTGATGATCGGAGGAAGGATTAATCCTCGTGAACTCGCACTGCGGCTGCGGCATCCCAGCGATGTGAGAGATAAGCTTGCTAGGTCTGTTCTCAAAATGAGCAAAACAGACTTTGGTAGGCCTGTTTGGGGGGGGAGGCAAGTTTAGAAGGAAATGAAAACAGAATATTTTCAGCTCAAAACCAAAACAGAGTGAAACGAACACCTGTTTTACTTATTCCAAAACTGAAAATGAAAACGAACGACCAAAACAGTGCAAACGAACGGACCCTTAAGGTTTTATCTTCATAACCATCAAACCAACTCTTTCCACCTATATATAGTGAGAGAAAAGGGTTTAACAAAATTTACCAATTATGTCCCTCAACCGGGCTACATAATGCGTGAGAAATAAAAGCGTGCTGAAATAAAGAGAGAATAGCAGCGCCCGACAAATAAAGATACAATGTAATAGTAAATACAGATCATCCCAAACACGTGTCGTCACCCCCTGCGTGCGCCCATAACAGAATACACCTCATATTGAAGCATCAATAGAGTCCCATTTAGAAGTTTTCACGTGCACACCACCATCTCTCATAATCCTCAATTGCTCGTCATCATGGATTCCCATCATCGTAATCTCCAGCAGCGTAATTAGTCATCATATTTTTATGCGAAGAAGAACGAAAATATGCATCGAAATCCAGGAGCCGAGGCTCTCTTATTAGACAATCTGCAATCAGAAATACCGCAGTGAAGTTATATATTTGCAACATCCACATATTCCTTCACACATCCAACAAGCACCGCTGCGACTCAGGGAGATTTTCCCTGAAGTTATCTTTTTTGTTTTGTTTGATCCTCTGCTCTCAAAGTTTATCATAGAAATAGCAATAGAATCGTCTTCATGATTCTCAGTTCTTGATGCCATCACAGCCTTAATTTTATGCCATCACAGCCTTAATTTTATAAAGTTTATATTAGCAGTCCAATTCTTGCTATTCGCACCCCAAAATTATAAAATTCCTAATTATATTCATAGTCCAATTCTCGCTAATCGAACCCCATCGAATAACCTCCTCTCCATCTCTCTCCTCCCGTTGCCTAAACCCTAGCTGCCTAGCCGTAGTTCTATCGGTCGTGTCGTCTTTCCCCCTCTTTGATTCACCTTCAAAAAAGAAAAAAAATTATCCAGCGAAAATCCCCAAAAAGTAATCAGTTTTCTGGTAGAGGAAGGTTTGCATGCCATTTAACTTGATTTAGAGTTGATTCCTTTGTGCATGTCATTTAACTTGTTAGGTTTTTAAATTATTTTAGAGTCTTTAAAATATTTCTCTAGGCTTCTAGTGCCTAATAAATTAGCAAAGTGTTTCGCTTATTTATGATGGGAGTGGGGTGCAAATATAATTTTGGACTGTAAATAAAATTTATGGACTACGAATAGCGATGGACTGCAAATAGTCAGTTAAGGATGACTAATATCAACTCCCTAATTTGATCTTATATATATATATATATATATATATATATATATACAGAGAGAGAGAGAGACATATATATACAGAATTACATATATAAGCTCAAGTTTTTTTAAGCCTAAAAAAGCTTGAGCTGCTTCTCCCACAATACATGTCGAAATTAGGCAAATAATATATACATTTTGTATGCAAGAACGAGATCTACAACTTTCATGTTGAACAAAATGCATATATTATTTGGGTTATTTAAGGGGACCTCCCATTGAAGTTTGTGTAATTACAACCTACACCCCTCTAATTTTCAAAATTATTATTACGCCCGTCAATGTTTACATTTCATAATATTCATGCACAAAAAGACCCCCCGAAAATTTACATGAAATGTAAACATTGAGGGGGAGGTTTTTGTAAATTTGAAAGATAGAGGGGTGCAAGCTGTAATTAGGCAACCTTTGAGGGGAGCTCCTGGTAAATAACCCTAAATAGTAGTGAATATGTACTCTTTATTATTTCGACAATTTCATTTTTGTCATTTCGACAATTTCATTTTTGTGATTATATCAATGAATGATACGGACTGCTATTAAAGTGTTTTGGTTCAACATGCCATGACTTTGTTATTAATGCACCAACTGTTTGTGTAAACATGTTTGTGTGGAATCTGATGTCTATTGGATGTATTTTCCTGAATACAGAACCTTGATACCTCAAATAAATTTGGTATTCAATTCACGTAAAATCTCTATTCTGTGTTATTTCTGTGCTTAGAAAATTGGAAAAGAATGTTAAAAGGGCAATGTTATTAGCAGTCCTAAGATGATTATTTGTAGTCCTAAAAATAATTAAAATGACTATTCGCAATCCTAAAAATACTTTAATTCATTGGACTTCTAATATCAATGGACTACGTTCAGTTATAGGACTGCTTATAACATTGCCCTAAAGAAATCACATCAATCTCACAGTGATCAGAATTTGGATTGTATAATGATTGCTATAGATAAGATTGACATGCTTAATGATAGTCTATCATAGTAGGCATTGAAGCTTTAAAAAAAAAAAATTATGAATTTCTATCATTACTTTTAATTTGAAGATAAGTTGTAATGACTTGAATGGGCATTATTTTGTAAATTTTTTTAACATATTATCATATATGTTAAGCCATTAGATTAAAATTATAAGATTATATTTGCCAATTTTGAATGTTTGATAAGTTTTTACTTTTAATATTGTAAAAATAAGGCATAGCTTTTTATTTACTACAGAAAAAAATTCAAATATACAAAAAAACATTTCTTTGGTTTTCGACCCATTGAAATTGCAGATACAATTCCTCTGATATAAAACTTTAGCAAAAACGAAGAAAATATAAATCAATAATAAAAAATATATTTGGGTCTTATTATTACTATTATTAAATATAGTGAATTCAGTAAAGAGCAAGGACTAATAATCATATTTCACCAAGTTGAGTATTTGTCAGCAAATTTATGGCGTGTTAAGCATATGTTATTAACATCTATTAGGTGAATTTATGACTCTTTTTTGCTCCTTTGACAAGACAATAGTTACGACCACCAACAAGAAAATAAAGTTTAATTTAAGCATAAAATTGGATGGAGTTCCTTAGGTGAAGTCAGGGGTTTACAAACGGCAGTTCATAATCATCGTGTTCAAGACCGTCACCACCGTGCCAAACAGAGCCATATATGACTCTTGTCCCCCAACATTTAAAATTCAAATAGGAGATTAATAAACTTGGCTGCGCTCCAACAAAGTCCAATGTTGCAATCGGAGATAAGACCGCGGATGCTTTGATTTGGGGATAAGTTGTGATTGAGAGCCTCTGTTTGGGACAGCTCTGGCGGATGGAAAAGCTCTGTTCCATCCGCCAGAGCTGTTTTTTAGTTGTTTAGGACAGATCTTTATACACAGTTGATGAAGAATCAATTTTAATAGAGCTGCTTTTTAGAGAGCTGCCCACCCCCAGGGTTATCTGTAGAGCTTTTCTGAAAGCTCTATTCCATCAGCAACGTCTTCGTCCGCAAGCGCTGTCCCAAACAGATCCTAAAAGTAAAAGTGAGAGTGGTAAAAGGAATGAGTAAAAAAAAGGTTTTTTTATTTATTTACCCAAGTAGCATCGAAGATTTAGCATAACTTTAGGGCACCTAAAGTTATTCAAAATAGTGAGCAGATCTCTTATTAATATAGAAAACGGGCAGACCAACATAGCATGCTAACTAAAAGCTGTCTACCATATTTACATTACCTATTCAGAATAAAGTTAAAGTGGGGGCGCTTCTTCCGGGGATTATAAGAACTGTATGATGAATAGTCCAATTTATTTTTAAAGAGATTAATGAAATACTATGCTTACCTAAAGCTTACCTTAAAACCACAAAAAATGGGCCCCACTCAGCACAAAGCACCCGACTTTAGGGTTTTTTTTTTTGCGCCAAACCCTAAAGTCTGGTGTTTTTGTGCCGAGTGGGTCCCACTTTTTGTGATTTTCTGTGGAACCCTAGAGAAATCGGATGTTTTTGTGAGAAATGGGGCCCATTTTTTGTGACTTTTTGGTAGACTTTAGGTATGTATAGTAGAATATCATTTCGTTATATAATTTTCGATTTTTTTAAATAAATTAACTGATATATATTAATAAATAAAAATATGAAGAAAAATAATATTAAACGGAGCGCCATAGATGTTGAGCATTGGAGCGTTTCGATAAGCTGCAAGCCTTCGCGGCCTTCAAGAACAAACGTGGGAGGGGTATGATGGCGAACGCGCACGCCCCGCTCCCTTTCCGAATATTTTTTTTCGATTTTCTTTCTCCGTTTCGACATTGCTGCATAAATTCTTTTTAGTAAATTATTACATGATACATTAATTCAAAAAAATTGCGCGACAGAGACTGACCCGTCATCTTGTCTCCCACCACCACTTCCCCTGCTTTTCGACAAAGCTCCACTTTTTAAAAATGGCCGCCCTCCCCCCTCCCACTCTGTGCAACGCACAAACTTATCATTTCCCAAACAGCTCGAACCAAACTAAAAAAGACAGGGGAAGAAGCGCCGAATCCCGCCGGAGTCGGACGTCGCCTCCTCTCGTCTTCCTGCTCCCACGAGCACTCCCCTTCAGCTGAAGCAAACATCACAAACCATCATTTTTTGACTGAAAGAGGAGAAGAGCGATGATCACTTCACTGGACTTCTACCACGTGATGACGGCCGTGGTGCCTCTATACGTCGCCATGATCCTAGCATACGGCTCCGTCAAATGGTGGAAGATCTTCACCGCCGACCAATGCTCCGGCATCAACCGCTTCGTCGCGCTTTTCGCCGTTCCTCTCCTATCCTTCCACTTCATCTCCATCAACGATCCCTACGCCATGAACCTCCGGTTCATCGCCGCCGACACCCTGCAGAAGCTGATGGTCCTCGCCGGCCTCACCGCCTGGACCAGCCTAACCGGCCGCGGAAGCCTCGAGTGGATCATCACCTTCTTCTCCCTCTCCACCCTCCCCAACACCCTCGTCATGGGCATCCCCCTCCTGAAAGGCATGTACGGTGACTTCTCCGGCGGACTGATGGTCCAAATCGTCGTCCTGCAATGCATCATCTGGTATACCCTCATGCTCTTCATGTTCGAGTTCCGCGGCGCCAGGCTGCTCATCGCGGAGCAGTTCCCGGAGACGGCGGCGTCTATTGTTTCCATTGCGGTGGATTCCGACGTGATGTCGCTGGACGGGAGGGAGGCGATTGAGACACACGCAGAGGTGAAGGAGGATGGGAAGATGCACGTGACGGTGAGGCGGTCGAGCGCCTCCCGGTCGGATTTATACTCCCGCCGGTCCGGGCAGGGGTTCGGGATTTCGACGCCGAGGCCGTCGAATCTGACTAATGCGGAGATTTACTCGCTGCAATCGTCGCGAAATCCGACGCCGAGAGGATCAAGTTTCAACCATGCTGATTTTTTCTCGTTGGTTGGGCGAAACTCGAATTTCGCCGCCGGGGATTGTTATGGGATGACGGCGGCTCCGGCGGCTAAGGGACAGAGCACGTCGCGGCCGTCTAATTTTGATGAGGAGGGCGCCATCGGGGTCGGCGCGGGGATTAAACCGAGGTTACATTACCAGTTGCCGGCGGTGACGGCGGGTACGACGAGCGGGAAGAAGGATCTGCGCATGTTTGTGTGGAGCTCTACTGCCTCTCCAGTCTCCGATATTTTGACCGCCGGCGACGCTCGCGCCGGGAAAGAAATTAGATTGTCTGTTTCTTCTCCCCGAGGTAAGTAACCAAAGCAAGGAGTGATTTCTAATTTAAAGGACCGATTGATTAAATTTTAAATATATGTTGAGAAGATTTATTAATTCCTTAAATCATCGTAGTTGTATAGGCATATATTTAATTAACTAAACTTTAATCATGCACTCAAGATTTAAAAGGCGAGATCTTGATCTACAGTGAATTTTTCATAAAATTATAAATTTTAACAAAAAAATACTGATAAATTATAGATTAATATTATTATTAACATAAATTCAACAATCGTTATCCAACCATGCAGCGGAAACTCAGAAGGGCGAATTTGTGGAGCGCGGGGACTTCAGCTTCGGAAACAGAGTAACGGCGGGCGGTGAAGTCGGTGGTGAGGACAATACGCAGGTGTCGACAGGGAAAGTCGCCGGCGCCGTAGTAGGCGTTGGGCGTTCTCCGGCGTTGCCTCCGACGAGCGTGATGACTAGGCTGATACTAATAATGGTGTGGAGAAAGCTCATCCGCAACCCAAACACCTACTCAAGCCTCATTGGCGTCATCTGGTCCTTGATCTGCTACAGGTAGCTTAATATAATTACATGTTCATCGGCTGTTTGGTCTGCTTTAACTCAAAACAAACGCCGGTTCGATTAATGATGTTGACGAAGGGGTTATGAATGATTTGCGATGCAGATGGAATATCGAGATGCCTGCGATTATTTCAAAGTCCATCTCCATACTGTCGGATGCGGGGCTGGGAATGGCGATGTTCAGCCTGGGTCAGTTTAGATTGCTCGCAAGCTGTTTGGTTTTATGCCGCTGTGATATACCAGTAACATGTTCATAGTTACAAAGTAACTGAAGCTGGTGATGATGGGCATGCAGGTCTTTTCATGGCGCTCCAGCCGAGAATCATAGCATGTGGGAACAAGGTGGCAGCTTTCTCCATGGCCGTCAGATTCCTCGCTGGTCCAGCTGTCATGGCTGCCGCCTCCATAGCCGTCGGCCTTCGCGGCGTTCTCCTCCACGTCGCCGTTGTCCAGGTCATCACTCTCTCTCTCTCTCTCTCTCTCTCTCTCTCTCTCTTGTATGCATATAATATACAACATAAATGTTATAAACAGTAAAGTTCACATTATTTCTGCAAACCGTGTTCCCTTCTTCAACCGTATCCATGTCGCCATGCGAATTGCAGGCTGTAATATGTGTATATATATATGCGCAGAATTTTGCTGCTAATTAAGTTGAATTTGTTTATATTTAAAGCAGTGTTAATTGTGTTTGATTATTGTTAATTGGATGTGTGGCAGGCAGCGCTGCCGCAGGGGATCGTCCCCTTCGTCTTCGCCAAGGAGTACGGCGTGCACCCTGAGATACTCAGCACTGCGTAAGTACTATCAGCTTTATATTACTTTGAAATTATGCGGAGCCCTTGTACACGGCGAGATCTCATGCTCAGCCGCTTGCTTAATATAAAGAAGAATTATGATTAAGGCTGCATTTGGTGCGGTGGTCGTGGGTGCGGCGTGATCGTTCATGGCCGCCCGGCCTCACCTAAGGAACTTCATCATGGTCAAAATTAGTTTTTTTTTTCTTGGCGGCAGTCATATAATTGTGGCGTTTTTGTTCAAGCTCGCCGGAGCAAAAACGGAGCCTAAATTCAGACAAAAGTGCTCTATCAGTCTTCAAAATATACCTACTTTATGAAATTGGTTTCAATAATGTTTTTTTTTTAACATGTTAGTCTCTAAACTTGACATACCTTTTGATTTTAGTCCCGAAGGACAAATATTTAAGAGTAATTTTAAGTGCAAATCAATTTTGGTTACGCACAGACCAAATGTTAAGTGCAGGCTAACTGTTTAGGTACAAGCTATGTGCACACCACATGTTCTCACTTCTCTGAACCGTCTCCGACATCTTCTCTCTTCTATTTTAGTACCTCAGATTTCAAAAGTCTTCGTCGGTGATCAACGTCTTTATTTGCCAGTCTTCTTACTCCACTCAGAAAATCGCCACATCACATCACAAAAAAAGCATATCTTTGAATAGAGGCTTCCTCCATGGAAGCCGGTGCGATAGTGGTCGGGAATGAGTATTGCGAGGATAATGAGAGCGAGCTCACGCTGAGGAAGACCTCCCACTTCTTCCCCGGCGACGGCTTCGGTGCCTACAACAACCACATCGGTGAACTCGCCTTCCGCATAGATAACTACGGCCAAGGCTCCGCCATCAACGATGAGATTGTGCTCATGGATACCGCCGGCGCCTACAACATCACCCTCCGTCGCAAGACAAGCAGTACTGCTCTTTTCATTCCCCGAACTGGCTTCGAAGTCCTCAAATTGGGGCTTTCTTGATTTTCTCTCGGCGCTCACAATCTACTAATGATGCATCGGTGAACCCTTCACAGCCGGTGGGAGGGGTTCTTGTGACAGCGAGACAAGGGGAAGAAACCTTTGTTCAGCGTTCACCGGTCTTCAATCTTTTGCAGTGACCGTACAACATAACGTTCACCGGTGTTCAATCTTTCGAGGGGAAGCACTCTTTTATAATTGAATTTGGTTTGCACATAGCTAAAATTGATTTGCACTTAACATCACTCTTTTATAATTGAATTTTGCTTGCACATAGTTAAAATTGGCTTGCACTTAACATCACTCATATTTACGGTAAATCCTAGTTGGCAGATTTCTTCTACTGAGTAGTGTCATTAGAATTGCTAATTAGGAGAGAGATTTGCTTCCCTTAAGCCTTAATTTACCTAAAGGAGTAATTAGTTGGCAGACTTGTTCTGCTCGTGAACCCCCGACCTCACCTACGGAACTTCATTCACTTTAAAATTCAAAACTAGCATTCTTTTCTTGGCGGCCGTCATAACCTTTGTCATGCCAAACATACATTCTATGACGGTGGCGTTTTTGTCTAAACTCATCTGAGCAAAAACGCCAAGCCAAACGGAGCCTTTTAATCTCGCTCCAACCACCGTTCATTTTCCGTGAATAGCAATGCACCACGCTCGTCTTCCGGCAGGAAGAAGAGTATTTATACTTTCTTGGGTACTTCTCTCTTTGAGTTTCTTCTGCAAAAAACTTCCGTTAAAGATATTAACAGCGTCAAGAAAAGGGATTATTTTCAATCCAAAAAATGACAAAAATTAGTTAAAATAAAGCTTTGGGACTTATTAGTAAGTAAAGTTTGAGGACCAATGTACAGATTTTACCTCTAATTTGTAATTCTGCATGCTTCAACTCCTTGGCCCAACAAGCCCAAATAGAACTTGTGAAACACAATGGGTCCGGGTTCGGGTCCGGGTTCGGGTCCGGGTTCGGGTCTGGGTTCGGGTTCGGGTGCATATTTGATTTTCGGGCTGGTGTAGGGTGTAGTGCTAAGGAGAAATGAGCATTTAGGAAAAATCAGGCAGGTGTGTGATGTCATAAACGCTCATATTTGTGATTTTTGTGTTTAATGAATTATGATGCATATTTAATATGTGGTATATTATAATAATGCAGGGTTATATTCGGAATGCTGATTGCTCTGCCCATAACGCTGATATACTACATCATGCTGGGCCTGTAAATAGTGAAATATGATTCCGGTTCAAAGTTCAGGGCGGAAGAAACGAGCACCCGCTGAGCCGGCCAGCAGAGTTCGACCGGGCTCTTTACTGGGCCCACCTCTGGACCCGCTCTTTCCCTTTTTGATCCAATTTTTTTTTCCTCTGTAAACTACTTTTTTTTATTTACTTTTTAATGTTTTTCCCTTTTTAATGTTATCCGCACTACAATTTTGGCTATCCGCACTTTTTTGTATGAGTTATTACACGCATTTTAGAAATACGTCTTCTACAAGCATAAAATGATCAACACGAAAGTTGTAGATCTTGAACGTTTTTCCTAAAAATGCATGTAAAAGACGTATTTTCAAAAGACGCGTAATAACTCATTCAAAAAAAGTGCGGATAGCCAAAATTGTAGTGCGGACAACAATCACCTTTTTTATTTCCTCTGAAATTCTGCAAATCATTTGTTCTGCGCGCTTCAAATGAGAGGAAAGCATGGGCTCTAATAATTAATTAACTAAGCTGGAAAACTCTGCTTAAAACAGAAAATTTAGGCGATAGTTATCCGCACTACAGTTTTTGCTATCCGTACTCTTTTTGCATAAGTTATTATGTGTCTTTTAAATATACGTCTTATACATGTTTTTTTTAGAAAAAGTGATCAACACGAAAGTTGTAGATCTCAGATCTACAACCTTTGTGTTGAACACTTTTCCTAAAAATGCATGTGCAATACTTATTTCCAAAAGACGTGTAATAACTTATACAAAAAGAGTTTGGATAGCCAAAACTATAGTGTGGATAACAATTTAATAAGATTTTATAAGATTTATGCTTTAAGATCATTGGCTACTAAGTGCTTTTAATTTGAAGGGTACATGTTTGGATCGAGAAATTTCAACAATGGTATGTTACACATAAAATCGAAACAAAAAAATAAAAATGAACAAAATTGATAAATTTCATTGAAATAGTACATAGAATGATATAACAAAGTTAGATGCTACAAATTAATGCCTCGATATTACATGCAATTGTCTAAATGAAAAAAAAAACTACAATTGTCCTCACAATTCTTCACTTTTGGAAACTAATTTTGATGCTAACAATTAATCAATTAAATTCATATTTAAGCAAATATGCAGGTTATACTCTAATTCATGTAAACAATTGATTAATTTGTCTGAGCCGTTGTTCACAAATCTGAATCGGCTAAACGTTCTCTGATAGCACCTGCCCCTATAGATATTTCTCGTTTTGAAATATCTCTAAACCTTGAGTAGTAAAAAAAAAGTGAGATTCTATATTTGTAGGATTGGATTTCATATTCGAATGAATCTACTAATCACAAGAAAATGAGGGGTATTTTAGCTAAGGACGGAAGTGAAAGTTTCCTCTTATCTAACTTAAATAGTTACACTAAATAAAGAAATGAGTTCTTAAATTTTGTTTGAGAAAACCCTACAAAAAGCTATCATTTACTCAAGTTCCCGATAAAGACACTGCATTTCATTGATTCATTCTTAACTTCTTTTCTTTTTCATTTTCATTCTAACCTTTTTGCTTTATTTTGTGTTTTTTTTTAATGTTTACAAGTAAAAAAGGAAATGTGAAATTCATGAGTAGTCTACTTCCCCTCAAATAATGAATCCCCTAAAAGGAAGATTTTGAGACTCGTAAAAGATTTCTTTGTCTGTATATTGTATTAATCTTTGTCTATATATTGTATTGTTCTATTCGATCTTTTTTAGGTTCCTATTCACCTCGATGGTTATGTCATGATGTCTCTTGAAGCATATATGTGAAAGCTCCTATAATCATGTCTTATTTGCTTGTCTAAATAGAATTAACATGGCTAAAGGAGCTTGCTTTGGTGGCTCGTTACAGTTAGCTTCAGCCAATCACTTAACCAAGGAACTCAATATTGGACATTTCTAGGCTTTGGAGTATGGGTGTTCACGAATCGAACCGAATAACTCTTCAATTAAATCTAAATTTGACATAGAATGCAGAAACTTGGAATCGGATTCGTTCGAATATTCGGTGTCGGATTCGGATTCGTCATGAAATGTTGAATTCAAATTTGGGTTCGAATACAGATTCGAATTCGGATTCGAACATGAATTCGAATTTTACAATGTTTAATTATGTTGTACACCCGTAAAGGCCTTAGGACGCACCTGAAGAAAGCCCCGGAAAAGAGAGGAGGGGTCGACGGTCAAAGAGCGCGGTAGCACGCAGGCTGCACCCCCCGACCGCACCGCCCTTGGGGGTGCGGCCGGCCAAGTCGCACCCCCCCCCCCCCCCCCAAGGGGGTGCGGCCAAGCCGCACCCATTGGGGGGTGCGGCCAAGCCGCACCCCCCTGCACCCCCCTTGGGGTGCGGCCAAGCCGCACCCCCCTTGGGGTGCGGCCAAGCCGCACCCCCCTTGGGGTGCGGCCAAGCCGCATCCCCCCTTGGGGGGTGTGGCCAAGCCGCACCCCCCTTCCCCCCCCCCCTTGGGTGTGCGGCCAATCCGCACCCCCCCCCCTTTTTTCTTTGGGGTGCGCGGTCGCGCCCACCCCTCCTCGGGGTGCGGTCCGGCGCCCTCTCCTCGCCAAAGGATCCCGGTCCCCCCTTTGGGGGGCAACTCCCCGTCCGCCGTCCGCCCAAGGCATCCCCGTGGTTCGTTGCGCACTTGGAGCACTTCGGCGCTAGCGCGCGCTCAGAACGTTTCTGAGCGCGATCAGGAAGCTTTCTCACTTTTTGTCTTTCCGGCTTCTCACTTTTTGGGTTTCCGGCTTCTCACTTTTTGGGTTTTCGGCTTCTCACTTTTTGGGTTTGCGGCTTCTCACTTTTTGTCTTTCCGGCTTCTCACTTTTTGTCTTTCAGGCTTCTCACTTTTCAGGAACAGTCAGTCGCCTTTTTCGCCTCCAACGGAACTGCCCGAACTGCCCGAACTGCCCGAGCTGCCCGAGGGGCAAGGTGGTCATTTACGAAAAATGGCGATCCGAGGGCCCCGAACCGGAGAATATGATTCGTCCACCGAGCATTTATGGAGACTACCAACGACAAAATTACCGGGTCGCCCCCGTCCAAAGCTATAAAAGGAGCCCCAAGGCTTCATTTGAAAGGACCTTGACTTCTGGACCCGGGAGAGCTCCTTGCAGACTTTTGCGGAATTCTCCTTCGGCGCTTGAAGATCTCCTTCGTGGACTTGAAGATCTTCATCATCCCGAAAGGCGACTAGCATTCTCACTTCCGAATGGCGACTAGCATTCTCAGAAGGAAAAGGCGACTAGCCTTCTCACTTCCGAAAGGCGACTAGCATTCTCAGAAGGAAAAGGCGACTAGCCTTCTCACTTCCGAAAGGCGACTAGCATTCTCAGAAGAAAAAGGCGACTAGCCTTCTCACTTCCGAAAGGCGACTAGCATTCTCAGAAGGAAAAGGCGACTAGCCGTCTCACTTCCGAAAGGCGACTAGCATTCTCAGAAGAGAAAAAGACTTAGTTTTTCCGAGAGGTGGCCTGTCACCCTCGGAGCTCGTTCTCTCTCTCTCCAAATATTGTAACGAGCAGCGGCCTGTCGCGCTCAAGTTCTAGTTTCCAAGTTGTAACCCCCAGAAGATAGTGAAGTTTGGTCGGCACAGCTCCGGCCGCGTGGTTTTTTACCCTTTCCGGGTTTTCCACGTTAAAAACTCCCTGTGTACTTAGCAAATCTCTAATTGACTGTTTGCGCGCTTAGTTCACTCACGAGCTAAGGTGGTTCAAGTGAACCGGTCTACCACGAGCCATAAGCGTTCCGCAACAGTTTGGCGCCGTCTGTGGGAAACTTTCCCGAAAAACTCTTCGAGAACCAACTGCTATGGCAAGAAAGAGTGCTCGCATTACTGAAGGATCGATGCCGGAAGGACGCGTCGACCCAGCTCCCTCCCACTCACATATCAATGCACCTCCCGCGGAGGAGGCGCTGCCTGCACCTGCAGCAGGTTTGGAGGTGCGCATGCAGCAGATCGAAGAACATCAAGCTGAGATGTTGGCCCTCGTGAGGAATCTTGGGGCTCCTCAAGTTCCGAACCAACCGCCAGCTTTGAACGCACCGCCGCCCCCGGCTCTGAATCATGCCCCGAACGGGGAGGCTGTCCAAGAAGACGAAGCTTCAGAAGGATTCTCCAATGCGGCAAGTACCGCTCACCTTGGCCCACCAGCTGGAGGCCCAGAAGCTGATCACCGCCGCCACCGCCACGGAAGAGCTGCCCCTGAGCAAGCAGTGGAAAGAGCTACGCGGGAAGAGATACGCAACATGATAGAGGAAGAGTATGCCCAAGCAGGACGACGCGCCGCTCTCACCCGCCGTCCCGCGCATCATGGCTCCCCACTATCACCTCAAGTCTTAGCCCATCCAATTCCTAAGGGCTTCAAGCTTCCCAACATCGAGACGTTCGACGGGACGGACGATCCACTGGAGCACGTCAATCACTTCACCACCGTCATGAGGATTTACAGCGCTCCTGATCAGCTCCTCTGCCAAGTGTTCCCAGCAACCTTGAAGGGACAAGCGCGCACTTGGTTCCATTCCCTGCGGAATGGGGCCATCAACAACTTCACAGAAATGGTGCAGCAGTTCGTGGATCAGTTCATTGCCAACCGCCAAATTGTCCGGGATCCCTCCCAGCTCTCAGGAATCCGCCAGAACGATGGAGAGACACTCAAAGATTTCTTCCGACGCTTCACTACCGAGGCTCGACAGATCCCAGGAGTCGACCCCGAGCTCCTGCGAGGAGTTTTCCTGGGAGGACTCCGCCCAAGTGGCTTCTACTCGGCTCTCATGAGAGAAACCGTGCCAAGTTATCCCGACCTCGTTCATCGGGTTGAAGCACAGATAGCTGCAGATGAGGCTATCGAAGCACACCGTCGGCAATTCGAAGGAAGCCAGGGAAGGAAGAGGGGATCAGATCAATCCCCTCGCGAACGAGAAGAACGTCGCGGCGAGGAGCGTCGCGGTGATGAACGTCGGCGTAACCACCAGAGGGATCTGGGACCACAGCCGCCCAGGACCTACACCCCGTTGAACACCACCAGAACGAATGTGCTCTACGCCATACAGAACAACCCCGAGCTCCGCATGCCCAGGATACCCCCGCCAAATCCAAGGGACGACCAGTCCAGGTACTGCGAGTTCCATCGGGGAACCGGGCATACCACTGAGGAGTGCACCAGACTCAAAGACGAAATCGAGCGCCTCATCCGCCAGGGACTCCTGGGAAGATTCCTACAAGGCCAGATTCCCAATCAGCCCCAGCAGCCTAGGGATGCAGGGGAGCAGCCCCCCGCCCCCCGAGGCACGGGGGGAGGAAGGCCGATGGTAGGAGAAATCGAGACGATCGCCGGACCCCCCATCTCAGCATCACAGATCCTCTCAATTGCCCATCCCGTAAGAGACCACGAAGACAAAAAACTCAAGCAAGATATTACGATAGCTTTCGGAGATGAAGACTTGCAAGGGTTGCGGCTTCCGCACCAGGATCCACTCGTGATCAGCGCAGGGATCGGGGATCCCTGCTTCAAGGTGAAGAGAATACTGGTCGACAATGGAAGCTCGGTCGATATCTTATTTCTCTCCACTTTGCAAAGTATGAAGCTCACAAAAGACCAGCTTAGTCCTGCAGCCGGGCCCGTCTACGGCTTCGACAACAGACCTGTCCTGGTGCAAGGCATGATCATTCTCCCAGTCACATTGGGCGAATTTCCAAGACAGTCAACGCACAACATCCAGTTCATGGTGGTAGAGTCCACCTCCGCCTATAATGCCATCTTCGGGAGACCGCTCCAGTCGATCTTTGGGGCAATCCCTTCCATTCCACACCTAGCTATGAACTTCCCTACTGCCGCAGGAATAGGAGTCGTAAGAGGAGACCAAGAGGCAGCCAGGACCTGCTACCTGAAGCAGGCCCAACCAGCAAGGGCGACCGCTCTCAACATCAATAACTTCGACCTGCGAGACGAGGCTACTTTGCAACGAGGAGCGCCCGTTGAAGGGCTGGTAGAAATACCACTCTCCTGACGAGACCCGACTCGAACTGTTCAGGTAGGGTCACTCTTAACACAAAAAGAGCGAGAAAAGTTCACCACCTTCCTGCAGGAGAACGAGGACATTTTCGTTTGGAGCCCGGAAGACATGCCCGGGGTAGATCCTAACGTTATCTATCACTCGCTAAACATCAACCCCGCCTGCAGACCCGTGATTCAAAAGAAGAGGAACTTTGCCCCCGAGCGTTTAAAGGCGATCGAGGAGGAGGTAGCTAAGCTCCTAGAGGCACGATTCATACGCGAAGCAGAATACCCCACATGGCTCGCCAACGTAGTCATGGTGAAGAAGGCCTCGGGAAAGTGGCGGATGTGCGTCGACTACAGCAATCTGAACCAAGCGTGCCCGAAGGACAACTTCCCCCTCCCAAGGATTGACCAGCTCGTCGACGCTACGGCAGGCCATGAGCTGCTCAGCTTCATGGATGCTTATTCAGGTTACAACCAGATAAGGATAAACCCCGCAGACGAAGAACATACTGCCTTCCGCACCGACCGGGGAGTCTACTGCTACAAGGTGATGCCTTTTGGCCTTAAAAATGTCGGAGCCACCTACCAAAGGCTGATGAACAAGGTCTTCAAGGACCTCATCGGAGAAACGATGGAGGTTTACGTGGACGACATGCTAGTAAAGAGCGTCCACCAGCGCGACCACTTGGAAGACTTGGAAAAGTGCTTCCGGCTTCTCCGTCGCTTCCAGATGCGGCTCAATCCCAGCAAGTGTGCGTTTGGTGTGACGGCGGGGAAGTTTCTAGGTTTCTTGGTAACCCATCGGGGAATTGAGGCCAACCCCGAGAAGATCAAGGCGTTGGAGGATATGTCGCCACCTCGCTCAATTAAGGAAGTACAATGCCTAAACGGGAGGATCGCTGCTTTGTCCCGTTTCCTATCACGAACGGGAGACAAGTACCTCCCCTTCTTCAAAATCCTCCGGGGAGCGCGCCATTCAGGTTTCCAGTGGACGGACGAGTGCCAAGGGGCCTTCGAGCTTCTCAAACAGTACCTGGCTTCGCCACCGCTTCTGTCAAAGCCCACCCCCGGGGAAACTCTGTTCTTGTACCTGGCCGTGTCGCCTACGGCTCTTAGCTCAGTGCTCGTGAAAGACGAAGGAGGGGTGCAGCGACCGATCTACTACCTCAGCAAAGTCCTCACCGACACCGAAACCAGATATCCGGCAGCAGACAAGACAGCCTTGGCTCTTGTTTTCTCAGCTAGAAAACTTAGACCCTACTTCCAGGCTCATGCGGTCAAGGTATTGACGCAACTCCCATTGCGGGCAATCCTCTAGAAGCCGGAAGTCTCGGGGAGACTTGTAAAGTGGGCCGTAGAACTCGGCGAGTTCGACATCCAATTCCTGCCTCGGCCCGACATCAAGTCACAGGTGCTCGCCGACTTCGTGGTGGAATACACCATCCCGCCAGAAACAACCCTCATCAAAGACACACCAGCCCCCGTTGGACCCTCTATGTTGACGGCGCCTCTGGAGCTGAAGGGGTCGGAGCAGGATTGCTCCTCATAAGCCCCGAAGAGATCACCCTGGATTACGGACTCCGGCTAAAGTTCCCCGCAACAAATAACATCGCGGAATACGAAGCACTGATCGCCGGTCTCCGACTCGCCATCGACTGCAAAGCCGAGAACCTAACGATCTATACAGACTCCCAACTCGTGGTCTCACAGGTTGGAGATTACGAGGCTAAGAGCGAACAGATGGCAAAGTACCTCGCATTCGCGAAATCACTTCTCCAGAAGATCTCATCGTATCAGATTCTACACATCCCCCGAGAGCAGAATTCCAGGGCGGATGCTCTATCCAAGCTCGCCACCTCACCCTCCAGCTACCAGTCTCGAAGATGCCGAATCGAAGAAGTCGTGATCCCAAGCATTCAAGGGCCATGGGAAATCGCAGCCATCCACCAGGAAGAGTCATCCTGGATGACCCCATTGCGAGCTTACCTCGAGCAAGGGCACCTTCCCGAAGATCGCCTAGAGGTGCGAAGGCTACGAATGCGGGCAGCATCGTTCACCATTATAGACGGGGAGCTTTACAAACGGGCATTCTCAGAACCATATCTAAAATGCCTGCCAGCGGGCGAGGCGGACTACGCCCTCAGGGAAGTACACGGAGGAGTCTGCGGAGAGCACCTAGGCGGGAAGGCATTAGCGCGGAAAATACTGCGACAAGGCTTCTATTGGCCAACAATGAGGAAGGACGCGACCGACTTTGTCCAGAGGTGCAAAAGCTGTCAGCTGCACGCCAACATGCCTCATCAACCCCCTGTCTCACTTTCCACGCTGCAGAGTGCGTGGCCATTCGCGCAGTGGGGGATCGACCTCCTCGGTCCCCTACCTCTAGCATCCGGGCAGAGGAAGTTCATCATCCTAGCCATCGACTACTTCACCAAATGGGTGGAGGCGGAGCCCCTGGCCAAAATTACGGAAGAAAACGCCAAACAATTCGTCTGGAAGAACATCGTCTGCCGCCTCGGCATCCCGGCTGCGATCATTGCCGACAACGGCACTCAATTCACTGGGAAGTCCTTCGCCAAGATGTGCGAGGATCTGAAGATCAACCTGCGTCACACGGCCGTGGCACATCCGCAAACCAACGGACAAGTAGAAGTCACAAACCGCACCATCCTCAAAGGACTGAAAACACGCTTGGAAGAAGCCGGGGGACAGTGGGTAGACGCGCTCCCGAATGTGTTGTGGGCGTATCGCATGATAGAGAGGACTCCTACAGGGGAGACACCTTATAACCTCTGTTACAGAACCGAAGCTATCATCCCCGTCGACATCGGCGTTCCGAGTGCTCGAGTACTAACCTTCGACCCCAGCAAGAATGATGGACTGCTCCGAGAAAACCTCGATGTAATCCCAGAAGTTCGAGACAGCGCTGCTCACCGTGCTGCACTCTACCAAATGTGTGTCGCCCGGACCTACGACAGGAGGGTGAAGCCCAGACCAATCAACGTAGGAGATCTCGTCTTATGCAGCATCGAGGCCGCCGGTAAAGGCCCCCAAGGAGATAAGCTCTCACCGGCCTGGGAGGGCCCGTACGTAGTCACCACAGTCGTGAAACCCTTCTCCTCCGCCGTCGAGTCCCAACGTCGTAGGGGCCTGCCCCCCTTACGTTCGCCCCCGGTTTGAATACACCAGCTATTCACCGGCCACTTCGAGGCCCTGCCTCGGGGGCTTTGCACCGCCGTCGATTGAAGGTTCGCCCTTCTCCTCCGCCGTCGAGTCCCAGCGTCGTAGGGGCCTGCCCCCTTACGTTCGCCCCCGGTTTGAATACACCAACTATTCACCGGCCACTTCGGGGCCCTGCCCCGGGGACTTTGCACCGCCGTCGATTGAAGGTTCGCCCTTCTCCTCCGTCGTCGAGTCCCGGTGACGTAGGGGTCTGCCCCCCTAACGTTCACCCACGGTTTGAATACACCCGCTATTCACCGGCCAAGCCGCGAGTACAGACTCGTGCAAAAAAGCCGCGAGCACAGACTCGTGCAAAAAAGCTGCAAGCACAGACTTGCGCAAACTAATTTTCTATTATGTAAAAGCCGCGGGCTCAGAACCGCACAAGCTAATCTGTCATTTTGCAGAAACCCCTCAGCCCATACGGATATCAGAGCCGGGCAGCAAGCCCACAACGACCTCGGAAAACCAACACCCTCCGACATCAGCTCCTACCAGAAAAGCGCCGCACAAAGGACAATGGGAAAAGCCGCCGCAGAAAAAATCAAAACCTTCGAACTCCTCGCTCCGGAACTCGGACTCCGAAGGTTTGGGGGGCTTATGTTGTACACCCGTAAAGGCCTTAGGACGCACCTGAAGAAAGCCCCGGAAAAGAGAGGAGGGGTCGACGGTCAAAGAGCGCGGTAGCACGCAGGCTGCACCCCCCAACCGCACCGCCCTTGGGGGTGCGGCCGGCCAAGCCGCACCCCCCAAGGGGGTGCGGCTCAGCCGCCCCCCCCCCCCCCCCCCCAAGGGGGTGCGGCCAAGCCGCACCCCCCTTGGGGTGCGACCAAGCCGCACCCCCCTTGGGGTGAGGCCAAGCCGCACCCCTTGGGGGGTGCGGCCAAGCCGCATCCCCCCTTGGGGGGTGCGGCCAATCCGCACCCCCACCCCCCCCCCTTTTCTTTGGGGTGCGCGGCCGCGCCCACCACTCCTCGGGGTGCGGTCCGGCGCCCTCTCCTCGCCAAAGGATCCCGGTCCCCCCTTTGGGGGGCAACTCCCCGTCCGCCGTTCGCCCGAGGCATCCCCGTGGTTCGTTGCGCACTTGGAGCACTTCGGCGCTAGCGCGCGCTCAGAACGTTTCTGAGCGCGATCAGGAAGCTTTCTCACTTTTTGTCTTTCCGGCTTCTCACTTTTTGGGTTTCCGGCTTCTCACTTTTTGGGTTTCCGGCTTCTCACTTTTTGTCTTTCCGGCTTCTCACTTTTTGTCTTTCAGGCTTCTCACTTTTCAGGAACAGTCAGTCGCCTTTTTCGCCTCCAACGGAACTGCCCGAACTGCCCGAGCTGCCCGAGCTGCCCGAGGGGCTAGGTGGTCATTTACGAAAAATGGCGATCCGAGGGCCCCGAACCGGAGAATATGATTCGTCCACCGAGCATTTATGGAAACTACCAACGATAAAATTACCGGGTCGCTCCCGTCCAAAGCTATAAAAGGAGCCCCAAGGCTTCATTTGAAAGGACCTTGACTTCTGGACCCGGGAGAGCTCCTTGCAGACTTTTGCGGAATTCTCCTTCGGCGCTTGAAGATCTCCTTCGTGGACTTGAAGATCTTCATCATCCCGAAAGGCGACTAGCATTCTCACTTCCGAAAGGCGACTAGCATTCTCACTTCCGAAAGGCGACTAGCATTCTCAGAAGGAAAAGGCGACTAGCCTTCTCACTTCCGAAAGGTGACTAACATTCTCAGAAGGAAAAGACGACTAGCCTTCTCACTTCCGAAAGGCGACTAGCATTCTCAGAAGAAAAAGGCGACTAGCCTTCTCACTTCCGAAAGGCGACTAGCATTCTCAGAAGGAAAAGACGACTAGCCGTCTCACTTCCGAAAGGCGACTAGCATTCTCAGAAGAGAAAAAGACTTAGTTTTTCCGAGAGGTGGCATGTCACCCTCGGAGCTCGTTCTCTCTCTCTCCAAATATTGTAACGAGCAGCGGTCTATCGCGCTCAAGTTCTAGTTTCCAAGTTGTAACCCCCAGAAGATAGTGAAGTTTGGTCGGCACAGCTCCGGCCGCGTGGTTTTTTACCCTTTCCGGGTTTTCCACGTTAAAAACTCCCTGTGTACTCAGCAAATCTCTAATTGACTGTTTGCGCGCTCAGTTCGCTCACGAGCTAAGGTGGTTCAAGTGAACCGGTCTACCACGAGCCCTAAGCGTTCCGCAACAAATTATATACAATGTTCAAATATAATTATATATATATATATTATTTAACTATAGATTCTATATCCACGAACTATTCGTGAATCCTTCGAACACAAATTTAATTATTTGGATTTGAATTCGAAAACTATTTGAATCCGAAATCGAATTTGAAAAATATGAATTTTAATCGAATATTCACGAATCGAATCCCGAATTATTCACGAACAATACTATTTGTGGGCAGTCCTACTTCGGAGGATGTAGATTCTGCAAATGATTAGTTATCATTTGCATAGGTGGCTTTAGATCCTCCCCTAGAAGGGCACATGTGAACCTAAAGCTACTCGAAGACCCGTGCTTAAAATTTCCTCCTTTTAGCGTTGATAGTACATTAAGGCTGCGTTTGGCAAACCAGTTTCGGCAGGCCGATCCGTAGGTGAGGTGTTTGGGAAACCAGCGTGAGCTCCCTTTAACGACGACCGGCGTGAAAAGGAGCAAACCAACGGTTTTGCCGCTGGCCCTGCGAGCACTAGTCGATCGTTGTCGACTGCGGTTTTCTCTCTCCTTCCCAGCGTGCAACCAGGCTAACCTAAAGGAAGGCTTAATAAGTGTTGAATTCAAATTTTGCTTCGAACACAGCCTAAAACCTAAAGGAAGGCTTAATAAAATATAGAGAGGCTTTGTGCTCGCTCGAGTGTCCTTTTAACTTGTGGACGGACATAAACTTGAAGCTACTCAAAGTTATTATCTCTCGCTAATGCCCAATAGAATCTAGGGAAGAGTTTGGCTCCATTTGACACGGTGGTGGCAGTCGTGAACATGGAGGTTAAACAGTCATTCGTTAACGACCACCTAAGAAACGTCATCCACTTTTATATTCAAACCAATGAAGTTTTGTAGGTGTTAACGAATGACGGTTTAACTCATGCGTTTACGAGTGCCACCGCTGTGCCAAATGAAGCCTTTGTGATGTTATGAGTGATCTTCGAGCATAAGGATGCGTTGCAACTAAATTCTGCTAAGGGGGCGCTATTTTTATCGAGCTTGATATGCACTCGTGGATTTATAGGTGATGTGCACCCGTAGATTTATAGATACTCTCGGGGTGCATTTAGAGGAGGCTCCACTAAGGAGAAGTGGAGTTAGTGAGGTCAAAGTCCAACCCATGATCATAGGGGTGGAGGAATCCGTCGGAGCGCAATTCGCGCTTCGACAGCACCAGGCACAGTCACGGCCGCACCCCACTACTGGGGTGCGGCAAAGCCTCACCGCGCCTTGCGAAGGATACGACTGAAACCGTACCCCCTCGGTAGGTGCGGTCGGAACCCATTTTCTCTTTAGGGGGCGCGGTTTCCCATTTCCCGAGCGGCGCGACCTTCAGAGAGCACGTCCTCGTTTTCATAGCAACTGCTCTCCGACGACGCTCGTCTGTTCCCTTGGTTCTCCGTTCGCTCAGAACGCTCTCGTGTTCGTAGCACGCTCAGAACGCTCTCGTGTTCGTTGCACCCTCAGAACGCTCTAGTGTTCGTTGTGCACTCAGAACGCTCTCGTGTTTGCTGCGCACGCTCAGAATGCTCTCATTTTCGTTGCGGACTCAGAACGCTCCCGTGTTCGTTGCGCGCTCAGGACGCTCATGTGTTCATTGTGTGCTCAGAACGCTCTCGTGTTCGCGACGCGCGTGACAGTTAACTTTTTCTTAATTTCTCAGATTACAGGTCTTGTTTGTTGCCTTCATCGTTGTCAAAGAAGCTGCCCGAACCACCCAACCTGCCCAAACTTTCCGAAGGGCGAGACGGTCATTTACGAAAAATTGCGATCCGTGTGCTTCAAATCGGCAAACGTGATTCGCCCGTCAAGTGGTTACGATGGTTACAATGGTGAAATTACCAGGCTACCCATGCTCAATGCTATAATAGGAGCTCAAGGCCTTCGTTTCAAGACATCTTGCCTTCAAAGCCTGAGAGAACTCCGTTGAAGATTCCTTCTGAGTTCTCATTCGGTGTTTGAAGATCTCCTTCAGCCTTCGAAGATCTTCTTTGAGGCTTCGAAGATCCCATTCGAGCCCCTAAAGATTTCCTTCACTCCGGAAGACAATCTTCCTAAGCGATTTGGGAATCCTCCAGGTCCAGAAAGACGACTCGGTAATCTCACTCTCGTTCCTAGAACAAGAAGTGCTTAGCTCTCCGGGAGGTGGTCTGTCACTCTCGGAGTTCTCTCTCTCTGCTACCATTATAACGAGTTGCGGCCTCTCGCGCTCGAGTTCTTAAATTCCAATTGTAACGCGCCAGTGAATAGTGGAATTTGGCCGGCACATGCTCCGACCGTGTGGTTTTTCACCCATTCCGGGTTTTCCACGTTAAAAGCCCTCGTGTCATTTACTAAATTCTCTCATTGACTGTTCGTGCGCTCAACACGCTCGTGAGCTAGGATGATTCAATTTGGCCGGTCCACCAGAGCGTCCAGTGACCCGCAACCGAACTAAGAAGATGTATTTTGAGAAGTTTTTCAGTAATGTTGATATCTATATTTCATATAAACTGATATAATCACCCAAAATGCCCCTCATAATTAGGGTGCACAATACTTATACTTTATTATTAAAATTATGGGAGAGTTGACCATAGGGGTGGAGCCCGGAGTACTGTCACGATTGATGTACTGTCACGATTGATCCGCCCCTGACACTCATAGATTATTACATTAAAAAATTATGGGAGAGTTTGAGTTAGAAAACTTGACACACGCACACAATAAGGAAAATCATCTTTTAGTGAAACTTTCATCTTTCGAAATTAATCGTTTCTTTATTTCAATTTTTAACTTATTTGTGTGCTTTTCAGTTTCTTTTAAAAAGAATGCTTTTATCCATTTAGTTATTATATATTAAATTTTGTATTTAACTAAATAAAATTTTATGGGGATGACAAATTACAAGTATAGTGCTGCATCTGGACACAAACATTTTGCATTACTTTTTTTTGTGGGTGTGGGTGTGGGTGTGGGTGTGTGGGTGTGGGAGTGGGTGTGGGCGCCCATTGCGTGCGTGCCTGTGTATGTGTGTGTGTGTGCGCGCACATGTGTGTTCGAATGTGAATCTTGCCACTAGATATTGCGCATAGAGTATATTGTGTGTGTGTGTGAAATAAAATTCTCATTGAAGAAAATTACGAGTTGATTGAAGACAAACTTTGCCACCTTGTTATATGTATACTATAGATTAATTAGAATATTCTCATATTTTGCTAGCTAGTGACACCATCAAATTTATTGAATACCATCCAATAAATTTATTACTGTTGAAACCGACAACTTGTTGAACAAGTCTCGGTCTCTGTGGAGTTCGGGGCCCTCAGCAAGCTGAGGGGCGACCAACACTTACTCCCCTCAAGGGAGAGCTCTAGGTTGAAGGTTGAGGCACCATGAACTGGACCAAGGGCTCGGCGTAGAGGTCCCACCACATACCCGGAAGGTCTTTAGAGCGCTTCCCCTCCCAAGCCAATGCCGGGCTTGGGCACCACTGGAGGCTCTCCTCACCCCACTAGAGAGAGACCTGGGGAGGGAGAGGGAGAGAAAGCTAGCCTAGGATAAGCTTGCCTCCAAATGGTGCCCCCTTGGTCCTATTTATAGGATTTCTGGATTTGGGCTGCAAATAGCCAAAAACTGGCCCGCGGAATCACAAAAATACCCTCGGATTGGGCTGCAGATGGCCAAATCCCGCTGTTCTGGAACGCTAAACGCAGACCGACCCCTCCCCTCGGAACTGGGCGAGAGGGGGTACCTCGCGGGTCTCGGCGAGAACCCTGCTGGTCTCGGCGAGAACCCTAACTGGGGTACCTCGCGGGTCTCGGCGAGCACCCTGCGGGTCTCGGCGAGCACCCTGCGGGTCTCGGCGAGCACCCTGCGGGTCTCGGCGAGCACCCTGCGGGTCTCGGCGAGCACCCTGCGGGTCTCGGCGAGCACCCTGCGGGTCTCGGCGAGCCCCCTAGCTGGGGTACCTCGCAGGTCTCGGCGAGCACCCTGCTGGGGTACCTCGCAGGTCTCGGCGAGCACCCTGCGGGTCTCGGCGAGCACCCTGCTGGTCTCGGCGAGCCCCCTAATTGGGGTACCTCGCGGGTCTCGGCGAGCCCCCTGCTGGTCTCCGCGAGCACCCTAACTGGGGTACCTCGTGGAGAAATGATACCCTGAAATGCCTCTTGGCTCAAGAACCTACTCAGCGAATACAGGGTTGTACACAATCCCCGCTTTTTTCGAGCGAGGTACACGCTCGGAAAGAAATGTCCAACCCTGAATATTCGACGAGTGTCGTTAGAAATCCGACTAACGGAGTTATCTTGGGTAAAACATATGGCCTCTCCGAGAGGCCCTCCAACCCCGCTGGCTGGCAAGACCTCCTCGGGAAAAAACACTCTGCTTCCCTGGGAGGTTAACCTGCCCTGCCGGCTAGAGAGAGCCCGGTCAGCGGAACCATCCGAGGGGAAAAATATCTACCCTCCCTGGGAGGTCAACCTGGCTTGCCGGCTAGTGAGAGCTCGGTCAGCGGAACCATCCGAGGGGAACATCTCTTACCCTCCCTGGGAGGTCAACCTGGCCTGCCGGCTAGTGAGAGCCCGGTCAGCGGAACCATCCGAGGGGAACATCTCTTACCCTCCCTGGGAGGTCAACCTGGCCTGCCGGCTAGCGAGAGCCCGGTCAGCGGAACCATCCGAGGGGAACATCACTTACCCTCCCTGGGAGGTTAACCTGTCCTGCCGGCTAGTGAGAGCCCGGTCAGCGGAACCATCCGAGGGGAACAACACTTACCTCCCTGGGAGGTCAACCTGTCCTGCCGTCTAGTGAGAGCCCGGTCAGCGGAACCATCCGAGGGGAACAACACTTACCTCCCTGGGAGGTCAACCTGTCCTGCCGTCTAGTGAGAGCCCGGTCAGCGGAACCATCTGAGGGGAACATCGCTTACCCTCCATGGGAGGTCAACCTGTCCTGCCGGCTAGCGAGAGCCCGGTCAGCGGAACCATCCGAGGGGGACATCACTTACCCTCCCTGGGAGGTCAACCTGGCCTGCCAGCTAGTGAGAGCCCGGTCAGCGGAACAATCCGAGGGGAACATCGCTTACCCTCCCTGGGAGGTCAACCTGTCTTGCCGGCTAGCGAGAGCCCGGTCAGCGGAACCATCCGAGGGGAACATCACTTACCCTCCCTGGGAGGTCAACCTGTCCTGCCGGCTAGCGAGAGCCCGGTCAGCGGAACCATGCGAGGGGAACATCACTTACCCTCCCTGGGAGGTCAACCTGTCCTGCCGGCTAGCGAGAGCCCGGTCAGCGGAACCATCCGAGGGGAACATCACTTACCCTCCCTGGGAGGTCAACCTGTCCTACCGGCTAGCGAGAGCCCGGTCAGCGGAACCATCCGAGGGGAACATCACTTACCCTCCCTGGGAGGTCAACCTGTCCTGCCGGCTAGCGAGAGCCCGGTCAGCGGAACCATCCGAGGGGAACATCACTTACCTCCCTGGGAGGTCAACCTGTCCTGCCGTCTAGTGAGAGCCCGGTCAGCGGAACCATCCGAGGGGAACATCGCTTACCCTCCCTGGGAGGTCAACCTGTCCTGCCGGCTAGCGAGAGCCCGGTCAGCGGAACCATCTGAGGGGGACATCCCTTACCATCCGTGGGAGGTCAACCTGGCCTGCCGGCTAGTGAGACCCCGGTCAGCGGAACCATCCGAGGGGTAACAACACTTACCCCCCCCCCCCCCCCCCCTGCGAGGTCAACCTGCCCTGCCGGCTAGTGAGAGCCCGGTCAGCGGAACCATCCGAGGGGTAACAACACTTACCCCCTGGGAGGTCAACCTGCCCTGCCAGCTAGTGAGAGCCCAACAACGGGATCGTCCGGGGCAATCCGGCAAAAAGAATTTGTCACCTTGCCAGCCTCTCCGCGAGATCAACCTGACCCACCGGCTAGTGAGAGCCCAGCAGCGGGATCGTCCGGGGCAATCCGGCAAAAAGAATTTGTCACCTTGCCAGCCTCTCCGCGAGATCAACCTGACCCACCGGCTAGTGAGAGCCTGGTAGCGGGATCGTCCGGGGAAATCCAGCATAAAGAATTTGTCACCTTGCCAGCCTCTCCGCGAGATCAACCTAACCCACCGGCTAGTGAGAGCCCGGTAGCGGGATCGTCCGGGGCAATCCAGCATAAAGAATTTGTCACCTTGCCAGCCTCTCCGCGAGATCAACCTGACCCACCGGCTAGTGAGAGCCCGACAGCGGGATCGTCTGGGGCAATCCGGCATAAAGAATTTGTCACCTTGCCAGCCTCTCCGCGAGATCAACCTGACCCACCGGCTAGTGAGAGCCCGACAGCGGGATCGTCCGGGGCAATCCGGCATAAAGAATTTGTCACCTTGCCAGCCTCTCCGCGAGATCAACCTGCCCACCGGCTAGTGAGAGCCCAGCAGCGGGATCGTCCGGGGCAATCCAGCATAAAGAATTTGTCACCTTGCCAGCCTCTCCGCGAGATCAACCTGACCCACCGGCTAGTGAGAGCCCGGTAGCGGGATCGTCCGGGGCAATCCAGCATAAAGAATTTGTCACCTTGTTAGTCATAATATTGTATGTAAGAAAACTAAGTTTGGAAACAAATCCCCCAACTTCTTGGAGACCGGGCGAGGGTCTCGGCGGGTGGGGGTCGAGGACCTCCCCACGCGCCCACTTGGGTCTCGGCGGGTGGGGGTCGAGGACCTCCCCACGCGCCCACTTGGGTCTCGGAGGGTGGGGGTCGAGGACCTCCCCACCCGCCCACTTGGATCTCGGCGGGTGGGGGTCGAGGACCTCCCCACGCGCCCACTTGGGTCTCGGCGGGTGGGGGTCGAGGACCTCCCCACCCGCCCACTTGGGTCTCGGCGGGTGGGGGTCGAGGACCTCCCCACGCGCCCACTTGGGTCTCGGCGGGTGGGGGTCGAGGACCTCCCCACGCGCCCACTTGGGTCTCGGCGGGTGGGGGTCGAGGACCTCCCCACGCGCCCACTTGGGTCTCGGCGGGTGGGGGTCGAGGACCTCCCCACGCGCCCACTTGGGTCTCGGAGGGTGGGGGTCGAGGACCTCCCCACGCGCCCACTTGTGTCTCGGCGGGTGGGGGTCGATGACCTCCCCACCCGCCCACTTGGGTCGCGGCGGGTGGGGGTCGAGGACCTCCCCACCCGCCCACTTGGGTCCCGGCGGGTGAGGGTCGAGGACCTCCCCACGCGCCCACTTGGGTCCCGGCGGGTGGGCGTCGAGGACCTCCCCACCCGCCCACTTGGGTCTCGGCGGGTGGGGGTCGAGGACCTCCCCACGCGCCCACTTGGGTCTCGACGGGTGGGGGTCGAGGATGCTCTCGCCCACCCGCTGAGGTGAGGCCTCCGGACCACTTTCTCTCCTGCCTTCGCTTATCGTGGCGAAAGCTACCTGCAAGGTCTGCGTGACCTCCCGCTTGAGATTTTCAAACATCTCCAACGTCACCCCAGCCACCGGGGGTTGCGAGTGACCCGGGTCGAAACTTCCTCCACCTCCGTCCATGGAGCTCATCTTGAGAGTTTCTTGAATCGGTCACACTCCACGCTCACCGCACCAAAATGTTGAAACCGACAACTTGGTGAACAAGCCTCGGTCTCTGTGGAGTTCGGGGCCCTCAGCAAGCTGAGGGGCGACCAGCACTTACTCCCCTCAAGGGAGAGCTCTAGGTTGAAGGTTGAGGCACCATGAACTGGACCAAGGGCTCGGAGTGGAGGTCTCACCACATACCCGGAAGATCTTTAGAGCGCTTCCCCTCCCAAGCCAATGCCGGGCTTGGGCCATACTGGAGGCTCTCCTCACCCCACTAGAGAGAGACCTGGGGAGGGAGAGGGAGAGAGAGCTAGCCTAGGATAAGCTTGCCTCCAAATGGTGCCTCATTGGTCCTATTTATAGGATTTCTGGATTTGGGCTGCAAATAGCCAAAAACTGGCCCGCGGAATCACCAAAATACCCTCGGATTGGGCTGCAGATAGCCAAATCCCGCTGTTCTGGAACGCTAAACGCAGACCGACCCCTCCCCCCGGAACTGGGCGAGAGGGGGTACCTCGCGGGTCTCGGCGAGCACCCTGCTGGTCTCGGCGAGCCCCCTAACTGGGGTACCTCGCGGGTCTCGGCGAGCACCCTGCGGTCTCGGCGAGCCCCCTAGCTGGGGTACCTCGCGGGTCTCGGCGAGCACCCTGCTGGTCTCGGCGAGCCCCCTAACTGGGGTACCTCGCGGGTCTCGGCGAGCACCCTGCTGGTCTCGGCGAGCCCCCTGCTGGTCTCGGCGAGCCCCCTAACTGGGGTACCTCGCGGGTCTCGGCGAGCACCCTGCTGGTCAGTACCTCGTGGAGAAATGATACCCTGAAATGCCTCTTGGCTCAAGAACCTACTCGGCGAATACATGGTTGTACAATTACCATGGTTATTATTATTTTAAACTAACATTTAAATAAAAAGTATATAAAAGTTATAATATATACACAGTAAAACAAATAAAATAATATTTGCAACTATAATGAGACTGTTTTATTGAAGTGAAATCTTCTATTCGTAAATTTTTACTACTTGTCGCTCTAAAGAGAACAAAATTTTTTATCCTCAGATATTTTTGTTATCCGCAGGCCAATACAAAAAATTAAAAAGAAAATAAAAACATAAGACATTCATTCCTGCAATTACAAGTACTCTATCTTAGCAAAAATAATATTAGAATTTCTAAATCCAATTAGTGAGTGTGGACATTTACTTAGAAGTATAAGTTCTCGAGGAACTACAGTAAGTCCAATTTACAACATAAAAAAAATTTAAAAGCTCTCGTAACTTTTTATTCCTTAAAATGTTGTTTAGAAATTTAGTTTGTGGATAGAGGATCTTTAATTCAAATAAATAGTTAGATATTATATTTGAGGATATAAAATTTTGTATTGCATGTAACAATTCTCTTATTGAATTGTAGGAATATTAGTTTTAACCATGCACGAGAACGAGAGCTAGAAGTGAATTTTTTGGCTTTTCACATCACTTTTTTCTTCACAGAATGAGCAAAAACATCCCAACAAACAGCGCTCATGTGTTGATCGAAGATTCCGCTATCCCCAAATTTTTGGATATTCGGCGTCTGCTAAAGATAATTTAATATGATCGAATATTGTGCACGAAAAACACCCCTACAAAAGGTGTAGTCGACATGAAATGTTAATCTTAAATATCCAACTAGAGGGAGTTATACACACATTGTCAAGGAATCAAAAAATCAAGCTTTTAGAGACAGCACTACAAAGACTTGCCAACAGCACGATAAAAAAGTGCACGTGCCTCCACCTGATCGTGGACACGTGCAGCCCACGAGTGATATGGACCACACATCAATTAGGGCAACAAGTTTCTACTACAAGCACTTTTAATTTGTTCTAGTGCTTAATTATGTTTCTTTCCTTGATATAATTAGCTTCCACCTAAATTACTAGAAATGCATTATATCTTTTACTTCAAAATTTAATGCAAATTTTATTTTTTATTACTTTGGATAATATATAATTTTCTCCAACTCGGTTGAATCGTGAGGTGCACTTAGAGGGTGGCCGGTGTGAATAAGAGATTAATGAGTTTTATAAAAAAAAAATCAAGTAATACAAACTTTGATTATTAAATAATAAATTCAAGAATAAATGAAGCATCTTCGAATATCAATAGAAATGCATGATTAAATTATATTAAAGATATTTTACAAAATTTAGATCTTCATAAATAATGTTGAAGATCAAGGCGATTAATAAAAACTATATTAATTTTTTAAACAAACTCACTCCTAAACCAATTGGCTTAGCCTAATTATTGTGAAATAAAACTACTAGTCAGTTTGCACATTAAAAAAATAATATTTATGTAATTAAGTAATTTATTATTGTGAAAACATAATTATAATCGTTTTTTATATGCCAATAAGAGCTCTTAACTAATTAATAAGTACTCATAGGGAATGCTTGACTGGCTAAGATTTACCCCACATGAATCAAGTTTGTGATTTACCATCAAATGAATACAACTTATCATATCTCGCACCTCTCGAAATTTGTGTAATTACAACTGTACCCCTCTAATTAACTTCCAAAACTAAAAAAACTTCCTCTCAATATTTACATTTCATAAGATCCATGCACAAAATGACCCTCCTGAAGATTTAAGGAGGGTTTTTTTGTGCATGGATGTGTTATGGAAGATAAACATTGATGAAGGGGTAAATGTAATCTCGAAAGTTAGAGAAGTGCAAGTTGTAATTTCGCAAACTATATTAAAATGGAAAATACCTTTTTGGTAAAACATTCAACTTTTCGATTTCCACTACAAGAAAAGTCTTTATTTGCAATGTTTATTTTGCGGTGTTTTAAAAAACGTGGTGGGAGGGAAAAATTTTGGAGGCACTTTTAGCGGCGGTTTTAATAAAACGCGTCGCCAAAACCATTTATTTCCGCCATGTTTTTTAAAAGGCGCTGCAATAGTTAAATTAAATAGGGTTTGCTTTTGAGATTAATTCTTTCGCACGCGGACTTCACTCCCGCTGCTCCTGTTTCTCCCATTTCGCTCTTCGCCAAAACCGTGACACTTAAAACGTTGTAGAAAAATAGCGCGACGTTTTGACACTTAAACGTCATCGATGCCTTTAGCAGTGTTTTTCAAAAAAACGTCGCCGAATGTTTCCGCGACGTATTAAACGGCGACGTCTTTGCGACGTTTATAAAAACGTCGCCAAAGCATTGGAGGCGTTTGAAAAACGTCACCGTAGCCTATTAAAAACGCCACCAATGCCGTATTATCTTGTAGTGTTCACCCTTCTTTATTACTAAATTTTCAATTTCTGTAATTTTAAAAAATGTGCTCTCATATAGATAAATCTTTTACAATAAAAAATGTGCTCTCCCCATCTCTCGTAAACTCACGCGCACAAAGAAAAAATGAGCAATGGGCAGGCGCTCAAGGGTTTGCGAGCAACGGGAGCGCTATCACGGTCAGAATACTATCCTGATTGACCGAATGGGCAGAACTCTGTGCCTCTCACTTGTGTGTGTGTGTTTAACTACATTAAAGAAGTAGTTTGGAGTTGTAGAATTAATCTTAGCCATCCAATATGTGACAAGCTTTTGATCTCAGCCATCCAATGAAGAGAGAGAAAGAAAGAGAGAAGAGAGAGGGGGAGATGGGGAGAAGGAATCTTTATAGCCCTCCTATATACCTACATTTAGAAATAGGAGGGAGAGGGGGGAGTGAAGAGAAATGGAAGGAGAAATTGATTTTTTTATGTAAAAATTTACATTATTTTACAAAATAAAATAGGAATATTTATTCATATTTCTTACACTCATTTTAAGTACTCATATGTACATGTTTTGAATAAAAAAGTAAGTGCTCATATGCGGGCGCAACCCGCTTATAGGCGGGCGCAATCCGCTCATATGCAGGCACATCCCAGTCGAATGCGGCCGCATCCCACACGAATGTGTGCGCATCCCCCTCGAATGCGGGCTCAATCTGCTAAGAGTCAGCAGAGAGAGAGAGAGAGAGAGAGAGGACAATTAATGCATGGAGATACCAAAGTATGTTCATTTTGTGCATGGGGGGCAGATCCAGTCTGGATCCCAAAGTATGTCCAGAGAGAGAGAGAGAGAGAGAGAGAGAGAGAGAGGACAATTAATGCATGGAGATACCCAAAGTATGTTCATTTTGTGCATGGGGGGCAGATCCAGTCTGGATCTTTGTGGAGAGGATGGACGGGAGAATAAATCCAGCTGCTGGCATGCAGATAATGAAGACTACAGTCTTAAGCTTTAATGCGTTCACTACTGTTGATATACATATAATTAAGTTTGTTAGTGAATGAAGATATATATATATATATATATATATGCAGTTTAATGATCTTTGTCAGTAGTTTTCAGTCCCACGCTAGCTAGCTTATGGACCAACAGTATCACTGTAACTGTAAGTATGTATGTTCAAAATTATAATATATAATTTATAATTCATCATTTATGCTATATATTTATGCATGCAGGCAATGCATGCACGGCCAATATATATAGCAGTTTGTCTAGGCGCGCGCACACACACAGACATTGATGAACAATATTTTTTTGTCGAACTTCATGTCATGCTGTATTAAACCATAAACCATGTGCACCAAACAATGTATGACGGTGTGACTTCACATGCAGTTGTCTCCCTTCTTTGTTGGACCACGGTCCCCATTTTTTTTACTACACACACATATTTGAAGGGAAGATATATAGAGCGTGTAGAGTGTGGAAGATCTTATGTCTGTGTGTCTGTGTGTCTGTGTGTCTGTATGTGTTATAGCTTAATGTATTGAAAAAATTATGTTCTCTATTTGATTAAGGACATTCAAATATGATGTTTTGGATTTATTTGGTGGTCCTAGCTATTTCATTTGTTCCATTTCACGGTTATGATTAATTCTCATTTATCTAAAGGTGTAATTTTTTTTTACTATGTGAAAAAAAAAGATATATTACTTAACTCTTCGGTTTAAAGAAGAATCAATTTGAGCCGTGAAATGAATAGTATCACCTTGGCTTAAATGGAGAGGATCCTAATTCGTTTCGAAAGATTCATTGTTGCTCCCATTATGTAGGTACCAGTAATATTCTCTCCGTTTGGACCAAATGGATAGTATACATTTGGTGTTCACTGTCATTTTTCAGGTTATCTAACGGGCTAATTACTAATATGTTGTGGGTGCATGCTGACTCAGGGGCGGATCCAAAAAATTTAACAAGAGGGGGTTTGACCATTTCAATAAGTTTGAGAAACTCATAGTCAACGAAGACAATGTTGGAGTTTGATTTTCAAAAATATATAAACGAAGTCAAAAATTAATTAAATCAGTTAGTTGTCATGTCACCTTCCTCCTCTTCCAACAAAAAAGGAAGTTGAAAGTCTCCATTTTCCGAATTATTTTCTCCCTCATCCGGACACCGTTTCTAATGTATAACTGTATAAGTACTCGAAATTCATTGTATTGACGAGAGTAATACAAATTCATCATTCATCTTCGAGTTAAAGCCCAAAAATTCATCATCCATGGACCATGTCCCATAGATCCGCCCCCGCATGTAGTCGCTGGATCAAAGAGAGAAAGTGAGAGATAAAGAGATAGAGCGGGAGAATTGTGTTTTTGTTGGCTCACGAAATTGTCTTAATTTGGCACGAAGATTAACTGCATGTGGTAGCTGTTTAGACCACAGGCCCACAACAAAAAGCTCATCAGGCCACAATACTAGGCTAAGGCTGCAGAAAAAAATAGTATTGCACTTGGGAGATTAGGGCTTCGTTTGGCGTGGTGGTCATGAGCCATCGTTTGTGAGCGCCTGACCTCACCTAAAAAATTTCGTGCATTTTATGCTAAAAATTAGTTTATTTTCTTGGTAGCGGCCACAACCTTTGTCATGCCGAACATGCATTCTATAATAATTATGTTTTTGACCAAATTCACCGGAGCAAATAAGCCGAGTCAAAAGAAGCCAAGCTAAAAGATAGCCGCCAACTAAAAATTTGCGTTAATCCAATTGAGTGGAGAGCCGCCGCTGGGTTTTCTATTGCTGTGGCATGTGGTCTTAAATACACTGGACGTTGATTTGGGTGCGACATTAATGCCTCTAAAATCAAAGAATTAAAAGCAATTATATATATATATACGCATATATATATTGGCATTATGGAAAATGTGATTTAATCGACTGTTCAAATATTAATTAATATTTTTGGATCGATAAGTATGGAGTAAAGTTGATTGAGACTAGCAGCTTAATTTCAATGCAAATGATTGAGATTACAAATCAGGCGTAATTAGCCGATATTGATGAAGATGGCTACCTCGCTGATATTAATTTGATGAGACTTGCAATTGCATTTTGTTCACGGATACTCTCGTCTCCTCCTTTATTCTCATCTGTTATATCTTCTATTGTATGATATAAGAGTATACCAGGATCTCCCGTGCGGCCGCGAATGCACACTGGTCGTGATAGAGTCATGGTGCGGCGACACTTCCGTCGCTAACTTCCCTTCGAGGGCAGTCGTGTCGGATGACTGCAATCATCCGCTTGAGAGGAGGGGGTGCGAGCAGCGAGGATGTCGTTGCACCGTAGAACTGTCGTGACCGCATGAGAACCCTTGTACATTGTCACTCGCTCCTATATCAATTAAAAGCCTTCAAATAAAAAAACAACAACATTTTACATATATATAATATATGCATATTAATTATCTATTTGATTTATATATAGACACACGAGAGATAGGGCAGGGGACCATGGGGCCGCGGCCATGATAGCGCGATGACGTGATGACACTCTTGCCGCTCGCAACCTCTCAAGGGCAGTCATGTCGGGGAACTGTATGGTGCGCTTGAGGGCAATCGTGTCGGGGGACTGCATGGTGCGCTCGAGGGCAGCGAGCGAAGAGAGTGACATCCTGCCGTCGTGCTGTCGCATCTTGGGCACAGTCGCTGCCCCTATATTTATTTCTTGCCGTTGCCGACGTTAAATATGTATAAATATATAAGTAATATCAGTTTGAACAGTGCGAGGACGTGACTGTGCAGGCCCTGTTCAAAACTAATGTTTGCTTATTAAATAAATATTATAGATATATACAATATATTACTATAGTGCAGACGAACAGTGGATCACACCACTGTCCCTCTGCCTCCCAATATATATAAAAATACAAAAAAAAATGTAAAGAAAAAAAAAATCAAACAAAGTTTCGCTATAAATTTAGACTCCGTTTGTCACGGTGTTTTTGCTCCAATGAGTTTGAACAAAAACTTAACTAGTTATGAATATTAAATAGAATAAAGTTTCTTACGTGAGCCCATTCGTTCACAAATGATGGTTCATAATCACCATGTTAACAACCGCTACAGCCGTGCCAAACTGAGCCTTAGAGAAAAGAAGCGTTTTCTTAGAAAATAAAAAATGCGACCTAGGCTGGAAAATTATATGTATAGAAAATAGAAACGTAATTATGAACCTTTCTTATATTCATTTAAGTGATGTGTCAATATGTCATCAGCAATTTGACATACAAATGATGCAATCTACAGCATTTTAAATATATAATTATACATACATGCATGTATATCTACACACATATATAATAAGAAAAGACAAGTTTTGTAACATATATAATGACGCGCTTAGTATTTTTTTTAATTGGCTTTTCTAATTAATTAAGTTAATCAGAAAAAAAATAATCTTCTCATCTCTATTTTACACATTGTATTATAATATGATTCGTTGTGCTTCTGCTGCAAATAAGGCTATGTTTAGCACCGTTTGATTCTCTGATTATCGAAAAGTATTTTCAATTTTTAAGAGAGCTATGAACTATTCAACTTTCATTATTCTCATACATTTTTTTAGTAACTCTACATCTGTATTCTCCGCCTATTATTTTTCGTGCTACCGCTTTTTTTTACTAGTACTTTTCTTGCCCTCACAATCTTCCCAAACAGAGCTAACTTGCATTTCCAACCGACTCTTCCTGGCTCAAAGTTTGAACCGGCTCATTAACCCGAACCACCCACTTAGAGAGCTAAAGCAGGTAGTAACAAGTGATAGTTTATACTAGAGATCTTCTATACGTTTGTTAAATGGGCCGGCCTTCATATATAGGCTATTGGGCTTGCTATGGTGGGCTTTAGGTCAGTAGTGCACTATTTATCAAGTAATTTCATGATAACGAGCCCCAAGAAATTAAATAAATTATTTTTCAACATAGGGGTTACATGACTCGATTCGGGACAGTTTTTTCTCTTCTGAGAACTGCTCGTCGCCTTTCTGGAAGATGAAGATCTTCAAGTCCCGAAGGAGATCTTCAAGTCCCGAAGGAGATCTTCAAGTGCCGAAGGAGAATTCCGCAAAAGTCTGCAAGGAGCTCTCCCGAGTCCAGAAGTCCCCGTCCTCTCAAATGAAGCCATGGGGCTCCTTTTATAGTTTTGGCCGGGGGCGGGCCGGTAATTTTGCCGTTTGCAGTTTCAATAAATGTTTGGTGGACGAATCATATTCTCCGGTTTGGGGTCCTCGGATCGCCATTTTTCGTAAATGACCACCTTGCCCTTCGGGCAGCTTGGGCAGTTTGGGCAGTTAGGGCAGTTCCGTTGGAGGTGAAAAAGGCGACTAACTGTTCCTGAAAAGTGAGAAGCCTGAAACCCAAAATGTGAGAAGCCGGAAAGACAAAAAGTGAGAAGCCGGAAAGACAAAAAGTGAGAAGGTTTCCTGATCGCGCTCAAAAACGTTCTGAGCGCGCGCCAACGCTGAAGTATTTCAAGTGCGCGACAAAATGCGAGAGCGTTCAGGTTACGCCTCGAGGTGTTCCGTGTGAACAAGGGAACGGCAAGCCATACCCTTACGGAGAAAATAAGTGTGCAATGTTCCCGACGAGAAGTACGCCCGTGAGGGCTTCCTGCAAGTCCCCTCCGCCGGGAAAGTAGGAGATACGGGGCGGCCGTACCGCGCGCGGGGAGTGGAGAGCGTCGCGGTCGAACTCCAAGGGAGCACGGCGCGCCCGCCTCTCGAGAGGGTGCGGCACGGGCGCTCCCGAGGGGGGTGACCTTGGCCGCACCCCGCATGGGGTGCGGCTTGGCCGCACCCCCCCTAGGGTGCGCCAAGGCCGCACCCCGAGCGGGTGCGGCGCGGCTGCGCCCCAAAGGGGGCGCGGCCAAGGCCGCACCCCAAGGGGGTGCGGCCAAGGCCGCATCCCACCGCACCCCGTGTGGGGTGCGTTTTGGCCGCACCCCTTGCGGGGTGCGTTTTGGCCGCACCCCTTGCGGGGTGCGGTTTGGCCGCACCCCTTGCGGGGTGCGGTTCGGCCGCACCCCTTGCGGGGTGCGGTTCGGCCGCACCTCTCGCGGGGTGCGGTTCGATCCCCCAGTTCGCGGCGGTTTTGCGTGCCTTTCTTTTCCTGCCAATTTCGGAGGTGGAGAGTTTTTGGAAATAACCCGTCTTTGGAAACGATCCGTCTTTGGAAACATTCTGCTGCCTTTTATGAACATTTCCGTCAGACCCTTTTATAAATACTAGACCCTTATTATGAGTACCCATCATAAGCCCCCCAAAACCGTCGGAGTCCAGAACTTGAGAAGGAGTGCGAGGGTTTTTGAACGTCTGCGTGTCGGAACCGGTTTGGCGTTGAACGATGGTTGGGGTAAGTTGATTTTGCCTTCTACTTTTTTTTTTTGAAAAAAGGAGCGGAGGGAACAAACGGCCAGCGGCGGACGAGAGGGTGCGGTGCGCGGGCGGCCGGTGCCCGGGTACCCTTGCGCCCGGCCGGGGCCGGCGGTGGGGCGCCCGGCTGGCGCGAGCGCGCCCCTGCGCGCGCGTGCGGCTCCTGCGCGCGGGCGCTGCGTTGTGCGCTCCTGCGCGCAGGTGCGGCCCCTGCGCGTGGGACGCGCGGGCGTTGTTCCCGCCTGTCCGCGCGCGCGGGTGCCGCGCCGCGCGCGGGTGCCGCGCCGCGCGCGGGTGCCGCGCCCGCGCGCGGGTGCCGCGCCGCGCGCGGGTGCCGCGCCCGCGCGCGGGTGCCGCGCCGCGCGCGGGTGCCGCGCCCGCGCGCGGGTGCCGCGCCCGCGCGCGGGTGCCGCGCTGCGCGCCCGCGCGCGCGGTGTCGCGCTGCGCGCGGGTGCCGCGCCCGCGCGGGGTTGCCGCGCCCGCGCGCGGGTGCCGCGCTGCGCGCCTGCGCGCGCCGGTGCCGCGCTGCGCCCGTGCGCGCCGGTGCCGCGCTGCGCGCGGTGCCGCGCCGCGCGCCCGCGCGCGCGGTGCCGCGCTGCGCGCGCGCGCGCGCGCGGTGCCGCGCTGCGCGCCCGCGCGCGCGGTGCCGCGCTGCGCGCTCCCGCGCGCAGGTGCCGCGCTGCGCGCTCCCGCGCGCAGGCGCCGCGCTGCGCGCTCCCGCGCGCGGGTGCCTGCGTGCGGTCGATGCGCGCGGGCTCTTGCGTGCGGGCTGTGCCTTTGCGCGCGGCTGTTTTTCGCGTGCGGGTGAGGCTGGCGGTGCGGACCTCTGGTGCTTGCGTGCTTGGTGTGCGGAGAGATGACTTGTAACCTTTTGGATTTTCTGGTACAGTTTCTTTTTAACGCTCGTTTTTATGTGTTTGCCCTCTCTTGCAGGCTTCGAAGAGGGGCGGCCAATCGAGGCCGATGCGTTTACGCTCTTCTCTAGATGGCGCGCGAATCGAGGTGTGGCGCAAGCGGTTCGGATTGCCTCCGAGTGTCGAGATTAAGATTCCAGGGGCGGAGGAGCGTGTTCAAAATCCGCCTACGGGTTACATAACACTCTCCGAGAGCTGCCTGAAGTCTGGATTCCGAATTCCTCCACCGGAGGAGGCTATTGAAATATTCCGGTTCTGCGGCGTCCCGATCACCCAGTCCACGCCTGCCGGAATGTCGAATATCATGGGGCTGGTGGTGCTTTTTCGGGAACACAGTACGCGCTTTTCACTTGAACTTTTCAAGGATTGGTGCGAGGCTACAACCGACTTGGGCGGACGGATTGAGGTACGGAGCAACAAAAGTTGGTTCCACTTTGGCGAGAAGGCGGATTATCGCCACGGGAATACCCTTTATGGATATGTTCGGAATCGTTGGGAGCTACCCGAGCTTTGGAGGTCGCTTCCTGGACGCTGCCGCCGACTGACCGGTCGGGAGGACGAGTTCCTTCCTCTCCCCGGCTTCCCTGGCCGAGATGGGCTGTCAAAAGCTTTGTTTAGTGTGTACAACTGTGTGGAGGAGAGTCGGTTGCTTGCGGTGGGGCTTTCTTGGGATCCTGAGCGGGAGGCTGCGGTTCCCCTGGAGCGTGGGAAAAAGAGAAAAATTGTTTTCAGGAATGGGACTCCTAGATCGGGCTCTGCTCCGCCGGAGCCTAGGAGCCACGATCATGAAGCCGGTCCGAGCCGCCGTCGGGGGGAGCCGATTGCTCCCGACCCGGAGGTCGAGATTCTGGCATCCCCAACTGCTGAGCAGGTTGCGCAGGGAGACTTGCCGCCTCCTCCCCCTCATCCGCCGTCGCGACGAGTTTCCTCATCCCTCCAGGCGATGACTTCTGTGGTAAGTCAATCTTTCCTTGTCTGGGTCTTGACTTGTCTCTGCCGTTGTTGTTCGTGTTTCCTGATTGTCTCCTTCGTGTTGGCAGGCGAACGCTCTGACCAACGTTGCCCTCACGTGGAACGACTGCTACGTGGGCCTCAAGGACAGTTACATCTCTCTCCAGGAGGAACTGAGCGTGATGAAGAGGGACATGTCTGCTTTACAGAAGAGGAGGGATCGTGATCTGTCCCGCATCAAGCAGCTGGAGGCGGACCTTTCTTCTTCCCAGTCCGAAGTTGAGAAGCTGCAGGAGGCGTATGGTGGAGATAAGGCGCTTGCCCAGGACGCGCTTCGTCAGCTATCTGAGGCCCAGGGGGAGATGTTTCGCATGGAGGGGGAGCTGGGCTTTCTTCGGAGCGAGGTGGAGCGGTTGTCGTCGGTCGAGCGCAGCCTTGAGGATGCTAAGGCGGCCGGAGTGGCCGAGTTCCGAGACTCTCTTGCTTTCGTTGAGGAGCGGTTCCAGATGGCGGAGGAGATCCGTGCCGAGGTCATGACGAAGGAGGTCGAGCCCCTGTTGGAGGACGAGCGTGAGGTCGCCTTCCAGCGCGGTATTCAGAAGACCCTTCGCTTGGTGGGGAAGAAGTTCGGGTGTGACACTGCTGGTCTTGGAGCGGGAGATCTTTCGGAGGATGAGTGCTCGGACGCGGCCGAGGATTGATGCCGATCGCCCTCTGTTTTCTTGACTTCCGTGCTGTTGTTTGCTCGTGTGTCGTTCTGAGTTTTGTTTGTATTTTGCTTTTCCGCTTTCTGTATGGTTGTCTTCTTTGCGCGCGGCGTTGAGCTGACGTGGTTGTATCCTCTTATTGAGTTCGTCGTGTTTACTTCTTCGTACGATTCTGCTTATCTGGTTGTTAGCACCTGCATAGTTTGGTTGTTTTCGAGATGAGTTTTGCACGAGACGGAGCCCGCGGCTTTCAAATGAATACATATATAACGAGTTAGTTTGCGCGAGTCTGTGCTTGCGGCTTTCTTGCATGAGTCTGCGCTCGCGGCTTTGGTGCACGAGTCTGTGCTCGCGGCTTTAGTGCACGAGTCTGTGCTCGCGGCTTTAGTGCACGAGTCTGTGCTCGCGGCTTTTTTGCACGGTTCTGTGCCCGCGGCTTTGGTGCGCGAGTCTTTGCTCGCGACTTTTCGCACGGTTCTGTGCCCGCGGCTTTGGTGCACGAGCCTTTGCTCGCGACTTTTTGCACGGTTCTGTGCCCGCGGCTTTGGTGCACGAGTCTGTGCTCGCGGCTTTGTCGCACGAGTCTGCGCTCGCGGCTTTGGCCGGTGAATAGCGGGGGTATTCAAACCGAGGGTGAACGCAGGGGGGGGCAGGCCCTTACGACACCGGGACTCGACGGCGGTGGAGAAGGGCGAACCTTCAATCGACGGCGGTGCAGAGTCCCCGGGGCAGGGCCCCGAAGCGGTACCTGCAGTACAATGGATTGGAGCAAGTAGGATTTTATTAGAAAATTAATACTGATACATTCGCAAATGCAGTCTTGCGATAAGTTTTTGATACAGGCTTTAGGGAAGATGGCGTCGAGCCTTGCTTGCGTTGCGTTTGTCCGAATCTTCTTAGTTGTTCAGCTTGGTGGGCAACGGCGGCCCGGAGATTGGCCTTCGCTGGCTTGCGTCTTTTTGCGGAAGGCCTCCAGGTATCCTAGCTGGATAAGGCGTTCGATTTCTTCTTTCAGTCGGGCGCATTGCTCCGTTTGGTGCCCTCGGCCCTTGTGGAAGTGGCAGAATTGAGACGAAGCTCCCTTGTGCAAGGAGAGCTTCCTGGGCCAGTGGATGAGCTTGCTATGACAGATTACGGACAATATATGCTCGCGGGGTGTGTTTAACGGGGTGAAGTTCCGAAGGCCTTGACTTGCTAGCTCTCGGGGGCGGCCTGCTTGGTTCTGAGTGGGCAGTTCGGCTTCCTCAGGCTGCTGTTGCTGTCCCTTTCTCTTGCGGACTGAATCGAGGGGCGGCGGGTCTGTTAGTGTCTGAAGTTTTTCTTTTCCAGCTATCGCAGGAGCTGTTTGGCCTTCTCGTGAACCCTGTATCTCGGCCCTTGATTTTGGTGACGGGCTGCTGCTGATCCAGGGGAGCCAAGGGGCGGTCGTGCTGAGACTATGCATTGCGCTCTTGATGGTATTTCCTTTGCTAGCCATGCGTCCTGACATGGAAACGTCGTGGTCCATGGCGTCCAGTAGGAGGCTCCCGAATATTGCGTCGTAGGGGGAGTCTGCTTTGGCGACGATGAATTGTACGTCGTACTGGATCGGTTCAGCGTGCGCTCCTACTTGGACGGGGAGGGTGATGACGCCTATAGTGGGTACCGTGGTTCCATCTGGGAGCTCTGCCTTGCTAGCCCTAAGCTTGAGGTTCCCGCTTAGGAGCTTGAGCCGAACTATTGCTGCCAAGAACAGGACGTTGAAGGAGATGCGGTGGGTTATCAGCGCCTTCCTCAGCTCACAGGGCGGACTCCCTATGCTTGCATCCAAGATGAAATCCATCCATGCGCGGGGGCGTTCTTGGTGAAAATTTGGGCCGACTTTCTCTGATTGCGCGCTCCGTTCCCCCTCTCCTATGGGGGGTTGTTTGCTCGCACCGGGCCTATCTCCTTCCTGGATCTTTGTTGAGGAGGACTCGTGTTGCTTGATGAACAGTCGGGACAACTCGGAGAAACTATGGATCGCTCCGTTAGGCAGGGATTGAAACCAGTGGAGAGCGTCTCCATGCAGCGTTTTGGTGAAGATTTTGCAGCTAGCTGGGTCGGGAAGTCCGAGCTCCCGTGTTATTATCAGAAAATGATTAACGTGCTCATATGGATCTTCTGCTCCGTGGAATTCCTTGTCGTACGGGAGCTTTAGCCATGACGGAACTGGGTACTCCAAAATTGACTTGGAGAGGGGTGATCGCCTCTGTTGGCGTTGGTCATTGCTCGAATCATGCCCTCCTGCTGGAGGGGCCGGTTTGCCTGCCGATTCCGGCCAAGGGGGCCGGATGGGTGCAGCAGTGAGCGCTCTCTTCGCCTGGCTTTCTGGAATCGAAGAGCTGTATGCGTCGGACAGTTCAGGGGAGGTGTCCACTCTTGCTGGCTTCGAGAATTCCGGCGAAGGGGGAATTGTGCTCGGGAATCCTTTGCTTCGGATTTGGGAATCCATTCCCACAGACGGCGCCAAACTGTTGCGGAACGCTTAGGGCTACGAGGGTGACAGGCCACCTCTCGAAAAAACTAAGTCCTTTTCCCTTCTAAGACTGCTAGTCGCCTTTCGGAAGCGAGAAGGTCAGTCGCCTTTTCCTTCTGAGAATGCTTGTCGCCTTTCTGGAAGTGAGAAGGCTAGTCGCCTTTTCCTTCTGAGAAATGCTGGTCGCCTTTCGGAAGCGAGAAGGCTAGTCGCCTTTTCCTTCTGAGAATGCTTGTCGTCTTTCTGGAAGTGAGAAGGCTAGTCGCCTTTTCCTTCTGAGAAATGCTGGTCGCCTTTCTGGAATTGAGGAGGCTAGTCGCCTTTCTCTTCTGAGAACTGCTCGTCGCCTTTCTGGAAGATGAAGATCTTCAAGTCCCGAAGGAGATCTTCAAGTCCCGAAGGAGATCTTCAAGTGCCGAAGGAGAATTCCGCAAAAGTCTGCAAGGAGCTCTCCCGAGTCCAGAAGTCCCCGTCCTCTCAAATGAAGCCATGGGGCTCCTTTTATAGTTTTGGCCGGGGGCGGCCCGGTAATTTTGCCGTTTGTAGTTTCCATAAATGTTTGGTGGACGAATCATATTCTCCGGTTTGGGGTCCTCGGATCGCCATTTTTCGTAAATGACCACCTTGCCCTTCGGGCAGCTTGGGCAGTTTGGGCAGTTAGGGCAGTTCCGTTGGAGGTGAAAAAGGCGACTACCTGTTCCTGAAAAGTGAGAAGCCTGAAACCCAAAATGTGAGAAGCCGGAAAGACAAAAAGTGAGAAGCTGGAAAGACAAAAAGTGAGAAGGCTTCCTGATCGCGCTCAGAAACGTTCTGAGCGCGCGCCAGCGCTGAAGTATTTCAAGTGCGCGACAAAATGCGAAAGCGTTCAGGTTACGCCTCGAGGTGTTCCGTGTGAACAAGGGAACGACAAGCCATACCCTTACGGAGAAAATAAGTGTGCAATGTTCCCGACGAGAAGTACGCCCGTGAGGGCTTCCTGCAAGTCCCCTCCGCCGGGAAAGTAGGAGATACGGGGCGGCCGTACCGCGCGCGGGGAGTGGAGAGCGTCGCGGTCAAACTCCAAGGGAGCACGGCGCGCCCGCCTCTCGAGAGGGTGCGGCACGGGCGCTCCCGAGGGGGGTGACCTTGGCCGCACCCCGAGGGGGTGCGGCTTGGCCGCACCCCGCATGGGGTGCGGCTTGGCCGCACCCCGCCTAGGGTGCGCCAAGGCCGCACCCCGAGCGGGTGCGGCGCGGCTGCGCCCCAAAGGGGGCGCGGCCAAGGCCGCACCCCAAGGGGGTGCGGCCAAGGCCGCACCCCGTGTGGGGTGCGGCCAAGACCGCACCCCGTGTGGGGTGCGTTTTGGCCGCACCCCTTGCGGGGTGCGGCCGGGTGCGGTTTGGCCGCACCCCTTGCGGGGTGCGGTTCGGCCGCACCTCTCGCGGGGTGCGGTTCGATCCCCCAGTTCGCGGCGGTTTTGCGTGCCTTGCTTTTCCTGCCAATTTCGGAGGGGGGGAGTTTTTGGAAATAACCCGTCTTTGGAAACGATCCGTCTTTGGAAACATTCTGCTGCCTTTTATGAACATTTCCGTCAGACCCTTTTATAAATACTAGACCCTTATTATGAGTACCCATCAGCTTTGTACATGCATTTTTAGGAAAGTGTTCAACACGAAAATTATAGATCTCGTCGAGATCTACAACTTTCGTGTTAAACGCTTTTCCTAAAAATGCACGCACAAAACGTATTGTCGTCCTGATCGTAACTATAGTAAATTTTTGAAAATAACAAGAAAATACGCTTTGTACGTGCATTTTTAGGAAAAATGTTCAACGCAAAAGTTGTAGATCTCAGCGAGATCTACAATTTTCGTGTTGAACACTTTTCCTAAAAATGCATGTACAAAGCGTATTTTCAAAAAGGCGCGTAATAACTCATAGAAATTGGTTTGCCAATAGCCAATTCTGGTTTGCCTTTAACAATTCCCTATTTTTATTAAGGTGTCGTTTGGTGCCTCGGATTTATAACGGCGTGGATCCGGGAACCGACGTCGGTTCTTCTTCTTCTCACGCTTGCGGTTTTTTTCAGTTGTTGTACGTCATTTGGACAATCTTTTGGAGCTTGCGTCTCTACAGCTGGTTGCATAATCCAACTGTTTTAAATGGGGGAGCCATTGATGTGGTAATTGTTCTTTTGGTGAAATGGTGGTGGAGTGGATTGAAGGGAGTAGTGTTGTTAGGAAAGTAAAATTAAGATAGGTGGGGGAAGGTAGACGGTACTATCGGATATTTAATTTCATCAAAAGGCCATGAAATATTACAAAAGAGAGATACAAATGACTTATATTTTATCATTTATATATGCAAAGCAAAAGATACAAAAAGACAAAATATTTAAAATAAAACACTGCTGCTGCAAAAGATAAAGTGCTGGCTACAAAACATTTTCCTTATCTCTTCTTTTTCCGTGGCTGATGAGAACTTCTTCTTGCAGGATGAAATGACACAAGCTTTGATGAGAGGAATGGAGGAAGATTGCGGCATGCGACTTGATTATGTTGATACTCTAATACCTTCCATTAATCGAGATCGCTGGTAACATGCATCTTTCTCCTTAACTCTCCAAACTGGTCGGCGATAAGAGCTTTGGTTAGGGTATCAGTGATTTGCTCCTTGGAGTTGCAAAAATTCATAGAGATTTCTTTCTTACTTACTAGATCTCTGATAATTAAAGTGTCATTTTAATTCAAGATGTTTTGGTTTCTTATGAAAAATGGGATTATGCGCTAAAGAGATTGTTGCGGTGTTGTCGACCTTGATCTTGGTCGAAATTTTGGATTTGCCTATTATTTTCTGCAACATTCTCTTTAGCCATAGTCCCTCCCTTGCTGCTTCACTTATTGCAGCATACTCTGCTTCAGTGAAGGATAGGGCCGCCGTTTTCTGTTTTCGGGAACTCCAGGAGATGGGATTTTCTCCCAGAAAATAGATAAAACCAGAAGTGCTTCGTTGATCATCACATCATCCTCCCCAATCGCTGTCTGAGTAATCTGATAATGTTAAGACATTATCTTGTTGCTTTTCTTCTTCACTACTAACAAATTTTTCTTTTTTTTTCTTATATTATGGTTGACATCCTCCTTTTACTAACTTCTCCGCACAATTTCTTTTCCTTTTTGTTTCTTGTTTTCTTCTGAGCTGATTTTCTGATCTGTTACTTTTTCTGGAGCATCACATTGTGGAGTTTTGGGACAGAATTTATTCCCATATTCTCTAGTGCCCTTAACATATCGAAGTATTTGTTTGGCCGCCATAAAATACTTTGTACTGGGTGAATGCATATACCTTGATGCAAGGCTGACAGCATACTTAATATCTGGTCTTGTGTTTGTAAGATAAATCAGTGACCCCACTAAGCTTCGGTATTCTTCACAATTTGCTTTTCATTCACCATCTTCCTTCTTCTGTTTTACACCAATTGGAATAGGTGTCACAGCAATTATGACCAGATCATCTATATATTTGGTTTGATTGATGAGCAAGCCTGCACTGCTTCTTTGTATATGCATTCCCAGACAAATATTTGACTTGCCCAAGATCAGTCATCTCAAACTCATTTTTCATTTTTGATTTGATTTGGGAAAGTTCTATAGAGTCTGGCCCAGTTATAAGAAGATCATCTACATAGATGCATAACAAAGTATATGCTTTTTCATTTCTTTTAAGATATAGGGGTGGCTCAAGATCAGTTTTGGTAAAACCAAAGTTTAATAAGCTTGAATCTATTTTGCAATTCCAAGCTCGATGGGCTTGTTTTAGCCCATATAAAGCTTTCTTTAGTTTGTAAACTTTGGTTTTATTTTTAACAAGCTCATAGCCTTCTGGTTGCATGACTTAAATTTCTTCTTGTTGGGTATTGTATCCACAATCACCTGGATTTGAAGGTGTCCCATAGTGAACTAAATTGAATTGAGTATGTATTTGATGAACTCTCTTTAGATGTGTTGTGACAGGTCATAATACTAAGTGCACACCAAAGTCAAGTTGCAATGGATCACCAAACACAGTCCTAGACAATGTAATCCCTCATTGTATAGAACAAAGTGTTGGTTCATGTGTAATCTCTCTTTTGGGGTGCACTTCATATTCTCACAACTGAAGGCTTTCAAGTTTGAGGAATGGAGCAGGTTTTTAGAAGAAAAGGAATTTTTGCTAAGTCAATTCGTCGAGATGTCACGTGAAGTCCCGATGACTCCTGACGAATCCTGACAGAAGCCAAATTTCCAGTTTGAAGAAGAAAGTTTTGCGGCCAAGTCCATTCGTCGAGGCAGGTTCTAAGTTTATGGGAAGATGGCCCCGAGCAGACCCGTTGTCCAGGCTTTCATCTAGCTGGCAGGTCTGAAGGCTCACTCGGTGGCAGGCTCTAAGTTTATGGGAAGATGGCCCCGAGCAGACCCGCTGTCCAGGCTTTCATCTAGCTGGCAGGTCCGAAGGCTCACTCGGTGGCAGGCTCTAAGTTTTTGGGAAGATGGCCCCGAGCAGACCCGCTGTCCATGCTCTCATCTAGCTAGCAGGTCCGAAGGCTCACTCGGTGGCAGATTCTATGTTGTTGGAAAGATGGCCCCGAGCAGACCCGCTGTCCAGGCTTTCATCTAGCTGGCAGGTCCGAAGGCTCACTCGGTGGCAGGCTCTAAGTTTTTGGGAAGATGGCCCCGAGCAGACCCGCTGTCCAGGCTCTCATATAGCTGGCAGGTCCGAAGGCTCACTCGGTGGCAGATTCTATGTTGTTGGAAAGATGGCCCCGAGCAGACCCGCTGTCCAGGATTTCATCTAGCTGGCAGGTCCGAAGGCTCACTCGGTAGCAGGTCCTAGATTCTCAAAGACCGACCTCGGGAGCACTCGCGAGGGCTGCACACCAGTGAGACAGTTTCTCCCCTCTCCCATGTAACCTATCCAAGCGAGACCACTGACCTAGGCGAATGGTCAGAGGTGGCGAGTGGAGCGAATAGTAGGGTATCGAAAAGAGCAGGGCATCCTAGGTCACCTCTGAGCGCCCGGCGAGTGGCCAAGACAGTTACACTGCGACCTAGCGTCCTAATGAGCCTAGCGAGATACAGTAGCGAATGAGGAAAATTGAGAGCACAAAAATTGTAACCAATATATATATGTGCCAAGAGGACTCGCCCAAGTTTATGATTACATCCAAAAATGAAGAATAAAAAGAGAACAAAGAAAAATACAAAGGGCCCATCTCATGGGTCGGCAGGCTTCTCGCCAAAAGATCCATCGCTTTCGCTCGAATTCGGTAGGAGGGCGTCTTCTCGCGGCTCGCCGTCCTCATCTTCCGGAAAGGGGATCGGAATGTAGAGCTCGAGGACGACCTGTCGGGCAGAGAGGCATTCGGCCTACTCCTTCAGGTACCCAGCCTGCCGCAGCGCGTGCTTCACGGCGCTTTGAGCATTCTCCTGCATCAGCTGCTCTAGCTCATGGTGGGGATAAAAGTGCCCCCTGCTTCCTGAGGCGAGTGCCAAGGCATCGGCTTCTCGCGCCTGCTAGACCTCGGCCTTAGCCAGCCGGACTTCCTCCTCAAGGTTGCCCACTCGCGCGCGAAGCATCTCGGCGATCATAGCGTCCTGAAAAAACGAAGATGGTGAGAAGAAAGTGCGGCAATCATCAACGGTCATTCGCGGGGAGGGGGGGGATATACCTCTCTGACGGGGCGGCTGGCGAGGAGGGCCTCCGCAGCTTCCAGTTTCACCCTGAGGTCGCGCACCTCGGCGGAAACAACAGCCCTGGTCTCCTCAACCTCCGCCAAACTCCGCGCCAGATTGATGCTCCGGCGCGAAGACATATGCGCAAGCTCAAGGGCCCGCAGTAGGGCTCGAGCGGTCTCGTGGGCGAGAACCTTAGTCTTCTCGGCATCGAAGACCTCGGCATCTTCCCGACCATAAAGGGCATACGCAATGGCGTAAGCCTCACCACTGGCGAGGTCACTCTCTACCCATGATGGATGAAGGGTAGAGAGCGAGACCATATTCAAGTTCCTGTCCCATTTCACCAGGGGAGCGCCTGAAGGGTCCACATACTTCTCGCCCCGAGGGAAGTTCTGGTGGTTCCTGGGCAATGGCGGCGGCGGCAACGACGATCCCGCCTGGAGAACACCCCCTTCCGACGCACCCGCCTCCAGGGTCTGGGCCGGAGCTTTCGCCCCTGGGGTCTCGTCCAAGGCCCCCTTCCCTTTGGCGGAGGGGGGCATTTCGGCTTCTTAGAAGAGGAGGAAAGAAACGCCCCAGTTTTTCGTTTCCGGCTACTGGGCTTGGAGGTGGAGGGTTCTTCCCGACAGGCATCCGCGGCGGCTTGCGCTAAAGACACGAAAACCCCAGAGGAGCGCGGCGGGTGAAGAGGGAAGTCTCGCACGTCTGTATTTGAACACGAACGGCTCAGCGAATGGTATGGAATCAAGAGAGCTAAACGAATGAAGAAGGTTTAGAAAACTCACCCTCACCCTGCGGAATAGGCGGAAGCGAGTTGACATTTCGCCGGAGGTAGACGAGGTCCATCCCATGCTCCAGGATGTACAGGTGCAGCTTGGCCTCGTGCCCCCCCAGAGTCGGGGGCCGGAAGGTCGATTCCTCCTCCTGCACCGGGGCGAGAAGGGTGTTTCTGAGGCTCCCGCTGACGAAGATGAAGCGGCGAACCCAATCGTGGTTCTTGTTCGGGAGACCCTGGTGCTTGAGTGGGCTCTGACCCGAGAAGAAGGAGATGTCGTGTGAGCAGCGGAAGGTATAGAGCTTGCGAAAGACGGGCAGCGAAAACTCAATCCCCTCTTCTCGCAGGTAGCACGCGTACCCGACCAGCATAGCGATGGAGTTGGGGTTGAGCTGGGCGGGCACGACGTCGTAGTATCGGAAAGTCTGGCGGAGTTCCGGCCAGATGGGGAGGCGAAATCCCACCTCGAAGTGCTCTAGCGGGATCGCGAGAGCACACGGCGAGATGGAATTTAAGCGATCCTCCGGCCCGGGCTTTCGCGCTTTGAATCCCGGCGGGACATAATCCGCGACAGCGGTTAAGTAAGCTTCCTCGGAGAGATCACAAGAATCAAAGACGTGGTTGACGAATGCACTGGCACACCTGGCCCTGCCTTCGGTCTCGCCACCCATCTTGCGGATACCAAAGAAGACGGGAATCGCAGAGAAGAGAGAAGTGCGAGTGCTAGCGCAAGGAGAGAGAAGGAGCGGATGGTGAGGTAATCAATACGGTAGTTGAGCGGGCTATTTATAGAGGAAATAAAAAACGCTTGGGCTTTCGAGGCGACGGGTGTGCGGATAGCCATCGCGCCTTCCCGGCGCCTCGGAATCCGGGCCGGCCCCTCTCGCCCATTAAAGACGAATGTCCTATGGCTACTCATTTGACGGCTACGCAACAAGGTTGGAAAGGCATTCTGTTGTAAGACATCATTCGGCATACCCAAGCAAGTTGCGAGAAATATAAGCGGAAAACGCACTCGCAAAGCACAGAGTAAATTATTACAGACATAAAATAAGTCCAACCTCCACAGCACCATAAACTGAATAAGAAAAAAGAAAATGCAAAGCGAGTCGAATGATGACCAGACTAGCGCTCCTCCCAATACCACCGGCCATGCCCTCGCGGCCCAGCCTCCTGGGGCATTCGCGGGCGATAATACGCGAGCATGGAGGTGATCTCCTGAGACGCCAGCTGAAGCTGGTCCCGGGTTCGCGCAGCATGCCTCTCGGGAGACAGCTCCCCTCCTTCACCTCCCAGACGCTCCACCACTGCAAGGAGGCGCTAATAGTCCTTCCGAAGGTCCTTCAGCTCGCGCGTGACCTCCATCCGCACATCATCCACCTGGCCGGCGATGTTTCGCTGAATATGGATAAGCTTCCCCAAGACCTCCGTGAGTCGCTCCTTCAGGGTCGCATGATCTGAGGGATCGCCAAGAAAGTCAGAGAGGTCCCCGGGAGAGGGGAGAGGCGAGAGCATCCCGTCTCCCCCCTCGTGGTAGGACCCAAAGGGAGAGGCTTCCCGATAGCCTGCGAGATCACGGACAGGTCAGTCGCGTTAAACAAAGCGAACACGCTAAATGCGGATGAGGACACTGACCTAGTGTGGGGTCCCCATGACCTGGGGGACGCGACGAATGGGGGTGCGATTTAACCAATCCGGCGGGAGGTAGTACTTTTCCTTTCCCTGGGCGGTAGGGCTGTGAAGAAGGAACTGAAGCATTCGTGTGGTCATCTACACGGTCTTGCTGACCGAGTTCCCTTTCAGGGGAGATCCTCTGTCCATTCGCGGGAACGGAGGGGTTCTGTTGAAAAAGGGAACCCGGAGGAACGGTGTCCTGCGGCGGAAGGTCAGGGTTGAGGGATAGAAAAGAGAAAACAATGGTCAGTAACGCACAACGTGCAGGACAAGGATTCATAACTTACCAGATTACTGTGTGGTCTCGCCCGGAGGGGGTGGAGGAGCAAGATCCAGATTTGGAGGAGGCCTCGCATCCGCAAGAGGTGGCACCACAACACTGTTCGGAATGGCCCCACGGACATCCTCAAACACCGAGATCCCCTGCGAATGGTCGGAATAATTGCAGGATGAGGAGGCAGGAACTAAACAGAGAGACGGGAGGAATTCCCATACCCGCGTTCTGGGGTCCGGAGGAGCGTTCGCCGGAGACTCCGAGGCAGTCTCTCCTCCCTGATGATTCAGCCGAATCGCATTGGCTCGACGCGAGACGTAAGGGACACTCGGGTCACGCTTGGACGTAAGCCAGGGAGCAAACCTGGCCGTCTTGGGGGCAGTTGCGCTCTGGGCCGCAGCCAGGCGCTCAATCATTCCCTGCGAGAGGGGTCTCGCAGAAGGCTTGTGAAGGGACATTGAAATCGGCGAAAGGTCAAGGGAGAGAAGGATCTCCAAGCCGAGGAATGGAAGCGTTCCAGAGAAATCTGACACTGAGAAGTATATATATAGGGCGACAGTGGGACCCACTGAATCTTATGGGTCCAGTCAGCAAGCACTCACCAAATACCAGGTTAGACTGTTCTTTCCGAGCGTATAGAGGAACCACTCGCAAAGAGCGGAGATTGTGTACAACCCGTATTCGCTGAGTTGGCCCCTCAAGCCCACCGGTGAGATCTAGGTCAGCCAGACCATTCATCCAGGCTGAGGCAGGTGGAAGGACCCCCAGGTAAGTAGGTGGTGAACCATAGGGTGAGAAGAGGAAATCGGCGAGAGGTACCCTTCCAGACCACTCGCCCCTAGGCGTAAGCATCCGCCCAGTCACGCGAGAGCTCGGCGAGTGGTGCCCTCATGAACCACTCGCCCCCAAGGGCTTTAAGGAGGAAATGACCATGTTTCCCCTTATGGGCTGCAAATAGCCCTTCAGAACAGCGGAGTTGGGCTATTAGCAGACCAATCTGGGGTGCGGCTAGTAAAATTAAAAGGTGGATTCATGTTATTTGCAGACCAGCCTAGAAAAATCTATAAATAGACCCTTAAGGGCACCTTGGAGGAGACCGGATTTTTTGAGAGTCCTCTCCTATAGGCTAGTCTTGGTTGGCTGCTAGTGCCCTCCAAGGTGCCCGGCTGAGCTTTGGTTTGGGAGGGGAAGCTCTCTAAGATCTTCCGGGTGTGTGGCGGGACCTCCTCGCTGCAGCCTTGGGTCTGTTCCATTTTTCTCATCCACCAGTCAGATAGTTTAGGGAGGGAGAAGTAAGCGTCGGCTACAACCCCCAGTGGGTCCTATCTCAGGAGACCGGTTGCCGGTTTCAACAATTATACTGAACCCGTTTGTTATTGTTGTAAAAAGCCAGGGCACATGATAGCTGATTGCCCACACAAGAAGAAGGAATCTTCAAGAAAAGAAGAAAAGAAGTCCTTCAAAGGAAAGAAGAAAGAGGAGAAGAGTTTTGTTGCCAAGAAGTCCAAGACTCTGAGTGTTAGTGACTCAAATGAATCTAACTCAGATGAAGAGGCATTCTTTGGACTAATGGCCATGTCAGATGATGACAAAGATATTGTTCCTTTCACCGGTCAGGTATTATCTTCTACACCTCTTTCATGTTCAGAAACGGCATCTGATGCTAATGAAAGCTACTATTCGGAAGAGGATTCTGAATTGACTGCTAAGTATGAGGAAATGTTGAAGGGGTTTAATAAGTGTCGAAAGCTTGTTAAAACTCAATCAAAGGAGATTCAATCCCTAAAGGATCAAGAATCAAACCTGAGAAAGGAGATTGAAGAATCTAACCTACTCAGGGAAGAAATCTTATCCTTGAAGATTGCTCTCTCCGAGGCCACTTCAGCAGGCATTCAGAAGAGTGAAATTATCAATGATTTGACGAAACAGCTTGAGGAAGAAAAGAAGATCATAATGAACTTCTCTAAGCCCAAGACAGTTTTGCCTATCATAGACACTTTCACTGCTGATTCTGGTAGTAGTGGTTTGGGCCATGTTGCCGAAAAGAGCCTAAGTAAGTCAGCCAAAAGAAGAGTTGCTAAAGCAAAGGGTAAAGGTCCACAGTGTGCTCCAAATTTCAAGATGGTGATTTTTCCTACGAACACCTATGATTTTGAGAGCATGTATGGTCACTTCAGCAGACCAACCCATGTTGAGCCTGCCAAGGTGAACTCAGTGTGGACCAGACCCAGAAACTTTGGATCTACCTCCCTCAAGGCTCCTTATGAGGAAATTCAATTGAAGCATCATGGACCATTCGTTCATGGATCAAATGCTAAGAAGGCACCGCAGGTCAAGCCTATTGTGCCTAAGAATTGTGTATGTTGCACCAACGAGGCTTCTACCTCCAAGGTTGCTCCTCCTACAAAGCCACCCGTTCAAAAGGCTCAGCAGAACACAAAGAGGAGATACAATAGATTTGAATGCTGGTGCTATGGCAAAATTGGTCATTTCGCCATAGATTATTGGTTCAATCATACTGTGTCAAGAACTCCACGAGTTAACAGTGCAAGACCGACCACTTGCAAAGTTAATGTTCCAAGTGGTGTTCCACTAACAAGGAACCAAGGGCCCAAAAATGTTTGGGTTCCTAAGGGGTATTGATCATGTTTGCAGGAATGTCCAAAGGCCAACGAAATTCCCATCTGGTATTTAGACAGTGGTTGCTCTCGGCATATGACCGGGAGAAGAAGATTACTTCAGGATTATGTTCCAGTTGAGAACGGGCCTAAAGTAAAGTTTGGCGGATCTGAACGAGGTATTATTATTGGTTATGGTTCAATAACCAATGGCTCAGTTGTTTTCACACGTGTAGCTCATGTGAAAGGATTGAAATACAATATGATTAGCATAAGCCAACTGTGTGACAAAGGCTATACCATTGAGTTCTTTAGAGATAGATGCCTGATAAAGATGTCCATGCCTGCGGAAACTATTTTAACAGGCTCTAGGAGTAGTGGTATTTACTGTTTAGATTTTATATGTTTACAGTCTTCTAGCCCAGTGTGTTTTGTTGCCAAAGATAGTGCATCTCTTTGTGACCAATGACACAAGAGATTATCACATATTAATTTCAAAACTATATCTATGTTATTTTCTCACAACTTGGTAAGGGATGCCCCCAAAGTTAAATGCATTAAAGAAAGCCCTTGCCATGCTTGCTAAATGGGTAAGCAAACAAAGGCTAGCTTTAAGAGCATAATTGGCAATAATTCTATCAAATGTCTTCATCTGCTGCATATGGATTTGTTTGGTCCAATGTCAGTTAGAAGCTTAGGTGGGAAAGCTTACACCTTGGTTATTGTTGATGATTATTCCCGGTTTGCATGGGTGTTCTTTCTAAAACTTAAGTCAGAAATCTTTGGCATATTCACTAATTTTGTCAAGCTTATTCAGAATGAACTTGACTGTTCAGTGGTCAAAATCAGAAGTGACCATGGAACAAAATTTCAGTCTGGGGCCATGACAGAGTTTTGTGAAAGTCAAGGTATCTCCCATGAGTTTTCCTCTCCTCGTACTCCACAGCAAAATGGAGTAGCCGAGAGAAAGAATAGAACCCTCATAGAAGCTGGCAGGTCCATGTTGAGTGATTCTGCTCTTCCAGAATATTTCTGGGCAGAAGCTATCAACATAGCTTGCCATGTGCAAAACAGAGCACTCATCAATAAGAACCATCGTAAGACCCCATATGAGATTCTAAAGGGCAGAAAACCAAAGATTTCATATTTTAGAATTTTTGGCAGTAAATGTTATGTACTTAACAATGGGAAGTATCCTACAACCAAGTTTAGTGAAAAATGTTTTGAAGGTATTTTCGTAGGATATAGTAGTCATAGTAAGGCATATAGGATTTTCAATAAGAAAACTCTGGTAGTAGAGGAAACAGTCCATGTTGTATTTGATGAGACGAGCCTGCTGCATAGCAACTCGTCTAGTGTGTTCATTGAAGATGCAGGTGAAAAGCTAAAGGAACTCTCTATGCAAGATGGAGTAAAAACCACAGATGATGCTCCAAAGTTGGCAGAAGAGATCTCGGATCACTCTGAAGATGAACAAGAAGTTCATGAAGAAGAAGATATTCCAGAGGTGGCTGAACCTCAAGTTGCTCCTGAAAATGCAAACAACTTGGGAGTCAGATATTCAAGAGATCATCCAGCTGATCAGATTATCGGAGATCCTTCAAGCAGAGTTCTAACGAGAAGAGGTACAACTAACGAAGTTTTACATTTAAGTTTTCTTTCACAGATTGAGCCGAAGAAGTTTGAAGAAGCAAACACGGATCCATCTTGGATCCTTGCTATGCAAGAAGAGCTCAACCAATTCAAGAGATGTAAAGTTTGGGAGTTAGTACCAAGACCCAAAGGACAAAATGTAATTGGAACAAAGTGGGTCTACCGGAACAAGCTTGATGAAAAGGGCATCATTACAATGAACAAAGCAAGACTGGTTGTACAAGGATACAAGCAAGAAGAAGGGATTGATTTTGATCAGACATTTGCACCAGTAGCAAGACTTGAAGCCATCAGATTATTTCTGGCATATGCTGCATATAAGGGCTTTAAGGTTTTCCAGATGGATGTGAAGTCAGCCTTCCTGAATGGAGACGTTAAAGAGGAATGATATGTAGCTCAGCCTCCAGGTTTTGTAGATTCTAACTTTCCTGATCATGTATATTATTTACATAAAGCTTTGTATGGTCTCAAACAGGCACCCCGAGCCTGGTATGAGACATTGTCTAGGTTCCTTCTTGAGAACAAATTCACAAGAGGAACAATAGATAAGACATTGTTTCTTAGGGAAGTAAAGGCGAGATTTTGCTAGTGCAAATCTATGTCGATGATATTATATTTGGTTCTACAGATGACAAACTTTGCAAAAAGTTTTCTAACTTGATGCAAGGTAAGTTTGAAATGAGCAGCATGGGAGAGCTGAAATATTTCTTAGGACTCCAGGTGCACCAATCTGAAGATGGAATTTTCATCTCTCAGACGAAGTTCACCAAAGAGCTCCTCAAGAAATTTGGAATGAAGAGTGCAACCTCTATGAGGACTCCAATGGGCTCAAGTATGTCTCTAGACAAGGATGAGAAAGGGAAACCTTTTGATGAAACCAAGTACAGAAGCATAATTGGGTCCTTGCTCTACCTTACTGTCAGTTGGCCCGATATAATGTTTTCAACATGTGTTTGTGTCAGGTATCAGGTTAACTGTAAGGAATCTCATTATGCCGCTGCAAAGAGGATTTTGAGATACCTTAAGGGTACACCAAATCTCGGCTTATGGTACCCGAGAAGCAATGATTTTGAACTAATTGGTTTTTCAGATACTGATTTTGCAGGTAGCAAAGATGATAGAAAGAGTACTTCAGGAACTTGCCAATTCTTGGGAAAAAGGATTGTGTCATGGAGTAGAAAAAAGCAAAATTGTGTTGCAATATCAACTGCTGAATCAGAGTATATCTCTGCCGGCAGTTGCTGTGCACAACTTTTGTGGATAAAGAATCAGCTTGAGGACTATAATTTAAAGCTCACAGAAATCCCCATGTTCTGTGACTCCTCATGTGTTATTGCCATAGCAAATAATCCAGTCTCTCACAGCAGAACGAAGCACATCGAGCTTCGCTACCATTTCATCCGGGAACATGTTGAGAGTAAGGATATTAATTTGTTATATGTTAATACTGACAAACAAATTGCAGATATTTTTACGAAGCCTCTGGACAAGACCAAGTTCAATTTCTTCAAAATGGAACTTGGAATGCTTAACAAGGAATCATGAGGACAAGAATATTGGAATTTCACGAAATTACACGGGATTTCACTGGATAAACCAGAAATTTCATGAAGTTTCACGGGATTTCACATGTCAAAATATCTCTCTTCTCGGACACGTCTCTCGTGAACCCTTATTATTAAATACAATTTATTGGATCCGAAGAGCCATCCGTGAAATCAGGTACGCGCCTAAATTTATTTTTTATATATATATATATAAACAAAGAGAACACGTGATTCCACGCACTCTTCCGTGAAACCCTTCCCGTCTCTCCGTCTCCCTCGAGAAAACACTGTTTCTCTTCCCCGATTTCGTCTAGCTCGATGGCGCCCAAAGCAGCTAGAGGTCTGCATTCAGGTGGAGAGCTGGTGCGAGGTAGCTTTCGAACTGCTTCAGATGAGTTCAGAAACATTATCTTGATGCTTGATGTCGCCGGGCTCAGTTATGTCTTGGAAGAGCCGGCTAAAATTCTCGAACAAGACGTTCTTGAGTTCTTCAGAAATGCAAAAATCTCTAGTCAAGGCAAGAAGATAAAGAGCAGCATCAGGTCTTGTAAAATAGTTTTGAAAGCTAGTGGCATCAACAGGATTTTGAGGATGCTGAAGTCGAATCAGAAGAAGTCTTTGCTGAAGATTTTCTCCAGGCCAAAAGATTTTGTGGCATTCTTGATGAAGGTTCAAAGATAAGAAGAAAATTCATGAATGACGGAGGTAAGCTTCTGTGTGATATTTTGGGAAAAGTCTTATTATGCAAGGTAGGCTCACATGACTATCTATCTAAAGAAGCCTTTAAGATTCACACAGCTATTATTTGTAGAAAGAATTTTAATTTTGGTGAAGTTCTTTTTGAGAAAATTAAAGACAGCTTTCATGCCCCAAATTTTGAAAGAATTATTAGTTTATTGCTGAATGGTAGTAATCCAGATTTTTTCAATCATGGAAGAGGTATACCCATCCATCACACTAAGAAAATCAACTCCTCTATTTTCTCCAAATGGGAAAGGGTCATTCCAAAGGGTGGAGTCAAGGTTGTTGTTAGTGGTGATGAGGACCCTGTGCAGAATGAGAATAGGACTCATGAAGAAGGTCAACCCTCAAGGGGTAGTGGACCCAGTACAGCTCCTGATCAAGGCAGAAGTGAACATGTTGAAGGGGAGCTTCCAACCCCAAGAGACATTGCTGAAAGTAGTGCTGCTTCAAAGGAAATTCCTCCCAGTGAAATTGATCCAGTTCATACTGATCCAGTGTATGTTGATCCAGTCAGTCCTGCTGTTCCTGATACTGTTCCTGACCTGGAAGGTCAAGGGAAATCTGCTGCTGAAGATAAAGCTGCTATGTTAGAGGACTCAAGAAGATCCCCTGCAGAGTTTGCTTATAATTCAGAACATAATGAAGACTTGGCAGATCCTGAATCTGTTCCTTCGGAGAAATCAGATTCTATGGAGATGGGCAGTTTTAGTGCTCAGTTGGAGTCAGCTAAGAAGATGTCTTTGACTGAGGGGGAGAAAGAACAGGAAGTCATATTTATGGGTGAATCTGCAGTCCCTCCTGTGCTGCTCTTGCCCCCTCCAGAAAGTATTTTGAGACAATCTCCAAGAGCAACTGTGCTTGATAAGCAAGCACAGTCTACTAGTTTTGTAGCTGATAGAGTCTCTCCTGATGATTTTGAAACTGGAGAGAGCTCTCAATCTTCTTTGCTCAAGTCAATTTCAACTTTGCTGCAAGCTCAAACAGAGCATTTTGATCAGTCCATAAAGTCAGTTTATCAGAAAATAGATAAAGTTGATAGTGCTTTGAGACAGGAAATGGCTCAGATAAGACATGAAATGGGCAAATTCAAGAGTGATCAAGAAGCCTGGATGACAAAAGTAGGAAAATCATTGGACCACACCAATAAGGCAGTTGGGCATGCTCTAAAGAACTTACATCAGGTTGGTGAAGATGTTCTTCATCTGAATTATGCTCAAACAGCTCTCAGAGCTTCTCATGATCAAGGGCTTACTTTTCTGGATGATCAAGTTGAAAGACAACTGGTCAAACTCTATAACCTCCTACATGAAGATGTCATAAAGGGGGAGGAGAGTATTGTGTCTAAAATAGAAGAAAGTGCTGGTAGAGTGAATGATTTGGATGGAAATGTATTTTCCAAGATGCAAGAGCTTAAGGAGAACATATTACAAAATGTTGTAGATGTAAATTGATACACTCATGAATCTACAAGTTAGCTGTTCAAGGAGGTTGCAGGTATGCTTGGATTCTCTGTTATGAATAAAGAGTCAGATGTTCCCTCTTCCAGTGCTCCAGCTCCAAGTTCTTCTCAAATTCCTGTTGAGGATTCTGATTTTGCTGAAGCAGATTTTCCAGTCTCCACCTACCAAGAGTTCTGGGATGATCCAGTGCTTGAAAGCTCCAAAGCTCCTGAATCTTCTGAAAAATCTTTGAAAAGGAAGATCTTTGGTGATAAACGTTCTGTAAAAAGGTCTAATCCTCACAAGAAGATCAGAGAATCCTATGATGTGCCTACTCCAAGAAATTTCCAAGAAAGCTGGAGTCCCACTTCAAAAAATATCATTCTTACAACTTTCAACCTTGTTAGTAAGCAAAATGAAAGTGTCAGTAAACATTGCAGTCAGGAGGAATGGGAAAAGTTCAAGAAAAGGACAACTGAAAGGAGAATTCATTTCAAGACAGGTGGATCTAAAGAGACTGCTCCTGATAGATATTGGCCTAAGCTAAAGGCATTCTTTGAGAGAATGGAATCTGAACAGAAGAAGAAAGCTGAGGCAGTGGAAAGAAATTTTGGAAAACAGAAAGGCAAGGATAAAGCATGAGCTGAGCTGCTCTGGAATCATGTTGTTTTTCTTTGTTTATATATATATATATTTTTGTGTTTGGATAAAAATTGATTCTCTCTTTAATTATTACTGTCTGGTTGTGCTGTTTTTATTCAATTATACTTTCTGTGCAATTCAACTTAGTGCATAGGGTTATGACATCTTCAAATATGGGGAGATTGTTGGGTATTGTATTCACAATCACCTGGATTTGAAGGTGTGCCCTAGTGAACTAAATTGAATTGAGTATGTATTTGATGAACTCTCTTTAGATGTGTTGTGACAGGTCATAATGCTAAGTGCACACCAAAGTCAGGTTGCAATGGATCACCAAACACAGTCCTAGACAATGTAATCCCCTATTGTATAGAACAAAGTGTTGGTCCATGTGTAATCTCTCTTTTGGGGTGCACTTCATATTCTCACAACTGAAGGCTTTCAAGTTTGAGGAATGGAGCAGGTTTTCAGAAGAAAAGAAATTTTTGCTAAGTCAATTCGTCGAGATGTCACGTGAAGTCCCGATGACTCCCGACGAATCCTGACAGAAGCCAAATTTCCAGTTTGAAGAAGAAAGTTCTGCGGCCAAGTCCATTCGTCGAATGTTCTCGTGAACTCCCGACGAATATCGATGAATGCTGACAGAAGTCAAAAAGGCAGCTTTGCGAAGGAATTTGTGCGGCTAAGTCAATTCGTCGAAAGTTCTCGAGAACTCCCGACGAATTCCGACGAATGAAAACAGAGATGGTTTTCAAGCCTTTGATCAGTCTTTTTATTGGCTAAGTCAATTCGTCGAGTGTTCATGTGAAGTCTCGACGAATGACGGACAGACGGATTTCAAAAATATGTTTCATTTTTGAAAATTAGGGTTGGCCGCCATGTGCAGCACACGTGTCGATCATTTCTTGTCTGTCGCTCTAGCCGTTGGAGTTCTTCTTATAAATAGTCTTTTATTTTTAGGGCAAACAACAATCATTATTCAACTCGATAGAAAGAGAAGAACCCAGACGTCTTCCTCCTTGCTCGCTGAACAAGTTCTTCTGAGATCTAACTTCTGCGCCCTCAAGACTCGTTCTTCAGTGCTGTTAGAGATTTCTCAGATAAGAAGGCTTTTGATTTATTTGTTGCTCCATATTTTTGAAGATCTTTTCAAGAAAATCAAAAGGCCTATTCAGATCAGGTTTGCCGAGTTTCCTCTCTTCCAAATCTTTGAAGATCCAAGCTTTCGTTCTCAAGGAAGAAGAAGACTCAGTTTTTCCAAGATCTGAAGTTAATCTCTGTTGAGATTTAATAGAAGTATTTTATTTCAAACTCTATTTGATTCCTGTAGGAGATTTTTTTTCTCCGAGTTATTTTGTAGGAGTTGTTTACTCCGAGTTGTAGGAGTTGTTCTCCGAGTTTGTAGGAGCCGTTGTCTCCGAGTGTAAGATTTGTTGATAAATTCGAGTTTTGGCGAAGTTGCCGACGCTAGCCCGAAGTGCTAGATAGGCGAAGCGGGAGAGAGGAGTACCCACCTTGGGGAACCTCTATAAATCTTGTGTCTCTGTGCTGTGATTTCTCTTGTTGTGTGTGCACTTAATTTTTATTCCGCAATAGCAGTAGAGATCACCTATTCACCCCCCCCCCCCCCCCCTTTAGGTGATTTAGGTAGACAACGATTTCTTTCACTTCTTCTATTTCTCCATTTAAGAAAGCTGATTTAACATCCATTTGGTACACCGGGTAATCAAATTGGGTGGCTATAGCTAAGATTATTCTTATTGACTCAAATCTTGCAACAGGAGCAAAAGTTTAAAAGTATCAATGCCTAGTTTTTTGGAATAACCCTTAGCAACTAATCTGGCTTTATGTTTTAGGATGGACCCATCTTCATTATATTTTATTTTGAAGAGCCATTTTAGCCATATGGTTGACTTATCTTCAGGTTTATCAACTAGATCCCAAGTTTTGTTTTTATTGATCATGACAATCTCTTCATTCATGGCATTTATCTAGCACTGATTTGCTATAGTTTCTTTATAACAGTTTGACTCTACTACAGATAAGGCTAAATTGCAGTCCTCATAAATTTCTGAAAGCAATCTATAATGCTGTGGAGATGAAGATTCAGAGGAGACATCTGATAGATTACCTGATGAATCACTTGTACTTCCTATCTCGTGAGTGGATGGCTGAGCTTCTTCAGTTCTGATAGGTTCTTTTGAGGAATCTTCATTGTTGTAGAGTTGAGCAACCCTCTTTGGTATCTGATCCATTACAGTATCCCACTGCCACTCTTCTTCTTCTGCAACTTTAACATCTCTGGATATTATAAGCTTGTTATTTCATGGGTTGTATAATCTATAGGCTTTTGATTCTTCACTATAACTTAATAGAATAGTTTTTTCACTCTTCAAATCTAATTTTGTTCTTTTGTCTGTTGGAAGTAAGTTGTAAGCTATACTTCCAAAGATTTTGAGATGATTAATTTGGGCTTTCTTGCCATGCCAAGCGTCATATGGTGTGCTATTTTTTAGAGCTTTTGTAGGTGCCCTATTTAGCAGGTAGCTAACAGTATTTATTGTCTCTGCCCAAAAGGATTTTGGCAGATTCTTCTCACCTTGCCATTTCCATTATAGTTATGTTTCTCCTTTCAACGATTCCATTTTGTGGGACGGGGGAGTCCTCTTACTGTCAGTACCCTCTTAATTCCATTGTTTTCAAAAAACAAGTTGAATTCCTTGCTTAGGAATTTTCCTCCCCTGTCTGTTCTTATAGTTTTGATGGGCATTTCTTTTCCTTTTTTTGCACTTTAAAATTTACAAATTTATTAAAGTTTTCTGGCTTGTGTTCAAGAAGGAATACCCATTGCATTCTACTATAGACATCTACCAGTATAGGATAATAATGTTTTCCTGATAGGGATGGACTCGGAGCTGGTCCCTATACATCCATATGAAGTAACTCAAATGGCTTGGTGGCTCTACTATTGCTCTATTTGGGAAAAGGTGTTTTGTGTAATTTATCCAGGGCACATCCTTCACATGGCCTTTGTTCTGTTAGTATGGTGGGTAACCCTAAAATAAGTTTTTCTCTACTTAATTTTGTAAGGTCATGAAAATTCAGTGACCATACCTTTTATGCCATATCTTTGAAGCAGAGGGGACGTTACTTAGCAACGCATGCTCCTTTATGGGAGGCAATGTCAAAGGAAAAATCATATTGTTGGTCATTTGAATAGAGGTTATTTGGGTTCCATCTTTCTAGAAATCTGACATTTGTCTTGATTAAATACAACTTTATATCCTTTAGTGACCAACACTTAAAAGCTTGTGAGCAATTCCTGGGACATATTGAACATCATGTATGTGTTGGATCTTGCGGTGCCCTTATAAGAGGGGGTGAATAAGGACTAATATTTACTTTGAAAATTTTCTAAAATATTAAGATAATTTTACAATGATAAACAAGTAGATTTTTACACAACCTAAATAATCATTTAGAAAATCAAGAAAATTTGGAAATCAAATTTTATTTTCACAAGTGATGAATACAAAGAATTATTGATCTTAATAAAGTTTAAAATCAAGGCTATATTAAAAATAAACTTCTTTTAAATTTACCGGTCCTTCAACCAAGGAACGGCCGGCTATAGTGTATCTCTTCCTAGATCTTGCTACTAGCCTCCCCAGAGATCTCTCCACGATCTAGACACTGCACACAAGGCGACGATTTACTCCTAAGTCACACAAGGACCTAGATGTCACGCGCAAGGCGACGATTTCCTCCTAAGCCACGCAAGGATCTAGACGTCATGCGCAAGGCGGCGATTTCCTCCTAAGCCGCACAAAATGATGAAGTAAAATACAAAATAGAAATTCAGATATGAAACTCCCTAAATATGAAGCTCTGAAGACGGCGTCGAATTCTTGTAAAGATTGCCTGAGATACTGCGCACGGACCATCTCTTCTTCGCTCTTGAACGTTCTTGCCAAAATGGGAGTTCTCAGAGTTCTGGAGCTCTCTGGACAAAATGCACTTTGGGAATTGGTACTCCAGATTGGTGTGTGTATTTTTCTCCACAGAAATCGAGTCAATATATATTTTCTGATGTCGTCGACGACATCTAGCTGTCGTCCGCCGACGTTATCTTCTCCAGCGGCCACGTGTTCAATGTAAACGACGTTTTTGTGCGACGTGACGGTTGTGGTTGAAACGCGGGCTGTTGGATTCCGATATCAATGTCGGAATTCCGACAGTGGACGTAACTGGCAGATCATGTGGAAACCGCTGAGCTATCGTCGACGACATCAAGCTGTCGCTGACGACATTATTTTGTTCTTGACTTTACATCCTAAGCTCCAAACTATGATTAGTATAGTTAAATACATATTATATCTGCACATCATAAATAAAATAAGATCAAAAACACGCGGGATTTGTTATTAGCAAACTAAGGAGTTCGGAAAGCATGCTCCAACAGTATGTACTGTGCTTGTCCAGATTTGTCTTGAACTTAGATAATTCTTTTTTCTTCTATAGTTTTGGTGTTTCCATCTCCAAGGACCACTTGAAATTTTTCTTCTTCATTTAACCAAACAAAGACTTCTTTGAGGTAGGTCATATGATTTGAGCAACCACTATCTAAGTACCATGTGCTTTCATTTTGTTTTTCTTTGTTGGAGTTAGCTAGAATAGAACACTCAGTCTATCTCATTATCATGGTTCTTATCTTCTTCCCCTCTTTCTTTCTCAGTTCTTTGTTGGAACCAACAATCTTTGTTAAAGTGTGTTGGATTCCTACATCTTCTACATTTATAGAAGCAATCTTGGGCTTCATGATTACTTCTTTTACACAAGTTGCACATTAGTGTTAGTTTCCTTTTTCACACAACTTTTTCATTTATATTGATCTTACATTGGAAGGCTTGCTCAAGATGTGTCTCTTCACATCCTTTCTCTCTTTCCTCGTGAGCTTGTAGGGATCCTATTAGCTCATTTAAGGAGAGAGTGTTAAGGTCTTTGGCTTCTTGAATAGCCATTGTTACATAAACATATTTTCTAGTTATGGTTCTCAAGACTTCTACGACCATTTTCTTTTCTTCTATAGTTTCACCATAACACTTAATTTGGTTGGTTATGGAAGTGATTCTATGGATGTATTAATTAATATTCTCATTTTCTTTCATTTTGTGAGTATCAAAGTCGATCTTGCCATAAATTCAAAAGTTTGATCGATATTATCTTCGTGGAGGCTTGGTACTCAATCTTAAGAAGGTCTCATGCTTCTTTTGATGTTGTGGCACCCATTATGCTCAGAAATATGCTTCTCCCTACCCCTTGTTGGATGTACAGGAGGGGGCTTTGTCATTCTTCTTTAGTTCTTCATTGTTAGTGTTCACCGTTGCCGGATCCCAATTTTGAATAGGAGTGATGGTTGTTGGTTGAACGAACCCATTTTGAACTATGCCCCATTGTCCCTGAGACAAGAATAATGTCCTCATTTGGACATGCCAAAAGTCAAAGGCATCTCCTTCAAATATTGGAACTCATGTAGGTGAACATTGAAAATTTTGTGATGATTGGTTGCTTGAGGATGCCATGTGATGAGTAGAAAAAGGTACATGAATAGCAAGATGATTCAATGCAAATGAAGCAGCAGTGCCTTGGCTACTTCTGATGGCAGAAAGCAACACTCACAGTTCTCCAACCGCCTGCTTTGATACCATGTTAGGAAAGTAAAATTAAGATAGGTGGGGGAAAGTAGACGGTACTACCGGATATTTCATTTCATCAAAAGGAAAATATTACAAAAGAGGGATACAAAGTGCTTATATTCATACCCTTTATACAGGCAAAGCAAAAGATACAAAAAGACAAAAAATACTTAAAATAAAACACAGCTGCTGCAGGAGATAAAGTGCGGGCTTCAGAACATTTTCCTTATCTCTTCTTTTTTGGTGGCTGAGGAGAACTTCTTCTTGCAGGATGAAATGACGCAAGCTTTGATGAGAGGAATGGAGGAAGATTGCGGCCTGCGGCTTGATTATGTCGATACTCTAATAAGTGTTAATGTTTTTCTCACAGGCCTGCGGCCATGGCAAGTCATGAAGCGTGAAGAGGCATTAGCAGCACCTGCCAGTCCAAGTCCAGTCCACCTGGGCGGGAGACGCCGGACCTCAGATTCTATCGGGAAAACTCTCCAACTCAACACCACATTCATCCGATGAATACACTGCAATAAAATTGACTTTTAATGACAAAAAATTTCATAAATAAACGTTGAATTTTGGTCAATAATGATATTTAATGACCGTATTTATTATCACAAAGTCGTCACAAAAGTCTCATCATTAAATATTTTTAGTGACCATAATAATTTTCGGCCACTAAATGTATTAGTGACTATATTATTTCGTCACTATTTGTTGATATATTTAGTGAACAATTTTGTTTTTTTGTTACTATATTACTTTTAATTTCTCACAAAATATTATAAAAGTCTTTCATTTGCTATTAGGCATGCAAAAAATGCCCGTCAGGCTCAGACTTTTTGTCGACCGGGCCCAGAACAGACCTCGTGCAAATTGGGTTGAGGCCTGGTCCGTGCCCCTCTTTAAAAGACGGGCCTCGGGAAGCCTACCGGGACGGACCTGAATGACTCCCCCAATATTTTCCAGCAACAGATTGTTGGGGCGTAGCCCCATCTTTTAATTGATGGGGCCATGTGGCCCCAACTTTTAAATGTTGGGGCCATGCCCCAGCATTATTTAATGTTGGGGCAATGATGGCCCTAGCAATTTACATGCTTGGGCGGCACCCCCAGCATTTTAAATGCTAGGGAAATGCCCCAACAATTTTAAACCGGGTCTGGGCCTGGCCCGGGCACCAGCCAAAATAAGGGGCCTTGTTAGCCCCTTAGGCCTGGCCTGGGCCTAATCGGGCCCAGATATATCTGGGCCCAAAGACGGGCCGGACAATCGGGCTGGGGCCTTTTTTGCGCGCCTATTTGCTACTAATTAGAATTTCAATTTAGAAATTCAAACACAAAATGAAAAGAATACTCAATTGCTGAAAGAAGCTTGTTCAACAAAACTCTTTTATTTTATTAATAGATAAATAAGAGTGTGTGAGATAGACCAACCCCCAATACAGACTAATAGATCTATTGTCTTTACACTACATCATATCATGCATATGGTAGCGCTCAAAAACCGCTACTGTAGGTGAAAAAACCGCTACTGTAGGTCTACGGTAGCGGTTGCGCGCGCGCTACATCCGCCGCCGTGGTCGTAGGGTATGGTAGCGGTTACCCAATGTATTGTGACGTTTTTCTAACCGCTACTATAGGTACATCTATTGTAGCGTTTATGATATCCAATGGTAGCGATTATTTCATTTTACAGCAACGGATACGATACTCTATTGTAGCGTTTATGCTTATATTTGGCAACATTTATGATACTTTATGGTAGCATTTATGCTTATATTTGACAATATTTAAGATACTCTATGGTAGCGTTTATGCTTGCATTTGGCAACATATATGATTTTCTATGACAGCATTTATGCTTGTATTTGGCAACATTTATGATCTTCTATGCATGATATCGTTTATGCTTGTATTTGATCACAAAATAAATTTTAATAAATTTATTTATTTGCCATTAAATTGAATAAAGAATATAGACAATAATAGATATAAAATCTATTTTGTGAAAAAAATATTTTTATTAATAATAAAAAGGTGGGAGATAGCCCAAACCCCTCAATACAAATCAATGGTGCACTTATCTATATTAAACTCAATACATACATGAAAAAATTTCATAATAAACAATCTGTTCATGAAAATTAATCTCTTTCTTCTTCACGGGATCGTCCTTGTATTCTTCCTTCTTCGGTGACTCCTTTAATGCCTCCTTCACAGTGCCAGCTCCATACACTTGCTCTCCTGAAGCATCTTTGCGGGTGAGAAACAAATTTGGAGGGCTAAGAGATCGTTCAATTCAAGTGCCTACATGAATGAGAAACAAATCATAATCACGCAGTATCATACAAATTTGCTACTCTAACATAGAAATACATAATCAACAATAATTAATTATCAAGGAAAAAATAACTACAAAATTAAATAGGCGTACACAAGAATAGAACGAAATTAGACATGGGTATAAGAATAGAAAAATAAAATAAGACATGCGGCTTGCTACCCTTGTATATATATGGTCATTTCCTAGAACCTCTCATCCAACTTTGCGCAAGCAAACTGCAGCCAGCAGTTTGTGCAAGCAAACTGCAGCAGCAGTTTGCGCAAGCAAACTGCAGCAGCTGTTTGCGCAAGCAAACTGCTGCTGGTAGCAGTTTGCTGCTGCAGTTTGCTTGCGCAAACTGCTGCTGGCAGCAGTTTGTTGCTGCTGCAGTTTGCGCAATGCTTGCGCAAACTGCTGGCTGCAGTTTGCGCAAGCAAGCAAACTGCAGCAGCAGTTTGCGCAAACTGCTGCCAGTTTGCGCAAACTGCTGCCAGTTTGCTGCTGCAGTTCCGGTGATAAATTGTGTGTGTGCGTGTGCAAGAGACAAAAATCATACAAATCATCCTTCGTTAACGGCATGTTTTGTTTGAACCCTAGAGAATGTAAAGGCAATTTAATTCAAAATTCATATTTTGTGATTGGTTACAATATATAATTAATAAAAATTTAAATTTACGTCAGAAATGTGTGCAAGTGTATTTCCTCATAATAATAACTAACATAAAGGGCAAGGGTCTTCTGACTTCTATGCACAATATTTCCTTCAAATCAAATAGAGGAAAGGGCGCGCGTTTGGGTTTGAAGGAATTAAACGTGGTGTTTGATTCGAATGTAAATAACTGTTTACATTCAACTTCTCATCAATCAAACTAGCACGTGAAAACCAAATTTTCTTCACTACTCTAATTTTGATTACCTTTACATTTACTCACTTTCAATCCTTCCTAACAAAAAGAGCCCAAATCTTTAGTAGAACTAATTAGGAACGATAGGCATTAATAAGCATACCATGCTTCTTTTTCGTAATCTCTTATCTTGAGTCGAACGGCTCCCATCGCCCCCGGAGGCGCGCCTAAGTTTGCCCCCAAGAATTCCGCTCTCCAGAGAAGAAATTGGCTACGGGAAACACGAGTTTCAGAATTGGCGAGGATAGGTTAATAAAATGATACATTACAGTGGGAGAAAATGAACCTCATGCTTGCTGATGGGAGTGGTGGCCGGCTCTGGCACTTTCCCGGTGGCCACCTGCCCGCTGCGAATTGATTCGCTTCTATGCGCTTCAGACCGCCCACGTGTGCGGGTGAGATCTGATCCAATGGAGTGCAGGCAGCCGTAGGTAGAGCCATCCTTCCTGTCGTGATCTAAAATGAAAGGAAAATTATTTGTAGATATATCAAAGAATATGAAGATAAAATGATCTTCATTCAAATAATTAAATTACAATAGAAAGGCCGCAAATGAAAAAAGAACCTTCGGGCTGATGGTCATCGATGGTGAACTCGTATGGCTGGGTTTCAATCTCCTGCAACAAAGTGGGTTTTTTCTCAAGGAAGGGATATATGGCTCTACAATCTTAAATGTATGCATTTTCAAGAGATCACCTGAATTCCCAACAACAGCACATGTCCTGAACTGCCGCAGATGAAAAGGACTTGTAAGGCATCTTACAACGTAACTGTGCAATCCACCTGGAAAGCATCCACCTCTTGCAATAATAATGCCTCAAACCACACACACCCAAGCAGAACTTGGTTCAGGAAATCCACCAAATACGTGGGATGCACCAACTATGTCTCTTTGAATAATCAATCCAACCCCATCCTATACCCATGCCCTTATAGACAGCCATGACACATTCTAATTTTCTAGATAAAGCACAGAAACATGAATAAAATAGCTCACAACCATAGTCCAAACAGAACATCAACTAGTGCACAACAAATCATATGAATGCAAATCAACATGGAATGAAAATTAACAAACAACCCATTAAACATGAAGAGTGAAATTAGTAGCATAAATTATCATAGGAAACATGGTCGCATTTATGGTGCAAAAAATATAATCCTGCAAAGAAGACATTACTCAAAAGCAACATAAGATGAGCTGTTTGCATTCCTTGTCCCATGTCCGCTAACGGCATCTCCTGGAGATTGGATCCCTGTCATCAATCCAGCAAGAATAGAATCTGAATCAAGATTAGGAATGACACGTTGTAGGTTGATTAAGACTGTTGAAAGAATCTCCTGCGTCAATTCAGCCTTAACCCTTGATGTGATAGACTTCATAAGGTCTACCGGAACTTTTACGTTGATGCCATCAACCAATGTTGCGCCAGTACTTGATGATGATGCCTTCAAATCAGATTTAGTCACACCCTTTCCCATTAGCCTGACACGACCCGGACGATCTTTCTGCATAACAACATTGAACGGATCATTTGTGCTACAATTCTCTTCCTGTTGCGCTTGCAATTGCTCCATTTCAGCCTGTATTACAACTTATATAGTTTAGTAATTAATAATATAAACACCAAAGACTTGAGCAAGATAACATGCATAATTATAATTTTTCTTTGGGTATATTCAAAGGATTTCTTGTACTCTCGCGTAAGAACTCTTTTGCGGGTCTCGGTAAACATTTGCACTGATGTGGGAGGTTCTTTGTTTGCATTAGCCTTTTGCTATAAATGACAATAGAATAAATATTAAGCTACAAATATGAAGCTCTGAATTCCTGAATCACAAAATCACATACCAACTCATTTCTTAAGCATGCAAAACTTGTTCGGCCTGTTGTGTGCATATTTTTTTGCTTTTTCCGGCATCGCTTATTTCTTCTTGCTAATTTCTGCACATTATCAAAATGTATCGTCTTCCAAATAGAAGGAAAAAAGGAAAGGTCAAACCAAAATAATTATAAAAATAAACATAACATACCTTATATTGCTTGGACCCTAATATCTCGATAAATCCCTTGAATTGTTCTTCAGGAATACCTTTGGGTCGATTCAAGAGTCTCTCCTTGTCATTGTCATATGGCTTATAAAACTTATGTTTGATTATGTTCTTATATCTTCACCAACTGCTATTAATTGTTGCAAGAGTCCACTTCTTTCCTTCATCTGGAATAATCCACTTTTTCTACCCAAAAATAATTATTTTTTTGGAAATTAATTTATAAACAGAAATTAACCGATAAAAAAATGTTAGCAACTTACTTGCACATAACTCCACATCTTTTCTTTAGTGTTCAGCAACCTCCAATCTGTACAATCTATACGACAAAGACTTGAAATTCGAGCCAATGTACCCAAAAAGCTTGCAAATTGGTTCGCTACTGTTCTATCAGGGCCTATTGGCTGGTTGTGCTCATTTAAAATAATGACAACACGATGCTCAAACTTTCTACTGTGTATCTCTTTCATCATGGTTCGGCCCCTACACTTTTGTGCTTCAGGTGCTGCAAAAATCAAAGAATATCATAATTAGATGTTGATTAAAAGAGAACAACGTTAACAAATTAAGAAAACACTCCACACACACATACCTTTCTCTGTCTCTGGATTTGTCTCTTTCCCTATCTCTTTACCAGGTATACTTTCTTCATGTAGGTCCACGTCAAGATTATTTAGTTCCTCCTCTGGAACTAAATCTTCGCAAATATCCAGCTCTAAATTTAAATCCTCCTCCTCAAAAACATGAGGTAGATCTACATCATCATCCTCAATATTATTAAGTTCATCATCGACAAATTCTGGATCTTGACGCTGCTCTTCAAGATGAGGTGCATCTATTTGTAACAAATCTTCATTCGTTGTTTGGAATGCTCCTTTCCTTGATCTCGTTTTCATTCATAAATAATGGACCATCGAGCCCGGTTTACAATATTTAACAGGTTGTTTGGACTGCTTCATTGCTTGAGTTATCCAAAATATTTAACAACTGTTTCAGGAAATAAACTATGCATTAAAGTATTTGTGAAACCAAAATTATTATAATATAGAGACAAAAATACAAGTTTCTGCAGACAACACCTGATGCACATACACACACCTGCCGACTACACCTGCTGCACATACACACACACACCCCTTGCTGCAAACATGCACATTCGTGCACATACACACACACACACTTGTTGCACACACACACACACACACTTGCTGCACATACACACACACACACACACTTGCTGCACATACACACACACATTCCTGCACATACACACACACACACCTGCTGCACATACACACACTTTCCTGCACATACACACACACACACTTGCTGCACATACACACACACATTCCTGCACACACACACACACACACACACCTGCTGCACATACACACACTTTCCTGCACATACACACACCTGCTGCACATACACACACATTCATGCACATACACACATTTTCCTGCACATACACACACACTTTGTTATACACACACACACGGTTCTTCACATAACAGCACACACATAAACAATTCATATCATGTCTGAATGCACAATACACACACATAATGTTGCACATACACACCTGCTGCAACATGTTTGGTAAATCTTAATTGATAAATAGAAATTGATAAATAGAAATTGAGTGTTGTTGTTAAACAACAAAAATTCATCAAAATAAAAACAAAAATTGATAAACAGAAATTGATGAACAAAATTTCAACAAAATTAGAACCATTCTGAATCATCTTGAATTTCTTGTCTATCAAGATCATCGGCACTAAAAGGCATTTCAAGAGCCACATCACGTCTACACCAAGTATCATCATCGTCATCTCCAATAGTTGGACTCACATCAACCCCCAACATTACGTGCATCTGTCCAATATGATTCATCACTAGCTACTAGAGATTGGTCAAAATCTAACAAATCTCTAGGAATGTTTTGTAGAACATAGTGACGTTCTTCTTCTAAAGGATCTTGTACATAAAAAACTTGATGTGCTTGAGAAGCCAACACAAAAGGATCATCCATGTAGCAGAGCTTCATGAAGTTAACACATGTAAGCCCGAATTCATCTTTCTGAACATCAAACCAAACACATCTAAATAGCACAACACTAAATGTTCCCCAATAATCTATCTCAATTATGTCATCTATTGCCCCATAATATTCCACATTACCGACAATAGGATTTCGGTCCCTTGAGCTAGCAAAACTTGGAGTTGTTGCCGTAAGAGTAACTCCACTGTTTTGAGTCTTGCATTTCCCATCTCGTTCCCTGGTATAAAATTTATAACCAGAGATACAATAGCCTTTGTATCTCCTTGCCACTGAATTTGGAAATTTGGAAAGCCAGTTTATGTAATCAGGAACTTGGTCATTAGTTACTCTAGCTTCAAACCAATGCACAAATTCTTGACTATGCATCTTTTCTTTAGCCCATTTACTCAATCCACGTCTATTATCAATCAAATTTTTATGCTCTCTGCATTTACATGAAATAAAGTTAGGTTGAATAATTGGAAAAAGAGACAAAGTAATTATAGTCTTACGTAATGTACTTCTCAACTTGTTCGTCTCCACAGTTGAAGATAGCATATCGATGAGCTAGTGTTAAGGTAAGATCATCTAGCATAATAGCCTCACCCTTCAGCTTTTTCTTCCCTTTTCCTCTTTTCTTCTTACCTCCTAGCGGATAACCTATTTGTACAAAGGGAAAAATGGAACGTGTTTCACCAGAGTTTTGACCCCCAGAATACCTGGTCAATCTTGTTTTCACCCCATCATGCATATACCTTGAACAAAATGCTAAACATTCATCAGCCAAGTATGCTTCTGCAATAAACCCTTCTGGACGACTCCGATTACGAACATATGATTTCAATCTACAAAGATATCTTTCCATCCAATACATCCATTGAAAATGCACCGGTCCACCCAGTTTAATTTGATGAATTAGATGTATAGGCAAGTGTACCATTACGTCAAAAAAACTTGGAGGAAAAATCTTTTCAAGTTGACAGAGTATTTCAACAATTTCGCTCTGCAATTGATCAAGGTCGTGAACTTTGATAACTTTACTGCATATGGACTTGAAAAAAGCTCCTAGTCTCATTAAAGTAAGTGCAACATGTTTCGGCAATGCCTTCCTTACAGCAACGTGAAGTAAATACTGCATTAAAATATGTGCATCATGACTCTTATACCCTCCTGAAAGCTTTTTGTCTTGCACAAAGCGAGATATATTGGATGAGCAAGCATATGGCAACTTAGCATTCTTTAAGACACTACAAAATGTTCTCTTTTCAGCATCTGTCATAGAGAAAGTTGCTGCCCTGAAAATGATTTTTTTACGTTTCTTACAAAAAAAAAAGGTTGAAGTTCCTTTCTAGTACCCATCTCTTTAAGGTCATAGCGAGCCTTTGCATGATCTTTTGTCTTTCCTGGAATGTCTAGCAAAGTTCCAAGTACACTCTCACATATATTCTTTTCAATGTGCATAACGTCAAGGCAATGGCGACAAGGATTATGCTCCCAATAGGGTAACTAGAAAAATATTGATCTTTTCTTCCATGGGGTGTCGCTGTCTGACTTCTTCTGCTGTTTTTTTCCATACACTGTTTTAAAATTCGTCAACTCCAGCACTTCTTGTCCTGATAAGGGGGTAGGAATGGTCCTTAATTCCACTTTCCCATTGAATGATCTTGTGTCAAATCTCCAAGGGTGGTCCTCTTCTAAGAACAATCGAGAGGACATATAACAAAACTTCCTACTATGTTTTAGGTATTGAGAAGTTGTTTCATAATTGCAAGAAGGGCATGCAAATTTTCCTTTGGTGCTCCACCCTGATAACATGGCATATGCTGGAAAGTCACTGATTGTCCACAATAAAGCTGCACGCATTTGAAATGTTTGATTCTTTGAAGCATCATATACTTCCAATCCGAACTCCCACAACTCCTTTAATTCCTCAACCAATGGTTGCAGATAAACATCAATATTATTTCCAGGAGATTGGGGTCCTTGAATTAGAAGAGACAATATCAGAAACTCTGGCTTTATGCTTAGCCATGGTGGTAAATTATAATTGATCAAAACCACGGGCCAAGTGCTGTAGACATTATTCATTGTACGAAATGGATTGAATCCATCACTAGATAGGTCGAACCTTACATTCCTAGGATCCATAGCAAAATCATGATCTAAGGCATCAAGAGTCCTCCAAGCTTCACCATCAGCTGGATGCCTTAAGTTTCCATCCTTTGACAATTTATTAGCATGCCAAGTCATCAAATCAGCTGTTTTTGAGCACATGAACAGCCTTTGAAGCCTAGTCTTCAATGGGAAATGCCACAAAACTTTCGCTGGAATTTGACGAGCCTTCTTAGCTAATGAATCAGCTTCTTTTTCTTTATTATCTCCTTCAGAGTTCCACCTAGAAGATCCACAAATATGACAAGATGAAGCATCATTGTGCTCCTTCCAGTACAGCATACAATCATTTTGGCATGTATGTATCTTTTGATAATGAAGACCTAAATCCTTCACCGTCTTTTTTGCATCGTTGAAAGAATCAGGAAGTTTTGCATTTGGGAAGGCTTCTCTTAGCAGACTTAAAAGATCATCAAAAGCTTCATTGCTAATTCCATGTACACACTTGTTGATATACAGACGAATAGTAAATGATAACTTTGAAAAATTAGTACACCCTGGATAAAGCTGTTCTTGGCCTTCCTCCACTAACTTATAGAATTTTTTGGTGTCTTCATTTGACCATTCACTTGCTTTTCCCCTATCTTCTTGAGGCGTAGGAGAATCTTGTTCAACGTTTCTATACATGTCATGCAACATACCATCAATGTCATCATGGATGAACCCACCATCATCGTTTCGATTGTCAATATTCATCTCATCACTTTCCCCATGAAAAACCCATTCATCGTAACCATCAATAAAGCCATCAACAATCAAGTGATCTCTCACGATATCCTTGGTATGATAATAACGAAAAACACACTTGATGCATGGACAACAAATTTCTTCCCCTTGAGTTTCTTGGACAAATGCTGTTTGAAGAAAATGATCTACACCTTCAATGTAATCATGATGACATCTAGGAAGGGTCATCCAACTCTTATCTCTATCCATTAGCAAGAATATCACTGGAATGAACATAATCAGCATGAAGGAAACAACAGAATGATCACAAATCCACACACTCACTCAATCAACAAATCCACATAAATGCATACACACAATCAACACACACAATCAACACACATCACATATTCACCAAAAAATCCACACACTCACTCACATATTCACCAAAAAATCAACACACATCACATAAATGCATACACACACACTCATCAGTCACATATTCACCAAAAAATCAACACACATCACATAAATGCATACACACACACTCATCAGTCACATATTCACCATAAAATGAACACATACACACATCATATACAAACACACGTGTATCTGGGAATCATTCTACGGGTTAGAATAAGTTACATTCAAAAAATGCAAAGAAATGCAAAGAACTAAGTTTCTTCTTGGAGGTGGGGCTCCCTTTAATTAAATTTGATGTGATTTGAGAATCACATTCGCAGGGCTCCCTTTAATTAGATTTGAGAATCTTTTTTCCCTTTCACTAATTACATTCAAAAATGCACACAAATAAACATACACAAACTAACACATACATATACATTCAAACATACACAAACTAGCACATACATACAAACATACACACAAACAAACAAATATATACATACACACACAAACACATATCTATTCAAACACACACACACACACACATACATACACATTCAAACACACACAAACACATTTATACATGCACACACAAACACATATATGCATACAAACATACACACACACACACAAACACATATATACATACACACAAACACATACATAAACACAAAAACACATATCTATTCAAACACACACACACACACACATACACATACAAACATACACACACACAAACACATATATACATACACACACACAAACACATATATATACATAGAAACACATTTATACATACACACACAAACACATTTATACACACAAACACATTTATGCATACAAACATACACACAAACAAACAAATATATAAATACACACACAAACACATATCTATTCAAACACACACATACACATACATACATACACATTCAAACACACACACATATATATACAATCACACATATATACCCCCCACACATACACATATACATACAATAGCTGAAAAAATCCACATATACATTCAAACCTCCACATATAGCTGAAAACATACACATTCAAACCTCCACAAATAGCTGAAAAAATCCAGAAAAAAAAAACCTAAATCCAACCATGGGCCCTAGCTGCCATTACAAGAAGAAATGAGGAGGAGAAGAAGATGCTTACAGTAAGGAGGAGGAGAAGAAGATGCTCTCGTGCAGATCTCCAGTCGCGGCTAGGGCCTCCAAGCAGATTGGACCTCCAAGTCGCAGCTAGGGCCTCCAGCTAGGACCTCCAAGTAGATCTGGAGATCTGGAGAAATAGATCTGGAGATCTCCAGTCGAAATCGCGCCTCTCTGCCTCTACCCTAATTCGTCGCTTCTGGGCAGGATCGGGATCGACGGAGGGAGGACAGTCGGGCTCGCCGAAGGGAGATATGTAGAGACCGGCCACGACGGGGGCGACCTCGCCGGAGGAGGAAGGAGCACCGGACTTTCGCCGGAGGAGGAAGAGGCACCGGACTGGTCGCGCGGTATCGGGATGGGAACGGGAGGAGGGGCGGGATCGGGAGGGAAGCGATTCGTGAACCGTCATATTAGTAAGACAGAAATTTAAGGCAATTGTTATTAGCACACCAGTTTTGGTATGATACTCTATAGTAGCGTTTATTTATTTAGAGTTGCGCTTAAAAACGCTACCATAAATAACTTTTGGTAGCGTGTACTAAACCGCTACAAATTAAGCGTTATCAAATGCATGATATGGTGTAGTGTTAATTAAACTCAGTACATAAACAAAATTTGTAATGAATTACAAGTATTCATCATTACTTTCTTACAGGTACCAAATAAAAAAATAAATATATGTGTGTCAAAACATTCTTCATTCTTAATTCTCTTGGCAAATGACATTCTCTGCAAGTCATCAGCTCTATGTTCACATTTTGCTCTGCAACTCCAACTTGAAGGAAGAAGACGGGACTCAAGATAAGTTTGGCACTTTTATTAAAGACATTTATGAACTGATAGTAAGAATGACATACTAGAATCATGAGACTTTTCACATAAAGCCCGCGGAATTGCAGCATTCACCAAACTATTTTCAATATCCAAATTATAAGTAAATATCATAGACAAGCATAGACAAATTATGAAGTTTTCTCAAAGTACTCCTCAGCATATATACCCAAAACTAATTTGCATGTAATAATCACCTTAATTATTTAAAAGGCAAATTAATTTAGCTGAAACAAATAATACAAAATTAATTATATCTAAATATCAGTTTTTTTTTCTTCTCCTTCTTCTTCCGGATAACAAATAAAAAGCTAAAATTAGCTCACACATTGCCGGCAGCCAGCACTCTCTCTCCTCCGCTCTTCTCTCTCACTCTCACCGGCTTATACGTATAACACCTGGCGCACAACACGTAATAGCCCAAGTTCACCGCCTGCATACCCGTTATCAAGCAGTACAACAACTCCAACCTCCCCTTATTCAAATCATCCGCCAACCAGCCGGTGTATCTGTGCACCGCCGCCACCACCATGCTGCTCACGTAGCTCCCCGCCGATATCGACAGCCAAAACAGAGCCGCCGCCGTGCTCCTCATGCTCTCCGGCGCCTGATCGTAGAAGAACTCCAAGTGCCCGATGGACGCGAACGCCTCCGCCGCCCCGAACAGCGCGTACTGCGGCACCAGCCAGAACACGGATATGGTGGAAGCAGCCGAAGCGTCGCGGCGGCGAACCTCGACGAGGCCGGCGACGAGGGTGGCGGAGGCGGAGAGGGCGAAGCCGAGGCCCATGCGGAGGAGAAAGGAGATGCCGCGGTTGAGGCCGGTGAGGCGGCGGGCGAAGGGGACGAGCAGGCGGTCGTAGAGGGAGATTGTGGTGAGCATGGAGAGCATGTTGAAGACGGTCATGGAGCCCGGGGGGATGAGGAAGGAGGAGGAGCGGGAGAGGCGGCGGTCCATCAGGCGGGCTTGTTGGAGGAAGAAAGTGTTCTGCTGTGCTGCGGCGGTGATGACGAGGATTCCGGCGGCCCAGATGGGTGCCATGCGGATCAGAGATTTGAGCTCTTCTACCCGGTGCACGGTGCTCAGCCGCCATGGATTCGGGTGGCCGCCGGAGGAGGGTTCCCCAAGCTCGTCTTGTTCGGTGACTATGGCGGCCTTGTCCAAGAAACTTGTTGCAAAAATGAGAAACTTGTTTTGTTAGCTAATGAAAGTGCCGGCTAGATAGCAAACTTAGGCTTAATTTAGATCGGCGAATTTGGACAAAAACTAAATTATCATAGAAATTATATTTCTCATGACAAAAGTTATGATCACCATCAAGAAAATAAACTAATTTTGAGCATAAAATGTATGGAATTTTTTATGTGAGATCGGGCGTTCATGAACCCACCACGTTCATGACCGCCGCGTTCATGACCGCCGCCACCATGCCAAACGAAGCCTTAATTATCATCAAAATCAAGCGGATATTATATTTCCATGAATGTCTCCTATAATTTTTATCATTATATTTGCTTTAATACTTCTATTTATGATTTTTATTTAATTTAATAAGTGTAATATTTAGTGGGCGCACGGGCTTCATGTGGAAATTAGGATCCTCTTCATTTCTGATGAAACGGAGGCTCTCCATTTCTGACGAAATAGAAGAGATCCATTTCACGGTCCAGATGAATTGCTTTTGGATCGGAGTTCACCATTTTCAAATCTTTTATAATTTTTTTAATCAGAAAATTCTCCACCACAAGATATCTCTTAAACCTATCTTGTACATTGGATGGTGAAATGAATCCTTCATGTGGTACGGGACGACTTGCCTGCCACTGTTCGATATTCAAACTTCAAAGGGAAAAAAATGATTTTAATTGAAGGACTAATGAGAATCCTAATTGTTATTTATATATATATATATCGTTATTATATAAGACAATATAGTATTCTTGTGCTCTTACCATACTTTTAATTTCAGCCTTACGATTAAAAATAACCATTCGCACACGATTTTCAATCGGGACTTACATCACTCCCGCACTCTCCCTCGATATCCAATATGCGTAACTCCTGATCTCCTCTTTCGCTGTAACCGAAGCCAAGCCTCGCTTCCGTTCATTGCTTGCCCTCGCCAGCGAAGCCTACGCCTTCGCCTTCGCCCGCCGGAACCCCTCGCTCGCCCGAGTCCACGCTCCCCTATTTCACTCGCGCCTTCGTTCTACTCTCCAATCCAACGACGTTCAAGATAAAAAATTCACAGCACGCCTCTCATGTCTCCATTGGCACCTACGCTCCTTCTTCATAAACCCGACTCCAGTGAGATTTTTCTTCCTCTCTTCGTCGCCAACAGTAGGAAAAGACTTCGTCGCCAAGACTAGGAATCGACTTCGTCCGGCTCTTTCTTCCATTCCTGATGCCCAATGAATCCTACCCAGCAATCTAGGGCATCCAAGGTCGGTGATAGACTCTTCCAGGTGTTCAGGTACCTCTCTTCATTCCATATTAGGTTTCCCTTGCACTGCATTCAACCTAAGTCACTCACAATCCACGAAATTTTTTTGGCTATGATTTTTAGAAACCGAAATTTGAGAGGAGGAATTATTCAAGCCGCCTGATTTTTTTAGGTTCTGCTTAACTCACCGGATCAAAATCCAGCCCTAAAAGTCACTCAGTATCCTTCGAATTTTTTTTACTGTTATTTGTAGAAACAGACATTTGAGAGAAGAGGAATTATTCAAGCCATCCTCAATGCATTACCCATATCAAGGAAGAAATACAGTCATTGGCGATCAATAGGTAGACAAGAACTCTTCAGGAAAAAAAACTTATGACTGTATTTCCTCCTTGAGATGGGTAATGCATCTTTGATTTTGAGGAATACTAAGTTTTATTATCTTATTATTGATCTCCATACATTTTCAGAAGGGATGCCATGAATACATTTTTATCTTGATCTCCATACATTTTATTACTCTTGAAGTTGACATATGATGTAAGATCAATTAATTTAATTGACATGAAGAAACATAGTTTCAGAGATATCGATCTTGAAGTTATTTTGGAGCTATTTTGATTTTGGTGTATACATAAGGGATACACAAAGTAAATCCATGCAAGATAAATACACATGCTTTCTATGCAGTCCATTTACTAAAATAATCTGAGGCACAGTTCCTTTACAAAGGTGATTTGAGGTGCAAATTTTTTTGTTTTTGTTGGTTATCTATTAATGAATACATATAATTTTTTATATTGACTCTTTCCATTTTATAGCAATCTTATTTAAGAATTGTTTTTCAATGATTTTCTCCTACTAAGTTTCAATAGATTAATCATGTTCTGCTTAATTCATGGTGTTTTCAAATGAAATTTCCTTTATTTTTTGATTTTTTTCAACAGGTGATAAATTATTGAAGTTGTGGGGTAAGACTAAGGAGAGATATATGGTTCTGTTACTGTCCGGTTGTCTTTTTTGCTTGGTTAGTGATCAATCTTCAATCCAATCATCCATGCATTTGTCTTTATTTTTGAGCCTTTTATCATTAAATGTTTAGTTTTTATCATCAGGTCCTACTTTTCATAACAATTGAAGAATGGTAGGCTGCGAGAGTAGAATCTAAATGATGCAACCCTAGGTCTTATCTTACCCTAGGATGATGAATGCATGTAAAGAGTGATCCGACCAAGTTTGCAAGTAGTAAATGCTACATAAAATTTAAGCACATAACACAAACAATATTTAGGTGAAATTTTAGAAGCTAACAAGTTCACAGCCGAGAACAGTTGAGGGTATGACACTGCAGCTACAGTTTTAATCATTTGGCATCAAATTTGCGACTCACCATCAGATTAACTTCAGCAAAGTCTTTCTTTTATCAGATGGGTATGACACTTTTTCTGAATGTCTTCATTGCAACAAATATTATTGGAGATTCCCATCTCATACTTCACGTGAGATGAATAAATTCTTAATATGAACATGTAAAAGTTATCTTTCATGAATAAATTGTTTGCTTAAAGATGATTTGATGCATAAATTTCTGAACAGGCTAAGAATTTATTCTGGGCATATGACTCAATGATTATATTTTCTATTAATGCATGCACATTCAAATCTTTCTTTCTTCCTATTTCTCCGGGACACATCGATTTGTTCCATAGTTATGAAATGTACGTATGAGCAATGAAACCTAGAGTTGATGTTGGAACAACCTGCATCTAAATGAGAGAATGTATTGGATATTCCTCTTCATCTTCTTGAACCTTCCCAGGCCACAACATCAACTTCAGCTTTCATTTATTCCTTTTCCAGCCCCTTTCGCCTGCATTGGGAATCTTCCGCCAATGCCAGCAGGTCCGTCGATGCTTTCCACCGCACAGTGAAGTTCAAACTTGCCATCACCACCTACAATCGAAGTCTACCAATGATTCCTGTCATTTTGGGGTAAGAGCTTCATTTTCGGTAATGTATTAAGCCCTAAGCTGCCTGAATGGTAGGATGATCAGCTCTGGATTTTCTTCTAGGCTGATTGATCCGTTAGGTTAGGGATGTGCCTTATTGTGTTCTATCCTCTCAAAGAACGTAGCTTTGAAAAGGAAGTTGGGTTCTATTGTTCAAACTAATTTACACTGCAACTTGTAAAATATACTGTTAATTATGTGAAGCTTTATACAACTTCATATAGTCATGTATTTTTGTATGTTGTCATATAAGGTATAGCCAGGGCCTAATCTTCGGCTAGCACCACCCAGCTTCCACAGGTACCCACACCAACCAGCAAAATATGGAGGAATTAGATAATTTGGTAGACATACAAATCCATTAGAGGTTATGCTCCTTATGGGGATTGATAAACTTCATATAGTCCTTCTAAGAGTTGTCTGGTATATGTTATAAACTGAATTTGATGGTTGCCTTATTTTATTCTTCGCACTCAGCATCCTCCCACCCGATCCCTTCTCCACTGTCTCCTGCCTCAGCCAGGGTGACAAACTACTGCCAAAGTTTATAAGCTGTCTTGAAAATGGCCATTTGTGTTTCTTATTCCCTTATCTCTAAATGCTCCTTGGAGTGACCGGCTCAACAAGATTAATCACCATCCCTAAATCCGCCAAAATCTACTCTTTGCACAAACTCTCCTTGAATTTACAATTAGAAAAACATTAGTATTGAAATGGTTTCCAACTAAACAATTGATGCTTCTTATACAGCAGTCATTCAATCATTTCCCTTTCTTTATCACCTTATCACAATGATTGATCAATGTGGACGGCAGAGCAAGACCAAGATTGGTCGTCATCATCACTATCAAATCGGGCTGTCGCCGCCAATAACAAATGTCGCCCATATGACAAATATCGACCCCCACGACAAATATCTCCCCACATAATAAATGTCGCCTCTTACGACAAATGTCATCGCTCATGAAAAATGTCATCCCCCACGACAAATGTTGCCCCCCACAACCAATGTCGCCGCCCACGAACAATGTCGCCGCCCACGAACAATGTCGCCCCCACGACCAATGTCGTCGCCCACTACCAATGTCGTCGCCCACGACAAATATCGCCCCGACGACAAATGTTCCCCCACGACAAATGTCGCCTTGGATAGGGGCGGAGCCCCGTGCCTATCACTCGTTATATATATATATATATATAATGTTTTAACTATAATAATGCAAAAAGAGCATCATCAAATTAATGATAATATTGTGAAGAGTTGCTCGAAGCATCCGGAGGCGATCAAAGTGGAATCCACTCTCCGTTGCCCCTAGCGGGGTATATATAGGTAAACCCTAGGAGTGTTTACGGGTATCGGGTATCCGTGTACTCGACCGACCCGTTTAGCCTCCGAACAATGTTATTAGTCCAAATATACATTAACAAATATTCCTATCATATTAATATTTATCTTTAAACAGAAAGTCGAGATTACTCATTTCATGTCTTTGTTAGCAATAAAATAAGGACAATATTACAAGCAGTCCTGCTATAACGGCTATTCGTTGTCGTAAAAATACCTAAAATCACACCTTTTTTTACCTATAATCGCACCCAAATTAAAACGCTCATTGTCCCCCCCCCCCTCCGCACTTGTCAATACGACCCTCCGATTCTTCTCCTTCACCGCGGACCAATGTGGCTTCCGCTTCACCCTCCGCTCGATCCTACACTCTATGCTCCTTCACTCCCTCTTTGCCTCCGGCCTCGTCAGCCCCGCTCACCTTCTCCTAATCTGCCTCCTCAACCCGTCCAGCTCACTTCCTGTCATTTTCAACATGCAGGATCGCCAAATCCACGAGCTGGTCGAAGCACTCGCAGATTCCACCCATTCCGAGGCGACCCAGACAGAAATTCATGTTCTGCTGCACGTTTGCACAACTCAATTCTCCAACAGCCCAAGGCTCGCCATGGATGCATTTCAGTTGATCGTCCTGTGGGATCCGACACTTACACACGCCCGAGCCAAGCGGAACTGGGATGCTCGCATGGTATTTGATAAAATGCTAACCTTCGTTTCGCCAGACGCATACTCCTAGACACCTTTAATTGAGGTCCTCTCCAAGACTAGCAATGCGGAGGATGCCAATTCCTGTTAGGATCGTGACACCTCACACGCGCATGGATCGTCCGGATCGCACCATGTCATCGATCCGTGGGATGAGTTTGTTACTTGTGAGGATTAATCTTTGATTAGGAAATCTCTTATTGGGTTAATCCTATTTAGGATTCTTCATTATGAGGAGGATTATTTTCTTCCTATTCCGGCTAAACTCATTTTTAGCATTTTTCCTAAACCTGCAGATTATCTCCTATTTACGGGAGATTTTATTTGGCTCCTATTTATAGGACCAGTCCCCCCATCCATCCTTTACGCCAAGCAAATTCCGCAGGAGGGAGGAGGCAGTTGAGAGAGGTGAGCGGCAGCAGCGGCGCCAGTAGCTCGGAGGCAAGGAGGCGGCGGCTCTGTCCAGCGGCGACAGGCGGCCTCAGGCCAAGGGAGCTTTTTGGGCTGTTTCAGGAGGAAGCAGCGGGGGGCGGCAGCGGTGGCTCCAGGAGTTCTTCAACAGCGGCGGAGGCCCTCAGTGTGATCCAGGCCGGCGACAGCCGCGGAACTTGGTTCCGGTGAGAGCGGCGACAGCAGGGCGGTGGTCCAGGCGTGCGGAAGCAGCGGCGGCGGGTCTTGGGCCCGGTGGCAGTGCGAGACATCGCTCGGCGATATCGGTATCGCTCGCGATAGCTACCAATGCAGTTTGGGGGCAGATTCTACTGGACGCACCACGTTATATCTTTTGTCTCACTATTGTATCTTGCAACTCTCATATTTATAGTGGATCTTTCGGCGCGCTCTCCCCGTGGAGTAAGAGTCCCATACTCCGAACCACGTAATCTTTTGTGTCGTCTGTGTATGCTAGAATCTCGTTCCGTATTTTTATTTTGCGCGATACTGGTTCTTGCTCATTCGTGAAATTCCGTTGCGCTACCGCGGCTTAACTCGATCCGATTTCACAACAAATTCCTTGTTCAGAGAGAAGGAGAACGCTGTTGTTTCTCCGAATGTGGTTACATACAATACTCTTCTTGACGGGCTTTGCAAGACGAAGAAGTTGAAAGAGGCCTTCGTACGTGTTGAAGAAGAAGAAGATGGAGAAGAACCATGTGGATCCGACCGTTACGGTATATCGTGCCATTATGGATGGATTTATTGCAGATGATAGGTTTGAGGATGCTGATTCTCTCTTCAAGGAGATGATAGAGAGGGGTGTTGCTCCAAATGAGTTTGTCTATAATACCATGGTAGATGGGCATTGTAGAATGGGGGCGCTTGGGTTGATCATGTTGTTTTTGATGAGACTAATACTCATAAACTATGCCAAAGAATAACCGCGATTTTATGGTGATCTTTTGAAATCAAAATAATCTTAGCAAGGCGAAACAAGTTGGAATATAAATTCCCAAGCAATTCAATTTGATTGGAATCAAATTCCCAAGCAAGGCTCTGTAACTTTTTTTGTGTAGAATTGAAGAAATTATTAATATAGTTAATTATAAGTAATTTAATAAATTATATTTATAAAATTTATGTTTAAATAACTAAATTTATATATTGATTAGCTTTCAAGAATACAAGTAGTTTGACCCAGACATCACCAATTATATATTCTGCAAAGCAAAAAATTTCAAAGTGTCAGTGTGAAAAAGAGGTAAGGGGCGGTAAAGTACGAGTGATGTATTTTATCGTAAAGTGTAGGCATCCAACGGTCCGTTCTCAAAATGCTTTGAGTGTCCGCTTTGATATGTGTGCGGGCTTCCACGCGGACCGTTGGATGCCCACATCTTACCGTAAAGTGCACCCCGCACATTACTCCCCCCTTACCCGTGAAAAAGATATTGTCGATGATGGGTTAATCACGTGCACGACGGCTCCTATATACATTAATTAGTTATACAATTTATTAACTTATAATTGAGTTTGGACAAAAACTCAATTATCATATAACGTATGTTTGCCATGACAAAAGTTATGACTGCTACCAAGTATTGAAAAACAAACATCCATCACAAGATAGGAAGAGGCTAAGGGAGAAGGATTAAACGAAAGCTTTTCCTTTCATATCAAAACATACATAACAAAAGCAAAAGAGGGCTTATATATAGATACATTAATGCATTGAAAAACTGATTTCTTAATTAAGATGCAGGACACGAAGCAGCAGTTGGAAGGAACGAAAAGGCCCACAACATTAAACACCTGGGAAAAGCCCACAGCAGTAAATTAGGGGGAAGGTGGACGGTTCAGCTCATTCTTCAACACCCCCTCGTGATCGGAGCCGTCCCTGACATTTAGGGCAGTGCGAAGCAGGGCGAACTTCATTCTTCCTAAGGGCTTGGTTAGGATATCAGCTAGCTGCTTTTCAGTGGAGCAGAAGTTGATTTGCAGCTCCTTCTTCTCGACCATTTCACGCACGAAGTGGTATTTTAGGTCGATGTGTTTGCTTCGTTTGTGAAAGACGGGGTTTTTTGAGAGGGCGATGGCAGACTGGTTGTCGCAATTTATCGGGATGACGTCTTCTCCTTCTTCTTCTTTTTGTATTTCTTTGTTGATCCTCTTTAGCCAAGCAGCTTCGCAGGAGGCAGCGCATAGGGCCATGTACTCCGCTTCGGTGGAAGATAAGGCCACCGTGCTCTGTTTCCTGGAGCACCAAGTGATGGGCTTGCTTCCAGCAAGGAAAATGTACCCGCCTGTGCTTCGGCGGTCATCGCTGGAGCTTCCCCAGTCAGAGTCGCTGAAACCATTTAGAAGATTGCTTCTTTCTTCATGATAGTGGAGACCATAATTTCTTGTTCCTTGAATGTACCGTAGTATGCGCTTGGCTGCGAGCATGTGACTGATTTTTGGTTTGCTGACGAAGCGGGAAATGATTCCAACCGCATACTCGATGTCTGGTCTAGTATGTGTAAGGTAGAGTAGAGATCCAACGAGGCTTCTGTAGGTTTCAGCATCCGCGTCTTCTTCTTCTTCGGCCTGAGTCAAACAAGTCCCAGGAGACATGGGGGTTGCAGAGGAATTGCAGTTTTCCATAGAGAATTTCCGCAGAAGATCAATAGCATATCTTTCTTGTGATATGAAAATGTGTCCAGGACTTTGTTTGATTTGTAGTCCGAGGAAGAAGTGAAGCATACCAAGATCAGTCATTTCGTAGGTGTCCTTCATCTTGCATTTGAATTCTTCAATTTCGATGGAGTCATTTCCTGTAACGATGAGGTCGTCAACATATATGCAAACGATAATAAATTTGTTACCTTCGTCCCTCCTGATGTAGAGAGATGCCTCATTGGGGCTCCGGATGAACTTTTCATTGCAGAGAAAGGTGTCGATATTAGAATTCCAGGCCCGGGGTGCCTGTTTTAGTCCGTAGAGAGCTTTGGATACTTTGTAGACTTTGTGTCTTTCGGCTGATTCGAAACCAGGGGGCTGTGAAACATAGACATCTTCAGAGATATGACCATTCAGGAAGGCGGATTTTACGTCTAGTTGGTACACGGGAAGTCGGTGCTGAGCTGCAAAAGCAAGGATGAGCCGAATTGTGTCCATGCGAGCCACCGGAGCATATGTTTCGTCGTAGTCTCTCCCAGGAATTTGAGAATATCCTTTGGCGACGATGCGAGCTTTAAATTTAATGGGTCTGCCACTTTCATCTTCTTTGATTTTGTACACCCATTTTAGACCAATGACATCAGTATTGTGAGGTCTGTCGACGAGGCTCCAGGTGTTGTTTTTTTCGATCATCTGCATTTCTTCTCTCATTGCTGCTCTCCATTCTTCTGCTTGAGAAGCTTCTTCATAAGAGACGGGTGCCTGTGAAAATAGAACAAGATTGCATTTGTCGTATATTTCTTGTAGAGATTTCATTTTTTTTGGTGATGATGAGAGTGGAGATTCATGCTCTAACTCAATTATGGGAAAATTAGAGTTAGAGGGGGAGGTGTGTAGGATGGCCTCGTCAATGGAGGTAGGATTACAGGCAACCACCACCTCCCGCTCTTTCTCCTGTTCTGAATGCCACTTCCATTCTTCTTCTTCATTGAAGGTAACATTTCTGGAGATGATAAGCTTCTTGGTTGGCGGGTGATACAAACGATAACCTTTTGTTTCAAGGCTATATCCAAGCATAATGCATTTCAAAGTTTTCTTGTCTAATTTATCTCTCTCGTGGCTTGGAATGTAATGATAGGCAATGCTTCCAAAGGTTTTAGATGGCTGATGTTTGGTCTGTGCTGAAATAAGGCTTCATAGGGAGTCATGTTTGGGAGAGCTCTGGTGGGAGATCTATTGAGCAGGTAGACAGCAGAGAAGCAGGCATCAGCCCAGAATTCTTTGGGCATATGCTTGGAGTGCAGCTGGGAGCGTGCCATCTCAAGAATTGTTCTGTTCCTGCGCTCAACAACTCCATTTTGCTGCGGGGAGTAGGGAGCAATTAGCTCACGCCGTATTCCTTGATTGTGGCAGAATGAGGTGAATTCAGTGGATAGAAACTCACCACCCCTATCACTCCTTATACATCTAATTTTTTTGTCCAGCTGATTTTCAATGAGCTTTGAGAATTTGGAGAATTGTTCAAAGGTTTGAGATTTCTTTTGTAAGAAAAATATCCACATGAATCTTGAAAAATCGTCAACAATAAGGAGATAGTAGAGAGCTCCTCCTTGTGTGGGAGTTGAAGCAGGCCCCCAAAGATCAACATGAAGGAGTTCAAGAGGTGTAGTGCTCTTCCATGTTGGATTTTGGGGGAAGGGGAGACAATGAGCTTTTCCTTCTTGACAGTTTTCACAAAAAAAATTCTGAAAAGAGGTGTTGGGGAGCCCACTTACCATTTTCTGTTACCATTTTCTGTTGTATGGATTGAACATTGAGGTGGCCAAGCCGGGAATGCCACAACTTGGTAATATTGTCAGAGGATGTATAGAGAGCTTGATGGTGGGTGTTCTCCATTATGAAGGGGTAGACCCTGTTGGTGGACATAGGTGCGCTCAGGACTTCAGAATTTGTGGAGTTATGGGTTATTCTACACCCAGTCATGTTGAAAGTAATCGTGTAACCTCTTTGTGTGAGTTGGCCCACACTTAGGAGATTTTGAGCAAGCTTTGGCACATAATGAACATCAGTTATGAGCTTCTTTTCTCCTCTGGTGGTGGTGATTGAGATGGTGCCTTTTCCTTCTATATTTTGAGCTTGTCCGTCTCCCAGGTACACCTCTGACTTGTAATTCTCGTCGAGATAGATGAAGAACTCCTTGTTGTGGGTCATGTGACTTGAACACCTGCTATCAATATACCAGCAATTTGAGGGAGTTCCTTCATTGTGTTGGCTGATGAAGAACATATTTTCAGGTGTGGTTTCATCCTGTTTATTTTCTTCTTTATACCAACAATCACGATCAGTGTGAGTGGGTCTCTTGCAGCGTTTGCACTTGAGCTGACAATCCTTGTTCACATGATTGGTGCTTTGACAAAGGAAGCAGTAAGGCCCTTGGGTAGGGGATCTTCCTCTTCCACGTCCACGAGGAGGTGGAGGAAGCAAACCAGGGTGGTTTTGAGGCATTATGTGAGGAAGAGGAGGGAAGTATGTGTTTGGTGTGAGACTTTGATTGTAGAAATGGTGAGGATGGAAGGTTGCTGCAGGATTTTGAGGTGGATGATAAAAGCTGGGCATGGTGTTTTTTTTTTTTTTTTTTTTTTTTAAGCTGGGCATGGTGTTTTGGGGGGGATAAGTTGTAGCTGGATGAGAATTTTGTGGATAGGTATATGAGGTGTAAGAACTTTGTTTTTCCATGGGTTTTGGTTCCTGTCTGTGTGATGAAGAGCTTGTCCTGGAAAGTGTCTTCAATGGTTGCCTGAGTGTTTTTGATTCGATCTTCATGGGAAAGAAGAGAGCCCATGAGTTGGATTAGGGGGAGATTTTCAAGTGAGTGAGCTTCTTCGATTGCAGCAACAACATAATCAAATTTCCTGGTCAGATTTCTCAGGATTTTGACAACAATCTGATGGTCAGAGATTGTGTCCCCAAAATTTCGAATTTGGTTGGTAATATTGGTGGCTCTAGCAAAAAAGGTTTGAACATCCTCATTCTCTTGCATTTTTAAGGCTTCAAATTGTCTCCATAAAGTCTGAACTTTAATGGAGATGAGTTTGTGAGATCCCTGGAACTCTTCTTTTAATGTGTCCCAGGCGGCTTTGGCGGTTTGGGCACCCATAATGCGCGGGAAAATTTCATTTGACACTCCAAGTTGAATAAGTTGGAGGGCTTTAGCATCTTTCATGATTTGCTCTTTGGTGGGGGTGGAGGAAGTACCTTCTGGATTTTTGTCATTTGAGGGGGTCCCTTCCGAGGTTGTTCCTGTGGTGGGTATCCCAGTGTTGACGACGTCCCAGAGGTCATTTGAGAGAAAAGCAGTCCTCATTTTGATGCTCCAATACTCATACTTTACTCCATCGAAGATGGGAACAGTGATGGAATTTGCGGAGGTGGTAGATGATGAGGACATGGTAAGAAAATGAGGCACAGGGCCAAGGATTAAGAATGCTCTGATACCACTATTGAAAAACAAACATCCATCACAAGATAGGAAGAGGCTAAGGGAGAAGGATTAAACGAAAGCTTTTCCTTTCATATCAAAACATACATAACAAAAGCAAAAGAGGGCTTATATATAGATACATTAATGCATTGAAAAACTGATTTCTTAATTAAGATGTAGGACACGAAGCAGCAGTTGGAAGGAACGAAAAGGCCCACGACATTAAACACCTGGGAAAAGCCCACAGCAGTAAATTAGGGGGAAGGTGGACGGTTCAGCTCATTCTTCAACAACAAGAAAATAAATTAGTTTTGAGCATACAATACAGGTGAGGTCGGGCGTTCACGAACGACGGTATATGATTACCGCGTTGACAACCGCCGCAGCCGCGCCAACGAAGCCTAATTTGCTCAATATATAATCCGTTATGAAATAGAATCTTTCTTATAAATAAGTATAGAAAAATAAAGTATAGATTATCATTTAAGAAAGGCGTAAAATCCGAGCTACGTTAATTAGCATTTAGCACAGAGGACTAACCTCAAGCTACTGGTGTGCACCAGCTTCCCAGCCAACGAAATGGGCGCATCGAGCTCATCGTTCTCATAGAGTACATCGGACTCGACCACCGGCGGCAGCCTCCTCTTCCTCACCGCCGCCACTCCCACCTGTACCAGCCTTGTAAATGGGCTTCCAGCCGGTTTAGCCTGCCGGTACATCGAATACCCGGCGACGAATGACAGCAGCGAGATTCCCATGGCGGCGGTCGGAATCCCCAACCCCCACCCCCATCCGACGTTGTCCTGAATGTACACCACCACGGTCACCGCCATTAGCATCGACACTCCCATGCAGAAGTAATACCAGTTGAAGAACCGCCAAGTTTTTTCTCTCTCCTTCTCGTCGGCCTCCCCGAACTGTTCGGCGCCGAACGCAACCACGCACGGCCGGATCCCACCGGCCCCCAGAGCCGCGAGGAGAAGAGAGATGTATAGAACCGCAAGCTGCCACGTGGATGCGGCCACGCAGGGATGAGCGTCGGCGGCGCATGGTGGTGGCCGGAATTGTGGAAGAACCGCGGAGGCCGTTAGGCTCGTCATTCCCTGTGGGGCAACAAATTTAAAAAAAAAACTCAAACACGGCAAATTTAAAGGGTGCTTATATAAGCAAACTCCTTTTGGTTGCTAGCAAATCAATTTCTATGCGCGCTTTTTGAAAATACGCTTTGTACATGCATTTTTAGGAAAAGTGTTCAACACAAAAATTGTAGATCTCGTCGAGATCTACAACTTTCGTGTTGAACACGTTTCCTAAAAATGCACGCACAAGGCCCTAAAATCGCCTTGTACATGCATTTTTGTAACAAGAAAATACGCCTTGCACATGCATTTTTAGGAAAAGTGTTCAACACGAAAGTTGTAGATCTCGACGAGATCTACAATTTTCGTGTTGGACACTTTTCCTAAAAATGCATGTACAAGGCGTATTTTCAAATGGCGCGTAATAACTCATAGAAATTGGTTTGCTAGCAATCAAAAAGGGTTTGCTTATAACAGCGCCCAATTTAAAATGTGATTGGATAAATAATTATTTATATGTTTTATAAATTAGTAAACAAAAATAGTTAATTAAATTGAGCCCAAAATATTGGCTCTTATATTGTCAGTATTATCTACAGAAATCAAAATTAATTATAGTCGTCTAATTATACAAAAGATAAAATATAATTATGATATTATACTGTCAGTACCATCTCTTGCATTCTTCTCTCAACTATATAGTTTATGATTTTTTTGTGCGTGTTTTGAATCAATAATTTCAATAAAAAAAATTTGAAAAATTAAAATTATTTTATTTCTTGAGAAATAATTGTTTCTAGCCAAGTTGGATGATTATTAATTGATATGGTTAGAATTGACATTAGCAATTGGTATCATTTAAACTTTACAAAATAATTAAGCATACAGTATATGATTTTAGATGCTGAAAATTATTAATGTAAAAATATTAAGCAATTGTTAACCGCGATACGAAATTGATTTGTCGCTTGCACCCCATTGTTAACAACAATTCAAAAAAAATTAAAATTTTAACTCAAAATGTAAAATACTAGTCCAATATTACAAGGTTAAATATCAAATATAATACACGAGTTATAGTGAACGGCTCCTTTGAATTGAGATAAATAATGGTGATAGATATAAATGACTTGCCCAAAATCTTTGAATTACTAGAAGATAAATCAAGCTAATGGAGATTAATACTGGAAAAATAGGGGTTTTCTAAATTTTTAAGCGGCAAACAATTTAGCGGCAATATTTATATTTACCTTTTATTAGGAGCAAATATAAATAATGGAAATTGAAGGATAAATATTTAAAAATTAATAAATTATCTCAGCTTCACGATCTTAAAGTCCCTCAAGATAAATTAAAAAAATAAAAGATATGAGGACGTCATTATGATTATGGAAATTAATTATCGTGTCCATTTAAAAAATGTAATTAAATAAAACTTATCAGGAAAAATATAATTTACTCCATAATTGGAAGCAATGTTTTAATTATATACTAACAATGAGGTAGATGAAGGAGGCGGCGGCGATGGTCCAGAAGCGGCCGATGCAGGCGTCGGCGAGAAAGGCTCCGATGAGAGGGGTGAGGCTGGCGGTGCCACCGAAGTTCGTGAGGGTGGTTGCAGCCTTCGCCGCCGGCATGTGGAGCTGCTCCGTCAGGTAGCTCACCATGTTCGCCGAGAACCCCACCACCGCCAACTTCTCCGATACCTCATTACCTGCCCATTAATTTCAGTTAATTATCACTGTTAAAAAGAGGAAGAAGAAGAAGAAGAAGAAGAAGAAGAAGAAGAAGGAAGTAATTAAAATATTACAGTAGTTATTAAAAGTAATTATTACCGAAGATGAAAGGCATGGTTTTGATCCCGCCTTTCTTTTTCTCGTCACGGCTGCCGGAACGCGCGCCGGCGATGTCCTCCACCTTGCCCTCCATTTTTTTTCCCAGCCGCTCTTTGGTATTGAATTTTAAGATGTCGGATGGATAAGGAAAAGTCGCTAACAAGATATTTATAGAGTTTTACTAAAAATTCTCGACATTTTTTAAATATAATATTGACTATTGAGTGATGTTTTTGTTGTTTCTTTCTTAATAATTGTTGTCTAGTGAATATATATTAAGTTTTTTTTTAATGAATGCGTCTTTTTATTATAATTTTGTTCTACTAATTAATTGCATAAATCTCTCCTGTAAATTTAAATAAATAATGGTTATGCTATCTATTATTTGAAATTACATAAAAGTCCCTCAGAGTTTACATTTATCAGCATAAATCCACATAAGTATTTCCCAGGACCCTGTAGATAGCCAAAATCGTAACCGTGCTGACGGAGGGCGGTTTTCGACCGAACAAAATCATACCACATCAAAACTGTGCGGTGCAGTTTGGCATTGGTGCGGTTGTGATTTTTGCGGTGCGCTTTTAGTTTTATACAGTTATATAATGCATTTACAAATTGAAGACAATTTATCAATATTGAAGGCAATAACAAATTGAAGACGGTTCTCAAATTCTCTTGAAAGGAAAAGAAAAAAAGTTATGATGAAAATGAAGAATGAAGCGCATGAATACATTTCAAATACATATTAGCTATGTTTCTAACTAAGTTGAAGGGAGCAATATTCTTAATTAGTATTTTACATTTAGCGAAAATTAAAACTCTACATTATGCATATATATAGAAGCAAGACAAAGGACATAATATTTCGTCTATTCATAAACTTACATGGCAAGAGCAAATGTGGTGAAAGGCTTGTCAATTATCGACCATGAAAATAAAATGTATGAACGATGTAATAATGCAAAAAATCGTAGAACATGAATATCATTTATTTATTTTATCGGTCGACGATAAATGTATATACCCGTGCAAAGCTTGCCCCTCAATATGATCATATCTAAAGATGCATGCAACGAAACAAACTTTATGATGGCTTATATACCTACGAGTAATGCAACATCAAATTAACAAAATCATTATCATTGAGCTTGCCTACAACTAAATTTGATTTTTCATTTAAATGGTTTCTCATGTAATCACGTTAGGATAATAAAGCAATTCTAATTCTAGATGTTATATCTTTACAATCTTTGCAATAATAAAAGCGAAAAGTTGTTTTGGTGAAACATTCAAAATTGACAAATATAGCCCGTGCCAATTCAAAAAAGTAATAACATATATTACGATTTATTTCAAAAAAAATACAATATCTATTTTAAGTAATTCAAATTAAAAATAATGATGAAAATTCATAAAATAAAATAACAAATTAGTAGAGCTCATATATCTACTATAGTAGTTTGTCATTTGGCATGTCAGTGATATTTACGAAGAAAATTGTCTTTAGGCATCCCAGCGATATTTTCAAGGAGCTACCATTAAAATTATCAACTTTATTAAAGTTGATTTGATATTCATTAATGTGGATGAGAATTTTTTTAACAACAATTAAAAATTGTGTATAAATACTTTCCGCATTAATTAACTTATAGTTTATTTATTTTAAGTTGCATTAATTAAATGATAGGAGCAAAGCTCCATACCTGTTAGGCTGTTACTGTCAGATTATTATCGCGATTGTCCGTAGGGGCGAAGCCAACCCCGTGTCTGTCACTAGGGTTGTTCGCAAATCAAATAGTTCGCGAATAATTCGGGATTCGATTCAGAAAAATTCGATTAAAATTTGTATTTTTTTTATTTGAATCCAATTTCGGATTTGAATAGTTTTCGAATCTGAATCCGATTAATTTTACCTATGTTCAAATTATTCTTGAATAGATCACGAATAATAGAATATATATTTAAATAATATTTATATTATTCATCTTGTATTATTTAAAAATAAAATCCGAATCTGAATTCAGCTTCAAATTCGAATCCGAATCCAGCCAAAAAATTTCATGACGAATTCGAATCCAATTTGAATTCAATTGAAAGGTATTTAAAAAGGTAATTGTTATTTTTTTGTATGAGTTATTACGCATCTTTTGGAAATAAGTCTTGTACATGCATTTTGACGAGATCTACAACTTTCATGTTGAACACGTTTCCTAAAAATGCATGTACAAAACTTATTTCCAAAAAATCACTATAGTTACGCACATGTTTCAATCTGGCAATACGTCTCGTGCGTGCATTTTTAGGAAAAGTGTTCAACACGAAAGTTGTAGATCTCGATGGGATCTACAACTTTCGTGTTGAACACTTTTCCTAAAAATGCACGCACAAGACGTATTTTTTAAAGACGCGTAATAACTCATACAAAAAAATTACGGATAGCCAAAACTGTAGCGCGGATAACAATCGCCTTCAAAACAAACATTCAAGATATTCTCATGAATTATAATTATCGGACGCAATAATTTATGAGTGTCTGCAGCAATCTCCGGCAATTATTAGCTCGAAAATGTGACATTTACAGATGGGCGCTGCTTTGTCTCATGTTCCATCTATGGTCCCGTGACAATGCAACTAGTGCCATTAAACAATATAATAAGGGTGGTGTTAAAGGTAAACCAGAATTGGCTATTGGCAAACCAATTTTTATGAGTTATTACGCGCCTTTTGAAAATACGCTTTGTACATGCATTTTTAGGAAAATTGTTCAACACGAAAATTGTAGATCTCGTCGAGATCTACAACTTTCGTGTTGAACACTTTTCCTAAAAATGCATGTACAAGACGTATTTTCAAAAAATACCCTATAATAATTACTGCACGCCCGAGCTCGGGACCGTGTTCGCGACAAACTCTTGCACGCCACATAATCCTATTGTATCTCACGCATCTAACACAATTGATTTTTCTTCTATTGTATCCCACGGCCTGGATTACTCCAGTACGCGATCAGGAACTTGGACGGAAATATTTCGCGTTGATGTGATGGAGGTTAGACTTAGAGGTGGTGGTTGCTGGAATAACCCTTGGAAGAGAAATTGGGCATTTTTATGGCTACCGAACTGTGGCTCATCCATTGGGGCTGATTGCAATAATTTTAGGGGATTGTTATCCGTAGACCGAAAATAGTCATTCGTAGATTATTACTATTTGTAGCTTCAAAGGAACTTAAATTTGTTATTCGCAGATATATTGTTATTCGCAGACCAACATAAAAAAAACTTTTAAAATGTTAACCGCAAATATATCCTCCAACAAAAAGAAATCAGTGGGAAAAAAATCTGAATTATTACTGGCGGGCGGAAGCTTTTAAAGGAGACGACAACGAAAGCTTTACTCACTGGTGAAATCAGATGAACAGATGAGATCCTTCTTTCGGCAATGTTAACTGCAAATATATCTTCCTGCAAGAAAAAATCAGTGGAAACAAATCTGAAATAGTCATTTTCGGACACCCAAAAAAGAGATACTATTGGTTTGCGAATAGCCATTTTTGGACACCCAAAAACTGTGTTATTATTGGTCTGCGAATAGCCATTTTCGATCTGGTTAACAATTCCCTCATTTTAAAGTTAGTAATTAACAAATCATATATTAGAGAAATATACAAGGAAATTTTTTACCCAAAAAAAAGAAAATTTATGGCCAGGCCTTATCTAGATTTATAAGGCAAATAATTAGATCAGTCCCTCAATTTTAGCATAAATTTGAAAAAGATCTCTAAATTTTTATTTTTCAAATATTGATATCAAAATTTTAGGCAATATTTGAAATAATTCTCTAGGCCAACTTCAGTTAAGTTTTAAACGGTTTTAGATAATGCGGCAGTCCAAAGGTGATGATACGATGCTAATGTGAATATTGAAAATTATTATTTTTAGACAGAACTCATAAAGCAGTCCCTAAAGTTATTCTCCTTTATGAAATAAGTCTCTCAACTTTTATTTGCTTGAAACCAGTCCTCAACTTTAATGAAATGCTGAAATCAGTCTTAGTTAATTGCATATGCCACCAAGCTCGGGCCGGACTCGGGCCCCCTCTCAAAGAGGGAGCCTGCCAAGGCCCCCAAGGCCGGCCCGATTTTCCCGCCCGGAGGCCTGGGACCGAGCCTTCTCTTTGTATCCTTATCCATCATTTGCAATTACATTTAGAGGACAATATGGTAAAGTCACAATGTTCTCATGTCCTGCAGTACCCTAGTCCAGTCTCACTGCATACTGAGAAATTTTTTGGTGCGTCCAATGCATATAGCTCTGTGCGCCATGGTCCATTATAAGCAATAAATCATGCTTTTCGATATTTAAATAATTTTTTGGTGTGAAAAAAATCACAAAATATTAATGTTGGTATTTTTACAATCATTTTAAGTACCAAATTATCTATATTCTTATTATTGCTGAAAATAGTACGACCGTAAAATCATGTATTACGATCGTATCATCATTTTCGGATCGGATTATCATTTTAGAGTCGTAATGCATGATTTTACTATTGTATTATTTTCAGCAATAACCAGAATATAGATAATTTGGTACTTAAAATTATCGTAAATATAACAACATTAATATTGTGTTTGTTTTGTAAAAAAAACTATTTAAACATCGAAAAATTTGATTTATTGCGTATAATGGATCATGATGCACACAGAGTTGTGTATCGGACGCACCAAAAAATTTTCCCCACATATACACTTGTGTAAGTAGCTCACTTTTTCCCATCCTCGCCTTCTAGCCCAATGGTCCTATTATCGTCGAAATTGTGCACTCCCTAATGCGCTCAGATGCCAAACTCGTCAATGTGTTGTCCCGCATGTACGCGAAACTGGCGGACTGAGGGACGATCATCCAATTCTGCTCGGGTTTAGGGTCTATTTGGCACGGCGGTGAATGTCGTGAATGCAGTGGTTACGAACCGCCATCCGTTTGACGTGATATTTTTGCTTCTTTATATTTGGACAAAAACATAATGAAATGTGTTTTGACATGACAACGATTATGACCGTCACTAAGAAAAAAGAACTAATTTTGAACATAAAAATGAATGAATTTCCTTAAGTGAGGCGTTCGCGAATGAAGGCTCGTAACCACCGCCATTCACAACCTCCGTCACAGTGCAAAAATGACATTTGAGTCCGGAACTAAACGCAACTAATCTACAAAATAAATTAATTTCATTTCTATGGAAAATTTGTGTCCGGAGCCCGGACATGTCCGGGTTTTCAGATGACAAAAATGACATTTGAGATATCATTTTTGACATCTGAGATGTCTTTGCAGGTGATATCTCAGATGTCAAAAATAATACAAAATCCTGTGCCCTGGACATAAAAAATTCGCCATTTCTAGAGACTCAGTTTTATAATATGATTCTAGGGCTTATAGAAATTAAAAATGATTATCATCATGATCATCAACATGATCATCATCATCAGGTAAAATCATAGAAGTGAATCAAAAAGAAAGCACTGAAAGCCACCACAGTTCCATTATACATCGCTATCCTCAACAAAAACAGCTAGAATTATACAGTTGGTGAAAAAACAAGACTCCTACTTTAATCATTGATCCAACTCTATGTAATCTGACTTCTGTGAAGATGAATCCACGCATATAACTTCACAAGTAATTAAGCCAGTTTCTCCGCATCTTCCGTCCGAAGAATCAAACTTCATCCTTTTCCTTCTTTCACTTCTCTTGTTGATGAGAGGCTCGGATTCTTCCTCTGATTCTTCATCGGCACAGACACCAAATATTTGCATAACCAATGTGATTTCCCCCTCATTCATATGATATTTTCTCTCGTCTGTGTCGGAAAGATTGCATTTTTTCCAGCGAGGGATTCTTCGCTGTTTCAGTGTTTTAGCGCCGATGGATAGAGACCGGTTTCTCTCATCCATGACAATCAACTGGTTGGAACGAGCGAAATTGTTTTCGGAGGACTTCTCGGGTGAGAAGAACTCCGACATTGCTCTAGGCCGTTTGATGCCCCTCCTATCCTCGATTCCCTCTCCGCTGATCTCTTGAACATCTGGATTTCATAGAAGTGACAGCCTTTCGTTAAGAATTTAATTTGGCGTAAGTATGAGAATTGTCACGGATAATCGAGCAAAGAGAGAAGAAATACAGAAACATAGAGCCACAAGAAAACAAGAATATATGTGGGGTCACCGGAAGATAAGAAAATGAGGGGTTACGTCCACGGGCAGCGGCGTAGATTCACTACGAAGGGTCCCTAAACATAACGGAGTTTATATACAACACTCCGCAAACAAATAAATTTCTAAAAATACTCCAGAATGGAAAATTTTCAGAACAGGCCCTTAAAAATACAGAAAAAAGCATGACTAACAAACATAATTGAAGGATCATCAAATCTTCAAAGCTCAAATAGAAGAGAATTCAAGACATGAAACGTGGGACTTGAAAAACAATCATGAATAATACTTTCGAGATTTATATGAACTATAACTCCTTTTAAATAAAGTGAAATGTTTCACCTTCCACAGCCTTGCCTTTGGTTTCACAGACAGAGATTATATCTACTCCTTCATATTTATCAGGGCACACCTTCTTGTTCCTGTAAGAATACAGAAAATTAATGAATCAAATGCCAATTCATCATAATTTCTAGAAGTGATGAATCAAAGAATAAATAGTGAAAATCATGGAAAGAATGCGCCACTGATGAATTTAAAGCAGCAGCTCAAAGGTATATGTTACGGGCTCACCGTAAAACTTCGGTAATCGTCGGAGGAGTGGCCGGAGAATGGGATGGCGGAGGGGAGGATACCACGGAGCCGAAACCGCGGCTGCCTAGGCAGGGTGTGCTAGGCAGAGAGAGGGAGCTACCAAGATCTCTTAACAAGACAAGGGAAATATAAAAGTCCGCTCGTTTGGACGGAATCGGAGACTTGAAATTAGAATTGAAGGTCATTTTCAATTGAATTTAACCTCCAATTCCAATTCCGAAGCCTCAATTCTGCCCAACCAAACGGAGTCTAATGGATTTCTTTGATACCGTTCCGCTAGAGCAAAGGGCCTTTAAATAAGATTAAAACATTTGGACTCAAGTACCAAAATTCCTTTACATGAAATAAAGTAACTTACGCTAGACTTTATACATATGATGATTAAAGACGTGCTATGATATTAAATAAAGACGTAACCAGATATTAATAAAATACATAATTTATGCCCGTAATATATCAAGGGCGACTAGAATTACGCCTATAATAGTATAGTCGATCTTGTGATTGGTATATCCAAAGATGATTGGTGTAGAATTTAGATTGATCTAATTTTTATTTTTTATGTTATATTAATCCACTCCATCATGAGCACAATTATCTATGAAGTTCTAGAAAAACTTCTCCTGATGTCTAAGAGTTCAATTTTATTATACGAGAAAATTTTACAGCCTCATTAACTTAGGGCTTTGGTTGCTCATAAGTAATGGGAAGCGCATTATAAAGAATAATTGATAGGACGAACACGATACGAAATTGCACTAATACAAGAAAACAAAATACAAAACTCGAAAGGGATACTCGTGCTCGACTCCTAAAGGCTGGTTTCCTCTAGAAGCCGCTCTCAAAAAAAGTGAAGCCCATAGGGATAAAAGAGGCCTTATGCCTCCTCACCTGCTTACTTATAAGATTGCCACATATAATGGAATCATTGAGGCATCGAATATATAAATTCTCGAGAAAGCGCTTCAAAAAAAATTTGTTAGGTTGTCAAGGAGGGAAGTACACTGCTTGTTTCCTACTATAGTATTATTTGGTTGTGGAAAGTGAAAATGTCTACTGAACCTAATAAATTTATGGCAATGTACACAAATTTAAATAAATATGCATAATAATATAACTAATATAAAAAACTCCGTATAATATAATATATTAATATAACATATTCTATGCCTTGATGTTTAAGTGTTAACTTGAGGATATTACAATCTGCCATAAATTAACATGTTTCCTTATTCAATTCAGCTAAACTAAGTTGAATTCACCATATTTTTCCCCAAAATAAAGAATTATTTTCTCTACCACATGTACCTATCACATGACAAATTGTTGCGGTCATTAGCACGACCATTCTTTCCGGTGCAGCCGCTGGGCGAAGGCTCTCTGCCAGTCCCACCCTTGACTAATGCAAACTGTGGAACAACTCAAACACATGAACAGATGAAGAATTCATACACTTTCTTTGTATATAACAAAAACATCAAGATTACCATCCTTTCATCAGCACTCAATGTATCTACTTCAACATGGAAGCCATGATTACTGGTGATTCTGTAACCATCAGAGGGCCTCTGAAAAATAACCAAGCTATAAACAAGCAATTCTATAGTTGAAACATGAATATATTTGTATAAAGTGGTTTAAGCTAACCTGAACATCATCCTCGCAGTTGTCGTTCGAGTTAATTAGATCTGCAATAGTCCAGAATTTGGAGCCGTGATCACTGATCGGACAGAATATGAGATATCGTTCAGCGAAATATAGTAAGATATTCAACATTTTTTTTAAAGGTCTGGATACCTGTGGTTACTGTCATTGTGTGTAATCCACAGGAATGCATGAATCATCTCATGCAATAAAACATTCTTAAGGTCAGTGGAAGAGCGAGATTTCAGCAATGGCTCGGACAAGCTTATCTCGCATAGACCAGCTTCTATACAATCACAGTCTGCTGTCATGCTGCAATTCACAAATAAATTTCAGATTTTATCAAATCAAGTAATAGGCATGGGTTGATGCGGGGCGTCTTAGGGTTTAGAATTCTTGATAAGGATCTATAATGAGATGCATAAAATCAGGCAAACATGTTCAAATTCACGGTTCACAAGCTCCTAATCAGGCAAACACGCTGAACCCCAATACTCCCTCATTTATCACATGGAAGGAATGGATGAAGAACTTACGCAAGATTGAGTCCACCTAGAGTGCCAAAATCAGTTGCCTAGAACATTTTGTGCAAAACTAGTTTGTCCTCAATTTAAGGGCTCTTGATTGAACTTCAAGGAGACTTAGGGTCCGTTTGTCATGGTGGTGGCGGTCGTGAATGCATTGGTTACGAACTGTCGTTCGTGAACGCCCGACCTCACCCAAGGAACTCCATCTATTTATATTCAAAATTAGTTTTTTTTTTCTGGTGGCGGGTCATGACCGTTGTCATGTCAAACACATATTTCATGACGGTGGCATTTTTTTCCAAACTTACCAGAGCAAAAATGGTGCGTCAAACAGATGACGGTTCGTAACCGTGTTCACGACAACCATCGCCGTGCCAAACGGACCCTTAGTGTCTGTTTGGCACAGCGGTTGCGTTTTTGTCCAAATTTACCAGAGCAATTATGAACCATCATTTATGAACGTCCGACCACATCTAAGGAACTTCATCCACTTTTATGTTCAAAATAAGTTTGTTTTCTTGGTGGCGGTCATAACCGTTGTCAAGTCAAACACATATTTTATGACGGTAACGTCTTTGTTCAAGCTCACCGAGCAAAAACGGCGTGCCAAACGGACCCTTAGACTCATATGGATTATGAAAGTTGGTGACGGTTCACTGTTCTCTACTAAGGAAGTGATGAAGAGTAACAACACTATAATCTAACCAAATACCTCAAAGAACAACCATTTTCTAAATATAGATTACAAGATTTGATTGTATTCTGCACTTTGTTTTACTTGAATTTCGTTTTTTATTCCTATTACAGCTATTTTGTCCACATATAGAAGTATCTATGGGTAGGGTTGTGAAAGTGCACCTCTAGACGATGCAAGCCCTGGGTATAATGTCGGTGGAATAAATTCTATCTATCCCTAGGATAATTTGTGCCTGCAGTGATCCGACAATATTTGAAAGTAATAATTAAAGCATAAAGATTAAGCACATAAGGCAAGTTGTATTTAGATAATTGAAGGAGCAAAAATGTTATACTTAGCTCTAATTGTAGGGCCGTTAATACACGAAAGTGAATGGGCCTTGCAAATCACAATTAGTCACAAGAACAAATACACAAGCAATGACGCGCGTCCATATTCATATCAATATAGATCCATACAACAACGCTAAAAAACAAAAAAAAAACAATAAACTCAGAAGCAAAGGGAATGTAGTCGAAGGAGTGGAGATCTGGTGAACGTAGGAATAGCAATGGCCATTCGGAGAGGTGAAGACCGCTGTACGAGGGGATAGATGGCCATGGAAATGGCTGCTGTAGGGGACGGCTGCAGGGAGAGGATGCTGGAGAAGTTTGGCAGCAAGAGAAGATGGTTGCAAGTGGAGATGGCTAGGAGGGTTTTGGAGTGGTCCGACTTTAGGGGAAAAACACACAGTACAGGGGCTGGCTTTGTTGTTGAAGTGAATGGAGGGTCCGGCTGTTTTGGGATGGGTCCCCATCTACCTCACCGCTGAAAACTCCCAGGATCGATTAGACCACAGATTCCTTCGTACATTGAAAGAAGCAAGATTGGATCCTCACATTGATGGAACAAGTTGGCAGACTGAAGAACTACACTTAGAGCTCCTCCTTAAACATTAAAAACCAGCTCTCTGGATTGCAATATTGAGTACCCTCTTCCCCCATTTCTTAAAACTTCGGCTTTCCATATGATACATAGAACTTTCCTACCTTCATGCTTCTCTTCCACATCTAAACGGCCGCCTTGATATAATGCAAGAGAAATCTAAGGAGGCTAAATGAGTTATAATATTCATGTTCTTCGTGAAGTTTCTCCATTGACTCGTTGCCGTGCTCACATAGTTAAAACCATTCATCCCCTCCCCATGGCTGGCATTGTCCTTCATCTCCCCTGGGTGATCCTCAAGGTTTATAAATATGTCTCCAAGACTCCAAGTCTATGTTGTAAGGATCATCCTTGAGCAAATAATAACTACCTGAGTTTACTTAGAAATCTTGTCTACTTTGTGTGCTCTTCGCTTTTGGCGGCAGGCCTCCACGAATAGTGAGTGTAAACCCTTGAAAACAGACTTCCAAGTTGGAGAATGTGACAATCGCTGACAGACTATTCGAGCTGCCGACGTATTGCATTGTTGTTATTAATTCTAGTTATCCTCTCAGCACTTCATAAATAATAAAGCACTTCATCACCATAATAGCAGGAACAAGAATTTTGATTGTTAGCCGCTCTTTTGTAAGACATGGGTTTGGCGATATCCCATATTCCCATTTTCAGGCCGTCTATAATTCTTATTTATCCCTTTTATCGCTTAACTTTTTTAAATAAAAATTAATCGAATCCCACTTTTAAGTATTAACTATTAAGTAGCGTTTTCTTCCACATCTCATTTCCAACCTAGTGGATTAATTTTGTATGACCTCGTGTTGAATTTCTATTTTTGTATATCATCTTGTTGTCTAAGCATAAAAGGGCAGCCCGGTGCACAAAGCATCCCCGCACAGCGAGGGTCCGGGGAAGGGTCCCACCACAAGGGTGAAATGTAGGCAAACCTTACCTTGCATTCTTGTTGTCTAAGCATACATAAAAAAAATCAATGTGCAGTGAGTAATTTTTATTTCCCTATTTCTTTCCTTAGAAATTGAATATTATAAGCCCAAATTTATTGAAACTCTTGGCATCTTAAATTTAAAATATAATAAATCTTCATCAAAATATTTAATTTATTTTTCTAATGCTATATTTATCATTGGCTACTGTTATTTTTTACACATATTTCAATATCTTAGCAAAAAAAATCATAATTTTAAATTTTTTGCTCTAAATCTAAAGGGTAATTGACCAAGGTTGTCGGGATCGAGATCCTAGGTGAAATCGTTTTGAGGTTGGATCGGATCGCGGATCGCAAAATCCTACAACATTCATAAATTAAGACTAATAATATATAATTGAACTTTGAATTATCCAATTACATGCTCAATTAACAAAAAAATCAATAAATTGAGCATTATGTGAATAATTACATCAAAAAATATTTAAAAACTAAATCAAAAAGATTATATCGTTATAACTTCACTTATAGTTTCAGATAGGATACCCAATGACTACTAACAATAAAAACAAATCTGGACCGATGAATTGCTGGAAGCCTAGATTTCTCATACACTGGAAGCAATAAGCGTGGATTGCTCGTATGCTGAGTTTCTAGCCGCTGGATTACTCGTACGTTAAAAAGGAAGAGAAAACCCCGGCTTGGAAGCAGGAAGTCATTGGATTGCTGACCACTGGATTGCTTCTACGCTGGAATGGAAGAGAAGACACCGTCACCACATGAATAGAACTAGGTATGGAAGGAAAAGAAAGGCGTTGTCTGGACTGGAAGCGATCGAAGACGTCGGCCTTGGCCTCCATTTGCAGTTGGCAGTCGACACTGAGATAGGGTAAAAGCGGCAAGATATGATTCTGCGATGGGGTATGGGAGTTAGGATTGGGATAGGGTTAAACGATGGGGTATGGGCGTTGGACCAGTTGAATGGGGTCGGGATAGGGTTGAACATGTTTCTAGTTCCCTTTGGCTGGACCAGTAGAATCGGGTCAGGATCGCGATCCTAAGATACGAATCGTGATCCCAGTTGTAAAGGTGCCAATTTAGATCCGGGGTAAGATCCAGATCGATTTACAAAATCTGAATCGTAAGATCCTACAATCCGGATCGCGACCCTGCTAACCATTGACACTTTGCACCCTCAAATATCATATTTTGGCACATTGCATCCCACATTTTTAAATTTCACATATTGCACCCTCCAAATACCTTTAAATTTGCATTTTGCACCATATGCTGAATTTTGAGGGGTATTTTGCACCACCGAATTTGGAGATCTACTTAAATTTGTTTAATTTACATGATTAAACATTAAATCAACTCAAAAATGTATAAAAATATAGAATATGAAGGTATTTGGAGGTTGAAATGTGAAAAATATCCCTCAAAATTCAGCCTAGGGTGCAAAATGTCAACTTAAAGGCATTTGGAGTGTGCAATATTCCAAAAAACATGACATTCGACCGTGCAAAGTGCAAATTAGACAAATCTAAAAAAGTAATGTATTTCTTCCTTAAGAAGTCCTCCACCGTTTATTTGAAGAAATCAACCTCATTCTTAACCTTGGAAGAACCCACCCTCGTCTAGTCTGAATTTAGAGAACTCTCTTTAGATCCGCCTAGCAATCCTCGGCTCCTCTCTGTCCATGACCTTAACCTCCAAAGAGATATCTCCGGCAACAATGGCGAGATTAGCCAAATGCTCCATATATACAAGGAAAGAAAGGATTTATAATATTTGTTCATTTACCAAAACAACGATGCGTTAGGTATTATAAAATCTTACTACTTCCTGCTTGTTTGAGGAGAATAGCCAAATGCTGCTTCACATATATATAACACTCAGGACTGGCGAATAGAGAAGTGAAGATCGTAACCTGGTCATACGAGGATCCCAGGAGACTATGCAAGCGCCGAGCGCATCGCCGAAGTAAAGGGAGTTGTAGTGGCAGAAGAGCTCGTAGATGTCCGGCGGCTGCTCCGCCATGGTCGTTCGCTGAGCCGGGAGTGAAAGGGGCGCGATGAAGAGGGCATTAATGGCTACCGATTAGGCGGGGCATTCTCTGTGGCCATTTCACAGAGAGCGAGCGGGGAGGCAACCCTGCCGTCCCGGCGGAAGTGATGCGAACCGAGGCGTTGGTGAGTGAGGCTCCGGCCGCGGAGGCAGCGACGAGAAGCGAGGCTCACACGCCGGGACCCGAGGGAAAGGAGAGGAAGATGGGTTTTGTCCTCGGGAATTCCCCATGGGAAGGAATCCTGGCGCACATTAGAACTTTTGGCATTTTCCACCTCCGTCAGAAATGGAGAGGATCCGGATCCTCTAAAATGGGGCTATTAGGCATTTTGCATTCTGTAATTTTATTTTTGACATTTTGCTCCCTCAAAAATTATTAATTGTGCACATCATCTTCTTATATCAGCCTCTTTTTCTTATTAATGGTAAATGAGTAAATCCGAAAATTTAAAAGGGGAGGGATTATTTAGGCCTTATTAATAGTAACTGTAAATCAGAATATTTGAATTGTAAATCCGAATATTTGAACTGTAAATCCAAAGAGATATTAATCACACCCTCGTCCGGTGCGGCCGAAGCCCAATTCTTCTTTGGGGCGCGACTTCTCATTTCCTCATTCGTCGTGCGCTCAGAACGCTCTCGTGTTCATTGCGCGCTCAGAACGTTTCCACGTTCCCGACACGCGCGCAGTTAACGTTTCCTAATTTCTCAAATTACAGGACTCATGTGTCGCCTTCATCACCGCCAACGAAGCTGTCCGAAGGGTGAGACGATCATTTACGAAAAATGGCGATCCGTGTACTCCAAATCGAAAAACGTGATTTGCTCGTCAGGTGGTTACGGTGGTTACAACGGCGAAATTACTGGGCAACTCTCAACCAAAGCTATAAAAGGAGCTCAGAGCCTTCATTTCAAGACACCTTGCCTTATTCGCCTAAGAGAGCTCCTTTGAAGATTTGCTTGGAATTCTCTTTCGGCGCTTGACGATCTCCTTCGGCCCTTGAAGATCTCCTTCGAGCCTTCGAAGGTTGCGAAAGGCGACTCAGCATTCTCACTTTTGTTCTTACTACTGTTCTCAGAAGAAAGGGTACTTAGTTTTCTAAGAGGTGGTTTGTCACCCTCGGAGTTCTCTCTCTATCATTGTAACGAGCAGCGGCCTGTCGCGCTCGAGTTCTCAATCTCTAACTGTAACTCCCCAGAAGATAGTGAAAGTTTGCCGGCACAACTCCGACGGCGTGATTTTTCGCCCTTTTCGGGTTTTCCACGTTAAAAGTTCTTGTGTCACTTACTAATTCGCTCATTGACTGTTTGCTCGCTCGGTTCGCTACCGAGCTAAGGTGGTTTAATTCGATCAGTCTACCAGAGCACCCGAGCGATCCACAACAAATGTCATTTCGTGGAATGTTGGAATTGCAAACATTTGATATGTTTTCATAAAAAATCACTATTTTTCTTTTTTTTTACCAAAAATATATTATAATTTGTAATATTAGAGTTATAGTGATACAATAAAACTTTTGAAGATACAATGTAATTAATGCCCACAAACTATGTAGTTCACAAAGAGTACTGTGCTATAAGGCGAGTTATGTGCTTGATGATGTCATGAAATTCCGTTGAGTCTAAGGTCGAGCTGCTTGCATTATCATTTCATGATTTTTCTACAAGTTTGGAGACAAGCTACGAGATTAGTTACATCTCCGCAAACTTTGCAGCAAAGCTATGGGCTCCGTCCTGGCCGAAAGTTCCACCAAGTCTAGGTCTAAACTGCATCATGCTATGCGTCATAGTAAACTCGCGACCAGGTTTATAGCTGACTTGTAACCCCTGTATCTTAAAAAAAATCACTTGGAGTCTAGTGAAGCGGCATGCTCTATTGCTTGATTCCTCCGTGAACCAAATTTTAGTCATATCACAAGTTTGACGGTGGCGACGGTTTTCGATCCGATCACTATATATACATCAATGAACTTTAGAATGCAGATTTGGGCAAGCATTATACAGCAGGATTTTACTTCATGAATGTTAAGCATTAATAGCTTTTTAATCATGGATTTTGGTTTCAATACATATTGGGGAATTATAACATTCTTAATGTAGATAATTATCACAATTGAATAATTAGATCTTGATGATACTCTTGACAACATATATGAGGTTGGATATGTTTGTTATCTCTATTCCAGTTCTTTTTCGATTTATTATTTGACTTAATTCACATTTCTAACTTTGCATGAAATTAGGCTTCGTTTGGTTTGGCGTTTCACCTCCTCCGTTTGGAGCAAATGCCGCCGGACGGCGGGTAAACAAACGGGCGCCGGCGGCGTTTGCTCCGTTTGCACCCGCCGGATAGAGAAAAAGGCGTCTAAATGGAGCGTTTCCAACCCCGCTTCCCCCCCTCCAGTTCCAATGCTCCGTTTGGACCCGCCGGCTGCATTCGTCACCGCTGAACCAAATGAAGCCTAAGAGTTCATTTACTTATATGTATATGCCACGTTTATTAATTGTGCATGTGAAATTAATATGATACGATGATTGTGTATGTGAAATAAGTATGCTTACAAAAATTGGGCTGTCAATATCCAATGAGCTGCGAATATCGCTTTGTTGATAGCTAATATCTTAGCCATTAGTGGGCTGCTAATATAAACACCATAAAAATATAAACGGATCTAATAATTTCACATTAAAAGTTCAATATACCGTGTGAACTCAGCTTAGGTGCACGAATCACATTTAAAAGTTTCGTTTAATGATAAATTTATAAGAGCATCTTTCAATAAATATTAGGCGACTGTTATCCGCACTACAGTTTTGGCTATTCGCATTCTTTTGTATGAGTTATTACGTGCCTTTTTAAAATACGCCTTGTACATGCATTTTTATGAAAAGTGTTCAACATGAAAGTTGTAGATCTCGTCGAGATCTACAACTTTAGTGTTGAACACGTTTCCTAAAAATGCATGTACAACACGTATTTCCAAAAAATTGCTATAGTTACGCACATGTTTCAATCACGGCGGCAATACGTCTTGTTAGTTCATTTTTAGGAAAAGTGTCACACGAAAGTTGTAGCGATGAGATCTACAACTTTTGTGTTGATCACTTTTCCTAAAAATGTGTGTACAAGACGTATTTTCAAAAAGCGCATAATAACTCATACAAAAAAGTGCGGATAGCCAAAACTGCAGTGCGGATAACAATCGCCAAATATTAATATACTTTAATCGTAATCTAACGGATCGTAATTGTAACGGACAAGAATTCAATAATTTCTGTTAGTACGGACGATTATCGGAGACACTTTTCCACCGGCGGAGGGGAAGCGTGGTGGGGTCCCACGATTGAGTGGATCATCAAATGAGGATCTCTGCAACTCCTGATATTTTGTTGTCCAATTAATTTACATCCATTCAGTTTTTTTACTTTTAACCGGTTATTAAATATTAAACGGTGGAATTCGGCCGCAAAGATTAGAAAGGACGTAATCATTTAATGAATTATTAAGAAAAAAAGAAAATAAATGAAAGTGTTAACGAAAGTGTTAAATAATTTAATTAGGGCATATCATTATTTAAATTTAGGAGTGGGTGAAAAATTAAGCTTCTTTTTTATTCATGTATTTAAGAACAACAATTTTTTTATTTCAAACATGTCCTCCACACATCATTTAACCTTTTCTTTTAATAGCACTAGAGTAATAAAAATCTAGGAATAGAAAGAGAACACTAAATATAGAGCATTTATGTATTTCTATAGTCCTAGAGGTGTTCAAAAGGTCTGAGCTTAGAAAACCCGCTTGAGCCTGGCCTGAAAAAAGCTTGCTTGGGCCCGAAATGGAAAAATCTTGATTAGGCCCGACCCAGGCTTAGCCCAGGTCTTGGGGGGCCTAAGTAGGCCCCCATTTGGCCGAAAGCTTGGCTTGTGCCCGACTTGGGCTAGGCCAGGGCCCGCCACAGGTCTGTCTGAAACCTGGCCCGGCACCAGACCAGGATTTACAAGTTGTAAATCACGCTCGGGCGGGATTTAACAGCTATTAACCCGCCGACAGGCGGTAATTTCTTATATAAAAAATATTGGGCCTAGCAAAAGCCTGACCATCAAGCCTTCCCAGACCCCCCTTATGAAGGGAGGTCTGGGCCTGGGTACCTGAAAGCCCGGTTCTGCCAGGCATTTTGTGCACCCCTACTATACGGGAAAACCTCAAGAATGGTGTAACATTTGAAATGTCTAAAATACCACTCAAAGATCCTTCATTAGAATATATTTAATTAACTTAAATTCATAAATAGGCATCATTTTGGTAATTCCATTCCTCCCAAATTTCTGCATCTCATCATTTCGGCTTCGACTTCGCATCTCTTAATTAAAAATGACACCAACTACATCTATTCCTGATCACAACTGCATAACTCGTAATTCGTCGAGATTAGAAAGGCCTGAGGACGGCACGGAAGATCTCGCCCACCTGGGGCAAGTATCGAAGACATCGCCCACCTGGAGCGAGTGCAGGAGACTTCGCCCACCTGGGGCGAGTACAGAAGACCTCCCCCACCTGGGGCGAGTACAGAAGACCTCGCCCACCTGGGGCGAGTACCGAAGAACTCGCCCACCTGGGGCGAGTACCGAAGACCTCGCCCACCTGGGGCGAGTACCGAAGAACTCGCCCACCTGGGGCGAGTACCGAAGACCTCGCCCACCTGGGGCGAGTACATAAGACCTCTCCCATCTCGGACGAGTACAGAAGAACTCGCCCACCTGGGACGAGTACAGAAGAGCTCGCCCACCTGGGACGAGTACAGAAGACCTCGCCCACCTGGGGCGAGTACAGAAGACCTCCCCCACCTGGGGCGAGTACAGAAGACCTCGCCCACCTGGGGCGAGTACCGAAGAACTCGCCCACCTGGGGCGAGTACAGAAGACCTCGCCCACCTGGGGCGAGTACCGAAGACCTCGCCCACCTGGGGCGAGTACCGAAGAACTCGCCCACCTTGGGCGAGTACAGAAGACCTCGCCCACCTGGGGCGAGTACAGAAGACCTCGCCCACCTGGGGCGAGTACAGAAGAACTCGCCCACCTCGGGCGAGTACAGAAGAACTCGCCCACCTGGGGCGAGTACAGAAGACCTCGCCCACCTGGGGCGAGTACAGAAGACCTCGCCCACCTGGGGGCGAGTACAGAAGACCTCGCCCACCTGGGGCGAGTACAGATTTCCACCCCTTCAAAAGGCGGACCCACTATCTGCAGACCATTTCAGAAGGCGGGAGCATCTATTCGCAGTCCATTTGGATTTGCCTATAAATAGGACCCCAAGGCACAAGTAGAAGGCAACCTTCACCCCCCCCCTATGGTGGGCGAGTACATTGCCTGACTCTCTTGTGCCAAGCTCAGCATTGGCTTTAGGAGGGGAAGTTCCTATAGACTTCCGGGTATGTGGCGAGACCTCCTCGCTGCAGCACGCGGGTCTTGTTTATAGACAGTTGGAGTGGTTTTGTATGCTCTCTAGCTTCTTATCACATTGTCTCACGTGAGTCGACCGCTAAACAAGTAGCATATATGGTCACCCCCAAGTCTCGAACATAGTTAGAACGGTATTCGGGTTCCAACAACAACGACCTAGAGAAACCTTCGACCTCGAGCAACCTACGACCCTGCATCTTCGAAGAAGAGCCTTTTTGTGTCGACCTCGAGCCGAAAATCACTGCGACCTAGATCGACTCTTGATTCTCCTCTTTTCCGACTTTAGTTAGGTATCATCTTTGATCCTCCTCTTCACATTTTCTTGGGCTATCCTGATTTTGGCATGCCTTCCAAAATTCTTGTTGCCTTCCAGATCTCAAGCAACCTGCTTCCTGTCACGGAGATCTCCAAATAACAATGATCTCCATATATAGTAGCGGCAAAGATGTTGTCATCTTGAGGTAACTTCCTCCTCCCTTCCTCCCTTAGTTCTTTCACCCTTCTGATATGAATCATGATTATCCTCTTCTTCGAGGCACGTAAACTTCAAAACAACGACACAAGCTGCTTCCTATGAATCCCATTTGAAGGTCAATTTTATTTCTTTCAGTAAACTTGGTTTCTTACATGCATGAATATTTACGCAATCTCCTTTTCAAATTACCTATAAAGGGATTTGATATAAATATTTTTAATCAATTTTTGTGCTATGTTTTGGCTCAAATAGATCATGAACTTATTTCAAGAGATGAGGGGTTTTCACTATAACATTGCCTGCGCTTTATGTTAGAATTGAAGTGAGCTAGCGCCAGCGCTAGCGCTAGCGTCGGCGTTAGCTCATACTCGCCACCTCCCCTTGTTTTGCCTATAAATAGAGGGGTACCCCCCCTAAAGTGCATCGATTCTGAAAGTGGCGAGTATCCTCAACTTTGAGCGAGTTCGAGATACCAGAGTGTCACTAGGCGAGCATCGAACTTGGAGTAAGTTCGACAGGCGAGTTACCTACTCGCGAGATAGCGCCGACGATAGTGGGTAGCGCATGCGTTAGCGAGAAGAGAAGGAAGGAGCGAGTACCTACTTGGGAGATAGCGCCCGGCGCTAGTGGCTAGCTAGCGCGGTAGCGAGTAGTAGAGGAAGCGAAGCGCGACGAGCGTGCGAGTAGCTTGGAGTGCGAGCAGCGAGCTTGCGAGTTGGAGAGCTAACGCCCGGCGCTAGCGTTACCACCGGCGGTAGCGAGGAGCGAGTATCGGTAGCGAGGAGCGAGTATCAGAGCGAGTATCACCTGCGTGGTGTGCTCCGGAGGAGAAGCGGACCTTGTCCGTGACCAAGTTCTTACCTACTATTGGCTGTTGTGATTCAAGTTGGATGCAACTTGTATTCAGCCGTGTTCAGTTGTAACTAGCTACCAGAGTTATTATTGTGAAAGCTTGTGTTCATCTATTTGGTGTCCTTATTCTCCTGTTGGTTGACGTGTTCTTCGGACTACAAAATATTTCACATGATATCAGAGGGATAGTGGGAACAAGGACGAAGCAATCAAGATGGACGGCGGAGGAGGGTATGCTAGGGGACTTGGAATTGAGCTGCTCACCCAGACCAACTACAAGAAGTGGAAGTCTTGCTTGGAGAGCTACCTGCTTGGAGAGGACCTATGGGAGGTCGTTGGAGGAGAAGAGCAGGCAAAAGTCTTTCCAATCGAAGACAATGGTCAAGCTGTGAGAACTTGGAGGAAGACCAATGCCAAGGCGGAGTTCACCTTGAAGAGAGCCATATCACCTGACTTGTTCGACCACAGCATTGGTTGCAATTCAGCGTCAGAGATCTGGATAGCCCTCGATGGGTTATTCAACAAGAAGAATGTAGCGCGGCTACAATTCCTGGAGAATGAGTTGGCGAAGTCGACTCAAGGCGAGATGACGATATCCACCTTCTTCCTGAAGGTGAAGAACCTATGTGGGGAGTGATAACTTCCCAAAATAGAAGTTATTTGGTCTATGAATAACACATTTTGCACTATGAAATGATGAATATTAATATGAAACTTGGATATAATAAACTTAATTAATTATAAATTACAAAGTAATTATTTCATGGTGATTCTGCTTAAATTCGAGTTTAATATGCAGGAATTAAATGAGTGTTCAGGATGAAAAGAAAAGAAATGGAGGAATAATTAATGCAGGCAGATTTGTCGCAACAAGGTTACAACAAGCGGGGGCTGCAAACATGGCATAAATGGCGCGACTATTTAAAACCATATGATGAGGTGGCAGCAGTTATGCACAGGCGGACAGCTGGCTGGAGACGGAATTAGAAGGCTGATTATGTGATTCTAAAGAGGAGAATTAAATATAGAAGATGACGGTTACAAGAATTGAAAACCGGGAAGTTACTTAATTTGAATTATAAAATAGAGGGAAGGGAGAACGAAATTGAGGAGAAAAGGAAAGATATTTTCGGCAAGGAGATTCTTCCTACTTGGAGGGCCGAACCATTCCAATCCGGGAGAGAGATATTGCAACTTTGGAGTAAAAAACTTACCTTCTTCAACCATGTCTTTGAGCATGTCTTGTAAGGATGTTCTTATTTGTTATTTTATTCCAACTAGCATGAACTAAAATATGTAGCTTTGTGTGTGGAAAATACTTTGTCTTTTGTCATATGTATTAGAACACAATTCTGTTAAATTATTTGCTTCAATTCTTTGTCCGTTTTAGGTGTGCGATTACATTTTGAAGATTTTGTGTCAAGCTTTGTATATCTCTTTGGAGTGTATTCATAAATCGAGAGAGGAGTTGCACGCAAGGTTATACAAACCATTTTCTTATGTGGAATAAATCGAGAGAGGAACCACATAAATCTTTAACCAAAAATTCTTCATCCAAATACTGCGTCGCGAAATTCGAGAGAGGAGTGACGAAAGTAATTCGCATATTCTAATTTAATCATTGGAAGTAGAAAGAGATTTCACTTTCTTCATGATTAGTCGCTGTGTACGAATTTCGGAGATCGAGAGGTAATGAGTCCTACATTTAATTTGCGTCAGGAGAATAATTTTACAAATATTTAACTAAATCTTTTGAAATTTCATATCACATAGACTTAGGAAATCCACATGCAAAGCCTTCTCTAAAAAATGGTATTTCTCAAAAATAAAAATAAAAACTCATTGAATTAATTAATTAAAGTTATTTTCCTATTTTAATTTTTCTTCACGCAACCAACTTTTGAATTATTTACTTGGATTCAAAGAAAAGGATAATATTAGTACTTGTGAGCGTTAAATTAACACTTCCCTGTGGAGACGATCTTACTTACACTTTATTACTTGAATCAGCACGTGCACTTGCGTAACACTCATTTTCACCGTGTCAAGTTTTTGACGTCGTTGCCGGGGAGGTGTACTAATTTAGCATTTTCTTGCAATATTAGTAAATCCTTAGTAATTGGAGCTCAAGTACTGTTTTTGTTTTATTTCATTGTTTGTCTGTTTTACTTATTTTAATTGCATTACTTTAGTTTATGTCCAGATTTAGGTCAATTGAATTATTCCCGCTAAATTTAGAAATTGAGCGTGAGTGTAGGAAAAATAGAAGAACTTTTCGCTTAGAGCATTCTAGTCATCCTACTATGAACCCAAACAGTTTAAATAACGGGAATGGGAATGGTCATGATGGTCATGATCATGGGGGTCAGGTGGACCCTAATGGTCAAGTCGAACACAATGGTCATAATGTTCAAAACGCTGCACCGCGAATGACTTGTCGAGACTATAACGCACCGTTAAGAGGAGGTTTGCAATTTAGTATAGCGCGACCCACAATCGCCGCTAATAATTTTAAAATAGACTATACCACAATGCAACTAGTACAACATAACAAGTTTGGGGGTCTTAATCATGAAAATGCAAACGCTCATTTAAGAACATTCTTAGAAATCTGTGATATGTACAAGGTAAATGAGGCTTCAGATGAAGCTATTCAATTGAGGTTATTCCCATTTTCTTTGGAGGGTTGAGCTAAAGATTGGCTTAACTCTCTACCTCCTGGTTCCATCACTACGTGGGATCAATTGGAAGAGAAATTCCTGAATAAATATTTCCCACCTTCTAAAACAGCTAAGCTGGTTAGAGACATCAACACTTTTGTCAAAAATCATGGCGAAACACTTTATGAAGCGTGGGAAAGGTTTAAAGAAATGCTTAGGAAGTGTCCACATCACGGGATGGCCCAACACCAACAAGTCACAATTTTTTAAAACGGGTTACAAACCACTACGATGATCTTAGTTGACGGAGCTGCGGGAGGGTCTTTATTAAAGAAATATCCAGAAGATGCTTTTGAAATTTTAGAAGATCTTACTTCTAACAATTACCAAGAATTCGAAAGGCAAGGTAATAACCATCCAGCCGGTATTCATCAAGTAGATCAAATCACTTCGTTAGCAGCTCAAATGGCAACTCAATTTAATTTAATAAATAAGAGGTTAGATTCTTTATCTACCCCTTCAACAAGTGTGCCAATGACAGTGGAACAATTAAACCAAGTAACTGAAGAAGTACATTATCTTGGAGGCCAACAAAAGCAAGGACCTTCAAATTTCAGAAATCATTATAATCCAGAGTGGCGAAATCATCCCAATTTTTCTTAGAGAAATTCACAAAATGCAATTCAACCACCAGGTTTCAATCAAAACATTAATTCTATACCAACCCATATGCATAATCAACAAACCAATAATAGGAAATTGACTGATGAGTATATTATAGGTTTGTTTCAAAAGAATGACTCTAGGATGGGTGGTATTGAGTCTTCACTCCGATCTTTAGAATCCACAATTGGCCAATTGACCAATGCTTTAAATCAAAGAACAATAGGATCGTTACCATCTGACACCACACTTAATCCAACAAGAGAAGAGTCAAATAATCATTGTAAAACTATTGCATTAAGGAGTGGTGTTGAGATCTCAAGTGAGGATGGATTGCTAGAGAAGTTAAGGGAAGAAGAGGCAAGAGAAAATACGATTAGGAGAGAAGAGTCTATAGAAGTTAAGGAGCCGGAGGAAATGGAAGTAGATCCACAAAATAATAAAAAGAAAGAAATTATTTACCCTCCTCCACCTTTTCCATCTAGATTAAATAAAACAAAATTTGACAAACAATTTCAAAAATTTATGGAAATTTTTAAGAAGCTTACAATTAATATTTCATTTGTCGAGGCATTAGAGCAAATGCTTATTTATGTCAAGTTTATGAAAGATATTTTATCTAAGAAAAGAAAATTTCTAGATAGAGAAATAGTTGCATTAACGGAAGAGTGTAGTGCAATTTTGCAAAAGAAATTGCCTCAAAAACTTAAGGACCCCGGTAGTTTTACAATACCTTGTTTCATAGGAGTGAAATTTGTCGGGAGAGCATTATGTGATTTAGGTGCGAGCATCAATTTAATGTCTTTATCTATTTATACAAAGTTAGGTCTAGGAGAGATGGATCCAACAACTCTTACTCTCCAATTAGCCGATAGGACTTTAGCATTCCCTAAGGGAATAGTTGATGATGTATTGGTTAAGGTGGAGAAATTTATTCTTCTGGCCGATTTTGTAGTGTTGGACATGGAAGAGGATAAGGATGTGCCCATAATCTTAGGGAGTCCATTTTTAGCAACCGGAAGAACTTTAATTGACGTACAAAAAGGGGAGTTAACAATGAGAGTTAATGAAGAGGAAGTAACATTCAATATCCTAAAAGCTATGAAATTTCCAAATGAAAAAGAAGATTGTTACTCTATTGAAGAAGTGGAGTTTAAAAATCAATTAATTAAGGGTAATGAAGATGACCTAGAACAAAGACTTCTCACAATTTTGACAAATGAAGAGTGGGATGATGATTTAGAATTGGATGAATGTGTGAAGGTCTTAGAATCCCATTATAAATTGCTTATCTTTAGGAGTTTTGAATCTATAACTAGGTCAAGCGAACCAAAAATTATGAAACCCTCAATTATTGAACCTCCAACTTTAGATTTGAAACCTCTTCCGGAACATCTTAAATATGCTTTTCTTGGAGAAGAAAATACTCTTCCGGTAATAATTGATGCATCATTAAAATTTGAAGATGAAGAAAAACTACTTCTTGTTTTAAAAGAATTTAAGAAGGCCATGAGATGGACTATAGCAGACATTAGTGGCATTAGCCCCTCGATTTGTATGCATAAAATAGTATTAGAAGATGATGCTAAAGGGTCAATTGAACATCAACGTAGGCTTAGTCCACCCATGAAAGAAGTAGTTATGAATGAGATAATAAAATGGTTAGATGCAGGAATTATTTACCCTATTTCGGATAGCAAGTGGGTGAGTCCGGTAAAATGTGTACCGAAGAAGGGAGGAATTACGATGGTGAAAAATGATAACAACGAGTTGATACCAACTAGGATGATTACCGGTTGAAGAATATGTATGGATTATAGAAAACTAAATAAATCAACTCGGAAGGATCATTTTCAACTACATTTTATTGATCAAGTACTTGACAAGTTGGCGGGTAATGATTATTTTTGTTTCTTGGACGGATATTCCGGTTATAATCAGATTATGGTTGCTCCGAAAGATCAAGAAAAGACCACATTTACATGTCCTTGTGGTACGTTTGTATTTTGCAAAATGTCATTTGGATTATGTAATGCACCCGCCACTTTTCAAAGGTGCATGATATCTATTTTTACTGATTTAATGGATGAAGGAATAGAGGTATTTATGGATGATTTTTCTGTGTTTGGGAAGTCATTTGATTGTTGTTTGGAAGTTCTTAGGAAGGTATTAACAAGATGTGTTGAGACAAATTTAGTGTTAAATTGGGAGAAGTGTCATTTCATGGTGAGAGAGAGAATTGTCTTAGGCCATAAAGTATCAAGCAAGAGTTTGGAGGTAGATCGGGCTAAAATAGAAGTTATTGAAAAGCTTCCTCCTCCTAAGAATGTCAAGGGCATTCGTAGCTTTTTAGGTCATGCGGGGTTCTATAGGAGGTTTATTAAAGATTTCTCTAAAGTATCAAAACATTTATGTAACTTGGTAGAAAAAGACACTCATTTTATATTTGATGACCACTGTTTGCACGCTTTTGACACATTAAAACACAAGTTAGTTTCTTCACCTATTGTCACAACACCGGATTGGTCGTCGCTTTTTGTTCTTATGTGTGATGCTAGTGATTATGCCGTAGGAGTTGTTTTATGACAAATCCGGGATAGAATTTTCATACTATATATTATGCTACCAAAAAACCTATTGATGCACAAATAAACTACACTACAACCGAGAAGGAACTCTTAGCCGTAATGTTTGCATTTGATAAGTTCCGTTCTTATTTAATAAATTCTAAAGTGATAGTTTATACGGACCACTCGGCTATCAAATACTTGGTAGAGAAAAAAGATGTTAAACCCCATCTTATTAGGTGGGTGCTACTATTACAAGAGTTTGATATAGAAATTAAGGACCGTAAGGGGGCTGAAAATCAAGTGGCCGACCACCTATCAAGGCTAGAACAAGAATGTGAAAAGAATAGCCAAGTAGAGATTAAGGAAAACTTTCCGGATGAGTATATTCTTGCAATTACTAGTGATAATATTCCATGGTATGCTGATTTTGTAAATTATATTGTTAGTAATATTTTACCACCAGATTTAAGTTTTCAACAAAGGAAGAGATTCCTTCATTTAGTAAAATCTTATTTATGGGATGCACCACATTTATTTAAAATTTGTGCCGATCAAATGATTCGTAGATTTGTCCGCGAAATAGAAGTCCCAAGTATCCTTCACAAATGTCATGCATCTCCTTATGGAGGACATTTTCAAGGACTTAGGACGGCTATGAAGGTCTTAGAAGCTGGATTTTATTGGCCAAATTTATTTAGGGACTCCCATGAATTTGTAAAACAATGTGATAGGTGCCAACGCACCGGTAATATGAATAGAGGAGCGAGTATGCCCCTTAATAACATCATAGAAGTTGAGATATTTGATGTTTGGGGGATAGATTTTATGGGTCCATTTGTGAATTCAAATGGACATCTTTACATTCTACTAGCGGTTGATTATGTTAGCAAATGGCCGGTGGAGGCAATTCCAACTCAAAAGTGTGATGCAAAATCCGTACTAAAATTTCTAAAGTCACATATTTTTAGTAGGTTCGACACACCAAGGGCTATCATTAGTGATGGGGGGGGCACACTTTTGCAATTATCATTTTAAATCCTTGTTAAGTAAATATGGGATAACACATAAAGTTGACTTATCTTACCACCCACAAACCAATGGTTTGGCCAAAGTTTCAAATAGAGAAATTAAATCAATCTTAGAAAAGACAGTGAGTACAACCCGTAAGGATTGGTCACACAAGTTGAATGATTCACTTTGGGCTTATAGGACTGCATTCAAAACACCTATATGGTTGAATCCATATCGGATGATATTTGGTAAGGCATGCCACTTACCGGTTGAGCTAGAGCATAGAGCTTTTTGGGCAATTAAGAAATTGAATTTTGATTTTAATAATGCAGATAAAAATCGCTTAGCCCAAATAAACGAACTCGATGAAATACGATTTCATGCATATGAGAATCATAAGCTCTATAAAGAAAGGACGAAGAAATGGCATGACGCTAGGATTTCACCTAGGAAATTCCGGGAAGGACAATTAGTATTATTATATAATTCAAGGTTGAGATTATTCCTGGGTAAATTAAAATCTAGGTGGTCGGGACCATTTCGTGTAACAAAGGTACACCCATATGGGGTTGTGACCATACAAAATGAGAAAGACAAATCTGAATTTAAAGTCAATGGACAACGCCTTAAGATATATTTCCAACAAAATGAGCAATGTGAGGCGGTGGTAACCATATTAGCATAAACACTATCATTAGGTCCTGCCGGGACTTTAAATTAGGCGCTGGATGGGAGGCAACCCAATAAAATGTAGAATAGGAAGCTATTTTTAATTTTTAATATAATTTCTTTGCATAATTACAGCTTTTTGCTTGAACCATATATGTGTTTTGATAGTTAATTTCTACACTATTCTGCTGGGTTGGTTATGTTTTTCTGAACGAATATTGTTGTGGAAGCTAGGACCCACATGTGGCTACTTGTGGTTGATCATTATGCTGCTGAATATTATATTTTGTAGGGATATTGCTATGCATGTATTGTTTTTGGTGAGTTTATATTGCAGGAAAATGAGACATGTCGAGCCCAAGGTCATCTACTACATGGAGCTTGGAGCTAGTTGAATGGATCCAACATACTCCTATGTTTGGAAGGGGAGTATTTTGTTCAATTTATATCGTTATATGAATACATCTATTTTAACTTGAGGGCAAGTTAGATTCTAAAGTGTGGGGGTGGGTTGGTTATATTTGATAACCTTTGTCACTATAAAATTTTACCACCCCATTATTTTCATAAGTAGCAAGGATAATTATTTTGCCAAATGAATGTATATTTATTTTCCAAAGTTAGGGAATAATGGTAGTATTCTTTTGAAAAATTCGTTGAACATTACTTCTCTTTATTTCATGAGCTCTAAAACAAGTTGTATATATTTTAAATTTCTATAAAAATTAAATTCAAAAGTAGTCAAGAGCCAAATAAGCATTGTTTAGTCCAAAGCAATAATAAACTAGTAAATATCATTTATCGAACCATCACTTGCTATCATCTTGGAAAATCAACTTCATTCTTGAATATTAATCTTGTGGATTTTCTCAAGTGACATCCATGCTAGTGTGTTAAATCATGAAAAAAATGATGATAAAAAAAGAGAGAAATTGCTTATGGTGATATGTGGCCTGGATATTTGCTTGCTTACTTGGAATGATCCATGCTATGTGAATATATGTTATTAAAAAGAACGTCTCATAATGATACGTGGCATAAACATGCATATGTTTGGAATGATCCCTATTATGATGATATATATATAAAAAGAAAAAAAAATTAGTACCATAGGGATACGTGGCCTAAGTAAGCACTCAAATATTTGGAAAGATCCCTATCATGAGTACATTAAAAAGTAATAAATGAGTGCATTCATGAACTAAGCACTAGGGGATTGTTGCTTTTTGAAAATCCTTTCTCATTTGTTATAAAAGATCATATTGTTGAGAATCCTTTCCATTCCTTGTTTTTACTAAATTATTGTTGTAATGGACTAATCATGGTTATTAGCATTGTTCTACTCAGAATTATTTTTTATAGATGTTTAAATGTATTAATTTGGATAGGAATGATTGATTTAAAAGAGAATCACGCACACACACTATGTGAAGTCTCATTTGAACATTATTCCCACTATTTCCCTAACTTACTAAAATATGTTTATTTGGCAAATTATATAATGTTGTTGCTTGCTTAGCCTCCTTATATTATAAATCTTGAGCATGCAAGCTCATATGAATCAAAAATTTTGTATGTAGTTTTGCTAGGGGCTAGCAAAAAGCTAAGTGTGGGGGTGTGATAACTTCCCAAAATAGAAGTTATTTGGTCTATGAATAACACATTTTGCACTATGAAATGATGAATATTAATATGAAACTTGGATATAATAAACTTAATTAATTATAAATTGCAAATTAATTATTTCATGGTGATTCTGCTTAAATTCGAGTTTAATATGCAGGAATTAAATGAGTGTTCAGGATGGAAAGAAAAGAAATGGAGGAATAATTAATGCAGGCGGATTTGTCGCAACAAGGTTACAACAAGCGGGGGCTGCAAACATGGCATAAATGGCGCGACTATTTAAAATCATATGATGAGGTGGTAGCAGTTATGCACTGGGGGCAGCTGGCTGGAGACGGAATTAGAAGGCTGATTATGTGATTCTAAAGAGGAGAATTAAATATAGAAGATGACGGTTACAAGAATTGAAAACTGAGAAGTTACTTAATTTGAATTATAAAATAGAGGGAAGGGAGAACGAAATTGAGGAGAAAAGGAAAGATATTTTCGGCAAGGAGATTCTTCCTACTTTGAGGGCCGAACCATTCCAATCCGGGATAGAGATATTGCAACTTTGGAGTAAAAAACTTACCTTCTTCAACCATGTCTTTGAGCATTTCTTGTAAGGATGTTCTTATTTGTTATTTTATTCCAATTAGCATGAACTAAAATCTGTAGCTTTGTGTGTGGAAAAATACTCTGTCTTTTGTCATATGTATTAGAACACAATTCTGTTAAATTATTTGCTTCAATTCTTTGTCCGTTTTAGGTGTGCGATTACATTTTGAAGATTTTGTGTCAAGCATTGTATATCTCTTTGGAGTGTATTCATAAATCGAGAGAGAAGTTGCATGCAAGGTTATACAAACTATTTTCTTATGTGGAATAAATCGAGAGAGGAACCACATAAATCTTTAACCAAAAATTCTTCATCCAAATACTGCGTCGCGAAATTCGAGAGAGGAGTGACGAAAGTAATTCGCATATTCTAATTTAATCATTGGAAGTAGAAAGAGATTTCACTTTCTTCATGATTAGTCGCTGTGTACGGATTTCGGAGACCGAGAGGTAATGAGTCCTACATTTAATTTGCGTCGGGAGAATAATTTTACAAATATTTAACTAAATCTTTTGAAATTTCATATCACATAGACTTAGGAAATCCACATGCAAAGCCTTCTCTAAAAATTGGTATTTCTCAAAAATAAAAATAAAAACCCATTAAATTAATTAATTAAAGTTATTTTCCTATTTTAATTTTTCTTCACGCAACCAACTTTTGAATTATTTACTTGGATTCAAAGAAAAGGATAATATTAGTACATGTGAGCGTTAAATTAACACTTCCCTGTGGAGACGATCTTACTTACACTTTATTACTTGAATCGGCACGTGCACTTGCGTAACACTCATTTTCACCGTATCAGAGAGATCTCGGCCTTGGATCCTAAAGAGCCAATCTCAGAGGCGAAATTGAAGCGGCACATACTCCGAGGCTTGATGAAGGAGTATGTCCCCTTCGTAACTTCCGTGCAAGGATGGGCTACTCAGCCCTCCCTTCTGGAGCTAGAGAACCTGCTATAGTCACAGGAGAGCTTGACGAAGCAGATGGCGGGAGTATCCATCTCAGGAGGAGATGACGAGGCCTTGTTCTCAGGAAAGAGGAGATCCTGGGACAAGAGAAAGAAAAACTCCGGAGATGAACCTTCAACGTCATCTCAGGGAGATGGGAGGAAGTTCCTCCCTGCGCGCGATGAGAAGGGGAGATCCCTTTGCTTTAATTTGCCTGTAAGAAGTACGGGCACATGACAAAGGACTGCAGGTCCAATTCGAAGGCCGGTCATGCTGCTAACAAGGAGGGAGATCACCAGAGAGGTGGAGGAAGAGGTGGAGGTCACCAAGGCGGTGAGAGGGGGGACAATTGTTTCCTGGCAGAGATGACGGCAACGTCAGTCGACGTCTTAGCCTCCATCAACCTCGAGAATGACTAGATAATGGATTCCGGTTGCGGGCATCATCTCACTGGAGATATGTCCAAGTTCGACTCCTTGGAAGCGTATGAAGGAACAGATGTTATCATCACTGTGGATGATACGGTACATCTCGTGGAGCGAGAAGGGAAGGTGTCCCTTGGGAGTAGAGAGAAGCCAGTGACACTGAAGAGTGTGTATCATGTGCCTGGCATGAAGAAGAACCTCTTCTCGGTGGCTAACGTCGTGGATGCTGGATATCACGTGCTGTTTGGACCGAAGGAGGTGAAGTTCCTGAAGAACCTATCGTCTGTTGATGCTGACGTCACGCTCACCGGGAGAAGGGTGAAGGATTTGTATATTCTGTCTGCAAATGCCTACGTGGACAAGCTGAAGACAAACGACAGCGCTGTGATCTGGCATGAGAGGCTGGGTCATATGGGGATGGACAAGCTGAAGATGATGGCGGCAAAGGGCCTAGTGAGTGGCCTGCCTCATCTCTCTTCCTACGGTGACGGCCATGTGTGCGACGGATGCCAATATAGAAAATCACATCGACTTCCATTTGACAAGTCGGAGACCAGGTGTAAGGCACCTCTTAAGTGCGTACATGCTGACGTTATGGGGTCGTGCGCCACCCTTACTTATGGAGGCAATAAGTATGCGCTGGTTCTGGTGGATGATTACACCCGCTATACGTGGGTATACTTTCTGAGAGAGAAGTCAGAAGTATTCAACAAGTTCCTCGAGTGGAAGGAGCTTGTGGAGGGGAGGCTGAACCGCACAATGAAGAAGCTGAGAAGCGACAATGGAGGGGAGTTTAGCTCCAATGAGTTTGCTTCTTTCTGCAGGAGGTTTGGCATTCGGCGGGAGCTCTCCTGCGCTCACACCCCTCAGCAGAATGGGGTGGCAGAGAGGAAGATCCGCCATCTGGTGGAGACTACCAGGACTTGGCTACATGCCAAGAGCATTCCCAAGGCCTTATGGGCGGAGGGAATGGCGCGTGCTACTCATGTGATCAACATGCTACCTCTGAGTCCTAACAGGATGGTGTCTCCACACCAGCTCATGTTCGGGGAGGGGCCCAATGTGGGTCACATGAAGGTGTTCGGTTCTACCTGCTTCGTGCACGTCCCGGATGCTCAGAGAACCAAGTTGGAGCCGAAAGGGAGGAAGTGTATCTTCATTGGCTATGACGAGCGGAAGAAGGGGTGGAAGTGCATGGATCCGCAGACCCACAAGTTCGTCGTCTCGCGCGACGTAGTGTTTGACGAACTGGTTTCATACCAGGGAGTCTCTTCAGTGGAGCTGACGGAGAGTGGAGAATCTAGCAGGGAAGAAGAGTGGGTCACTGAGGACCCTACTGTGGAGTTGGAGTTATCTCCAAGTGCTCCATCGCCATCTGGCTCAGGAGGAGCTTCTGGCTCGGGAGGAGCTTCTGGCTCGGGAGGAGCTTCTGGCTCAGGGGGAGCTACGAACTCAAGAAGCAGGGAGAGCACCGCTTCAGGAGGAGTTCAGAGAGGAGTTCAGAGAGGAGCTCAAGCAGAGGAGTCTACCGGAGTGGTAGATAGTGGCCAAGCCTTGAGGAGGTCGAAGAGGATGATCGTCCCGCCTGCTCGCTATAAGGAGGGGAACTTCGTGAGTTTGGTTTCCTGCTTCTTCGCAGGACCACTCGATGAGAGGGAACCTGCCTGCTTTGAGGATGCAGCTGACATCAAGGAGTGGGACGCGGCCATGATCGAGGAGATGGAGGACCTAGAGAAGAATGAGACATGGGACCTGGTTCCCATGGTGGAGGGCATCAAACCTGTCACCTGTAAATGGGTGTACAAGGTTAAGAAGAGAGCAGATGGAGAAGTGGAGCGGTACAAGACAAGGCTTGTTGCTCGGGGCTTCTCGCAAACCTACGGAGAGGACTACGAGGAGACATTTAGTCTTGTCGCAAAGATGACGTCGGTGAGGACGATCATCGCTCTGGCGGCGTGCCGAGGTTGGAAGCTGTGGCAGCTTGATGTGAAGAACGCATTCCTTTACGGAGAGATAGACAAGGACATATTCATGGTGCAACCACTTGGATACGTGTCCAAGTCTCAGCCACGTCATGTCTGCAAGCTGAAGAAGGCCCTCTACGGGTTGAAACAGGCGCCGAGAGTCTGGTATGGGAAGATTGCGGAGTACTTGCAGTTCTGCGGCTATGATGCCTCAGACTCAGACTCCAGCATGTTCGTGAAGAAGAGTGGAGGTCTTCACGTGCTGGTGCTGCTGTACGTCGACGACATGATCGTGACAGAGAACAACCCTGAGGAGGTCGCGGCGCTGAGACAGCAGCTATCCATCGTTTCAAGATGAAGGATCTTGGTGAGCTGCCCCATTTCCTTGGCCTCCAAGTTGAGAAGAGAAGAGGCGGGCTGTATATTTCCCAGATGGCGTATGCCGAGAGGATCGTCGAAAGATTCGGCATGAAGGAGGGGAAGAGCAGTTCCGTTCCACTGGAGGCTGGGCTGAAGCTTCGGAAGGAAGAAGGGGGGATTCTTCTTGATCCGAAGATCTTTCGGGCACTGATGGGGAGTCTTATCTACCTTACTATCACGAGGCCGAACATCGCCTTTGCTGTCGGCCGAGTTAGTCGGTATATGCAGGAGCCGCGGAAGCCTCATCTGGAGGCAGCCAAGGGGATACTGAAGTACGTGAAGAGAACCCTTGAGATGAGGTTGTCATATGAAGAGAAGTCTGACTTCAAGCTGCATGGGTACACGGATGCAGACTACGGAGGTGACGCTGATGATCGCAAGTCGACATCAGGTTACGTGTTCTTGTGTGGAGCATCTGCTATCTCGTGATGTAGCAAGAAGCAGGACTCTATTTTCCTTTCTACCACAGAGGCCGAGTACAAGGCGTCGTCCTTAGCAGCTCAGGAGTGTGTCTGGCTAAGGAGACTAGTGGAGGATGTGAACGAGGAGGTCAGCGAACCTACTGTGCTACGCGAGGACAATGAGAGTGCATTGAAACTGGTAACCAATCCAGTATGTCATGCAAGGACCAAGCACATTGAGATCGAGCATCACTTCATCAGAGAGAAGGTGCTGGGTGGCTTGATCGCTGTGGAGCATGTGCGGAGTGAAGACAACCTTGCGGATATATTCACGAAGCCCCTATCTGCGGGGTCGTTCCGGAGGCTTCGCTCGTTGCTTGGAGTTGTTCCCGGAGCTCACTTCAAGGGGGAGTGTTAGAATTGAAGTGAGCTAGCGCCGGCGTTAGCTCATACTCGCCACCCCCCTTATTTTGCCTATAAATAGAGGGGTACCCCCCTAAAGTGCATCGATTCTGAAAGTGTCGAGTATCCTCAACTTTGAGCGAGTTCGAGATACCAGAGTGCCACCAGGCGAGCATCGAACTTGGAGATAGCGCTCGGCGATAGTGGATAGCGCCTGCGTTAGCAAGAAGAGAAGGAAGGAGCGAGTACCTACTCGGGAGATAGCGCCCGACGCTAGTGGCTAGCGCGCGCGGTAGCGAGTAGTGGAGGAAGCGAAGCGCGGCGAGCGTGCGAGTAGCTTGGAGTGCGAGCAGCGAGCTTGCGAGTTGGAGAGCTAACGCCCGGCGCTAGCGTTACTGCCGGCGGTAGCGAGGAGCGAGTATCGGTAGCGAGGAGCGAGTATCGGAGCGAGTATCACCTGCGCGGTGTGCTCCGGAGGAGAAGCGAACCTTGTCCGTGACCAAGTTCTTACCTACTATTGGCTGTTGTGATTCAAGTTGGATGCAACTTGTATTCAGCCTTGTTCAGTTGTAACTAGCTACCAGAGTTATATTGTGAAAGCTTGTGTTCATCTATTTGGTGTCCTTATTCTCCTGTTGGTTGACGTGTTCTTCCGACTACAAAATATTTCACACTTTATATTGGCGAGTTATCTACCAAATGCGCTCAACACATGTTCAGTTGAAAATTTGTGACTTTAAATGGTAAGTAAAGGACAATTTGCTTGAAATATAGTATTCATTTGCAAACTTCTTAATAATTCAAGGAGTCTGAAATTAGTCTGTCAGATTAGCAGTGCTGTTGTTAATTAAAATCGAGATCAATTTTGTCCGCGAGTCTCTCCCTAGCATGTTTATTGGAATGAACTCGGCCCCACGAGTTTATACATTAAATTTGCCGCAAAAAGTTTTTTTGTGAGCATGTTTTGTATTTTCTGAAGTTTATGTATATAAAGAGATTTTCTCACATTCTCGGCAAGCTGTTCATTTTGTGAAACAAGTCAAAATCTTCATTATTTACACAAGATTGTTGAATCATTCCACACAAGCAACATTTTGCCTACATGGTACTTAATTATCGTACCTCTCCTACTAATTACTAAATGACTTTCTTTCTTAAATTTCTTATTCATTTTATTTTTTACTGTGAATTATAAAATTGTTGATTACTAAGTACATTATTATTGCATTTGTTTTACCGTGCATAAGTATGTAAGAACCAAGAGACTCTTTACTTATTTTCTATCTTCCATTTGTCAAACAAATGCATGAAGTGCGGCCACACACTCATTCCTGAGGCACCGTGGACGACGAATGTGAGAAAATTTAGGGTACCATAGTTTTTGTACACTGAGCGCCGTGGACGACGAATGTGAGAAAATCTCTTTATATATAGCACTCAATGGTTTATATAAAAATGAAAAGGTTAACGTATTACATATATTACATTCTAATCGAGCCGAACCTTGAGTGTTTGGTAACAATCGGTTGGCTACTATTTTCAAATGGTCGGTTTAAAACTGATTTTTTCTTCATTTTTTGAATGAAACTGAAGAGCTTCTTTTTCCTTTCCAAAATGATTGATCTACATATTTTTTAAAATTTTATTTAATCAATAGAAGTAGTATAAAAAATAAAATTATGTTTATAAAATTATTAAGAAATTATATATATAATACTTAATTTTTTTAAAAGAATTAAAAAAAATGAAAATAAATAAATAAAATGAATGCTGAAATAATTTTGAGTATAATTTAGACCACCACCGAAACGAAAGTTTCACAAACATATCCCAAACAGATGCTTAATCTAAATTAATTTATTTTAGTTTCATTTATGCTATTAAAAAAAGAGCAACCTGAGGGATGTTAAAAATAATATATATAAAGGATAAAAATGAAAAGGTCAACGTTTCAACAACAAAAAAAAAATTCTATCTCATAAAATACAGTACAAATACATAGCACTCAATGGTTTATATAACGACTAATTATTAAATTAAATTCTATTTATGAAATTGAAACTAAAATAAGCTCAGTAAAAGAATAATATAAGTTAATAATTCACCAAAATTGATGATATCTAATTAATCGTTTAATGTAAATTAACTCCTCACCTAGGGTATGTTCGTCTCAACGGAATTTACATTAAAATTAGAAATTCTATTCTCATGTTCACCGCGATTAAATTTATGTTTGGATTTAAAGCTTTAACCAATGACTTTGGCTTTGAACTTATAAATCAAATTGTCAATTCTTACCTCCGCCCATGAGTTCCCGCAGAATTGAGTGATTTCGAGCTCGTGGGCGTTTTCGCGCAGGCGAGTTATATTGCGGGAGCCCATTTTTGACCTGGGCTCGCTTTTTCACGTAGGCTTGCGTTTTTTCCCCGAGGGCGTGTTTTTCGGCCAGGGCGAGCACCCCCCCCCCCCCCCCCCCCCCCGCACACATTTTTCGCCCGAGCTCAATTTTTTGCATGGGCGCACGTTTTTCGACATGTGCAGCCCTATTTCGCTGAGTGTGCATTTTTCGCTCAAGCACACGTCTTTCGCTCCTGACACAATTTTCGCCTGCGCCCGAACACGTATTTTTCAGTCGGGAACGTGTTTTTTGCCAGACGCGCGTTTTTCGACTGGACGTGTGTATTTTGCCCGAAAGCACATTTTTCGGCTCGGACGAGAATTTTTCGTCTGGACACGTGTTTTTCGGTCAAGTGCGTGTTTTTCGGTCAGGGTGTGCGTTTTATGGCTCGAATGCGATTTTTTTGCCCGAATAAGATTTTTTGTCCGGACGCTCGTTTTTAGCTCTGGAGCGTGTTTTTCATCCTAGACGCGTGTTTTTCGCTCGGGCACACATTTTTTTGCGAATGATCAAATTTTTTGGCCAGGCCGTGAATTTTTTGCCCAAGCATGATTTTTACCCCCGGGCCGCATTTTTCGTCTGGGAGGGGATTTTTCGGTACGAAAGCGAATATGTGTGTCCGAGTGAAAAATTCGCGTCTGGCACGAAAAACTTGTGCCCCGTAGAAAAACGCGCACCCATGGGAAAAACTCGCACACGTGCGAAAAACATGTGTCTGAGTTGAAAAACATGCGCCAGAGCGAAAAATGTGCGTCTTAGCAAAAAATGCGCGCACGAGAAAAAAATGCTTGCTCGGGCGAAAAATGCTCATATGGGCGAAAAATTCGCGTCAGGGACAAAACGAGCACCCGGGCGAAAAATAAACGTCCGGGCAAAATACGCGCACCCGTGCGAAAAATTCACGCCCTGGCCCAAAACCGTGCATCATAGGAAAAAATACGCGCCCGGGCGAAAAATTCACGCCCGGTCCGAATAATACGGTCCAGGGCAAAAAATGCGCTACCTGGTGAAAAATTCGCATTCGGGCCGAAAAACATGCTCTGAGCAAAAAACACGAGCTCGGGCGAGAGGCGTGTTGCCAGGGCAGAAAATTCACGCTCATGCCGAAAAACACACGCTCGGGCCTAAACCGTGCGTACAGGTGAAAAATTTGCGTTCGGGCCGAAAAACACGCTTTGGGCGAAAAACACGCGCCGGACCAAAAACACTCCCATGGAAGAAAAATTCGTGTTCGGACCGAAAACGCGTGCACATGCTAAAAATTAGCTTGCGGGCGAAATACGCATGCTTAGGCGAAAATCACGCCCTTACGTGAAAAATCCACGTTCATGCCGAAAAATGTGTATCCGGGGTAAAAATTCGCTTGCGGTCGAAAAACGCGCGATCAGATGAATAACGCACGCCCGGGTATTTTTTTTAAAAAAATTCTTGAAAATCAATGTCTTTCATACGAACAAACAAAAATCACAAATTCCAATTCCCTTGATAGAATATAATCATATCGGTCGAACAACAAAATTAGATTTAAACTTAATATCAATTCCTGTAATTGAAGTTAGTTTTTTAAAACAATTTTTTTTAAAATGGACAGATTCTTATAAATTTGACTATTAACGCAAATATCAACTAAAATACATTAATTCAGAATTGACCGGCTGTTTGCTAAAATTTTCTTCATCTCTTATGTTAACGTAACTATGGATTTCATCTTCATCGTGCATGCTGTTTGCTTGATACGAAACAGATCAAAAATTGACCGGCTTTTTGCTTGATACAAAACCGAGCAAAATTTTGGCGAAAATGATGAACAGTGCATTCATGTGGATGATTTGTTGCAGCAGATTCCGTTTTGCATCAATGGACTTAGAAGTCAGAAAGGTTTGCGAGCTCTACATGCCAGTTTAAGAACCAACAAAGAAGATTAACAAGCGATTGTTGTCTCAGAGAAGATTTTTGATGGGAGGGAAGGAGAAGACAAAAAAAAAAGTTTTTTTTATTTTGTGTGCACATATAGATTTTGATTGCAAATAAAATTTAATCGTGTGCACGTAATATTTGTGTGCGCATGGCAAATTTGATTTGCAATGTAACATTGCTATTTTTTTAATTGCATTAGTACAAAAATTCTAACATATAATTCAAAAATAATATAATAAATATATAAATGTGTCTTATTTTACGTTCAAACTTGAAACTAATTAATTAATAATTTAATAATAAAAATAATCATATTTTTGGACTTTTTCGCAATTATTAGGCTTGGGAGCTTCACCTCGACAGTGAAAGCAATAAATCCAAATCGTACGCACCATAAATAAAGGGTACAAGCGTCTTTTTACCAAAAAATTCACCGTCTCCAACCAGTAGAAAAGGGCAAAAAGGCTTCGTAGAGGCGGAGGGACATCACCGGCGCCACCGCTCTCTCGGCATCTTGAATTTTGTTCCAACGCGATGGATCTCAACGCCGACCTCTTCCCTTCGTCGACCAACTCCTCCCCTTCTTCCTCCGATCTCGACACCGAAGTAAGTATAAAGCCCCCTCCTCCGCCCTAGATTAAATTAAATCCCGTCTTCACCACTTTCTTTTCCCGCGCAGTCCACCGGCTCCTTCTTCCCCGACCGGAGCACCACGCTCGGTACCCTGATGGGCCTCACTTCGCCGGTAATATCGGCCAGTCGCGATTGGATCCCCACCGGCCGCCGAATCGAAGTGCCCACGTCGATCGCCGGCTGTGGTGGGGTTGTTGATCAGAAGCCCAAGGTGAGGCGGCCCATTGGGAGCGGATGGTGGAGACTGTGCCGCGGGGACATGGGTCCTACAACTCTGGAGGAGTTTCTCCGGACGGAACGGCGGCTAGGGGCCACGGAGGGGGATTTTCTATCTGGTGGCGAGGCGGCGGGGGATCACGAGGTTGTCGGCGCCGGGAAGCTATTTGAAGACGGGAGGGTTCTTCCTCCAGCGCCGCCACTTCCTCCAACTAGTTCAGACGGCCGACGGAGGCGCAGAGAAGGTGAGACTACGGCAGGGTCGATCGCGAGGCTGCCGGTGTTGATCGCTGGGATTTGCGGCGGCGGGGAGGAGTAGATGTGTATTTTTTTTAATGAAGTTAAATTTTTTTTTGGTTTACTTCATTTTAAAGAAATTTATTGTTCTTCTTTCAAAAGGCTGACACAGTAGACGTTAAGCTTGTAGAACAGCTGGTGAGGATGCCTGAGCGTGTCAGTACAGGAAATGATTTCTTTTCGCTCTTAAATTCTTATAATACAAATAATAAATATATATTGTGTTAGAACTTAGAAGTTAGAACTTAGGCTGGGTATTCCCCAATTCTATTCATAATTCTATTCACAGGTGAGAATTTTTCATCAGTTTTGGGAGAATCTTTTTCTCCTGTTAATCACTCCTCGTCACTCTCCATATAGAATTATATCTATTATTTTAAATTTTTTTTTATATTTAGATAGTATCCTTATTACATTATATATGTTAATATTGTTTGTTAACTAATTTTGTCTTATTTATATATTATATTTTATTAATCTTTTGGTTTTTAATTATTTCAATTATTGAAATATTTATTAATTAAAGCACGAATTATAATAATTATATTATGATTTATATTAATTAAAAGTTTTCGATATATTTAGGTATGCACATATTTAATATCAATTCTATCACTAAAAATCATTCTGCAAACAAACGAACATCAGAATTGTGTTTTGGCCCTAAATCAAAACCTATGGGTTTTTTGTTTATGGATCAAAATCAATTCTTTTCAATCAAAAACTGTGAAACGAACGCAGCCAAAGCCGGTTCGATAAAATTGCTCTGAGAATAAAGTTGTGCTAATAGAACTGAAAAACAGTAATAAAAAATGTAGAATGTGTGGATGTTATACAGTTTTCTGATTTAAACGGTTTGCAAAACATTTCTGTTGAAAAAGGGTTGCTCGCGCAAAACTTGCGCCGAATCGAAAATACGTGCCCGGTGAAATTGTGCACCGGCCGAAAAACACGCGCTCGACCGAAAAACACATGACCAGCTAAAAATGCGTGCGCGGCGAAAACATGTGTCAGGCTAAAAACACAAGTGCATCGAAAAAACGTGTGCGGACGAAAACACGCACCCGACTGAAAATGCGTGCCCGGAGAAAACGAGCTCTCGTCGGAAAATGCGCTCTCAAGCGAAAACGCGCACTCGTCAAAAATGCGGCTCGACCGAAAATGCCAGAGCAAAATGCGCGGCGGTGCGAAAATGCGCGGCCGAAGAAATTGTGCACCCGCCGAAAAGCACGAGCCCGATTGAAAAGCGTGGGCCCGAGTGAAAACGCGTGCCCGAGCGAAAATTTGTGTTTGGGTGAAAACTTGCACCCAGGTGAAAATGTGTGCCCGAATGACAACACGCGCCTGATCGAAAAAGCATGCCCGGTTGAATACGCGCTCCCGACTGAAAACGTGCTCCCGGCGGAAAGCGTGCGCCCAGGGGAAAATGCATGTCCAAGCAAAACCGCGCGCCCGATCCAGAATGATTGGCCGGGCGAAAACGCGCACCGATGCCAAAATGCGTGTCCGACAAAAATGCGCGCTACGTCCAAAATGCGCTCTCGGGCGAAAATGCGGGCCCGTCCAAAAACGCGCTACGTTGAAACCACGCGCTCGGGGGAAACTTGCGTTCGACGAAAAATGAATGCCCCTGCGATAAGTGCACCCCGGCGAAAAATGTACGCTAGGGCAAAAACGCACACTCAGGCAAAAATACGTGACCGGGGGGAAATGGCCAGCCCGAAGCGCGCGCCTGGCCGAAAGCGAGCGCCCGGACGAACATGGGCGCCCCGGTGAACAGGTTCGCTCGACAACCCACGCTCGTTCGAAAATGCTTGATTCTAAAATCAATTGTAAAAAAAATAAAAATATATATAGAAAGTATTAATTCAACGTTATGAATTCGTATATAGCGAAGTTGATTTATTAAAGAACAAAAAGCTAAAAATAGAGAAATTTTTTTAGAAAATTATGTTGGAACAACTGCTCAAAAAAACTCTAGAATCGCTTTCTTGAAGAAGCACTTTTGAAAAAAACAACTCATTAGACAAACTAAAAACAACTTTTAAGGTTCGAATAAAACTTCCCGTATAGAAAGAGATTCCCCAAATAGAATTGATGCGTATTCATATAAGGCTCCTGCTCATTTATATGCGTAAGAAGAGGTAGTTACTCCCCAGGACCACTACCATGATGGGTGGAGAATGGGGGAGTGGGCAAGTTCACTCTCTCCATGGCCAACCGCCCTCGCCAAACCGCCCGGAAGCGCTACCGCGTGGCGCTACCGCGCGGCGCTACCGCGCGGCGCTACCGCGCGGCGCTACCGCATGATAGCGTGTAGGCCGCCCCCACGGGAGCCCAGCCTAATCGCACCCCTAGTGGGGTGCGTCCAAGCCGCGCCCCCTTAGGGTGCGGCCAAGCTGCACCCTTAGCGGGGTGCGGCCAAGCCGCACCCTTAGCGGGGTGCGGCCAAGCCGCACCCTTAGCGGGGTGCGGCCAAGCCGCACCCTTAGCGGGGTGCGGCCAAGCCCTACCGCGCGGAAGCGCTACCGCGCGGAAGCGCTACCGCGCGGTAGCGCGCAGGCCGCCCCCACAGGGGGCGCAACCTAACCGCACCCCTAGTGGGGTGCGGCCACGCCGCACCCCTAGCGGGGTCCGGCCAAGCCGCACCCCTAGCGGGGTCCGGCCAAGACCCCTTCCCGTGAAGGGGTTCGGGGGTGTCCGCCCTCTCCAGGCTCGCCCGCCCTTTGGGCCCCGAATTTCACTTGGAGCGCTCCCGCGCTCATAACATGTTCAGAACGCCTCACAAAGCGACCAGGACATTTTCTCCATTCATCGCACTCTCAGATCGCTTCCCCAGTTGCCTAGATTGCTTCTCCGTTCGTTGCGCGCTCAGAACGCTTCTGAGCGCGCTCATCTCACTTTTTGTCTTTTCTGACTTCTCACATTTTATCTTTTTAGCATGCTCACTTTTCGTCTTTCCAGTTTCTCACATTTCAGGAACAACTTGTCGCCTTTTTCGCCTCCAACAAAACTGCCCGAACTGCCCGAACTGCCCGAGGGGCAAGATGGTCAATTACGAAAAATGACGATCCGTGTGCTCTGAACCGAAAAATATGATTCGTTCGCCAGGTGGTTACGGTGGTTACAACGGCGAAATTACCGGGCTACCCCCGGCCAAAACTATAAAAGGAGCCCCAGGGCTTCATTTCAAAGGACCCTGCCTTCTGGACCCGGGAGATCTTCTTGCAGACTTTCACGGAATTCTCCTTCGGACTCGAAGATTTCCTTCTTCCCGAAAGGCGACTCAGCACGCTCACTCTGTTATCCAGGGCGTTCTCACTTTTGTTCTCCACCTTTCTCAGAAAGGAGAAAGGACTTAGTTTTTCTGGAGGTGGTCTGTCACCTTCGGAATTCTTTCTCTCTCTCTCTCTCTATTATTGTAACGAGCAGCGGCCTGTCACGCTCGACTTCTAAGTCTATAATTGTAACCCCCCAGAAGATAGTGGAAGTTTGGTCGACACAGCTCCGGCCACGTTGTTTTTTACCCTTTCTGGGTTTTCCACGCTAAAAAGTCTCAGTGTAATCAACTAGCAAGCCGACCCATCCAGCCCCAGTGGATTGAATCAACTAGCAAGCCGACCCCTCTCGTAGCAGGGCAGGATCCGAACGATATCACGCACCAGCAAATGCATCCCCCTGTCAAAGTCAATTTTGGCATACCCAGTACCGTCATGGCTAAAGCTCCCGCACCTCAAGGAGTTCCACGGAGCAGAAGACCCGTACGTGCACGTTAATCACTTCTTGATAACGGTGCGGACGTTCGGACTTCCCGACCAAATCAGCTGCAAAATCTTCACCAAGACACTGCGCGGAGACGCCCTCCGCTGGTATCACTCCCTGCCAAACGGAGCGATTCACAACTTCACCGAGCTGTCCCAACTATTCGTTGAATGGCACGAAGCGCGCACGCCAAGGATCCGGGAAAAAGAGCCCGAGACGGACGAGTCGTCCCACCTATGGGAAGCGGAGTGGGGCAAGCAGCACGAGAAGATCTACACAAGCTTTCACCAAGGGCATCCCCGGGGATGGTTGGACTTCGCCTTGGACGCAAGCATAGGCAATCCATCCTGTGAGCTAAGAAGGGCGTTGATAACCCATCACATCTCGTTCAATATCCTATTCGTGGCATCCGTGGTGCGGCTCAAACTCCTAAGCGGGAACCTTAAGCTCAGGGCCAGCGACGCAGAGCTCCCAGACAGGACTATGGTACCCACCATAGGAGTCGTCACCCTTCCCGTCCAAGTAGGGATGCATTCGGAACCAGTCCAGTACGACGTTCAGTTCGTCATCGCAGAGGCAGACTCCCCCTACGACGCAATATTTGGGAGCCTCATACTCGACGCCCTAGACCACGACGTTTCCATGTCTGTACGCATGGCCAACAAAGGGAGAATCCTCAGGGACGTAATTCGTGGTTTCGACACGGCCACAGCCGAGCTCCCTTGGATCAACTACGACCCGTCGCCAAAACCAAACTCTGAGAAGCAAGACGTGCGAGAGTGTCGCGCAACTCCCGCATTGGTAGAAAAAGCTAAACCCACTGCAACTTGGGGATACATGTCGCAAGAGAAAGGGACAACAACAACAGTTCGAGAAGGCTGTACCGCCCATACAGAACCGAGCAGACCACCCCCGAGGGCTAGCGAATCAAAGCTCCCGGATCTACACCCTGCTAAATGCCCCCCGCGAGCATATACTGTCTGTAATCTACAACAGCAAAATCATCAACTGGCCCAGAGCACTCTCCCAACATAGCGAAGACTAATCTTAGTTTTGCAATTTCCACAAAGGCCGAAGACACCGCACGGAGCACTGTGCCAGGTTGAAAGAAGAAATTGAACGCCTTGTCCAGTTAGGACACCTTGAGGCTTTCCGCAAAGAAGCACAGAAGGATGCCACCGAGGGTCGGCCGCCGGGTCACCGCCGTCCGCCATGCTGAACGACCAAAAAAGCTCGAGCCAGCGCAGCACGAGGGGAGCGCAATGTTACCTTTTCTCTCCCGTCAAACTTGTATCAAGAAACTTGTTGAATCAAAAGCCGCAAGATTGCACTTGCGCATGTATCAATGTTCATTTCCTAATTATGTTTTACCTGTCCTAAACTATTATACTGCAGGAACGCACTTTGGGGCCCTGCCCCGGGGACTTTGCACCGCCGTCGATTGAAGGTTCGCCCTTCTCCTCCGCCGTCGAGTCCCGGCATTGTAGAGGCCTGCCCCCCTTACGTTCGCCCCCGGTTTGAATACATCAGCTATTCACCGGCCACCTTGGGGCCCTGCCCCGGGGACTTTGCACCGCCGTCGATTGAAGGTTCGTCCTTCTCCTCCGCCGTCAAGTCCCGGCGTCGTAAGAGCCTGCCCCCCTTACGTTCGCCCCCGGTTTGAATACACCAGCTATTCACCGGCCACTTTGGGGCCCTGCCCTGGGGATTTTGCACCGCCGTCGATTGAAGGTTCGCCCTTCTCCTCCGCCGTCGAGTCCCGGCGTCGTAAGGGCCTGCCCCCCTTACGTTCTCCCCCGGTTTGAATACACCAGCTATTCACTGGCCACTTTGGGGCCCTGCCCCGGGGACTTTGCACCGCCGTCGATTGAAGGTTCGCCCTTCTCCTCCGTCGTCGAGTCCTGGCGTCGTAGGGGCCTGCCCCCCTTACGTTCGCCCCCGGTTTGAATACACCAGCTATTCACCGGCCACTTCGGGGCCATGCCCCGAGGACTTTGCACCGCCGTCAATTGAAGGTTCGCCTTTCTCCTCCGCCGCCGAGTCCCGACGACGTAGGGGCCTGCCCCCCTTACGTTCGCCCCCGGTTTGAATACACCCGCTATTCACCGGCCAAGTCTATTATGTAAAAGCCGTGAGCACAGACTCGTGCAAACTAATTTTCTATTATGTAAAAGCCGCGAGCACAGACTCGTGCAAACTAATTTTCTATTATGTAAAAGCCGCGAGCACAGACTCGTGCAAACTAATTTTCTATTATGTAAAAGCCGCGAGCTCAGACTCGCGCAAACTCATCCGTAACTTTGGAAATGCCATCAAGCTACGTAGGTATCAATAACCATAACAACATAATCACCCAAGGAAATAGGTACAATAAATGCAATAAAGGAAAGTGGAATACAACCACAGCAGCGCAGCGCCGCACACAAACAAACAACCATACAGAAAGCAGGAAAATGGAAGACAACCAATATCAGTCCTCGGCTACATCCGAGCAATCATCCCCTGAAAGATCCCCAACTCCAAGACCAGCAGTGTCACATCCAAACTTCCTCTCCATCATACGAAGAGTCTTCTGAATGCCTCGCTGAAAAGAAACTTCGCGCTCGTCTGCTATCATAGGCTCAACCTCTTTCATCATGACCTCAGCACGAATCTCCTCCGCCATTTGGAACGCTCCTCTACAAAGGCAAGAGAATCTTTGTACTAAGTCACCCCGACTGCCTTGGCCTCCTCAAGACTGCGCTCGATCGACGACAATCGGTCCACCTCGCTCCTCAGGAAGCCCAGCTCCCCCTCCAAGCGGAACATCTCCCCCTGAGCTTCTGATAGCTGACGAAGCGCATCCTGGACTAGCGCCTTGTCACCACCGTACTCCACCCGCAGCTTCTCAACTTCAGATCGAGAAGAAGAGACGTCGGCTTCCAACTGCTTGATATGAGATGTGTCACGATCCCTATCCCTTTGCAAAATGGACAAATCGCTCCTCGCCATGCGTAACTCCTCCTGAAGAGCGAAGTTGTTATCCTTGAGGCCTACATAATGATCGTTCCATGTAAGAGTAACACTAGTCAAAGCCTCCGTCTGCAAACAAAAGATAAACGGTCAACAGACGTAAGCGATAATGGAGAAGAAGGGCCAAGATTAGAGAAGAAAAGCTTCATTTACCGCGCAAGCCATCGCCTGAAGAGAAGAAGAAACTCGCCTCGTCGGCAGGAGGGGAGGTGGCGACAAGTCTCCCTGCGGGACCCGGTCGGTAGTAGGAGGCGCCAAAACCTCAATCTCAGGAACCAGTGAAATCGGCTCTTCCCTGCGACGGCTCGGGCCGGCCTCGCGATCATGACTCATAGGCGCTGGCGGAGTAGAACACGAACTAGGACCTCCCGTTCTTGAAAACAATCCTCCTCTTTCTCCCGCGGTCTAAGGGAACAACGGCCTCTCGCTCAGCATCCCAGGAAAGCCCCACCGAAAGCAGTCGACTTTCGTCCACGCAGCTAGAAATGCAGAATAGGGCCTTCGACAGCCCTTCTCGACCAGGGAAGCCCGAGATAGGAAGGAACTCGTCTTCCCGTCCAGTCTGCCGGCGACAGCGTCCAGGGAGCGCCCTCCATAGCTCCGGCAGCTCCCATCGATTCTGCACGTACCCATAAAGAGTATTCCCGTGGCGGTAATCGGTCTTCTCGCGGCTAGGGGTGTAAACGAGTCGAGCTCGAGTCGAGCTTGGCAAAAATCCCAAACTCGAGCTCGAGCTAAATATTTCGAGCTCGAGCTCGAGCTCGTCGAGCTCACCCTGCTTGGCTCGAGCTCGAGCTCGAGACCAGTATATTGAGCTCGAGCTCGAGTTTTCGAGCTCGCGAGCTCGAGTCGAGCTCGAGCTGCTCGCGAGCTTTTTGCTCATGAACCCATTTTTATTTTTATTTATTTATATTTAAAAAAAAATACCAAAAAAAAAAGCTCGCGAGCCGGCTCGCGAGCTCAAGAACAAGAGTAATCGAGCTCGAGCTCGGCTCGAAATCGAGCTCGAGCTCGAGCTCAACTGGTTCGAGCTCGAGTCGAGCTTTTTTCGAGCCGGCTCATCGAGCTCACGAGCTGACTCGACTCAACTTGCATGACTCGCCAAAGTGAAACCAACTCTTGTTGCTTCGAACTTCAATACGACCCCCCGAGTCGGTAGAAACCTTGCACCAGTTCTTAAAAATCTCGAGTGAAAAGCGAGCGCTGCGTTCTCGAAAAAACACCACCATCCCCATAATGTTCGCCATCCCGGCGGGTGTAAACTGGGTAATCGGGACACCGCAAAACCGGAGTATCTCAACCACCTCCTCAGATGGAGGGATACGAAACCCGGTGTACAACCCTGTATTCGCCGAGTAGGTTCTCGAAGCACAGAAAGTATTTTCGAACATCATTCTTCAAGATAAACCTAAGCAGGGAGAGAGGAGGGCGAGCTCCTCTCTGCGCCCCCAGCAGCAGGGGGGCGAGACCCCAGGGGGGCGAGAACCCAGGGGGGCGAGACCCCAGGGGGGGCGAGACGCTAGCGCCGGCGGTAGCGATACCGCCGGGCGCTAGCCCAGTTCTCGCCCAGCCCCAAGGCAAGGGGGGCGAGCTCCTCTCACCCCCGTCCCCAGCAGTAGGGGGCGAGACGCTAGCGCCGGCGGTAGCGATACCGCCGGGCGCTAGCCCAGCTCTCGCCCAGCCCCAAGGCAAGGGGGGCGAGCTCCTCTCGCCCCCGTCCCCAGCAGTAGGGGGCGAGACGCTAGCGCCGGCGGTAGCGATACCGCCGGGCGCTAGCCCAGCTCTCGCCCAGCCCCAGCAGAGGTAACCTCTCTCACCCACCAGAAAAGGAGGGGGGGGGGGGTTGGTCTGCGTTTAGCATCCCAGAACAGCGGGATTTGGCTATTTGCAGTCCGGTTTTGGCTATTCGCAGTCCAAATCCGAGGGTATTTTGGGTATTCTGCAGTCCAGTTTAGGTTATTTGCAGCCCAGATCCGAAAATCCTATAAATAGGACCAAGGGGGCACCATTTGAAGGGATCTCTCATCCTAGGCTAGCTCTCTCCTTCCTTCTCTCCCTCCCCAAGTCTCTCTAGGGGGTGAGGAGAGGCTCCAGTGGTGCCCAAGCTTAGTAGTGGCTTGGGAGGGGAAGTTCCAAGGGGACTTCCGGGTATGTGGCGGGACCTCCCCACTAAGCCCTTGGTCCAGTTCTTAGTTCCAACCCCTTCAACCTAGAGCTCTCCCTTGGGGGAAGTAAGGGTTGGTCACCCCTCAGCCTCGTTGAGGGCCCCGAACTCCACAGAGACCGAGTAGTCGGTTTCAACACCCGGATTTTAGACAGCTTTCAGAAAGGGTCATAAAGCCGGTAGGCGGGTTTTGAGCGCGCTCCTCCACCCGCAGAATCTTCACCTCGACATTTGGAGGCAACCCGAACCGCTTACGCCATATGTCAATCCGCACGCCGTCAAGAGAAGAGCGCAGGCGCATTGGCCTCGAATGGCCTCCCCGTTTTGAACCCTGAAAATAAGAAAGACGTACATAATCACGAACGTCAGAACATGGTAACGAAAAGGCCAAAGGGACACGGGACAAATACAAGCCAACACCAACCGCACACACCGGCGCGCCAACACCGGTCGCCCGCTCCCTCGGCCAGACTCGTCCGCGCACGAGGGCGCGCGGGCGCCAGCTTCCTCCGCGTGCGAGCATGCGCGGGCAGCAGCCGCCCGCGCGCACGGCCTTGGTCGCGGGCGCCGGCCGCCTGCACCCTCGGCCGGCCAAGGCCACGCACGCGAGGGCGGGCGGGCGCCGGTCGCCCCCCCCCCCCCCCCCCTCGGTCGGCACCGGCCCGCCACAGGAACGCGCGGGGACGCACGGGCGCTGGCCGCCCACGCCTACCGCCGGGCTTGGCCGCGCGCGGGGCCCACACTCGCCGACCGCACGCGCGCTCCGATGGTCCCAACCGTGCAGAAGGGAGCACGGGTGCCGACCGCCCGCTTTCCCGGCTGCCGCCCGCGCGCGTGGACTCCGGCCACCCTCGCGCACGTACGCGCTCCTCCCTCTTTTTTCGAAAATAAAAATGACTTACCTCCACCATGGTCCAACGCACCCCGCAACCAACCGATATTCCCGCGAACAAGGGCGAAACCTTCGCACTCCTCCGCACGAAAGCTTGGACTCCGAAGGTTTGGGGGGCTTATGATGCATATTCATACAAGGCTCCTGCTCATTTATATGCGTAAGAGGAGGTAGTTACTCCCCAGGGCCACTACCATGATGGGGGGAGAATGGGGGAGTGGGCAAGTCCACTCTCTCCATGGCCAACCGCCCCCGCCAAACCGCCCCCGCCAAACCGCGCGGCGCTACCGCGCGGCGCTACCGCGCGGCGCTACCGCGCGGCGCTACCGCGCGGCGCTACCGCGCGGCGCTACCGCGCGGCGCTACCGCGCGGCGCTACCGCGCGGCGCTACCGCGCGGTAGCGCGCAGGCCGCCCCCACGGGGGCGCAGCCTAACCGCACCCCTAGTGGTGTGCGGCCAAGCCGCACCCCCTTAGGGTGCGGCCAAACCGCACCCTTAGTGGGGTGCGGCCAAGCCTCACCCTTAGCGGGGTGCGGCCTAGCCCGGAAGCGCTACCGCGCGAAAGCGCTACAGCGCGAAAGTGCTACCGCGCGGCGCTACCGCACGGTAGCGCGCAGGCCGCCCCCACGGGGGCGCAGCCTATCTGCACCCCTAGTGGGGGGCGGCCAAGCCGCACCCCCTTGGGGTGCGGCCATGCCGCACCCCCTTTGGGGTGCGCCCTCGCCGCACCCCTAGTGGGGTATGGTCAAGACCCCTTCCCGTGAAGGGGTTCGTGGGTGTCCGCCCTCTCCAGGCTCGCTCGCCCTTTGGGCCCCGGATTTCACTTGGAGCGCTCCCGTGCTCATAACATGTTCAGAACGCCTCACAAAGCGACCAGGACATTTTCTCCATTCATCGAACTCTCAGATCGCTTCCCTAGTTGCCTAGATTGCTTCTCCGTTCGTTGCGCGCTCAGAACGCTTCTGAGCGCGCTCATCTCACTTTTTGTCTTTTCTGACTTCTCACATTTTATCTTTCTAGCATGCTCACTTTTCGTCTTTCCAGTTTCTCACATTTCAGGAATAACTTGTCGCCTTTTTCGCCTCCAACAAAACTGCCCGAACTGCCCGAACTGCCAGAGGGGCAAGATGGTCAATTACGAAAAATGGCGATCCGTGTGCTCTGAACCGGAAAATATGATTCGTCCGCCAGGTGGTTACAGTGGTTACAACGGCGAAATTACCGGGCTACCCCCCGGCCAAAGCTATAAAAGGAGCCCCAGGGCTTCATTTCAAAGGACCTTGTCTTCTGGACCCAGGAGAGCTTCTTGCAGACTTTCGCGGAATTCTCCTTCGGACTCGAAGATTTCGTTCTTCCCGAAAGGCGACTCAGCGCGCTCACTTTTGTTCTCCAGGGCGTTCTCACCTTTGTTCTCCATCTTTCTCAGAAGGAGAAAGGACTTAGTTTTTCTGGAGGTGGTCTGTCACCTTCAGAATTCTTTTCTCTCTCTCTCTCTCTCTCTCTCTCTCTCTCTCTCTCTCTCTCTCTCTCTCTCTCTCTCTCTATTATTGTAACGAGCAGCGGCCTGTCGCGCTCGACTTCTAAGTCTATAATTGTAACCCCCCAGAAGATAGTGGAAGTTTGGTCGGCACAGCTCCGGCCACGTGGTTTTTTACCCTTTCCGGGTTTTCCACGCTAAAAAGTCTCAGTGTAATCAACGGATCTCAAATTGACTGTTTGCGCGCTTGGTTCTCTCCCGAGCTAAGGTGATTCTAGTAAACCGGTCTACCAAGAGCCCTAAGCGATCCGCAACAAGAATCTTAGAACTTAGAATGCACTGATGAATTATAATTAGCTTAATATATTAGATATATATATGAGTGATAGTTCAATGCTGAACCTCACCTAAAGAACTTTATCCAATTTTATGTTCAAAATTAGTTTTGTATTTTGGAGGCGATCATTATTGTTATATATATATATATATATATTTATTAAATATGTTTTTATAAAAATTATTTAGTTTAGTTGGTAGGGAATGTTATTGACTTTTAAGTTAAAGCATTGTTTTCATTAATATATCACTTTGTATTTTCAATAGGTACTACTAAATATATGTTTTTATAAAAAATTATTTATTTTAGTTGGTAGGGAATGTTATTGGCTTTTAAGTTAAAGCATTGTTTTCATTAAAATATCACTTTTGTATTTTTTTAATAGGTACTACTAAATTGGCTATTCGTAGTTTTGATATCCACAGATTAATTTTTGATAAAATTATATCTGTAAATTAAAATGTTATAAGTAAAGCATGTGCTTAAAGCCAAATCTCATCTCTCACCACCAGCACCGCCGGCGCTACATCAAGACCCTCAACTCTGTCATCCGCACAAAAACTCGGCTCGACCTTCACAAAGCTCGAGCCCCCTTGGTTTTCTACTCGCGGAGGGAAGCGATGTTTTCTACTCTGCCCTCGGCTCAGGCGGTTCAAAATACAAGAGAAGTTTCTTCGCCTTGCTTGGCACAGGCAGGGCAAGCCGAAAAGAGGATAACAACGGTGAGCGGGTTCTCGTTTTAGTGGAGGTGGCACAACCTTGAAAGAAGAGAAGTCATTGTTTTTCCTTCTTTTTAGAGCAATTAAAGAAAGAAAATTTGAGATTTCCATTTTTTACCACTTGGCAGCGGGCGGCATACAGGTTGGAAACAAAACAGAATTTTCGTTTTCTTCACTTGGCACCAACAAAAAGGCTCCCATGGACTGCAGCGCAGAAAAGAAAAAAAAAGAGTTTTTTTCTCTGTGTCCTAAGCCCAACTGCAGTGCGATTATTTAATTGAGGAGAAAAAAAAAGATAAAATCGAGTGCTAATAGCCAAACCTACGGTGCTAATAAGAATCACAAAATGGTTGCTTCCCCTTGATAAGCATGTCGTTTACAAAATAGATGTCTTCGTCAACGACGATAGGGATCGTGGAGGTGCGGGAGACGGAAGATGTTGGGAACGAACGTGTCGACCGTGCTGCGAGGCATCGAGGTGCTTGCCGGAGACGGCACAAATGTCATTTGCCCATGTCCCAAACAAGTTGTTTGGTAAACTTGAACTACCTGCTACCTTCATTGAGAAAAAGTAGAGTCCCAAAATAGACCTGAGACAATTAGCAACATAGTTCACTCAAACCCTCGACCTCTTTTGGTCAGCCATGAAATAGTCCGCCTTCTCGCAACAAAAGCAATTAAACCTATCATAACTACTTTATTTCTTTTAGGAAGGTGAGGGAGAGAGAAGGGTTTGAGAATTCTCACAGATTGAGCAATATGTGACCTAACAATCGAACAGAAATTCGTCGATCTTTGGAGAGAGAAGCGGCCAGCGGTCGTAGAGCGATGATCGATCGTTGACCGAGGTAGAGAGAAGTATTTAGCAATCGTAGGGCGATGCTTCAGACGGCGATCTGCGATCCTTGATCGGTACAAAGAAGTTTGTTTCCGATCATTGACCGTTGTCTTTGGTAGACTTCTTTCTCGAGCCTTCATTTTTTCTCTCCTTCTGAGAAAGTTTCTGTCTTTGAGGTGGAGGAGGACAGTGATGAGATACATTGTTAGGAGGTGGATGAAAAGAGTGAGGAGCATGCTGCTTCTTTTTCCTCACGAGTTTAGAAGATTTTTTCTTCTCCTGAGCGGATTTAGAGCAACGGGCGTTGCTCTTTTCATTCTCAATTCCTCAATACACAAGGGTGGGAGGAGCCTTTCTTAGTGAATGAGGTTTTTGAGTTGCATCTATGGAGGGGTCATCACCTAAACCCCATTTACATATGACTTTCAGTTTGCCACTCCTATCATTGATGTAGTCGAGCTCTTCCTGAAATTTATGACTCAATTTTGATTGTGGTTTATTTTTATGTCTCTCTGTTTTGAATTTTTAATTGAGGTCGATTTTTATGTCTCTCTGTTTTGATTGAGGTCTATTTTTATCCAAACTGACATTCTAGGGATTATTTCAAAATATGGTGAGCGGATTAAGAAATCGTTACCACCAGCATTTTCACGAAGACTAAACGAAGAGTCCTCGAGAATTAAAACTTGATTTGAAAACTCAATTTTTTTGGCGAGGTGATTACCTTCCAGCGGTCGAAATGGTAGTCGGTGGGGAGCAAAAACTTCTTTCCCAACAAAGTTAATGATTTTTAAATGCAGTTATTTTTTGAGTAAATGTACAAACAACAATACATGAAGAATATTAAACATCAACAACTACAAAGAGTATTATATTCATAAGATAGAACATTAATCATCATCCAAAACAATCAACAAACTACTACATAAGTAGATAATAAAGTTCACAGCATGGTGAGAATCAAACCCATGACCTCCATGTCACGAGGCCCCAGCTTAGCCAACTGTGTTAAACCTCATTGTCATCTTCAGATGCAGTTTGAATAATCTTGTTTGGTGAGCATCACTAATTATCTACGATATTGATATTAACGGATTACTCTCCCTTCATTATTTTCATCTACTTTGGTCTATAGATCGAGCCCTTGAAAACTTCATACTTTGAAGATTACGACGGTGGTTCGGAGGTTGTAAATCAAAATACGACGGTAGTTCGGAGGTTGTAAATCAAACATAGAGGGCAGGGTGGGTGAGGCGGGGGTGCGGAAAATTCTGCCATGAGAAAATTGTGATTTGTGAGTACGATTTGAATAAACTTATTGGCCAACATCAATAAGTATAGGTGATATCACCGCATCGCTCCTCCTTCATTGATAAAAAATGGCATACAAAGTGCTAGAAAAATTTCTATGTTTGAGGATTATGACGGCGGTTCGGAGGTTGTAAATACGAGCTGGTTTAAGATCAATGTAAATGTTTGTATTGTCCTTTGAATTTGTATTTGTGTAAAATTTTAAATTCTCAATTGAGATATTTGAAATTTGAGTTCAGACTTGGAAAAATTTCCTGTGCAGGGAGCCTACTGATTAGACTTAGGCTTGATGAAATTTATGGATGCAATGAATCAGGTACCTGGGTATTAGTCTTTGCATAATTTTCCGACTAGATGGACCGTGTAGTCACAACCCAAATTTCGTAGAATTTCTCAGGCATGACAGAGTTCGTATCTCTCAACGTGATGGAACCCGCGGCTTGGTATCATACTGTTAGTTTGTGGAGCCCGACTGCGTTGGGTGTACTGGACACTCAACACGATTTCGCCGGTCGAGCTAACGTCACTCAACACGATTTTTGTCAGGGGCATTTATGTAATTTTCTTTCGCTGTTATACTGTGGGTATAAAAGGCTTGTTTTCGGCCTAGGGTTTGAAGAGTTGAAAAACCTGAGGAGGAGCGGTGGAAGAGGAGAGGTGTATTTCTTCTTTGATCTTTCTTCATAGTGGATTTTTTGGGCGCGAGTTGTTGTGTTTTTTCCCCTATCTTTGGGGGTTTTCCACGTTAAAATCCTGGTGTGTTTTTTGCTTGTTTTTCTGCGATTCTTGTGTGATCTGTGGACGTCATTTCTTTCCCTAACAACTGGTATCAGAGCGAGGTTCTTCATGTGAAGATGGGAGACGACGCCAAGTACAAGATCGAGAAATTTGATAGGGCAAATTTCGCATTCTGGAAGATGCAGATCGAGGATCTGTTGTACCAAAAGAATCTGTTCTAGCCTTTGGGCGGAAAATAAAAGAAACCCGAAGCGATGAAGGATGATGAATGGGAAGTTCTTGATAGAACGACCCTAGGTACAGAAAGTGCACAGTTGCGTTCAATATTATTAACGAGAAGACCACCGAAGATCTCATGGCTGCCTTAACAAGAATGTATGAAAAGCCGTCGACCTCAAACAAGGTTTTCTTGATGAAAAGGTTATTCAACATGAAGATGTTGAATGGTGCGTCAATGACCGAACATCTGAACAGTTTCAACACCGTAACAAATCAGCTAAGTTCTGTCGACATCAAGTTTGATGACGAGGTTAGAGCATTGTTACTGCTTTCTTCGTTACCGGAAAGTTGGGATGGTCTAGTTATTGCTGTTAGCAACTCCCCTCGAAACTCAAAACTAAAATTTGATGATATTGTTGGTTTGGTGTTGAATGAAGAAGTTCGCAAAAAGGCAAATCCAGGAACTTCTAACTCAGCCCTCAATGTTGAGAGTAGAGGAAGAAACTTCGACATGAACTTTGGTAGAGGATGTCCAAGTCTGCGCGGGGAAAATCTAAGTCGCAGATGGGGAAGTTTGAATGTTGGAACTGCGGGAAGAAGGGTCATCTGAAGGTGGACTGTACTGCTCCAAAGAAGAATTTCAGTGGGAAATCTGAGAAGACCACTGCAGCGAACGTTGCTGTAGATGATCTACAGGACGATCTAATCCTATCCTTAGACAATACCGAGTGCTGGGTGGTTGATTCAGGCGCGTCTTTTCATGCATGCCCAAACAGGAGTAGTTTCATAAACTTCACTGAAGGGGATTTGGGAAAAGTTTACTTGGGAAACAACCAAGCATGTGATATCAACGGCAACGGAGACGTGGATATTCATCTACCGAATGGATCCGTATGGAGTCTTACGGATGTGAGGTACGTACCATGCTTGAGGAGAAATCTAATCTCGGCCAGTCAACTTGCAAAACAGGGTACCTTTGCATTTTTTGGGGATAAGACCTGGAAGGCCACTAAGGGTTCAATGGTCGTTGCTCGAGGGACCTTGGAAGGTACCTTATACGTTATCAACAAGGAATCTGATTTTATATCTACAACAAAGACGGATGATGATGCAGAACTATGACACAACAGACTCAGGCATATGAGTGAGAAGGGGATGAAGTTCCTCAACTCAAATGGTAAACTTGCTAGTTTGAAGTCCATTGACTTGGATTTCTTTGAAGACTGTGTTTTCGACAAACAAAGAAGAGTGAGTTTCTCAAAGGCCGGAAGAGAGTTAAAAACTCAAAGACTGGAGTTAGTTCACACTGATGTATGGGGGCCTGCTGCTGTCAACTCACTTGGTGGCTCTTCTTACTTCGTTACCTTCATCAACGACATCACGAGGAAGGTTTGGGTATATTTCTTAAAACATAAATATGAGGTTTTTTCTGTTTTCAAAACCTGGTTGGCTATGGTTGAAAATGAGACAAGTTTAAAGCTGAAATGTCTTAGATCTGATAATGGTGGTGAGTATCGTGACTTAGAGTTCAGGGAGTTCTGTGCCAAAGCAGAAATAAGGCGTGAATACACTGTTCCAAGGACGCCACAACATAATGACATAGCAGAGCGTATGAACAGGACCGTCACAGAATGTGCTAGGAGTATGAGATTGCATGCCGGTTTGCCAACACAGTTCTGGGCCGATGCAGTTAACACTGCTGTTTACTTGATAAATCGTGGACCTTCAGTTCCACTGAAGGAAGGCTTACCTGAATAAGTATGGAGTGGAAAATCGGTAAAATTTTTTCACTTGAAGGTTTTTGGTTGTACAACTTACGTTCTTGTTGATGCAGAACCCAGAAGTAAGCTTGATGCAAAGTCCAAGAAGTGTACTTTTGTTGGTTACGGCTCGAATGAATTTGGGTACAAATTTTGGGACTACCAAAATAGGAAATTCATCAGGAGCAGGAACATCATATTCAATGAAAGGGAGATATACAAGAACCGAAACATGACTTTAGAAGAAGCATCAATGTTTCTAGAGGAATCACCAAAATTTGTGGAGTATGACGGAAACACCGAGCAAGTTGAGGAAGTTCAACAATCTGATCATGCAGGGGAAGAGGAAAGAGCAGAGGAAGTAGAGGAAGCAGTGGTGACTCCACATACCCCTACGGTGGAAGTACGAAAATCAGGTAGGATCAGTCGACTCACCCAAAGGTACTCTCAAACCTGGGATTTAGTCAAACTCCCAAAGGGTAAGAAGGCACTTCACAACAAATGGGTCTACAGATTGAAGGAAGAACAAGAGTTACAAGGCAAGGTTTGTGGTGAAAAGGTTTCAACAAAAGGAAGGGGTGGACTATATTGAAATCTCCTCCCCGGTGGTGAAGATGACCACCATCCGGATTGTTCTACACATGGTTGTAGTGGAAAATTTGCACTTAGAGCAAATGGATGTGAAAACGGCATTCTTGCATGGTGAGTTGGAAGAAGAGCTGTACATGCTACAACCAGAGGGATTTGTTGAGCCTGGAAGAGAAGAAATGGTCTGCAAATTCAAAAGGAGCCTATACAGTTTGAAGCAGGCTCCAAGGCAATGATATAAGAAATTTGACAGGTTTATGTCAAACAATGGGTACTCGAGATGCGAGGCAGATCATTGTTGTTATCTGAAACACTTTGACAATAGTTATACTATTCTCCTTCTGTACGTTGATGACATGTTGATTGCAGGATCTGACATGGGAGAAATCAAGCATTTGAAGGGTCTATTGTCTAAGGAGTTTGAGATGAAAAATTTGGGCAAAGCTAAGCAAATCCTAGGCATGAGGATCGAACGGGACTGGAGTGCAAAGACTTTGAAGCTGTCCCAATCAAAGTACATTGAATGGGTTCTTCAAAGATTCAATCTGAAGGATGCAAAGGCTATGGGTATGCCTTTGGCCAGTCATTTTCGGATCTCCAAAGAGCAGTCACCCAAATCAGAAGAAGAACTAAAGATGATGGAGAGAGTCCCTTAGGCCTCTGCAGTAGGAAGTTTGATGTATGCAATGATGTGCACTCGCCCAGACATTGCACATGCAGTGGGAGTCGCCAGCAGATTCATGAGTAATCCAAGTAAAGAACACTGGGAAGCAGTGAAATGAACATTCAGGTACCTGAAGGGAACTTCAGACTCTTCTCTTTTATTTGGAGGCCCAAAGATCTCTCTACATGGATATGTGGACTCAGATATGGGTGGAGATATTGACAGCAGGAGGAGTACCACTGGTTATGTCTTTACTTGGGGAGTGCAGCAGTTAGTTGGATCTCCAGGTTGCAGAAGACGATTGCTCTCTCTAGCACTGAAGCTGAATATGTTGCCATTACTGAGGCAAGTAAGGAGATGATATGGTTGCAAAGTTTTATTAAGGAATTGGGCAAAGGGCAAGAGAATGACAAGTTGCATAGTGACAGTATGAGTGTCATTCATCTAGCAAAGAATGATGCATATCATTCAAGGACAAAGCACATTCAGTTGCGGTACCACTTCATCCGGTCTCTTTTGGAAGATGGAGTTCTAACATTGGAGAAGATTCACACTTCGGAGAATCCAGCAGACATGTTTACAAAATGTGTGAACATGGACAAACTGAAGCTTTGCTCGGCTTCAGTTGGTCTTCAAGGTTGAACACAAGGTGGAGCCACCCGCCGCCTTTCATTGCCACCGCTATGAAGATATTTGATGGGAGCCGCTCTTGGAGGATCATCACTGGTTAGTCTCCAAGTGGGAGATTATTAGTTTGCGGAGCCCGACTGCATTGGGTGTACTGAACACTCAACACGATTTCGCCGGTCGAGCTAACGTCACTCAACATGATTTTTGGCAGGGGCATTTATGTAATTTTCTTTCGTTGTATCCAGCAGACATGTTTACAAAATGTGTGAACATGGACAAACTGAAGCTTTGCTCGGCTTCAGTTGGTCTTCAAGGTTGAACACAAGGTGGAGCCACCCGCCGCCTTTCATTGCCACCGCTATGAAGATATTTGATGGGAGCCGCTCTTGGAGGATCATCACTGGTTAGTCTCCAAGTGGGAGATTATTAGTTTGCGGAGCCCGACTGCATTGGGTGTACTGAACACTCAACACGATTTCGCCGGTCGAGCTAACGTCACTCAACATGATTTTTGGCAGGGGCATTTATGTAATTTTCTTTCGTTGTTATATTGTGGGTATAAAAGGTTTTGTTTTCGGCCTAGGGTTTGAAGAGTTGAAAAACCTGAGGAGGAGCTGCGGAAGAGGAGAAGTGTATTTCTTCTTTGATCTTTCTTCATAGTGGATTTTCTGGGCACGGTTGGTTGTGTTTTTTTCCCCGGTCTTTGAGGTTTTTCCACGTTTAAATCCTTGTGTGGTTTTTGTTTGTTTTTCTGCGATTCTTGTGTGATCTGTGGACGTCATTTCTTTCCCTAACACATACTTGATCACTTCCAACACAACTCCTCTCGTAAATCAAAGTCGATGGAAGACGAAGGCGTTCAAGTTGCACAAGACAGACAAGCTGCAGAAGCACCGAGTTGCATAAGGAATAATAGAAATATAGTGGATTTTTTCAACTTTGTGCCGACCCCATGATTTTTTGGATTATAAAATCTCCACGTTAAAAATATTACTATCAACTCCTTTTTAACTATGTCTATTTGACTCTCGAGCTAAGATGACCGACTCTATTGACTCTTGAGAATTCTAATCAGGCACAAAATATTTTATTTTTTTCCTTTTCTGTCAGGGTTGATTAAATCTCCGTTGCGTCACTGTTGAGAAGTGAAATGTGGAACATGGGGTACATTTATATAACTATCACTAAAGGTATATAGTCCTACAATTCTCTAATACATCCTTACATCCTTAGGTATGTGTGTGACCTCATTTTGTATGTGGCCTGCTGCTCGAGTATTTCGTGTCAACCTGATGGATTGACAATGGTTAAGAGAAAGACATAGATTCCGAGCTTGCTTACTTATAAAGGACCCTCCACTTACCCACCAATGTTAACGAACTTTTTCAAAATCAAAATTTGATCTTGCATGGTAGAACGTCTTGTGCATCTTCAACGTTTTTATCTTCCGTCAATTATAATCTTTTTAATCGTATGCGGGAGTTGTGTTGAAAGTGATAAGTTTAATGTTAAACCGCAAATCCCATCAAGTTGAAAGATTCTATTTGAGTTTATGTTCCGTTGCATCGAAATATTCCGCCTAGTTAGAGGACGAGCTACAATCTTCATGATGTTGGAAGATTTCCTTAAGCCTATGCCGAGCTATAGACTTAATTGCATCATCAAATTTTGTCAAGTATAATGTTGAACTTCATGTTTATCTCCCAAACATTATCTCCAAGTTGAGGAATTGTGACCTTAAATTATCATCTATTATTATTGACGATTTGACGGTGACTAATAAGAATATTTGAATTGTATTCCACAAATCACCAACTTTGTTAGAGAAAAGTTTCAGCCTTTCGGTATAGTTTTCTACTATGGCTAAAAGGGGATCCCATCCCACCAATCGTGCTGGAAAAAATGAAAGTTTTTTGATCGGGTCAAAATTTCCAAAAAAACTTTGACTTGTCTCCACAAGCTTGATAATAGTGATGGCTTCAATTCAATCATCGAATCTGCAGAAATCAGCTCCAAAAGCTCATTTTGGGCGAAATTAGAGCTCCTTCAAAATCCCATGAAAATCTTTCGTTGAAGAGTTTATCTCTGTGTTTCTTAGAGAACTGGCCAACACTGATTTTGAAATCAAATTTTATTGAACGGTTGATGAGAAATTTACTCTTAAAGTTTGTTAGTTCGTATGAATCAAAGAACTTGCCCCAGTGAACCCATGACTAGACGCACCCTGCCATATAATTCTCTTTCTTTAAGAAAAAAAAAAGTCTCTGAAATCTGTTTATCTCACATAAATGATAGTCAATAAATAAATATCGAAGTAAAATCATATAGACATTGGAGACAAATCGAAAGCAAAACAAATTCTTAGAAACATTCTTATATATATGGCCGAGCCATCACGAAGCGAAGCAAAACTGAACGGCAAGATGGACGATAACAATTGTAGATAAAGTTGTCTCGCGAAAATCTACAAGAACACACTTTAGGAGAAAGAATCGGATCGTCACATACTCAGACAATTGGAGATCGGATAATGTTGTGGTTCTCTGTATGCTTGGGCGTTTTTGCTCCATCTCCATTGGGGGAAAACGCCAACACTAAAAAAAGTTATTTGGTAACTCTTCAATTCTCACTGCCATCACTCCAAAACTCCATTTCTGATGTTGTTTGATAACCCTCCTGTTGCGGGTCGTTCGGGTGCTCTGGTAGACCGGTCGAATTGAACCACCTTAGCTCGAAAGCTAACCGAGCGCGCAATCAGTCAATCAAAGATTAGTTGAGTACACAGACTTTTTAACGTGCAAAACCCGGAAAGGGTAAAAAACCACGTAGCCGGAGCTGTGCCGACCAAACTTCACTATCTTCTCAGAGCTTACAATTAGGTACTTAGAAGTCGAGCGCGACAGACCGCCGCTCGTTACAATAATAGAGAGAGGGAGTTCCGAGGGTGACAGGCCACCTCTCGGAAAACTAAGTCTTTTTCCTTCTGAGAACTGTGGGGAACAAAAGTGAGAATGCTCCGGGGAACGAAAGTGAGAATGCTGAGTCGCCTTTCGGGATGAGGGAAATCTTCAAGTCCACGAAGGAAATCTTCAAGCGCCGAAGGAGAATTCCGTGAAAGTCTTCAAGGAGCTCTCCTGGGTGCAGAAGGCGAGGTCCTCTGAAATGAAGGTTCTGTGCTCCTTTTATAGCTTTGGCCGGGGGTAGCCCGGTAATTTCACCGTTGTAACCACCGTAACCACCTGGCGGACGAATCACGTTTTCCGGTTCGGAGCACGCGGATCGCCATTTTTTATAAATGACCGTCTCGCCCCTGGGCAGTTCGGGCAGCTTTGTTGAAGGCGAAAAAGGCGACGGATTGTTCCTGAAATCTGAGAAGCTAGAAAGACAAAATGTGAGCATGCCAAAAAGACAAAATGTGGGCATGTCAGAAAGACAAAATGTGAGCATGTCAGAAATGTGAAAGTGTTCTGAGCGCGCTCAGAAGCGTTCTGAGCGTGCAACGAACGGAGAAGCAATCTGAGTGAACGGAGAGGCGTTCTAAGCGCGCAACGAGCACGGGAGCTCTGAGCGCGCAATGAACACGAGAGCGTTCTGAGTGAACGGAGAGGCGTTTTGAGCGCGCAACGAGCGCGGGAGCGCTCTGAGCGCGCAACGAGCACGAGAACGTTCTGAGCGAACGGAGAGGCGTACTGAGCGCGCAACGAGTGGAGAGCTCTGAGTGCGCAACGAACACGAGAGCATTCTGAGCGAACGGAGAGGCGTACTGAGCGCGCAACGAGCGGAGAGCTCTGAGTGCGCAACGAACACGAGAGCATTCTGAGCGAACGGGGATGCGTACTGAGTGCGCAACGAGCGGAGAGCTCTGAGTGCACAACGAACACGAGAGCGTTCTGAGAGCGCGGCGAACGCGAAGGCGTTCTGAGCGTGCGGCGAACACGGAGGCGTTCTGAGCGCGCGGTGAACACGGAGGCGTTCTGAGCGCGCGGTGAACGCGGAGGCGTTCTAAGCGCGCGGTAAACGCAAAGACGTTCGAGGCGGAATCCGGAACCCGAAGAGCGGGCGGCGAGTCAGAAGAAGGGGGATTTGCCCTAACCCCACTACGGGGGAGAGTGGCTTGGCCGCACCCTAAGGGGGGCACGGCGCAGCCGCACCCGAGGGGGGTGCGGCTTGGCTTGGCCGCACCCCAAGGGGGTGCGGCCGGGACGCACCCAAAGGGGGTGCGGCTTGGCCGCACCCCACATGGGGTGCGCCATGGCCGTACCCCACATGGGGTGCGACATGGACGCACCCCCTATGGGGTGCGGCCTGGCCGCACCCCAAGTGGGGTTCGTCCGGGCCGCATTCCACACAGGGTGCGGTTTGGCCGTACCCCCTACTATGAGGGGTGCGGCTATTCGCACCCCACTAGTGGGGTGCGGGCTAATTGCACCCCAGTAGTGGGGTTTGACTACGGCGGCGCGCGACGCGCTCCGTGCGCGCTCTCGCACTGGCGATTGTCGGCGGAAATGGCGGGTTCGGTTTCTCCAACTCGACCGATCATGCGTTGACCGCTGACCCCATCTCTCTTTAGTGGAGTTTTCTCTAGACGCACCCCAAGGCCTTTATGGATGTATAACATAAGCCCCCCAAACCTTCGGAGTCCGAATTTCTGCGCGGAGGATTTCAGAGGTTTTGATTTTTCTGTGGCGGCAATTTGGATCATCGTCATCTTCGTGTGACGTTCCGGAAGTCGACGCTCGGCTCTAGTTGTGGGAGAAACTTTCATTTCGTCTTGATCGGCTTCGAGCTTGCTGCCCAGCGATTGCATCGGAGATTGCAACGAGCTTGCCACCCCGTGATTATGTCGGATATCGTGACGAGCTTGTCGTTTAACGTTGAAGTCTGAACAGCTTGATGGCCTTTTACAAAATAACGGATGAGTCTGCGCGGGTCCAAGCCTGCGGCTTTTTTCATAGTAGAAGTTATGTCCGCGCGAGTTTGAGCTCGCAGCTTTTTACATAATAAAAGATAAGTTTGTGCGAGTCTGAGATCGCGGCTTTTTACATAATGAAAGATAAGTTTGCGCGAGTCTGAGCCCGCGACTTTTTTCATAATAAAAGATAAGTTTTTGTCGGTGAAGAGCGTACGTATTCAAACCGTGGACGAACGTAAGTGGGGCAGACCCTTATGATGTCGGAACCTTACCACGGTGGAGAAGGAATAACCTTCAATCGACGACAGTGCGAGATTGTTGTGAGCGCGCTGCCCGTAGGCAGTTGCTGTTCATTAGCGCGCTGCCTGGAGGCAGGAGCTGTTCATTAGCGCCCTGCCTGGAGCCAGGTGTTGTTCATTAGCGCACTGCCTGGAGGCAGGTGCTGTTCATTAGCGCACTGCCATGAGGAAGGTGTTGTTCATTAGCGCACTGCCTGGAGGCAGGTGTTGTTCATTAGCGCACTGCCTTGAGGAAAATGCTGTTCATTAGCGCACTGCCTTGAGGCAAGTGTTGTTCATTAGCGCACTGCCTTGAGGCAGGTGATGTTCATTAGCGCACTGCCTTGAGGCATGTGCTGTTCATTAGCGCACTGCCTTGAGGCAGGTGATGTTCATTAGCGCACTGCCTTGAGGCAAGTGTTGTTCATTAGCGCACTGTCTGGAGGCAGGTGCTGTTCATTAGCGCACTGCCTTGAGGCAAGTGTTGTTCATTAGCGCACTGCCTGGAGGCAGGTGCTGTTCATTAGCGCACTGCCTTGAGGCAAGTGTTGTTCATTAGCGCACTGCCTGGAGGCATGTGCTATTCATTAGCGCACTGCCTTGAGGCAGGTGCTGTTCATTATCGCACTGCCTGAAGGCAGGTGCTGTTCATTATCGCACTGCATGAAGGCATGTGATGTTTATGCAAATGGACGACTTTACGTAGTTTCGATAACACAGGATATGACATGCCTGGAATGATTAACTTTAAAACAATTAGTAGTGGCAATTTACACAAAGTTTTTACAGAAACAAAGTTGACAGAATATTTCAGTGGCGCTGGTAGAGCCCCGCTGATGGGTATGAAGCTTTCTCCTGGGATGACTGCCTTAAGGGTTGCTCCCGGTCCTTCCTGGAGGGCCGCTAGCTGATCTCCTGCTAGCTGAATCGTCGCCTAGTCTCGTAGGAATTTCCCCAGTAGGCCTTGTTTGACGAGACGCTCGATTTCATCCTTAAGCTTGGAGCAATTTTCCGTGTCATGTCCTTGTCCACGATGGAACTCACAATATTTTGTCTGGTCCCCCGCATTTTTAGCGAGGGGTCTGGACTTGCGGAGCGTCTGGTTGTCTTTGATTGCGTACAGTACGTTAGACCTGGTAGTGTTCAGGGGAGTGTAGTCCCGATGTTGGCGAGATCCTCGGTCTCGACTGGGGTTGTCGTAATGCTTGTTTTTCTTATTGGGAACTGTCTGCGGCAGCGACTCCTCTTTCTTCCTCTTCGAGCTCCCGTCGAACTGCCGGCGGTGCGCTTCAATTGCCTCGTCTGCTGCTATCTGTGCCTCGACTCACTGAACGAGGTCAGGATAGCTTGGTACGGTTTCTCTCATTAGAGCTGAGTAAAAGCCACTTGGGCGGAGACCTCCAAGGAAGACTCCTCGCAAGAGCTCGGGATCGACCCCCGGGATCTGCCGAGCCTCCGAGGTGAAGCGTCGAAAAAATCCTTGAGAGTCTCTCCGTCATTTTGGCGGATTCCTGAGAGATGGGAGGGATCTCGGACAATCCTACGATTGACGATGAACTGGTCCACGAACTGCTGCGCCATTTCTGCGAAGTTGTTGATGACCCCATCTCCCAGAGAGTGGAACCAAGTGCGCGCTTGTCCTTTCAAAGTTGTCGAAAACACTTGACAGAGGAGCTGGTCGGGGGCGCTGTAAATCCTCATGACGGTGGTGAAGTGATTGACATGTTCCCACGGGTCGTCCGTCTCATCGAACGTTTCGATGTTGGGAAGCTTGAAGCCGTTTGGAATTGGATGGGCCAGGACTTGAGGTGATAGCGGGGAGCCGTGATGCGCGGGACGGCGGGCGAGAGCTGCGTGTCGCCCCGCATTGCCGTATTCTTCTGCTATCATGTCGCGTATCTCCTCTCGTGTGGTTCTTTCTACTGCTCGGCCAGAGACAACTCTTCCTGGGAGACAGTGATGGTGGTCAGCTCCTGGGCCTCTGGCTGGGGGAGCAGGATGGGCGGAGCTTGCTGGGCCGGAGAATTCTTCTGAGGCTTCTTCCTCTCGAACGACCTCCTCGTTCGGGGCATGACTCGGAGCTGGGGGCGGCGGAATGTTCAACGCTGGCGGTTGAACGGGAACTTGAGGAGCCCTGAGATTTCTTACAAGAGCCAGCATCTCAGCTTATTGTTCTTCCATCTGCCGCATGCGCCCTTCCAGTATTGTTGTGGGCACAGACGCTGCCTCTTCTGCGAGAGGCGCATTGATAAGCGAGTGGGAGGGAGCTGGGTCGACGCTCCCCTCCGGGACCGATCCTTCAGTGATGCGAGCATTTCTTCTCGCCATTGCAATTGGCGGCTAGTGCTTTTTCTAGTGAGTCTTTGCAGAATTTCGGGAACTCGGTTGCCACATACGGCGCCAAACTGTTGCGGGTTGCTCGGGTGCTCTGGTAGACCGGTTGAATTGAACCACTTTAGCTCGGAAGCGAACCGAGCACGCAATCAGTCAATTAAAGATTAGTTGAGTACACAGAGACTTTTTAACGTGGAAAACCCGGAAAGGGTAAAAAACCACGTGGCTGAAGCTGTGCCGACCAAACTCCACTATCTTCTCAGAGCTTACAATTAGGTATTTAGAAGTCGAGCGCGACAGGCCGCCGCTCGTTACAATAATAGAGAGAGAGAGAGAGAGAGAGAGAGAGAGTTCCGGGTGACAGGCCACCTCTCGGAAAACTAAGTCTTTTTCCTTCTGAGAACTGTGGGGAACAAAAGTGAGAATGCTCCGGGGAACGAAAGTGAGAATGCTCCGGGGAATGAAAGTGAGAATGCTCCGGGGAACGAAATTGACTATGCTGAGTCGCCTTTCGTGATGAGGGAAATCTTCAAGTCCACGAAGGAGATCTTCAAGCGCCGAAGGAGAATTCCGTGAAAGTCTTCAAGGAGCTCTCCCGGGTGCAGAAGGCGAGGTCCTCTGAAATGAAGGTTCTGGGCTCCTTTTATAGCTTTGGACGGGGTAGCCAGGTAATTTCGTCGTTGTAACCACCGTAACCACCTGGCGGACGAATCACGTTTTCCGGTTCGGAGCACGCGGATCGCCATTTTTCATAAATGATCGTCTCGCCCCTGGCAGTTCGGGCAGTTCGAGCAGCTTTGTTGAAGGCGAAAAAGGCGACGGATTGTTCCTGAAATCTGAGAAGCTAGAAAGACAAAATGTGAGCATGCCAGAAAGACAAAATGTGAGCATGTCAGAAAGACAAAATGTGAGCATGTCAAAAATGTGAAAGTGTTCTGAGCGCGCTCATAAGCATTCTGAGCGTGCAACGAACATAGAAGCAATCTGAGCGAACGGAGAGGCGTTCTGAGCGCGCAACGAGCGCGGGAGCTCTGAGCGCGCAACGAACACGAGAGCGTTCTGAGTGAACGGAGAGGCTTTCTGAGCGCGGGAGCGCTCTAAGCGCGCAACGAGCACGAGAACGTTCTGAGCGAACGGAGAGGCGTACTGAGCGTGCAATGAGCGGAGAGCTCTGAGTGCACAATGAACACGAGAGCGTTCTGAGTGAACGGAGAGGCGTACTGAGCGCGCAACGAGCGGAGAGCTCTGAGTGCGCAACGAACACGAGAGCGTTCTGAGCGAACGGAGAGGCGTACTGAGCGCGCAACGAGCGGACAGCTCTGAGTGCGCAACGACCACGAGAGCGTTCTGAGAGCGCGGCGAACGCGAAGGCGTTCTGAGCGCGCGGCGAACACGGAGGCGTTGTGAGCGCGCGGCGAACACAGAGGCGTTCTGAGCGCGCGGTGAACGCAGAGACGTTCGAGGCGGAATCCGGAACCCGAAGAGCGGGCGGCGAGTCAGAAGAGGGGGGATTTGCCCTAACCCCACTACGGGGGAGAGTGGCTTTGCCGCACACTAAGGGGGGCACGGCGCAGCCGCACCCGAGGGGGGTGCGGTTTGGCTTGGCCGCACCCAAGGGGATGCGGCTCGGCTTGGCCGCACCCCACATGGGGTGCGACATGGCGCACCCCTCATGGGGTGCGGCTTGGTCGCACCCCAAGTGTGGTGCGTCCGGGCCGCACCCCAAGGGGGTGCGGCTTGGCCGCATCCCACACGGGGTGCGGTTTGGCCGTACCCCCTACTATGGGCGGTGCGGCTATTCGCACCCCACCGGTGGGGTGCGGACTAATTGTACCCCAGTAGTGGGGTTTGACTACGGCGGCGCGCGACGCGCTCCGTGCGTGCTCTCGCACTGGCGATTGTCGGCGGAAATGGCGGGTTCGGTTTCTCCAACTCGAGCGGTCATGCGTTGACCGCTGACCCCACCTCTCTTTAGTGGAGTTTTATCTAGACGCACCACAATGCCTTTATGGATGTATAACACCTCCAATTCTTTATGCTCCATTGTCAACACTCACATTCACACCGCTCCAACTCTCACCGTTGAAACTTGAAACAAGCAGAAGGGTAGACATGTTTGAAGCCTCTATGTTCCTGTTCATGTGCTCTCTTCGGCCGGACGTGCACAGATCGAGCGCGGCAAAAACCTTGAGAGGATTTAAAGATCCTGATAACAATTTTGATTTGCAGAATTAAACTAATAAGTTATTATTGTTTTCATTTAGTTATCAACTGCAAAATAATATTGGAGGAGTTTCGCACCATGAAGAAATGCCAATGTAGTACACTCACATATTAAAGTAAATCAAAACTAATAAAATAATAGCGATGTTAAACGCATGTCAGTTTTGGCTATATGCAGACCATAGTTTTTTAAAAAGAGCGATGTTAAACGGAAGCCAATTTTAGCTATATGCAGGACACCGTTTTTAAAAAAAATATATCATTTTTCCTTTTAAAACTTCAGGAAAAATGATTCGAATAGTTTAATCTTATTTGTTTTTTCCTTCCATGCAACCGTGTCCCCAAAGAGTTTACTCGTTTGTCCGAGTCCGATGTTTAAATTACAACTGGCCTAAAACTATTCATGGGTATTTGCTACGGCGATGACGACGGCGGCGATCGCGACTTCGTCGGCGATGACGGCGATGGCGGCGATGGCGACGATCGCGACGTCGTCGGCGACGGCGTCCGCGACGTCGTCGGCGATTGCGGCGATGGCGGCGTCCGCGACGTCGTCGGCGATTGCGGCGATGGCGACGATCGCGACGTCATCGGCGTCGTCGGCGATGGCGGCGATGGTTATACTTCGGGTAGTTAAGTCGCTAGTGAAGGTTCTTTGGATAACTTCACCCCATGAATGAGGTGCGGTTAGCTCCTTTAGAGATACTCCATCAATAATTCTCACAGATTTACTACCGAAACAGTGACATTCAACGTAACCTCGCACACATAATATTTTACTTACTTATTTTATGAATGCTATTTTGCTTGGTGATTTATTTAGGAAAATATTAATTTAATTTTTGAATATAGTATGTAAATATAAAATTTGGCATGCATGAATAATTTTTTGGCACATATATCCGCGGCCTGCATATAGTCAAAATCGACCTGCATTTAACATTGCTCTAAAATAATTGTAGTAGGGGATTTGTGTTCTCCCGGTGAAATGTAACTTGCCACACCAATGTTGAGGAATTGACCCACATCGATTGAATATCTGTGAGCAAAATTACTGCACTTGTAATACAAAAATGTAAATCATGCACAAAAAATAGACAGACAAAATGTTTACACGAAAACACTAGAATCAGGATAAAAAATTATGAGACGATCTGAGTCCAATTCGAAAAGTCTTAACTAAATAATATTCAACAATTACACATATACGGCTTTCCTGCAATTCACAAATGAATCATACAACGAACAATAATGTAAAGACGGAGGAAGAGTGTAGAGTTACTTACAAAGATGATTAAGTCCGAGTCAAGTGACTGACCCTCAACTGATTCTCTCAATATCCCGCAAACCTTTGAAGATATTTCAAGTTTGTGTGTAGTTGACTTGCCTGCGTCAACACACGATGTCACCAACCTATTTTGTCTGCAACCCATCAGTAGGTCACTCGCGTCTAAGGAAAAGATGCTTTGCAGGGTTGCACCCTTACTCGCGTATGCGACTCACTGCTCCCTCGAGCATAAACACCCTTACTCGCGTATGCGACTCACTGCTCCCTCGAGCATAAACTAGTGGATGTTCTAGCGTAGTCCACTGCGTTCACATTGCCTTTGTCGCTCATGTGGCCTCTACGACAACTGCCGCCCTGACTACACCAATGTAATCCGCATTGCCCCGTGGCATTCTTGAAACCTTGGCCTCCGCTAACGCGGCCTTTGGCACTGCCTGCGACAACCATCATCTCTAATTAACTCCCCATGCGACAAAGTCGACGTCATGCATGTTCTCCAACCTCAACTCCTCACAGCCTTCAACAACATTGCAATCGTCTAATACTTGTGGCAAACACCGCCTATAACTCCACATGCGCAAAAAGCCACCGAACTCGCCGCCACCAGGCACAACCCTTGCACTCTGTTCCAAGGAAGTACAAAGCCTAATTTTACAAGTTAAAAATAATATTTTATATAAAAAAATACTCAAACCAAACCCATAAATTAAAACAAAAGTAGGTGAGCATGAGCACAAGTATTGTCTAGGCCCGGGTATATATTGTCGTGGCTGCTAAGGGTGTGCACAGAAAATCGAAACCGACCAAACCGAACCGACCCAAACTGAACCGATCGGTGCGGTTCGATTTCGGTATAGGGGGTTGAAAATCGAGCCTATTCTATTCTGTTTCGATTTATAGTGTCAGTAAACCGAGAAAATCGAACTGATTATGAGTTTGGATTTAGAGTTTGTCCCGTCAGATTAAAGATGAAGTTGCCAACATTATGCTTGAAGTTGACCCAAAACCACGAGACTATGTAATATCTCTTCTCCTATCATAGGTTCATAATAATTATCCAAGTGTGACCGAGTAAATTAAATATGCTGCACTTACTGATTCCATTTTGAACTAATACATGAACTTATTGTTTTAATTGCAATAGTTAATCTAAATGATATTATGTTTTTTGAGTTTTTCTTCAATGTTATGAAATTCTTACTAGATTTACTACTAAAAAAAGTACTTGGATGAACATTAAAAATTCTTTTCGAATCATGAGAATGATCAAAATCAACAATTTTTGGGGATAATATGTTTTAGGTTTACCGAAAAACCGAACCGATGCTTAAAAATCGAACCGGACCGATCCATTTCGGTTCGGTTTCGGTTTTGGGTGTGTAAAACCGAGGCTATTTGGTTCGGTTTCGATTTTACCTAAAATTGAACCGAACCGAACCACTTGCAGGCCTAGTGGCTTCACAAGAAAGGCTCTCGTGCACTCTTATTCATATTTAGTTGGTGTTAATTACTTAATACGGTTGAAATATCATTATTATTATTTCCAAAAAGTCATTTAAACCCTATTTAAAACTAAATGTGATTGCGTATGATGATCGCAGATTGCCGGTCAATAATTAACGATCGCCGATTGCCTGCGACAACCGGTCGACAGACTTTAACTATTGGTTGATCGGCGAACGCCGCTCGATCGCCAATGAACGATCCTTTCTATGTGGATGGATAACTCTGGAGGCTGCATGAAATCGTGAGTCAAGGAAATTAAGGAGATCTTCGGGGAGATAGAGAAAGAGCAGGGGAGACGTAGCGGGGAAATAGTAAAGGAGGGCGCCGAGAAAAGTAATGAGTGGAGGAATACCTTTGATTTGCGATAGCACTACAACCTAATTAAGGCTACAACGACAATAGTGTGATGCTTTGTCTTTGTGATCGCTTGATCCATAGAATTGGAAGAGGAAGCCGCGCTCAGCGCTGGGACATGAAGAAGGCGGAGCTTGAAAAAGAAGGCGGATGGGGAAAATCAGAATATCAAGTTACTTCGTTACACACGTAACACACCGACGCATGCATTATTCACCCCAAAATTCCCTTATATAATAGTGTAGATAAATAAAATTATTCTATATTTAACTGAGAGTAGATTTGTCATGACAAAAAAAAATGTTTTTTTATCACTGAGAAATTGTACTTTTAAAATTCACTGTGGGTGACCACCAACATTGGACCTATGTGGGTCCGCCTTGCTTGATTATGTTACAAATTTGGTGGAATCATGACATATTTATATTTTGTTATAATCATATGCTCACACACAATAGGGTTAGGTTAAATCTAGAAACCATCTCATTTGTAATTGTAAGACTGAATCATTGCTGTATAGGTAAGTTTCCACACAATTTAGGGAACCTAATAAAATATGACTAATTTTATCGAAAATAAATATTAAAGTTATGGTCAGTTTATAATAAATACATTACAATATTCGAAATGAGAAATAATGAGGCATTTCATCTTGGGATGACATTTGCAAATTTGACAATTGTTGTCGATGATCAACGCTCTATTTGAATTCGGAAGATTATATTTGTCTTAGTTCGAGAGCCAACCGAATACTTACACATTCAAAATAGAATCGACAACCGAGTTTTTATAAAGAAATCCGGGGACGAAAAAAACTATGAGTCCTTACCCAGTTAGGAGATATCTACTAGTAATATTCTCATAGTAAACAACTGTTTTAATGAGCGTGACATACACCGATTCATTTACAATATTAGAAAAAAGTCTTCTAGTTGGTTGTTGCGTGTGTCAGGAGAGAAAAATAGAACAGAGGATAAAATATCAAAATTCTTCTTATTACTGTGTACCCTTCAGGAGTATTTAAAGCAGCTGTACAAAAACATAGTTACGGGTGCCCCCTCAATTAATTTAACATTCAGGAGTATTAGGCTAAGACAAACCTAAATTAATTACCTAATAATTTAACATTCCCCCTCAAGTTGGTGCATAGATATCACGCATGCCCAACTTGCCCAAAAACTTCAAGAACGCTCGACTAGCAACTGCTTTGGTGAGAATATCGGCCAACTGATCTTCGGATCTAATCGGAGGCAACTACATAATTTTGTTGTCCAACTTCTCCTTAATAAAGAATCTGTCTACCTCTACATGTTTTGTACGATCGTGTTGCACTGGGTTATGGGCAAGGTCACACGCCGCTTTATTATCGCAAAAAAGTCGGATTGGTTTAGGAGGCGTGTTGAAACCAGTTTCCCGGTTTCAGCGTTCGAAAGGGGGTTGCGACTAACTCTTACTTGACCTAAGCCTTGACTCTTGACCGGTCACTAAGAACTAAAATGCTCGGACTTGATAACAACCGGAGTCTAGGAACGGACCCCTTAAGCTTCAGCGTGGAGGTCCCACCACATATCCGGAAGATCTTTAGAGCGCTTCCCCTCCCAAGCCAATGCTGAGCCTGGGCAACTTAGAGGGCACTAGAACCACCTCACCGTCAACTGGAAGGTGACAGGGGAGGGGGGGGGGGTGCTTGCTCACAAGACCACGCGAGGGAGGGGGTAGAGACCAACCCTTCCCAAGGTGCCCATGGGGGTCTATTTATAGACTTTCCAAAAAATGGACTGCGGATAACCAAGATCTGGCTATCCGTAGTCCAACCATGACCACGAATGATCAACGCGTGAGGGGAGGTGAGTGGGACCCGAGGTGCCCACTTTCCCCCTCACGGGAGGCTATACCGGCCTCCCCCCAATGTACCGGGCGAGTGGGAGAGTTCCTCCCACTCGCCCAAAGGGGGTGGCGAGTGGGAGGGCCCCCACCCACTCCCCCTCAAGGTGGCCGGCGAGTGGGAGGGCCCCCTCCCACTCCCCCTCAAGGTGGCCGGCGAGTGGGAGGGACCCTCCCACTCGCCCGGCGAGTGGGAGGGTCTCTCCCACTCGCCCGGGTAAATGGCGAGTGGGAGGGACCCTCCCACTCACCCGGCGAGTGGGAGGGATCCTCCCACTCGCCCGGGTGCTCGGCGAGTGGGAGGCTCCTCCCACTCGCTCGAAGGGGACTCGGGGGAGCGGGTGCTCCCCCCGCGTCCCATGTGGCCTCTCTTTGCCTTGACTGGTCCCGGCCGCTTATGCGTGGTTGTTTTGATCGTCTCGACCACCTTGAATTATCTTGGTCTCATCCGGGTCAGGTCACACCGACTCGGGAAATATGAGGGTTGTACACAATCCTCGCTCTTTGCGAGCTTGTCCCAAGCTCGGAAAGAAAGTCCAACCCACCTATTTGACGAGTAGGTGGGACCTTAGGGGAATCCACGAAGGGATCCGTCATCGGGGAACCTCTGCCAAGCCTTTCGGTTGATCCTGACTTGAGACAGAAGGTGAACCTTTCTCCACTAAAGAACCCTCCTATGGGCCGAGCCCAACTGGAGGTGGAGAAAGCTCAACACCTTGGGTCGGATTAACCTTGACCTGAGGTGGAGGAAAAACTCAGCACCTCTAGTCGAGCCGAGCTCGACCTGAGGTGGGAGGAAAACCTTTCTCCACTTAAGAACCCTCCTATGGGCCGAGCCCAACTGGAGGTGGAGAAAGCTCAACACCTTGGGTCGGATTAACCTCGACCTGAGGTGGAGGAAAAACTCAGCACCTCTAGTCGAGCCGAGCTCGACCTGAGGTGGGAGGAAAACCTTTCTCCACTAAAGAACCCTCCTATGGGCCGAGCCCAACTGGAGGTGGAGAAAGCTCAACACCTTGGGTCGGATTAACCTCGACCTGAGGTGGAGGAAAAACTCAGCACCTCTAGTCGAGCCGAGCTTGACCTGAGGTGGGAGGAAAACCTTTCTCCACTTAAGAACCCTCCTATGGGCCGAGCCCAACTGGAGGTGGAGAAAGCTCAACACCTTGGGTCGGATTAACCTCGACCTGAGGTGGAGGAAAAACTCAGCACCTCTAGTCGAGCCGAGCTCGACCTGAGGTGGGAGGAAAACCTTTCTCCACTTAAGAACCCTCCAATGGGCTGAGCCCAACTGGAGGTGGAGAAAGCTCAACACCTTGGGTCGGATTAACCTCGACCTGAGGTGGAGGAAAAACTCAGCACCTCTAGTCGAGCCGAGCTCGACCTGAGGTGGGAGGAAAACCTTTCTCCACTTAAGAACCCTCCTATGGGCCGAGCCCAACTGGAGGTGGAGAAAGCTCAACACCTTGGGTCGGATTAACCTCGACCTGAGGTGGAGGAAAAACTCAGCACCTCTAGTCGAGCCGAGCTCGACCTGAGGTGGGAGGAAAACCTTTCTCCACTTAAGAACCCTCCTATGGGCCGAGCCCAACTGGAGGTGGAGAAAGCTCAACACCTTGGGTCGGATTAACCTCGACCTGAGGTGGAGGAAAAACTCAGTACCTCTAGTCGAGCCGAGCTCGACCTGAGGTGGGAGGAAAACCTTTCTCCACTTAAGAACCCTCCTATGGGCCGAGCCCAACTGGAGGTGGAGAAGGCTCAACACCTTGGGTCGGATTAACCTCGACCTGAGATGGAGGGAACTCAACATCTCTAGTCGTGTCGAACTCAACCTGAGATGGAGGGGACTCAACATCTCAAGTCGAGTCGAACTCAACCTGAGATGGAGGGAACTCAACATCTCTAGTCGAGTCGAACTCAACCTGAGATGGAGGGGACTCAACATCTCTAGTCGAGTCGAACTCAACCTGAGATGGAGGGAACTCAACATCTCTAGTCGAGTCGAACTCAACCTGAGATGGAGGGAACTCAACATCTCTAGTCGAGTCGAACTCAACCTGGGATGGAGGGAACTCAACATCTCTAGTCGAGTCGAACTCAACCTGAGATGGAGGGGACTCAACATCTCTAGTCGAGTCGAACTCAACCTGAGATGGAGGGGACTCAACATCTCTAGTCGAGTCGAACTCAACCTGAGATGGAGGGAATTCAACATCTCTAGTCGAGTCGAACTCAACCTGAGATGGAGGGAACTCAACATCTCTAGTCGAGTCGAACTCAACCTGAGATGGAGGGAACTCAATATCTCTAGTCGAGTCGAACTCAACCTGAGATGGAGGGAACTCATCATCTCTAGTCGAGTCGAACTCAACCTGAGATGGAGGGAACTCAACATCTCTAGTCGAGTCAAACTCAACCTGAGATGGAGGGGACTCAACATCTCTAGTCGAGTCGAACTCAACCTGAGATGGAGGGAACTCAACATCTCTAGTCGAGTCGAACTCAACCTGAGATGGAGGGAACTCAACATCTCTAGTCGAGTCGAACTCAACCTGAGATGGAGGGAACTCATCATCTCTAGTCGAGTCGAACATGACCTGAGATGGAGGGAACTCAACATCTTCCAGGGAGCAGAGCTCAACTGGAAGTGGAGGCAGCTCAACGAGAGCCCGCGCGCCGGTTTCTCTTCTCGCCTGCTGAAGCCCAAAGACAGTTAAGGGAGAAAGGAGAGAGAAAGAGGCGAACCTTCGAGGGCAGCGACGGCTGCCCCACCTTGCCCTGTTGAAACCGAGTGTACTCGCAGGAGGATTGTGACGTCAACGACCCAAGCCCTGGGGAGCCGCCTTCATGAGGCGGATGCTCTCCAAGACAGCTGGAGGGGAGTCTCTGCCGATGACATCCTGCATGAGTCCTCCCCTTCTCCTGCGCGACCCGACTCGTCCCCTTGCAGCGGTGGCTATTCCCCCTGAACGTGAGGGTGGCCAGGGACTTCTTCTCTTCTTTGGCTCCTTGTAGGAGCCATGTATTTCCTGCATACCTGTTTCCTTTAATCTTTCTCCCTTTACTGCTTGAGGATTTGATACCTTACTTGAACCGATCATTGGGTAGTTAATCGATCCGATGAGCCTCCCATCTGCCGACATGACTGAGCCCGGAGAACGGTCGTCTTTCTTCGGGGATCTTACCGGTCGGAGGCGGAAGTACCCATCCATGTCCTGGGAGTCTCAGCTCAACCGGGGGTGGAGGAACTCAATGCCCTCCTAATCTGACTGGAGGCGGAAGTACCCATCCATGTCCTGGGAGTCTTAGCTCAACCGGGGGTGGAGGAACTCAATGCACTCCTGATCTAACCGGAGGTGGTGGTACCCATCCACGTCCTGGGAGTCTTAGCTCAACCGGGGGTGGAGGAACTCAACGCACTCCTGATCTAACCGGAGGTGGTGGTACCCATCCACGTCCTGGGAGTCTTAGCTCAACCGGGGGTGGAGGAACTCAACGCACTCCTGATCTAACTGGAGGTGGTAGTACCCATCCACGTCCTGGGAGTCTTAACTCAACCGGGGGTGGAGGAACTCAACGCACTCCTGATCTAACTGGAGGTGGTAGTACCCATCCACGTCCTGGGAGTCTTAGCTCAACCGGGGGTGGAGGAACTTAACGCACTCCTAATCTGACTGGAGGCGGAAGTACCCATCCATGTCCTGGGAGTCTTAGCTCAACCGGGGGTGGAGGAACTCAATGCACTCCTGATCTAATTGGAGGTGGTAGTACACATCCACGTCCTGGGAGTCTTAGCTCAACCGGGGGTGGAGGAACTTAACGCACTCCTGATCTAACCGGAGGTGGTGGTACCCATCCACGTCCTGGGAGTCTTAGCTCAACCGGGGGTGGAGGAACTCAACGCCCTCCTGATCTAACTGAAGGTGGTAGTACCCATCCATGTCCTGGGAGTCTTAGCTCAACCGGGGGTGGAGGAACTTAACGCACTCCTGATCTGACTGGAGGCGGAAGTACCCATCCATGTCCTGGGAGTCTTAGCTCAACCGGGGGTGGAGGAACTCAACGCACTCCTGATCTAACTGGAGGTGGTAGTACCCATCCTCGTCCTGGGAGTCTTAGCTCAACCGGGGGTGGAGGAACTTAACGCACTCCTGATCTAACCGGAGGTGGTGGTACCCATCCACGTCCTGGGAGTCTTAGCTCAACCGGGGGTGGAGGAACTCAACGCACTCCTGATCTAACTGGAGGTGGTAGTACCCATCCACGTCCTGGGAGTCTTAGCTCAACCGGGGGTGGAGGAACTTAACGCACTCCTGATCTAACTGGAGGTGGTAGTACCCATCCACGTCCTGGGAGTCTTAGCTCAACCGGGGGTGGAGGAACTTAACGCACTCCTGATCTGACTGGAGGCGGAAGTACCCATCCATGTCCTGGGAGTCTTAGCTCAACCGGGGGTGGAGGAACTCAACGCACTCCTGATCTAACTGGAGGTGGTAGTACCCATCCACGTCCTGGGAGTCTTAGCTCAACCGGGGGTGGAGGAACTTAACGCACTCCTGATCTAACCGGAGGTGGTGGTACCCATCCACGTCCTGGGAGTCTTAGCTCAACCGGGGGTGGAGGGACTCAACGCACTCCTGATCTAACTGGAGGTGGTAGTACCCATCCATGTCCTGGGAGTCTTAGCTCAACCGAGGGTGGAGGAACTCAACGCCTTCCCAGTCCCCTTACCAAGTAGCGAGTCGACCCGACGAGTCCCCCATCTACCGGCATGACTAAGCCCGGAGAATGGTCTCTAGTCGGGGATCTTAGATCGGGGTATTACCCCAGAACCCTTTTTTTATTCCTAGTTCGTCTATTACAACTTCACTACCCTACGCCCTTCCAGGGCACTTCATTACACCTCGCCCTTCTTGGGCACTTCACTTACATCTCGCCCTTCCTGGGAACTTCACTTACATCTCGCCCTTCCTGGACACTTCACTTACATCTCGCCCTTCCTGGGCACTTCACTTGGCCGCACGCTCCTTGGTCATCTTCTTCGCCATTTCTTCCGTCTCCGCAACTCCTTCTTGGCCCTTCCAGGTGAAGTTACTCCCCCCTGGTTGGACGGGGGCGTTCTTATTGCCTCTCTGCCGGTGGTGTCGAGCACTGGATCCCTTTGCTGAACTCATCGACGTCGCCCTTCTTCACATACTCGCATGCCGGAGGCGAGTCTCCCAACTCGTCGCTTCCAGCCATGAGACATGGCTCAGAGCTTTCCGAACTAGTCGCTTCCACGCTCACCACACCAGAATGTTGAAACCAGTTTCCCGGTTTCAGCGTTCGAAAGGGGGTTGCGACTAACTCTTACTTGACCTAAGCCTTGACTCTTGACCGGTCACTAAGAACTAAGAGGCTCGGACTTGATAACAACCCGAGTCTAGGAACGGACCCCTTAAGCTTCAGCGTGGAGGTCCCACCACATACCCGGAAGATCTTTAGAGCGCTTCCCCTCCCAAGCCAATGCTGAGCCTGGGCACCTTGGAGGGCACTAAGAACCACCTCACCGTCAACTGGAAGGTGACAGGGGAGGGGGAGGGGGGGGGGGGGTGCTTGCTCACAAGACCACGCGAGGGAGGGGGTAGAGACCAACCCTTCCCAAGGTGCCCATGGGGGTCTATTTATAGACTTTCCCAAAAATGGACTGCGGATAGCCAAGATCTGGCTATCCGTAGTCCAACCATGACCACGAATGATCAACGCGTGAGTGGAGGCAAGTGGGACCCGAGGTGCCCACTTTCCCCCTCACGGGAGGCCATGCCGGCCTCCCCCCAATGTACCGGGCGAGTGGGAGAGTTCCTCCCACTCGCCCAAAGGGGGTGGCGAGTGGGAGGGCCCCCTCCCACTCCCCCTCAAGGTGGCCGGCGAGTGGGAGGGACCCTCCCACTCGCCCGGCGAGTGGGAGGGTCTCTCCCACTCGCCCGGGTAAATGGCGAGTGGGAGGGACCCTCCCACTCGCCCGGCGAGTGGGAGGGATCCTCCCACTCGCCCGGGTGCTCGGCGAGTGGGAGGCTCCTCCCACTCGCTCGAAGGGGAGTCGGGGGAGCGGGTGCTCCCCCCGCGTCCCATGTGGCCTCTCTTTGCCTTGACTGGTCCCGGCCGCTTATGCGTGGTCGTTTTGATCTTCTCGACCACCTTGAATTGTCTTGGTCTCATCCGGGTCAGGTCACACCGACTCGGGAAATATGAGGGTTGTACAAGGCGGATAGCCCAAATCTGTCAACAGAAGCTTTAGCCACAATGCTTCACACATTCCCAATGCCATACCTCTAAATTCCGCCTCTGCACTTGAGCGTGCAACAACGTTCTGTTTCTTGCTTCTCCATGTAACAAGGTTACCACCTACAAATGTGAAGTACCCCGAGGTAGACCGTCAGTCATCTAATGCTCTGGCCCAATCCGCGTGAACATATACATCAATACTCTGACAATCGTCATTTTTAGTGAACAAAACTCCCTTTCCAGGAGAAGATTTCAGATATCTCAAGATGCGCATAACCGCATTCATATGTTGTACTCCGGGATTATGCATGAATTGGCTCACCATACCCAATGCATAGGCAAGGTCGGGTCTTGTGTAGGCTAAGTACATCAATCTTCCAACCAACCTTTGATATCTTCCTTTATCGACGGGTACCTGATTGACCTCAATACATAATTTTACTCCTTCATCAACTGGTGTATTGGCTGGTTGACATGCTGACATACCCGTCTCCTTAAGCAAATCTAGAGCATACTTCCGTTGAGACAAGAGAATATCATGATTAGATCGGGATACCTCGATGCCAAGAAAATACTTTAAGTGTCTGAGGTCTTTCATTTCAAATTCCTTTGACAAATACGCTTGTAGAGCCAATCTTTCTTCAGGGTCGTTTCCTGTCACCACCATGTCATCAACATACACAATAAGAACAGTAATCTTACCATTATTTCTCTCCAAGAATAAGGTGTGATCGGAGTTGCTCTGATGGTAGCCAAATTGTTTCATGGCCTTTGTGAACCTCCCAAACCATGTTCTCGGAGATTGTTTTAGGCCATATAACGATTTCCTTAGTTTGCACACCCTCCGACGATGTGCTCTTGGTGCAACACACCTCGGTGGCAGCTTCAGAACCGGTTCTTCGGACAACCCGCAAGGCATAATACACCCCGGCGGCAACTCCATGAACACTTCTTCGGATAACTCCCCATGCAGAAATGCGTTCTTTATATCAAATTGTAGTAGTGGCCAATCTAGATTCACAGCTAGAGAGATCAAGACCCGAACTGTGTTGATCTTAGCGACAGGTGCGAACGTATCTGTATAGTCGATCCCATAGGTTTGGGTGTATCCTTTTGCTACCAGCCTCGCTTTAAAGCGCTCAATTGTGCCATCTGCATGATACTTCACGGTATAAACCCATCGACATCCAACCGTTTTCTTCCCTGGAGGACAATCGACAAGTTCCCAAGTTTGATTCTTTTGTAAGGCTTCCATCTCCTCATTCATCGCAGCTTTCCACCTTGGGTCAGCTAAGGCTTCCTGCACATTGTTAGGAATAGATACACTAGATAATTGATTTATAAATGATTTATTTGATTCAGACAAGCGATGGTTAGACACATAATGACTCATAGGATATTTAGCTTTACTAGAAAGTTCAGGTTCGTATGTGGACTTAGGAATATTCCTAGTTTGTTGTACAGGAAGTTGTTTTCGAGGTGGTTCAGATGCCCCATTAGGATCATTCTCAGCGGACGATTGGCTTGGTGTATCTTTCGTATGTGGCATAGGGGACTCGGGGAGAGGAGGAAACACCATATCGGGATGAGCTGGAATCACAATATCATTTACCGGATGAGCTAGAACTGCAGCCTCTTCATCACCAGCATTCTCCATATCGGGATGAGCTGGAACAACAGGTTCTTCATGTATCAGATGATATGGGTGTGCTGTAACTACATGCTCAGCATCCCGATTTCCTGGCCGAGCTAGAACTCCAATCTCTTCATCACCGGCATTCTCATTGTCATGGAGATGATGTTCCAACTCATTCCGAGTCACATCTGTACCTGGTACAAGACCATGAACGTCTTGTAATGCGATCACAAACTCATAAACAAGAACTTGAACGTCTTGCACGTACTTCTCTTGAATTTCCGACTCACCGGAGAAATACATTGAGTCTTCATGAAAGACGACATCCATTGTAACATACATCCGTTTGCTTGGGGGATGATAGCTGTAAGACCCCATTTTTTTTCTTTTCAGACACCGGGTCTTAGGCCCAGAACCGCCGCTTTGCGGTGACACCTTCACTCGGGAAGGTCGCCACTACAAAACGCCGATCCTGCCGGCCAATTCGATCACAAAGAAGAAAAGTATAAACGAACAATTATAAGTTCAAGTCCACAATCACATGAATTATAAACCATACAGTAAATGTCCACAGAGATATAACTGAACAAAAGATAACAAAGGTTACAATAATAAAGGGCTCGTGCCCTGTACATCATGTCCTCACTACAAGATCACTCGCGGAAGCTAACTACTAATCACTCACTGATCCTGATTCCTGTGCTCCTGTACTAGACTGGTCCGCCTCAGTCTGCACCGGCCTCTGGTGTTGCTGCGTCTCCTCGATCTTCTAAAATGATATGGTCCACCGACCGTTAGTCAAAAGACTAAGCCTTATGTTCCCCACCCCACCCCCAATGGCTCCTAGGCACCGTGCGGGAGGATGAAGCGGAGGACAGCAAGGGGTATAACAAGAGCAGGTGATAGTGGTACAGGAAATATTTCTACACTACACATGTGCATATTTATATAACTGAAGCAGTAAAGGGGCATAGTAAAAGCATGTAAAGAATAAGTAAAGTGCAGTAAGTAGAGACAGTAGTAATAGAAAAGTAACCATTGATTTATAGGAATGCCCATACAAACCTATAGACCAAGGGGTCGTTTAGCAAGGCCTACCATATAAGAAGTCCCATAACCGACTTATACGTTAGGGGTAGGTTGAAATGCAATGTTTTATGCTATGACACGCAAGGTATGCTGTTATGTTATGTTCATACAAGTGCAACTCACTCACTACGACTCTATGCGCATAGACCTTTAGTTCCCTCTTTTTGGAGCGAGCTAGACTCCCAGGATACTCCCGTAGTGGCAAACGGAAGCGGTGGGTTGGGCCTCGCCCACCTCTAGGTTGGTATTCACACTACCTGTAACATCCCCCAGACAGCTAGACCCCTAAGATGGTTTTGTCATGACAAAACCATAGGAAGAACCCAAGGCCTTGTGAATTGAGGTGAGAAGAAGAAAACCACCTTGGTCTGCAAATAGCAATTTCTTGTGACCAAGCTTAGGGTTGGACTTTAGGGCCTCATCTTGACCATTTGACACCACCTTAGTATCCCTAACCCTTTAGGGACCCCCTTAGGGCACCAAGGGCCCATTGGGGTCAACCAAAGAGGCCAAATTGACCAAAGTCAACCCTAACCCTAAAATGGTCAAATTAGCCAAATTAGAGTCAATTAACCCTCACCATGACAAATTGATCACTCACCTAGGTCTAGAATACCATAAAGGACCTAGTAGACCTAAAAGCCCTATCATGGGACCCCCAGTGGTGCAAATTGACCAAAATGCCCTTTAGGTCAAAAATGGCAATTCTTCACAAAGTGCCCTAATTGACCATCACCATGTTAAATTGACCCTACCCTTAGGGTTACCATGTCATAGGGGACCCAGTGGACCAAAAAGCCCCATGACTGGGTCAACCCTAGGGCTCAATTTGACCAAAGTCAACTTAGCCTGTTTTGGTCAAATCAGCTTAAATTGGGTCAACCCAGACCCATATGACCAAATTGACCCCACCAATAGTTTCTAAACTTAATTTGGAATCCAATGGACCCAAAAGCCCCATCCTAGGGTCACCCAATTGGCCAATAGGACCAAAAGGTCAAAATTGCCCAATTTAGGTCAAACCTCTTGAACCTAGCCTAATCCATTTGGGCTAAGCCCAAATTGACCTTTTGACCAGCCTAGTAGACTGATATTAAGCATGTGAGAGAGAGAAATTTCGGCCATGGTAATTAGGAGAGAGAAATGGGGGTTTTGGGAGGAAAGAGGAAGAGAGAGAAAGGTGGCCATTAATGGCCAAAGGAGACCAAGGGCCATCCTTTCTTCTCCCAATGGATTGGTGCATCTCCCCTCTTCAATTTGAAGAATCTTAACAGTCATGCAAGGCCATAGGGGGGCTGAATTTTGTGGATTTTCATGGTGGCCGAAATTCCCCACTCATGGCCATTGATGGCATTGAAGCCATGACTATTCCCCTCCCTCAATTGAAGCCTTTAAAAGCTTCACCAGACAGAGAGGAGCTGTTTCCCCCACTTACCCAAAGGAATCGGGCCCCTCTATGTGGTGGTTGCAGAACTCGGAAACCATGGAGGTCGGCCATGGCAATCCCCCTAACGGCAAGACTTCAAGCCCTAAATCAGGTCTGGTTCTCTTCCCCTCTCTTCTGTGGGTAGATCCCTTCAATCGGCAGCAAGGTTCGAGCCCTATCGGCTCTGGATCGGGCTGACCAAGAAGCTCGAAACCGAGCTTTTTCTTCCAACCTAAATGCCCTGTTCCGGCCACTTCCGGTCGGCCAACCACCGCATCTCGCCGGCCACCACCTCAACGAAGGTGGTGGTGGCATTGGCCGGCCGGGGCGGCGCCTAGGTGGCCGGGAAAATGGGGATCAAGGTGGCCCAGGCGCGTTAAATCCCTGCCGCTGGTTCATTTGGGACGATAACCGGGCGCCACCCGATCTGCTTTGAGATTCGTGCTCTTCCTTAATGTTATTCCTTTTTCTGTGATTAAAACTGCAGCCTCTTAATAAATCTGGCAAAAATAGTTAGAGGCTGATTCAGAGAAAGTGGTCAACATAGAAAATGTAGCCCTTAGGGTCTAGTTTAATACAAAATTGAGATCACTCAATTTGGAGTCCTGGTTAGGGCTCAGCACTCAGTTTAGTGGGGGCTGTCCTTAAGGCTATTCAGAGTTTGATTTTGATGCCCACTCCATTATATAACTCCAAATGACTTGATTTTTGGGGTTTAGTCTAGTCTTAGGCATACCTAGGTTATGTCCAAAGATCAGAAGGATTGGAGAAGTTTTCCCCATAATTTTTGGGAAAGTTCAATAATCCTAGTTTAACCTAATTAGGTGCCCTAAACACCTCAAGACCCTTCCAAACTTAAATGGGTGGTCTTAGGGGGTATGTATAGGCCCTGGTTTAAATATCATGATTTATGGAGTTGTTTTGGTAGGGTAATTCACCAAAACAACCTTAGGCTCCCTAGGTTTAGGCAAAACTTTGGGTGAGTGCCCCCACACTTCCACAAAGCCAAATGGCTTCATATTTGGGGTGCACCTCACCCTACCCCATGCCAACCTCTGGTACAAATTTGGTGGCCATTGGAGGAGGTTTGCCCTAGTAAATCAAAAAGGGGCTAAATTGCTATAAGCACCCCAAATAGGTACCTAGTAGAACCCCACTCCTCACCAAGTATTGGTAGGATCTTGGGTGCTCTTTCACTGACCCCTGATCAGTTTAGTGAGTAGTATGGGCTTGGGCAAGGTAGGGAGTCTTCTTGAGAATAGTTTTGCTTAAAGGTTAGGTTTAGGGCAAAAGTAAACCTAAGCTAACTTTGGAGTGTGGAGGGGCTTTCCTCCCACTGATTTTTGGGGTGACCTTGGTCACTGCCTAGGAAGGTAGGAAACACCCAAGGAGCAACTTTGGATGAGTTAGGGCCTAGTGTGCCCTTAAGCCTTAGTGGTGAAGTGTTTGGTGCCCTTTAGGGTTTGTGAAGGATGTAGGAGTAAATATCCATGGAGAGAGGTGCAATGGCCCTCTCTGAGTTCTAAGAGTGTTTTAATCCCCTCACAAGAGGTTTGAGTGGATTTGAAGAAGTTTAGACCCTAACCCTAGGCTAAACCCTAATGGGGTGTAATTAGAGGCTAATGAAGGAAGAGGGGTCAAACCTTAATGGTTTGACTTGAAATTTTGGGGAGGTGGTCTTGGTGACCAGAGAATGTTACTGTGAGAAATTGGAGGGATTTGGAGTTGCAAATCCTAAGTAACAAACCCTTGGGTAGATTTGTAAATAATTAGGGTTTGGGGTTTTAGGAAGAAACAGTACTTATTGATTCACCATCTTCTGTCATAAACTTGGTTTTAATGCTATTGATCTCTGGAAGAATCTGTTAGACCATGGGAAGACTTTTTGGGGGTCCAAAGTGTAATATTTCATATAGTAGACAATTTTTGGGATGATCAATTTTAGGCTCATAAATTGCTGTAATTGCATGAAACTTTGCTGGTTGTCTTTTCATATCAGTATGTAACCACTGTAATTTTTTCATAATTTATGGATCAATATTTTTGGTACCTCTAGTTCATTCTGGAAGAAATTGCAAATATACCCTTGGATGAAATTGCAAATATACCCTCTGTGGAACATGGTCAAACTTTGTAGGACTAAATATTATATAGTGAAGCACCACTGTGCTAATTTGCATGAAGTTTAGGGATCATATGAGGGTACCTCCTTTGGAATTTATTGGAAATAAATGTGTTTTGGAATTTCTAAAAATAGTAAATCTTGCTGGTTTTTCCTAAAATTTTATACCTACTGTTTATTAGGTACCCTTGTTTTTTGAATAAATTGGAGTAGGCATTGGAGATCAGAAAAGTACACTTGTAGTTCAAACCCTAGGAAGTTGTCCTTGGGAAAAATGGTTTTAAATATTAATAATATGGGGAAAATTATGGAACTCTGGAATGGATCTTAAACCAGTGACATGGACCCCCAGTGAGAATATTGGGTCATAGAGTTGATTAATTAATGTACTTCCCATCATGAGGATGAAAACGTCAAGGGTGGTCTGCGTTTAGTAAATTGGCAGTTTTGGAGTTATAGGCCAATTTGGTTTATATTGATTGGAGAGTGAGGGCCTAATGGTAATTATATGGATATGAGAGGACCCTTGGAGAGAATTAAGGTTTGATGAGTCATAGGGTGGTGGGGTGCCATCCTTGGGGTAGGTCGTCCTGTAGATGACGAAAGGTCATCTTTTGTCTATTAGGACCTAAAAGCACTTAGGTTTAGACCAGGTGAAATGTTAAGAGGGTTTCTTAAGGGTAGTAACTAATAAAATTAAGTGTCTTGGGAGTGGGAACTTTGGGGTGTCATCCCATAGTGGTTCCTAATACCGTAGCGAGCCCCTCACAGGGTAACCCTCGGGAAGTTCAAGACTAACCCTAACTCATAGGAGTAAGACAATGTACAAGATTAACTAATAACACACTCATCCATACCCTGTGGTTTCAGAAGTTTAGTTGGTTTGGTTGTCCGAGCGGTGGGCTCGGTGGCTGTTGCAGCAGACTAGTTAGTCTGGTGAGCTTATGGCTCGGAAGGTTATTGTTGACGGGCAGGTTAGCCCGGGGAGCTTTTGGCTCGGAAGGTTATTGATGGCGGGCAGGTTAGCCCGGGGAACTCATGGCTCAGAGATAGGAAGTAGAACATGTTGCATGTGCACTGAAGGTGGTGGGTCTTCGGTATTGGACGGTCGTTCACACCGACGTCAATACGTTGACTCGGCGAGTGTGGTTTTACACTTAGCCTTGATAGTCTGGCGGTCCAGTCAGCAAGAGTACGCAGACGCTCCGCGGGTATAGTGGAGGCGTACAATAGGTCTAGGTTGGGTAGTGTGAATACCAACCTAGAGGTGGGCGAGGCCCAACCCACCGCTTCCGTTTGCCACTACGGAAGTATCCTGGGAGTCTAGCTCGCTCCAAAAAGAGGGAACTAAAGGTCTATGCGCATAGAGTCGAAGTGGGTGAGTTGCACTTGTATGAACATAGCATAACAGCATACCTTGCATGTCATAGCATAAACATTGCATTCAACCTACCCCTAACGTATAAGTCGGTTATGGGACTTCTTATACGGTAGGCCCTGCTAAACGACCCCTTGGTCTATAGGTTTGTATGGGCATTCCTATAAATCAATGGTTACTTTTATATATTACCTTACTTGCTATTATACTTACTGCTCTTTATATACTTGTTACCATGCTTTTAATTATTGCTTCAGTTATATACGTACACATGTGTAGAGTAGAATCATTTCATGTACCACTGCCACCTGCTCATTGATTACACCCCTTGCTGTCCTCCGCTTCATCCTCCCGCACGGTGCCTAGGAACCATTGGGGGTGGGGTGGGGAACATAAGGCTTAGTCTTTTGACTAACGGTCGGTGGACCATATCATTTTAGGAGTTCGAGGAGACGCAGCAACCTTCAAGAAACAGGTACAGCAGGATCCGACATGGTGGACCCCACGGCCATGCTACCATTGTCACCAGCCGGGACATACTCGGGTCAGATGTCCCATGATGAGTGGAGCCCCTCCAGCACAGCGACCAGAAGGCCGAAGACGTAGACGTGGATTGCGAGGCAATGACCGTAGGCCAAAAGAGAAGAAGCATCCAGTGTTGCAGCACCAGTGGAGCCCGGAGTCTACAGGGACGGGTCAGTCAGGTCAGGGTGCTCCGGTTTCAGTGTCGGTGACGTTTAGTTTCAGTTTTGCTTAGTAGATAGCTTCCGCGAGTGATCTTGTAGTGAGGAAATGATGTACAGGGCAAGAGCCCCCTTTGTTAGTGTATCCCTTGTTATCTTTATTCGGTTAATATATGTGGACATCTACCTCTATGGTTTTAATTCATGTGATTATGTGGACTTGTCTTCTCTTTAATGTACTCTTCTTCGTGATCGATTTGGCCGGCAGGATCGGCGTTTTGTAGTGGCGACCTTTCCGAGCGAAGGTGTCACCGCAAAGCGGCGGTTCTAGGCCTAAGACCCGGTGGTTTTTGCAAAAAAAAAGGGGGGTCTTACACTACCTAACCTAGACCTATCGTACGCCTCAACGCAAAACCCGCGGAGCATCTGCGTACTCTTACTGGCTGGACCACCAGACTTTCATGGCTAAGTGTAAATACCACACTTGCCGAGTCAACGTATTGACGTCGGTGTGAACGACCGCCAATACAGAAGACCCACCACCTTCAGTGCACATGCAACATGTTCTACTACCTACCTCTGAGCCATAAGCTCCCCGGGCTAACCTGCCCGCCATCAACAACCATCTCTGAGTCACAAGCTCACCGGACTAACCAGTCCGCTCTTACAACTACCGAGCCTACAACTCGTAGCACCAAACCAACTAACCCGTCGTAACCACGGGGTGTGGGTGTGTGTATTATTAAGTTATTCTTGTATAACATTTTACTCTTACAGTTTAAGGTTAATCTTGGACTTCCCGAGGATTACCCTGTAAGGGGCTCGCTACGGTACTAGGAACCGAAATAAGATGACACCCCAAAGTTCCCTTTCCCAAGACACTTAGTGTTGTTGGTATCTACCCATAAGAACACCCTCCTTGTTATTACAATTGAATTAGCCTTAGGTGACTTATGACTTTCCAAGACGATCCTTCGTCATTCCCGAGCACCACTTTTCCCCCAACTCACCAAGCCCACTTTACAATCTATAATCTTTCTTGTTGACCATCATACCTTCTCAACTAAACTAGGTAAACCACTTACCTCCCATCCCTCCTAAGGATCCACTTAATTCTCAAATTTCACAGTTTTACTATACGCAGACCAAACTAATTATATGAAGCTCTCAACTATAGGTACTCCAAATATTCATCCAACTGACCCAAGCTCTTTATTGGAGGTCTATCATGATGTTATAAGATTAATTCCAGAGAATCGTATTTTTCCCAACATTATTAATATTTAAAGCAATTTTCCAAAAATACAATCTCCTAAGGTTTGAACTACAAATGCACTTTTCTGACATCCATTGCCTACCAAACTTTTTACATAAATCAAGGGTACCTAATAATCAGTACATATGAATTTGTAGGGAGTTCCAGCAAGGTTTACTATTATTAAAAATTCCAAAACCCATTAACTTTCAATTATTTCCAAAGGAGGTACCCTCATATGAACTACAAACCTTATGCAACTTTATACAGAGGTGTTTCATACTAAAATATTCAGCCCTACAAAATTTGACCATATTCCATAGAGGTTACATTTGTAATTTCCACCAAGGACATATTTGCAATTAATTCCAAATTGAACTAAGAGTACCAAAAATATCAATCCCAAAATTAAGAGAAAATCACTGTAGGTTCATAATGGTATGAAATGACATCCAGCAAAGTTTCATGAAATTACAGAAAACTATCACCCTACAATTAATCATCCCAATAATTGCCAACAATATGAATAATTACAATTTGGACCTCCAAAAGTCTTCCAATGGTTCTAATAGAATCTCCAGGGATTAACAACATCAAAACTAAGTTGGTGACAGAAGATTGTTAATCACTAAGTATTATTTCTTCCTAAATCCCCAAAACCTAAATATTTACAAATCTACCCAAGGATTTATTACCTAGGGTTGGCAACTCCAACTCCCACCAATTTCTCATAGGAGGGCTCTCTGGTCACCAATACCATCTCCCCAAAATTCTAGGCCAAACCATAAAGGTTTGATCCCTCTTCCTTCATTGACCTCCAAATGCTCCCCTTAAGGTTTACCCTAGGGTTTCGGTCTATACTTCCCCCAAATCCACCCAAACTTCTTGTGAGGGTGTTATATTACAGATAGAACTCAGAGGAGTTTATTACACTCCTCTCCAAGGACAGACACCCCCATGTCCTTCACAACCCTAAAAATCCCCACTAAGGGACCTACCCTAGGGTTCTAGGGCTACCCTACACCAAACCACCCCAAACTCCATTGGAGGGTGTGTTATGCCCTAAAAGGTCAGTGGCCAAAATATCAGCCTCTGTTGAGGTGATTTGACCACTCAAAATATCAAGGGGGTGATTTACCCTAAATAGCCCTTTATGGGCCAAACTAGGGCTGAGTAAAATCCTAACCAAAACACCTCCAAATGAGGTGAAATTTTAACCACGGGTTTATCATGACCCTAAGAATACCCCACCAAAATTTGGTGGAGTTTGGAGGTCATTTGACCCTCCAAATAATTTATACATTGATTATTAAATTTTTACAAAAACTTTAGGAAAATATTCCCCCAAAATTCCCAATTTTGGATATGTTGTAGTCCTAGGCATGACTCACTCTTAGTCCAAATTTCAAGTCATTTTGACTAGTGGTTTGATGTGGGCATCCATTCAAAATTCAGTCAAACTTTGCACTAAAATGGGTGCTGAGGTCAAACCACTCAACCAAATGGGGTGAGATTAATTTTAAATTAAACTAGAGGTTAAGGGCCACAACTTTCATATAGAACACATTTTCACCAGAGGGGTCTAAGTATTTTTCCTAATTAAAACAAGAATCTGATGTAAATTGTGGCAATTATTCTATCATTTAATAACTATAATTATTAAATCAAACAGTTTGCACGAATCTTGAAGCACCATTCGACGGCATCCGTGCATCTTCTCCAAGCAGCCGACGGCCGCAATTTCACCGGCCTGGAGCATCTTGGATGTCGGTTTCCCGGCCACCTGAGCGCCGCCCCGGCCAATCAACGCCACCACCACCTCCGTTGAGGTGGTGGCCGGCGATGAGCGGTGTTTGATTGGCCGGAGGTGGCCGGACACTGGTTCTGGAAGATGAAGCCCAACCCGATCTACGGGTGGCTTGGCTGGCTCGATTCACGGCCGATTGGCCACGAATCGAGCCGCCGGCGATCTGGATCTACACCACAGAGGAAGGAGCAGAGAACCAGCCTTTAGACGGGCTTGGCGGTGAGTGTGGTGGTGGTGCGCCATTGCCGGCGAGCTCCAAGCTTTTCCTTGCCGATTCCGTGATTCTCCACCAAAAGCATTGATGTAAGAGTTGATTTCGACTGCCATCCGCCTTTTGAAACTAATGGGAGGGCCAATTTAATGGGAGGAGGGCTCCATTAAGAGGTCATCAAGTGACCCTTCCTCTCCCCCATGGCCGGCCACCCTTATGCCTCCCCCCTGCCTTCAATTCCTCCAGAAAACTCCTGGAATTCCCTCCATATTCATCAGGGGAGATGAAAGGGGTCATCAATGGGGATTCCAAGGGGTGTATCCCCTTAATGGCCATGAACACCACCTTCTCTCTCCTCCAAATTGGGGAAAACCCCCATTTTCTCTCTCCTAATCACCATGGTCGATTTTCCACTCTCTCCTGTGTTTAATGTCAGCCTACTAGGCTGATTGACCACTAAATTGAGCTAGCCCAAAGGGATTGGGCTAGGTTTAAGTGATTTGACCTAATTTGGGCAAGTTTGACTTTTGGTCAAATTGACCAATTGGGTGACCCTAGGATGGGGCTTTTGGGTCCACTGGACTCCAAATTAAATTTAGAAACTACTGATGTGGTCAATTTGGTCACATGGGCCTTAGTTGACCCAATATAAGTTGATTTGACCAAAACAGGCTAAGTTGACTTTGGTCAAATTGAGCTCTAGGGTTGACCCAGTCATAGGGCTTTTTGATCCACTGGGTGCCCTATGATATTGTGACATTATGGGTAGGGTCAATTTAATATGGTGGTGGTCAATTAGGGGACTTAGTGAAGAATTGCCATTTTGACCTAAGAGGGCATATATGTCATTTTGCACCACTGGGGGTCCCATGATGGGGCTTTTAGGTCTACTAGGTCTCTTATGATATTTTAGACCTAGATGTATGGTCAACTTGGCATGGTGGAGGTCAATTGACTCTAATTAGGCTACTTTGACCAATTTGGGGTTAGGGTTGACTTTGGTCAATCTGGCCTCTTTGGTTGACCCCGATGGGCCCTTGGTGCTCTAAGGGGACCCCTAAAGGGTTAGGGATACTATGGTGGGGTCAAATAGTCAAGTTGAGGCCCTAAAGTCCAACCCTAAGCTTGGTCACTGGAAATTGCTATTTGCAGTCCAAGGCACTTTCAACCCTAATCTTGCCTAAGTTAAAGGGATTTCTACACTACCAAGGACTTGTCATGACCTTCTCAAGGCAGATTCACCTGGGGGGGTCTAGCTGTCTGGGGGATATTACAATAGCATTGGTACCCCTTTTGATAAGTTGCATACCCTACAAAAACACATCGTAACGCTCGAGGTGTCAATTTGTTGCGTTGATGTTTATGAAGATGCACAAATGCCACACACCCAAAGACATGCGGAGGAAGATTGGGAACGGCTGGAGTAACAACTGCATCCATGAGGGCTTGGAATGGTGTCCGAAATTCAATTGTGCCGGAAGGTACCCGGTTGATCAAATATGCTGCAGAGGTAAGAGCATGCCCCCAATAAGATAACGACAAATGTGCCCCTATCAATGAAGCGCGTACAACTTCCAATAAGTGACAATTTTTGCGCTCTGCCACCCCATTCTGTTGGGGGGTATCAACACATGTGGTTTGGTGAGTGATTCCATGAGTTTCTAGATATTGCTTCAATTCAAAATTCAAATATTTACCTCCATTGTCACTGCGGAGAACTTGAACCTGTGCATTTTACTGACTGCAAACCAATTTATGAAATAAACAGTTCACTTCACTTTTGGACTTCATCAAACACACCCAAGTCATCCTGGTACAATCATCAATAAAAGTAACGAACCAACGTGATCATAAAAGGAACATGACTTTTATTTAAAGTTAAAGGAAACGAAGCACGATGGCTTTTTGCAAGTTCACACACATCACATTTGAAACTAGAAACATCAAGATTTGTAAACAAACTAGGAAATAACTTCTTCAAGTACCCAAAGGAAGAATGTCCCAGACGTCGATGCCATAACCACACTTCAGACCGCAGCTTGTCTTTCTCAGAATCTCCAACCTTTAAAGCGTGACGCAACTTATCTGAACATTTAGACTCCAAATCCAGGTAATACAGCTTCCCCCGCCTAATACCACAACCAATCGTCTGCCTTGTCTGGATATCCTTAAAGACACAGGAGTCAGGCCAAAAAATAACAACACAAAATAAGGCTGTGGTTATTTGAGAAATTGACAAGAGGTTATAATTTAAGGAGGGAACGACCAAAACAGAATCTAAATTTAACGTTTTAGTAAGGGACAAGGGTCCTTCACCAAGTACTATTTCCAGTCTTAGCTTCAACCATTGCCGCGGATGACGTCTTCTTAGAGCTTTTCTTCCGGGAATCACGGGTGTGATCCCACCATTCCGGGTATCCCACAAGTTCATAGCACCGGTTTTTTGTATGACCGGTTTGATTGCAGTGTGTGCATTTGTATGTCATCTTAGCCTGATTGGACCGCTTTTGGTCAGGCCAGCCTTGCTGAGATCGATCCCGAGTCACCCTGGCGGAAGATTCATGATGCTCAGGTTGTCCGTGCATCACCCCACGACGGACATCTTCGCGTCGAACCAGAGCATAACATTCTTCAAGCCCCGGGATAGGATCCTTCCTCAAGATTTCGCCGCGCACTTGTTCAAAATCAGCTTCTAACCCGGCGAGAAAAATATGCACCCTTTGTCGTTGAAGTACACCCTGGTAGGATGCAAGATCGATTTCATCAATCATCACAACCTTATCGCGATGATCCAGTTCACTGAAAATTTCTGTCAGTTCACCATAATAAATGGAGAGGGGTCTACCATTCTGTCTAGCAGAAAAGGCCCTCTGGTTTAATGAAAAAACATGGAGTTCATCCGATCCATCATAAAAAGCTGTAAACAAGGCTTTCCAAATACCTCTTGCAGTAGGTAGACGAATATACCTCTTCATGATTTCCAGGGACATAGAGAGAAGTAACCGGCGCTTGACTTTTTGATTGTCGGAATACCATCTGTCATAGCCTTCATCCCCTTCCTTAGGTACTGGTGATGCTCCATGAAGGAAGGAAAGTTTATCCTTCTCTGCAATCTGCATCTCGACCATTTGAGACCATAAATCAAAGTTGGTCTCATTCAAAATGATCCCAGCACTGAAGGAGGAGGCGTCATGCTGAATAATGATGGATTTGGCGGCCTCGGATCCAGACGCCGGCGAGTTCGCAACAGGTGCGGCGGATCCAGACGTCGGCTTGTCCGTGGCGGCCATGGCGTTGATTTAGGGTTAGGTCCTCCGTTTGCTCTGATACCAAGAGAAAATAGAACAGAGGATAAAATATCAAAATTCTTCTTATTACTGTGTACCCTTCAGGAGTATTTAAAGCAGCTATACAAAAACATAGTTACGGGTGCCCCCTCAATTAATTTAACATTCAGGAGTATTTAGGCTAAGACAAACCTAAATTAATTACCTAATAATTTAACATCAGGGAGACACTTTGAGGAGCTATGTGTGTGGCGCGTCCGGGAGAGCGGCACACAATGATGCGTTTTGGAGAGCGGTGTGGGGAGCGCTCTGTAGAGCGGCACACAGTGATGCTTTCGGGAGAGCGGCGAAGGGAGCGTCATGCATTCTGGAGAGCGACACGGGGCGTGCTTTGTACGTAGAACGGCGCATAAGGCGCGATCTTGAGGGATGAGTGTGGGGGCGCAACGGAGAGCGTGTAAGTGTATATTCGGACGAATAACGAGCTCGGGGGCTATGCGTGTGGAAACCCTAGGTATTCTACTATATATACCTAGCTGGAGGCAACGGAGAGACAGTTCCACTTAGACTTCCTCTGGATGTTTCGAGCAACCCCTCACAATCTCGAAACAGCGCCTTAGGGTTCGCTCTCGCCCCCGTCGTCTGCGTCGAAGTCGCTGCTCGATCGCGCCTTCGCATCTCCCGTCGATCGCGCCATTTCTGCTGCCGCTCGCGTGCGCCGCTGCTGTTGCCGCTCGCGATCGAAGAAGGAGGTAGCTATCGCTGCTTGGTTGCTGCTGTCGTTCGCGGAGAAGCTCAAAGCCGCCGGTTGCTCGCGCGTTCTCCATCACAACTCGCTGCCTTCTTCCCCGTCGCCGTAAGCAAGGAGGAAGCCCTCGGTCGCTGGTTCTTCACCGTCGCCGTGCGTGAAGGAGGTCGCCGCCTCCATCGCAGTCGTTCGTCGAGGAAGAAGCTCCAGATCTGCTGCTGCGCCGCCTCCGAAGTCCAGATCTGCCGCTGTTGAAGGCAGATCCGTGCCCTAGAGCCGCGGACCGTGCGCCCAGGACACGCAGAACCTCCGCTCGTGTGCCTGTCTGAAGCAGCCGTTCTTTGCAAGAAAGGGAGTTCACGCACGACCACTGATCGTGCGCTCGACCCTTCGCGCACGACCGCTGATCGTGCGCTCTTCAGCAGCCAGTTCCCGCACGACCACTGATCGTGCGCTCAGCAGTTCACGCACGATCACTGACCGTGCGCTCTTCAGCATCAGTGCTCGTGCGCCCCTGTTCTCCAGTACCTCCAGATCCCTCTCAGCCGCCTTCCGCCTCTTCCCGCCGCCGCCGTCTCCAAGCACAATGATGAAGGGGAACAACTTCTCGACCCCCGTTCCGATGCTAAAGCTGGAGAAGTTCACGGCGACTGAGTTCAACACCTGGAAGTTGAACACTCAGTTCGGGATGAAGTTTCTGAACGTATACTACACAGTTCAGTCCGATGGCGCTGAGGTCGTTGGGACTGCTGATGAGGCCCAGTGGTTTTCAGATGAAGACTTCTGCAGGGACTACCTGCTCAACTGTTTGTCTCCCAGCCTGGCCCAGACCTACATGAAGATGAGCACTGCAAAGGAGATCTGGGATGCACTGCAGGAGCACTTCAGGAAGGAGGAGGACATGTCCAAGACGCACCTAGTGGACAAGTTCCACTCTTTCAGCTTCGACGAGGAGAAAGCCATTCTCCCTCAGGTATCAGAGTTTGAAATTTTAATTGATTCTTTGCATAGTGAGTCCATCAGTCTGCCCAAAAGTTTTGTTGCGGGCACGATTGTGTATAAATTGCCCTCCTCGTGGTACAATTTCAAAACGGAAATGTATCGCAAGAAGATGCAGGTTGGTCTGAACGACTTCAAGCGTTTCATACGCATTGAGGATGAGAACAGGTCGAAGAATGCTTTGGAAGCTGTTGGCAAGCAGAAGGCTGCTGCCAACATGATTTCCAGCTCCAAGCGGCCTCCGCCCCCTCCCAAGACCAAAACGTCTCGTAGTAGCCCCCAGGTTGCAGGCCCGAGTAAACCCTCTAAGAAATTTAAGGGTAAATGTTATAACTGCAACAAGTGGGGACACTGCGCATCTGACTGCAAGCAACCGAGGAAAGAGAGAACCCGGGCACCACAAGAAGGCAACCAAGCCCATTTGGTCCGCCAAGCTGAGCCATCCGACTTTGTTGCCATGGTCGGACACGCGCAGGCCAGCACGGAGTGGTACCTGGATTCGGGGGCAACGTGCCACGTTTGCAACAATGCTAATCTTCTGACAGAGCTGAAGGATGCAAAGGAATCAGTTACTGTGGCAAATGGAGACACAGTTGACGTGTTGAAGGTGGGGAATGCAACTCTGCTGCTCTCCTCAGGTAAGTCTTTATTTTTAAATAATGTCAAATTTATACCTTCTCTAGCTGCTAACTTAGTGTCTATTAGTTTGTTATGTGATGCGGGTATGTCGCTTAGCTTCTGTAGCGGCATGGTGACTTTGTCAGTTAACTCGCACTATTTTGGATGTGCTTATGTCCAAAATAGGATGTACCGTCTGAGTCTAGCAAGTGAGGTAGTCCAACAAGTTCAGTTGAACTTAGTTAGCCCTAGGACTCTACACGAGAGACTAGGACACGTAAACTACAGGAAAATGTTCCAAGTAGCTAGAACTCACAAGATCACATTAGACACTAAGTCTCCACTTGAAAAATGCGAAGTGTGCGCTCAGACTAAGATCACTAGGAAACCTTTTGGGACGGTTACTAGGAGCACAACACCTCTTGAGCTTATACATTCCGATATTTGTGACTTTAAAAGTTTTGTCACCAGAGGTGGGAGGAAGTATATGATCACGTTCATAGATGACCGCACGAGATTCTGTCATATCTCGTTGCTTAAAACTAAAGATGAAGCGTTTGAAAAGTTTTGCCTTTTCAAAACCAGGGTAGAAAATCAACTAAACATGAAAATAAAACGTTTTAGGAGTGATAGAGGAGGAGAATATATGTCCAGTGAGTTCAGATGCTTCCTTGCTTCACAGGGCATCATAGCAGAAACCACTGCTCCTTACTCCCCCCAATCTAATGGCATAGCCGAGCGCAAGAATAGAACGTTAACAGAGATGTTGAACTCTATGCTGCTCACTGCAGGCATGCCTTCCGCTTATTGGGGTGAAGCAGTCTTGACCGCGAATCACATTCTGAATAAAGTCCCTCATGCTAAGTTAGAGGTTACTCCCTACGAACTTTGGTTTAAGAGACCCCCGTCGTTTACTCGACTTAAGACTTGGGGTTGTATAGCCTATGTCAGGGTTCCTGACCCTAGAAGGCCTAAAGTTGGACCTAGGACCAATACTTGTGTCTACTTAGGTTGTGCTGAGGATAGTGCTGCAGATAGGTTCCTTGATATTTCTAATAATATCATAATAGAATCTAGGGATGCGGTGTTCTTCGAGGATAAGTTCCTCAAAGATAAGAACCTAACAATCCCAGGTATACAAGTAACTATTACTGAAGAAGATCCTACTTCAGTACCGAGCACCTCCTATTCCGTTCCGGTAGATAACTCTGGCCTAGAGTCTAGGAGAACTTCTGTGAGAGAGCGAATTCTACGAACCTTCGGTAGTGACTTTGTGACCTACCACGTTGAGGCCGATCCATCCACCTATAAGGAAGCGATGAGATCCAGGGATTCACTACTCTGGAAAGAAGCTATAGATGAAGAGATGAGTTCTCTTCTTCAGAATAACACCTGGACGTTGGTTGATAAGCCAATAGGGGCTAAAACCGTAGGGTGTAAGTGGGTTCTGAAAAAGAAATTGAATCCTGATGGTAGCGTAGCTAAGTATAAAGCACGCCTGGTGGCTAAAGGTTTCACACAAGTAGCGGAGTAGATTACTTTGATGTCTACTCACCCGCGTGTCACTTGGCAACCATTCGGGTTCTCCTTGCTATTGCATCTATTGAGCACTTTGTTGTTCATCAGTTGGATGTTAAGACTGCGTTCTTGAACGGAGATCTGACCGAAGAGATCTACATGAGTCAACCTGAAGGTTTCATTGTAGATGGTCACGAAACAAAATTCTGTAAACTTCTTAAGTCTTTATACGGACTAAAGCAAGCACCGAAATTATGGCATGAGAAGTTCGACTATAGTGTAAAGAACATGGGATTCATGTCGAGTCTTTCAGATAAATGTCTTTACATACGTAATAGATCGGATAAAGTCGCCATAATATGCTTGTACGTGGATGATATGCTTATTCTGGGGTCTGATCAATCCGAAGTGGATGACGTTAAGTCAGATCTCATAAAAGAATTTAGCATTAAAGACCTACGTGTAGCTAACACTATACTAGGCATGCAAGTGAGCTTTGGGAAAAATAGTATTTCCCTAAGTCAAAGCCACTACATAAAGTCCTTGTTGGACACGTGGGGATACAGTGCCAGTAGCGCATCTGAGACACCATACGACTACACTAACCGCCTAAAGCTCAATGAAGGAGCTATGGTTAGACAGTTAGATTATTCTAAACTGCTTGGTAGCCTCATGTATGCCATGGTCTGCACTAGACCTGACATAGCCTTTACGGTCGGCATGTTGTGCAGATTCACTAGTAATCCGGGTAAAGACCATTGGAACGCCTTGGGTAGGCTCATGCGATACTTAAAGCACACTCAAAAGTATGCTTTAGTTTACACTGGTCAGCCTTCAGTTCTTGAAGGTTATTCTGATGCATCATGGTGCTCAGAATTAAACGACAGCAAGTCCACTAGTGGTTTTGTGTTTACACTAGGAGGAGCAGCTGTAGCCTGGAAGTCCAAGAGACAATCCTGTATTGCTCTCTCTTCTATGGAATCTGAACTCTACGCTCTTGCGTCAGCAGGAGAAGAAGCCGAATGGCTGAGAGATTTGGTGATGGACATTCCTTTGTCGAGCCTGAAAATGAGTTCTGTTGCGGTTTACTGCGACAATCAGGCTACTAAAACGATTGTTACGAACACTTTGTTCAATGACAAAAGAAGGCATCTCAGGCTGAAACAATCCTGGTTGACCTCTCTCACAAGTCAAGGGATTATGTCCCTTATTGATGTGAGATCGAAAGATAATGTTGCAGACCCTTTGACCAAAGGATTGAATAGAGCTCTCACAATCAAAACATCGGGGGAAATGAGATTAAAGTTCATAGAAATATGAAACTTTCCTCCGCAGTTTATGTTTTAACAGTGAGAACCTAGTCGCAACATTCAAGCATCTAAAAACAGACTGAAAACCCAAATAATTTCTTGATGAAAACCCAAGATTGTCTGGTGCCGGTTATTCCACATTTGATAACCAAGCAACTTTCTCATTGTAAGTTGATTCAAGAGTTATTCAACTGGAATTGAAAGTCGTTGTAAATGTTAATCTAAACATTATTGGTCACATCACATTATTCCACATTTGATAATGTTGCACGTGATGTGTGCCCACATGTGTTGGTGAGGCACATATTGATCAGTAATGAGTAAGATAACGGGTCTAGTCCTAGTTAGAATGGATGAGATGCTGACAGAGTTACTTCACCGTTGCTAGAAGTGCTAAGCTCAGTTAGTAAGAGCTAGTTTACTTTAAACGTTACTGCATATGATTATGAATTCATAGAGTCTGACTCGTGAAATTCCTTGCAGGCTACAATGGAGATTATGGAGGAGATGTAGACATGGACATGGATGACGAGGATCCACTAGACGAGTAGAATCATCAAACGTTTAATTTCATGTTTTGTTTTGTAATAATTATTCAGACTATTTTTGGGATAGAATCTGTGGTTTTCTGACTTGCCGTTTAGGCAAAAACCTTTTCATATGTTGATTAGTATGATCTATCCTAAATGCTTTGTTTAGTTTGTTTATTATTTTGTCTACTCTCGAGCACCCCGAAACGTTACGTTATTTGTCACGAATATAGGAGGAGATTGTAAGTGTATATTCGGACGAATAACGTGCTCGGGGGCTATGCGTGTGGAAACCCTAGGTATTCTACTATATATACCTAGCTGGAGGCAACGGAGAGACAGTTCCACTTAGACTTCCTCCGGATGTTTCGAGCAACCCCTCACAGAGCGGACCACGGGGGTCTGCGCTAGAGAGCAGAACCAGTTATGTAGAATGGACCACGGAGGCCCGCGCTGGAGAGTGTTGGGAAATCAAGTGCAAACCACAGTGCACTGCTATAAATAATACAGGGAAATGCAAGCAATACAATATATAAAGAAATAAACGGCACAACCACGCAGTGTATATCAACGGAATAAATGCATACAAATACGAAATACAAGGTGAGAGGGAATGGACCGTCCGATGAAAACCGCGAATGCGTCGGACGCGCACGATCCGCGTGAGTGTAGAAATCTGGACTGCAATCCGACTAACGGACGCACAAGGTTCGTCGGAACCTTTAACGTCGAACTCCGACGTTCCTGCCACCGGAGACCAACGCCGCCACCGGAGACAAACGCCACCATCGAGATCAAAACGCTGTCAAGGCTAACAGCACACACGCAAGCCTTCGACGTCCACGACGATCTCCGCCAAGCCCAAAAACGACTCCCTCTCCAACGCCGGAGGCTTACCTCCAAGACCGGCGACACCACCCTCTCCAACAGCGAAACACCACGAGGCCGGCGGCCTCTCCGTCGCACTAGAGAGAGAGAGAGAGAAACGGAAGAGAGAGAGAAGAAGGGTTGGCGGGTCTTCTCCTCCTAGGCGGTTTTCTGCCAAGAAAAAGCTACAGGCTCTTCTACCAAGGCTGTTTTTCCTCCTTCGAAAAGCTCCCAGCGGTTCAACTCCGAAAACATGCAGTTTTTCTTCAATTTAATGCATGCAGTAACTACCTTTCTCCCAGGCGGCTCCTTGCAATTTCCAAGGCAGTTATGGGAAAAACTGAATATATATATTACTGTATATATATATATCCTTCTATGTATATAAGATATATATATATCCGAACCAAAATATAACAGAGAGTGGATCCAATTCTGTAGAATGGAGCGCGGGGCTTGCACATGCGAGCGGAGTGCATGGGTGCTTGCAGAACATCGGAGCGCGGGGCAAGCAAATATGAGCGGAGTGTGGGGGCGCGCGCTAGAGATAAGAGCACGAGGGCACACACTAGAAAGTGGAGCGCGGGGCGCGCTCTAGAGAGCAAAGCGTGGCGTGCTCTGTAGAGCGGCAGAGCGCGTTTATAGAGCGAAATGCGGGGGTGCCCATGCACTCCAGTGCAGAGCGTTGTTGCGCACCTGGAGAGTCAAGCACGTTCTGTAGAGCAGTACATGGAGGCGCACACGGTGCCGCAGACCCGCTTGCTTCGGTTAAAGAATTTTGTCATTTTAATTATTATTTGACGGAAGAATAAAAAAACCTGTTCAGAAACACCAACTTTGATGCCCCCCTTGGGGTTCTATGATGGCCGAACAACCACCATATAAGGGGCGGCAAGGAGCGCCGCCCCTCATCCCTTCCTCAAGCTAGAGCGGTGAGGTTGGGGAGGACTGGCCCGGTCCAGGCCATCTCGGTGTGGTCCGGGCCGCGCTGCTCATGGTAGACTTTTTCACATGTTTAAGAGATCAAACTAATTCGGAATCACAGGAAATTGGGGCCGCTGAAATCGTCTCGGCGAGCTGGTCCCGAACGTACTCTTTTCGATCCGATCCAACCAGTTTGATTTTTTGGTGAACACATCAATAAAAGATAAGTCTTAAAAATATATGTTTACTTCACCAGGGATTTCTAAGTTTTTTAAACAAACAAATTAAAATATTTAAAATGAGAGCTTATAAAAGATAAGTCATGCTAGGGATGGTTTGAGTTTGAGGCTTCGTTCGGCGCGGCTTATTTGCTCCGATGAATTGGGTCAAAAACATCATTATCATAGATTGTATGTTTGGCAAGAAAAATGCATGAATTTTTTTAGGTAAGCTCGTGCGTTCACGAACCGCAGTTCATGACCACCGCCTTGGTTTAAAAAAAATGTATAAAGCCTGGTTTCCTGCTTCTGGATTTCAGCAATCTGCTGTCTCTGCTAAGAAGGTGGAGTAAATTTTGCCTTTTCCTGTGCATTTCCTGTTCGTCTTCTCCTGTGCATTTCCTAGATGAAATGATCCCCGCCTTTCATGTAAAATGGAGAGGAGAGGATCCTGATCCGTATAATATCACAGATTTCATATTGTGTGAGCGCCGGCGTGTTCACATGCTTTTCGAAAAATAGTTAGAACGAATAAGTTGTTCAGAGGAAGTAGAAGGCACAATGAGCATGAGTTGATCTCTTTCCGAACTAAAAAATGGAGGTTAGAATGTTATTAATTAATTAACAAAAGGGAAACTGGGATGTGCTAGCACGGGATAAATAAATAATTAAACAAGTAGAACAATATTGATTGGTTCCCCCCATAACATCAAAGTGGTCTGATCGGAAGAATAAAACCAGGACTGCTAGCTGATTGAGATGACAATTCAAATTAACTGGCCCAATTTCGAGCCATTTCGAGCTCGTTTGATCTCTCAAACGGCCTCGGTGTGGTTCGCGGGAGGAAACGACCCGAACTGCATGCCCAGCCTGGCAGGTCTCCCTCTCCCCCAAGCTAGGGTCGAAGCGCCCTAGTGTGTGGAACCTCAAGGGGCGGCGACCACCACCGCCACCCTCCATTTCGGCCCCAAATCAGCGACCTTCCCATTCCTCTTTCACATTTCTTTCTCCCCCAAAACTTCCAAAATGGCCTCACTGAGGAGTTTTTTAAAAGTTTGGAAGCACGTATCAGCCTAACCGCTCGATGTAATCTTAATAACAAAGCTGCACAAGATTGCTCTCAAAAAATGTTACAAGATAGACTATTTAATCGAAGATTTTGTTGAAGTTTTAGTCGGGCTGTTATTTCACAAATTAGCTCCAGACCTTCGCTCGAGAAATTGTCGCCACCGGTTAACTCCTTGCGACGAGACAAACCTTCCCTAAAATTTTCAGCAAGTTCCGAGGAATTTCATTTTTCCGACAAGTCGGCGGTTGGGCTGCTCTGATTTGCCTGGGTGGCAAAGTTACTCTACTGTCAATTAAAGTTAGTGATCCGAGGGTCATAAACTAGGTGTTACTATTCATTCGTTCATCAAATAATTAAAATGTCCTTGTACACCGCTCTTGAAATATATAAACGGGGCTCTAGTTATTCATCTGAAGGAGCTGGTAATTTAGAAGAAGAATACCGATCTTGTGCCTTGTGATTTTTGACTCTGAGACCTCCGAAGAAAGCCCACAAACATCCTCGTGTGAATTCTCCCAAGCGCGCTTACACGCACCGCTCTCGAGCGTGCTTTCGTTCGCTCCACTCTCCAACGCATCTTTGAGCGCATAGAGCGTGCCCTTGTGCATGGTGCCGAAGAACATTCAGTGCGTGCAGTCCCGGAGAGCGCATCCTGTGAAATATTTTGTAGTCGAAAGAACACGTCAACCAACAGGAGAATAAGGACACCAAAGTTGAACACAAGCTTTCACAATACAATTATGGTAGCTAGTTACAACTGAACAAGGCTGAATACAAGTTGCATCCAACTTGAATCACAACAGCCAATAGTAGGAAAGAACTTGGTCACGAACAAGGTCCGCTTCTCCTCTGGAGCACACCGCGCAGGTGATACTCGCTCCAATACTCGCTCCTCGCTACCGCCGACGGTATCGCTAGCGCCGGGCGTTAGCTCCGCTACTCGCAAGCTCGCTGCTCGCACTCCCAGCAACTCGCACGCTCGCCACGCGCCGCTTCCTCCAATACTCGCTACCGCGAGCGCCATCGTTAGCGCCGGGCGGTATCTCCAATACTCGCTACTCGCTCAAGAGAGCTGGACGAACTTACTCCAAGTCTGATGCTCGCCAGGTAGCACTCTGGTATCTCAAACTCGCCCAAAGTTGAGGATACTTGCCACTTTCAGTGCAATACTCGCCACTCTCTGAAAGCATCCTCTTTAGGGGGGGGGGGGGGGGGGTACCCCTCTATTTATAGGCAAAATAAGGGGGGTGGCGAGTATGAGCTAGCGCTAGCGCTGGCGCTAGCTCACTTCAATTCTAACACTCCCCCTTGAAGTGAGCTCCGGGAACAACTCCAAGCAACGAGTGAAGCCTCCGGAACGGCCCCGCAGATAGGGGCTTCGTGAATATATCCGCAAGGTTGTCTTCACTCCGCACATGCTCCACAGCGATCAAGCCACCCAGCACCTTCTCTCTGATGAAGTGATGCTCGATCTCAATGTGCTTGGTCCTTGCATGACATACTGGATTGGTTACCAGTTTCAATGCACTCTCGTTGTCCCCACGTAGCACAGTAGGTCCGCTGATCTCCTCGTCCACATCCTACACTAGTCTCCTTAGCCAGACACACTCCTGAGCTACTAAGGACGACGCCTTGTACTCAGCCTCCGTGGTAGAAAGGGAAATAGAGTCCTGCTTCTTGCTACACCACGAGATAGCAGCTGCTCCACACAAGAACACGTAACCTGATGTCGACTTGCGATCATCAGCGTCACCTCCGTAATCTGCATCTGTGTACCCGTGCAGCTTGAAGTCAGACTTCTCTTCATAGGACAACCCCATCTCAAGGGTGCCCTTCACGTACTTCAGTATCCCCTTGGCTGCCTCCAGATGAGGCTTCCGCGGCTCCTGCATATACCGACTAACTCGGCCGACAGCAAAGGCGATGTCCGGCCTCGTGATAGTCAGGTAGATAAGACTCCCCATCAGTGCCCGAAAGATCTTCGGGTCAGGAAGAATCCTCCCTTCTTCCTTCCGAAGCTTCAGCCCAGCCTCCAGAGGAACGAAGCTGCTCTTCCCCTCCTTCATGCCGAATCTTTCGACGATCCTCTCGGCATACGCCCTCTGGGAAACATACAGCCCGCCTCTTCTCTTCTCAACTTGGAGGCCAAGGAAATGGTGCAGTTCACCAAGATCCTTCATCTCGAAACGTATGGAAAGCTGCTGTCTCAGCGCCGCGACCTCCTCAGGGTTGTTCCCTGTCACGATCATGTCGTCGACGTATAGCAGCACCAGCACGTGAAGACCTCCACTCTTCTTCACGAACATGCTGGAGTCTGAGTCTGAGACATCGTAGCCGCAGAACTGCAAGTACTCCGCAATCTTCCCATACCAGGCTCTCGGCGCCTGTTTCAACCCGTAGAGGGCCTTCTTCAGCTTGCAGACATGATGTGGCTGAGACTTGGACAAGTATCCAGGCGGTTGTACCATGAATATGTTCTTGTCAATCTCTCCATACAAGAATGCATTCTTCACATCAAGCTGCCACAACTTCCAACCTCGGCACGCCGCCAGAGCGATGATCGTCCTCACCGACGTCATCTTTGCGACAGGACTAAATGTCTCATCGTAGTCCTCTCCGTAGGTTTGCGAGAAGCCCCGAGCGACAAGCCTCGCCTTGTACCGCTCCACTTCTCCATCAGCTCTCTTCTTAACCTTGTACACCCATTTACAGGTGACAGGTTTGGTGCCCTCCACCATGGGAACCAGGTCCCATGTCTCATTCTTCTCTAGGGCCTCCATCTCCTCGATCATGGCCGCGTCCCACTCCTTGATGCCAGCTGCATCCACAAAGAAGGCAGGTTCCCTCTCATCGAGTGGTCCTGCGAAGAAGCAGGAAACCAAACTCACGAAGTTCCCCTCCTTATAGCGAGCAGGCGGGACGATGGTCCTCTTCGACCTCCTCAAGGCTTGGCCACTATCTACCACTCCGGTAGACTCCTCTGGTTGAGCTCCTCTCTGAACTCCTCTCTGAACTCCTCCTGAAGCGGTGCTCTCCCTGCTTCTTGAGTTCGTAGCTCCCCCTGAGCCAGAAGCTCCTCCTGAGCCAGATGCTCCTCCCGAGCCAGATGGCGATGGAGCACTTGGAGATAACTCCAACTCCACAATAGGGTCCTCAGTGACCCACTCCTCTTCCCTGCTAGCTTCTCCACTCTCCGGCAGCTCCACAGAAGAGACTCCCTGGTATGAGATCAGTTCGTCAAACACTACGTCGCGCGAGACGACGAACTTGTGGGTCTGCGGATCCATGCACTTCCACCCCTTCTTCCGCTCATCGTAGCCGATGAAGAAACACTCCCTCTCTTTCGGCTCCAACTTGGTTCTCTGAGCGTCCGGGACGTGCACGAAGCAGGTAGAACCGAACACCTTCATGTGACCCACATTAGGCTTCTCCCCGAACATGAGCTGGTGTGGAGACACCATCCTGTTAGGACTCAGAGGTAGCCGGTTGATCACATGAGTAGCACACGCCATTCCCTCCGCCCATAAGGCCTTGGGAATGCTCTTGGCATGTAGCCAACTCCTGGTAGTCTCCACCAGATGGCGGATCTTCCTCTCTGCCACCCCATTCTGCTAATGGGTGTGAGCGCAGGAGAGCTCCCGCCGAATAATGAACCTCCTGCAGAAAGAAGCAAACTCATTGGAGGTAAACTCCCATCCATTGTCGCTTCTCAGCTTCTTCACTCTGCGGTCCAGCCTCCCCTCCACAAGCTCCTTCCACTCGAGGAACTTGTTGAAGACTTCTGATTCCTCTCTCAGAAAGTACACCCACGTATAGCGGGTGTTGTCATCCACCAGAACCAGCGCATACTTATTGCCTCCATAAGTAAGGGTGGCGCATGACCCCATAACATCAGCATGTACGCACTCAAGAGGTGCATTACACCTGGTCTCCGACTTGTCAAATGGAAGTCGATGTGACTTTCCATATTGGCATCCGTCGCACACATGGTCGTCGCCGTAGGAAGAGAGATGAGGCAGGCCACTCACTAGGCCCTTTGCCGCCATCATCTTCAGCTTGTCCATCCCCACATGACCCAACCTCTCATGCCAGATCACAGCACTGTCGTTTGTCTTCAGCTTGTCCACGTAGGCATTTGCAGACAGAACATACAAATCCTTCACCATTCTCCCGGTGAGCGTGACGTCAGTATCGACAGACGATAGGTTCTTCAAGAACTTCACCTCCTTTGGTCCAAACAGCACGTGGTATCCAGCATCCACGTCGTTAGCCACCGAGAAGAGGTTCTTCTTCATGCCAGGCACGTGATACACACTCTTCAGTGTCACTGACTTCTCTCTACTCCCAAGGGACACCTTCCCTTCTCGCTCCACGGGATGTATCGTATCATCCGCAGTGATGATAGCATTCGTTCCTTCATACGCTTCCAAGGAGTCGAACTTGGACATATCTCCTGTGAGATGATGCCCGCAACCGGAATCCACTATTCAGTCATTCTCGAGGTTGATGGATTTACAACCCTCATATTTCCCAAGTCGGTGTGACCCGACCCGGATGAGACCAAAACAGTGAGAGTGGTCTAGACGAGCCAAACGACCACGCATAAGCGGTCGGGACCGATCAAGGCAAAGAGAGGCCGCGGGGGAAGCGGGGGGAGCACCCGCTCCCCCGACTCCCTTCGGGCGAGTGGGAGGAGCCTCCCACTCGCCAATCACCTTTGGGCGAGTGGGATGGACCCTCCCACTCACCTGCCCTTTGTGGTGGGAGTGGGAGGATCTCTCCCACTCACCCGGGCGAGTGGGAGGGCCCCTCCCACTCGCCGGGCGAGTGGGAGAGGCACTCCCACTAGCCGGACACCTTGGGGGCGAGTGGGAGGGGCCCTCCCACTCGCCACCCCCTTTGGGCGAGTGAGAGGGATTCTCCCACTCGCCCGGCGCATTGGGGGGAGGCAAGTAGAGCCTCCCGTGAGGGGGGAGTGGGCACCTCAAACCCCACTCGCCCCCTCTCCTGCATTGATCATTCAGGGTCATGATCGAGCTGCGGATAGAGAGATTTCGGCTATCCGCAGCCCGATTTTGAGAAGTCTATAAATAGACCCCCATGGGCACCTTGGGAAGGGTTGGTTCCTACCCCCTCCCTCGCGTGTGAGCAATCACTACCCCTCCCCTCCCCATGTCATTGAAGGTGGACGGTGAGGTGATCCTTAGTGCCCTCCAAGGTGCCCAGGCTCAGCATTGGCTTGGGAGGGGAAGTTCCGAGTGAGCTTCCGGGTGTGTGGTGGGACCTCCGCACTGCAGCTTAAGGGGTCCATTTGTGGACTCAGGTGTTCATCAAGGGCAAGGGTCTCTCGGTTCTTAGTGACCGGTCAAGGGTCTTAGCTTAGGTCAAGTAAGAGTTAGCCGCATCCCCCTTTCGAACGCTGAAACTGGGTTACTGGTTTCAACATTCTGGTGCGGTGAGCGTGGAAGCGGTTAGTTCGGAAAGCTCTGAGCCAAGTCTCATGGCCGGAAGCGATGAGTTGGGAGATCCACCTCCTACCTGTGAGTATGTGAAGAAGAGTGACTTCGACGAGTTCAGTAAAAGGATCCTGGAGCTCTTGCAGGCCGCACCCCCCACTCGTGGCGAGTGCTCGACACCACCTGCACCTAGGATCGCCACACCACCCTCGATGGAAGTGGGGAGAACCCATCAGCAAGGAAGAGAGCCGGCCTCGGAGGAGGGTTTGAGCCTCCAAGCGCGAGTGCTCTTCAACAACTCGCCCGAGAATAGCTGCCCCGACAGGGAGATGATAGGAACGCCTCCGTCCAACCAGGGAGGGTGGAGAAGTCCTTTCTGCGAGCTGATCATGTCAGCCCCCATTCCAGATGGGTTCCGCGACCCCGCCATGTCCTACTATGAAGGAAGCAATGATCCTCTCCAACATCTTCAATGGTTTGAGGACATGACCTCGATCAGGCAAATGTCGGACGCCTTCATGTGCAGGCTTTTCGCCGTCACGTTCCAGGGAAAGGCGAGGGATTGGTTCCACTCGCTTCCGGCGGGAACCATCTACCGCTTCGAGGATCTGCGTCGAAGTTTCTTGTTAAGGTTCTCTACCTCGAAGAAGAGGAGGAAGAGCATGGAGGCCTTGTTCGTAGTCAGGCAAAAGCCAGGGGAGACACTGGCTAGCTACATGGATAGGTTCCAGGCGGAGGTCCTTCTTGTCGTCGAAGTGCCCGGGCACACCCTGCAGCTAGCCTTCACCCTTGGGCTGCAGCCTGGGCTGTTTCGGATGAGTCTGACTCGGGACCCTCCCCTGTCTTTCGAAGAGCTGATGAAGCGTGCTGATTGTGAGACCGAGTGTGAGGCTACCAATCAGGAGTTCGTGACTAGGTTAGCCGAGGTAGCAGAGGAAGAAAGGAAAGAGCATGGAGGAAGAAGAAATGAGGAGATAAGGAGTCAGGGACACCAAGGACCCCCCGTTGGGCAGGAGCAAGGCTGGGAGTTTCAACCACCAGTCGCCCTACCAACCTGGAGGTCGCCAGAAGGACCCCCTCGAGGCCAAGGAAGAGGCCATTTCCAAGGGAGAGAAAACTTTCAGGGGAAGGAGGGACGGTTCAACCCAGCAGGGAGGCAGCCGGACACAAGGCCGTTGCAACCCCACCCCCTGCAAACCATGACGATTGGCCGAAAAAGAGGAAATAAGAAGAGGGGTCGCGCAGGGAAGGAAGCAAGGATGATGGCATTGCCGTACTGTGACTTCCATCAGCAGGAGGGTCATGCGACAGCCACATGCCCAGAGTTTCTGGAGGTAAGGAAAGGAAGAAGAACCTCGACAGAGAGGAGACAGCTATACCCGGAAGGACCAGGAGGAAGCTGAGGAGATGGAGGAAGTGATGAATGAGAAGGCCAAGGTGCATGTGGCCAAGTAAGCGCAAGGAAGCGCATTGTAATGGTATGTAATCTATTTCTAATATATCAAAAGTAGTTAAAGATAGCATCTAGGTCGAGTCCTCGACTGGAGACCACTCGCCCGGGCTTGTTGATGTCGGTCGCTGGGTGGCTCATCGGGTAGATTCATTTTAAGTCAAGTCCTCGACTGGAGACCACTCGCCCGAGCTTGTTGATGTCGGTCGCTGGGTGGCTCGTCGGGTAGATTCATTTTAAGTCGAGTCCTCGACTGGAGACCACTCGCCCGAGCTTGTTGATGTCGGTCGCTGGGTGGCTCGTCGGGTAGATTCGTTTTAAGTCGAGTCCTCGACTGGAGACCACTCGCCCGAGCTTGTTGATGTCGGTCGCTGGGTAGCTCGTCGGGTAGATTCGTTTTAAGTTGAGTCCTCGACTGGAGACCACTCGCCCGAGCTCGTTGATGCCGGTCGCTGGGTGGCTCGTTGGGTAGATTCGTTTTAAGTCGGGTCCTCGACTGGAGACCACTCGCCCGGGCTTGTTGATGCCGGTCGCTGGGTGCCTCGTCGGGTAGATTCGTTTTAAGTCGAGTCCTCGACTGGAGACCACTCGCCCGGGCTTGTCGATGTCGGTCGCTGGGTGGCTCGTCGGGTAGATTCGTTTTAAGTCGAGTCCTCGACTGGAGACCACTCGCCCGAGCTTGTTGATGTCGGTCGCTGGGTGGCTCGTTGGGTAGATTCGTTTTAAGTCGGGTCCTCGACTGGAGACCACTCGCCCAGGCTTATTGATGTCGGTCGCTGGGTGGCTCGTCGGATAGATTCGTTTGGGTTGGTAAGGCTCCAAGAAGAGAAGCCGGTCTGAGGATGTGTCAAGTTCCTCCACCTCCAGGTGAGCTCGACTCCCTGTTAGGTGTTGAGTTCCTCCACCTCCAGGTGAGCTCGGCTCCCTGTTAGGTGTTGAGTCCCTCCACCTCCAGGTGAGCTCGTCTCCCTGTTAGGAGTTGAGTTCCTCCACCTCCAGGTGAGCTCGGCTCCCTGTTAGGTGTTGAGTTCCTCCACCTCCAGGTGAGCTCGGCTCCCTGTTAGGTGTTGAGTTCCTCCACCTCCAGGTGAGCTTGGCTCCCTGTTAGGTGTTGAGTCCCTCCACCTCCAGGTGAGCTCGGCTCCCTGTTAGGTGTTGAGTTCCTCCACATCCAGGTGAGCTCGGCTCCCGGTTAGGTGTTGAGTCCCTCCACCTCCAGGTGAGCTCGGCTCCCTGTTAGGTGTTGAGTTCCTCCACCTCCAGGTGAGCTCGGCTCCCGGTTAGGTGTTGAGTTCCTCCACCTCCAGGTGAGCTCGGCTCCCTGTTAGGTGTTGAGTTCCTCCACCTCCAGGTGAGCTCGGCTCCCTGTTAGGTGTTGAGTTCCTCCACCTCCAGGTGAGCTCAGCTCCCTGTTAGGTGTTGAGTTCCTCCACCTCCAGTGAGCTCGGCTCCCTGTTAGGTGTTGAGTTCCTCCACCTCCAGGTGAGCTCGGCTCCCTGTTAGGTGTTGAGTCCCTCCACCTCCAGGTGAGCTCGGATCCCTGTTAGGTGTTGAGTTCCTCCACCTCCAGGTGAGCTCTGCTCCCTGTTAGGTGTTGAGTTCCTCCACCTCCAGGTGAGCTCGGCTCCCTGTTAGGTGTTGAGTCCCTCCACCTCCAGGTGAGCTCGGCTCCCTGTTAGGTGTTGAGTTCCTCCACCTCCAGGTGAGCTCGGCTCCCTGTTAGGTGTTGAGTTCCTCCACCTCCAGGTGAGCTCGGCTCCCTGTTAGGTGATGAGTTCCTCCACCTCCAGGTGAGCTCGGCTCCCTGTTAGGTGTTGAGTCCCTCCACCTCCAGGTGAGCTCGCTCCCTGTTAGGTGTTCAGTCCCTCCACCTCCAGGTGAGCTCGTCTCCCTGTTAGGTGTTGAGTTCCTCCACCTCCAGGTGAGCTCGGCTCCCTGTTAGGTGTTGAGTTCCTCCACCTCCAGGTGAGCTCGGCTCCCTGTTAGGTGATGAGTTCCTCCACCTCCAGGTGAGCTCGGCTCCCTGTTAGGTGTTGAGTCCCTCCACCTCCAGGTGAGCTCGGCTCCCTGTTAGGTGTTGAGTTCCTCCACCTCCAGGTGAGCTCGGCTCCCTGTTAGGTGTTGAGTCCCTCCACCCCCAGGTGAGCTCGGCTCCCTGTTAGGTGTTGAGTTCCTCCACATCCAGGTGAGCTCGGCTCCCTGTTAGGTGTTGAGTTTCTCCACCTCCAGGTGAGCTCGGCTCCCTGTTAGGTGTTGAGTTCCTCCACCTCCAGGTGAGCTCAGCTCCCTGTTAGGTGTTGAGTTCCTCCACCTCCAGGTGAGCTCGGCTCCCTGTTAGGTGTTGAGTTCCTCCACCTCCAGGTGAGCTCGGCTCCCTGTTAGGTGTTGAGTTCCTCCACCTCCAGGTGAGCTCGGCTCCCTGTTAGGTGTTGAGTTCCTCCACCTCCAGGTGAGCTCGGCTCCCTGTTAGGTGTTGAGTCCCTCCACCTCCAGGTGAGCTCGGCTCCCAGTTAGGTGTTGAGTTCCTCCACCTCCAGGTGAGCTCGGCTCCCTGTTAGGTGTTGAGTTCCTCAACCTCCGGGTGAGCTCGGCTCCCTGTTAGGTGTTGAGTTCCTCCACCTCCGGGTGAGCTCCGCTCCCTGTTAGGTGTTGAGTTCCTCCACCTCCGGGTGAGCTCCGCTCCCTGCTAGGTGTTGAGTTCCTCCACCTCCAGGTGAGCTCGGCTCCCTGTGAGGTGTTGAGTTCCTCCACCTCCAGGTGAGCTCAGCTCCCTGTCAGGTGTTGAGTCCCTCCACCTCCAGGTGAGCTCGGCTCCCTGTTAGGTGTTGAGTCGCTCCCCCACCAGGTGAGCTCGGCTCCCTGGTAGGTATGGAGTTCTCGCCTCCCACCTCAGGTCGAGTTCAACTCGACTAGAGGTGTTGAGTTTTTCTCTACCCAAGGTTAAGATCAATTCGACCTAAAGGTGTTGAGCTTTCTCAACCTCCTGTTGAGCTCGGCTCACAGGAGGGGTGTCTAGTGGAGAAAGGTCCGTTCCCACCTCAGGTCGAGTTCAGCTCGATCAGAGGTGTTGAGCTTTCTCCACCTCCTATTGAGCTCGGCTCACATGAGGTGTGTCTAGTGGAGAAAGGTCCGTTCCCACCTCAGGTCGAGTTCAGCTCGATCAGAGGTGTTGAGTTTTTCTCCACCCAAGGTTAAGATCAATTCGACCTAAAGGTGTTGACCTTTCTCCACCTCCTGTTGAGCTCGGCTCCAGGAGGGGTGTCTAGTGGAGAAAGGTTCGCCTTCCGCCTCAAGTCAGGTTCAGCCGAAAGGCTTGGCAGAGGTTCCCCGATGGCAGATCCCTTCGGGGATTCCCCTCAGGTCCCACCTACTCGTCAAATAGGTGGGTTGGACTTTCTTTCCGAGCTTGGGACAAGCTCGCAAAGAGCGGGGATTGTGTACAACCCTCATATTTCCCGAGTCGGTGTGACCCGACCCGGATGAGACCAAAATAGTGAAAGTGGTCTAGACGAGCCAAACGACCACGCATAAGCGGTCGGGACCGATCAAGGCAAAGAGAGGCCGCGGGGGAAGCGGGGGGAGCACCCGCTCCCCCGACTCCCTTCGGGCAAGTGGGAGGGGCCTCCCACTCGCCAATCACCTTTGGGCGAGTGGGAGGGACCCTCCCACTCACCTGCCCTTTGTGGTGGGAGTGGGAGGATCTCTCCCACTCACCCGGGCGAGTGGGAGGGGCCCTCCCACTCGCCGGACACCTTGGGGGCGAGTGGGAGGGGCCCTCCCACTCGCCACCCCCTTTGGGCGAGTGGGAGGGATTCTCCCACTCGACCGGCGCATTGGGGGAGGCAGGTAGAGCCTCCCGTGAGGGGGGAGTGGGCACCTCAAACCCCACTCGCCCCCTCTCCTGCATTGATCATTCAGGGTCATGATCGAGCTGCGGATAGAGAGATTTCGGCTATCCGCAGCCCGATTTTGAGAAGTCTATAAATAGACCCCCATGGGCACCTTGGGAAGGGTTGGTTCCTACCCCCTCCCTCGCGTGTGAGCAAGCACTACCCCTCCCCTCCCCCTGTCATTGAAGGTGGACGGTGAGGTGATCCTTAGTGCCCTCCAAGGTGCCCAGGCTCAGCATTGGCTTGGGAGGGGAAGTTCCGAGTGAGCTTTCGGGTGTGTGGTGGGACCTCCGCGCTGCAGATTAAGGGGTCCATTTGTGGACTCAGGTGTTCATCAAGGGCAAGGGTCTCTCAGTTCTTAGTGACCGGTCAAGGGTCTTAGCTTAGGTCAAGTAAGAGTTAGCCGCATCCCCCTTTCGAACGCTGAAACCGGGTTACTGGTTTCAACAATGGAGGCTAAGACATCGACTGACGTTGCCGTCATCTCTGCCAGGAAACAATTGTCCCCCCTCTCACCGCCCTGGTGACCTCCACCTCTTCCTCCACCTCTCTGGTGATCTCCCTCCTTGTTAGCAGCATGACCAACCTTTAGATTGGACCGGCAGTCCTTTGCCATATGCCCGTACCTCTTACAGGCAAAGCAAAGGGGTCTCCCCTTCTCATCGCGCGCAGGGAGGAACTTCCTCCCATCTCCCTGAGAGGACGTTGAAGGTCCATCTCCGGAGTTCTTCTTTCTCTTGTCCCAGGATCTCCTCTTTCCTGAGAACAAGGCCTCGTCATCTCCTCCTGAGATGGATACTCCCGCCATCTGCTAGGCCAAGCTCTCCTGTGACGATAGCAGATTCTCTAGCTCCAGAAGGGAGGGCTGAGTAGCCCATCCTTGCACGGAAGTAACGAAGGGGACATACTCCCTCCTCAAGCCTCGGAGTATGTGCCGCTTCAACTTCGCCTCTGAGATTGGCTCTTCAGGATCCAAGGCCGAGATCTCCCCACATAGGTTCTTCACCTTTCAGGAAGAAGGTGGATATCGCCATCTCGCCTTGAGTCGACTTTGCCAACTCATTCTCCAGGAATTGTAGCCGCGCCACATTCTTCTTGTTGAATAACCCATCGAGGGCTATCCAGATCGCAGATGCTGACTTGCAACCTATGATGTGGTCGAACAAGTCAGGTGATATTGCTTCTCTTCAAGGTGAACTCCGCCTTGGCGTTGGTCTTCCTCCAAGATTTCACAGCTGGACCATTATCTCCGGCAACTACTACTTCCTCTTGCTCCCCACCACCAACAACCTCCCAGAGATCCTCTCCAAGAAGGTAGCTCTCCATACAAGACATCCACTTCTTGTAGTTGGTTTGAGTAAGCAGCTCAATGCCAAGTCCCCTAGCATACCCTCCTCCGCCGTCTATCTTGGTTGCTTCGTCTTTGTTCCCACTATCCCTCTGATACCATGTGAAATATTTTGTAGTCGGAAGAACACGTCAACCAACAGGAGAATAAGGACACCAAAGTTGAACACAAGCTTTCACAATACAATTCTGGTAGCTAGTTACAACTGAACAAGACTGAATACAAGTTGCATCCAACTTGAATCACAACAGCCAATAGTAGGAAAGAACTTGGTCACGGACAAGGTCCGCTTCTCCTCTGGAGCACACCGCGCAGGTGATACTCGCTCCAATACTCGCTCCTCGTTACCGCCGGCGGTATCGCTAGCGCCGGGCGTTAGCTCCGCTACTCGCAAGCTCGCTGCTCGCACTCCCAGCTACTCGCACGCTCGTCACACGCCGCTTCCTCCAATACTCGCTACCGCGAGCACTATCGCTAGCGCCGGGCGGTATCTCCAATACTCGCTACTCGCTCAAGGGAGCTGGCCGAACTTACTCCAAGTCCGATGTTCGCCAGGTAGCACTCTGGTATCTCAAACTCGCTCAAAGTTGAGGATACTCGTCACTTTCAGTGCAATACTCACCACTCTCTGAAAGCATCCTCTTTAGGGGGGGGGGGTACCCCTCTATTTATAGACAAAATAAGGGGGGTGGCGAGTATGAGTCAGCGCTGGCGCTAGCTAGCTCACTTCAATTCTAACACATCCATCCCCATAGTGTCAAAGAGCGCACTCATGTGTGTGCGAAGAGCGCGCCCTCACGCGTAACTTCGAAGAACACGCTATTGCGCATTTGACTCACTGTGATCTACTCAACTGCCACAATAAATATAAATAAAAATTTAACTAAAGAGTAGATAAGGTTCTGCTGATGCTGAATGAAATCGAAGGAAAAGATGATAGTCCTAAGTGCAACTCTGCTCGAATTTTGTAAAGGCGCAATGCCTAAATATAAATAAATATCCAGCGTGTTACGATATAATTGGCAATCTTGAGAATTTGGTGTTTGCTCTTTACAGCTGATGGTGTTGATAAATTCTTAGTGCCCGCCTCATCATCCACTAGTCTTTTACTTATTGGCAGCAATCCTTGGACGCTTTCTTTCTCTCTCTCTCTCATCAGGGCTCAAATTCGGAGGCGGTCGTGCAGCCTCGAAGCCAACTGTATTCTTCTGCTTTGTGTATTTGTCCTTCGTCCCCCCGCCCATCCCACAAAGTTTGCCCTCCAGTACCAAAACCCCAGCCCTAATAAAGCCGGCTCCTTTTTATCTTAGTTCCGAGATGGAGGCCGGCACAATCTCTTCCTCGATCCGAGATCGAAGCGCATAGTTTCGCCCCATGGCATCCTCCCCGGAAGCATCGGACGCCGTGGACGCCGCCGATGCCCTGCTGAGCCTCGCGCACGAGCTCGCCGCAATGGGAGCCGCCGGGGCCGCCGAAGGCGTCCGCCTGGCGCGAAAGATATCTCTGCTTATCCATCTTCTGGAGGAGATTCGGGAATTTGTTTCCCGGAGCGGCGGCAAGGCGCCGGGGCCTTCGACGTCTTCGGCGGCCAACACGCCATTGTCGTGCCTGGCTGATCTGGCGGTTTCCCTCGAGACGGTGAAGAGGTTCATGTTCCTAAGCGGCCGGCCGAAAGCCGGCGAGAGTTCAGATGCGGTGAGTCTTGAGCTTATTGTTTTTTCTTGGAAAACGTGTGCGTTCTCGTGTAGACTAGGTGTTTGATGAAATGATTATTTCACTCCGATTCTCGATTTGGGATATATGGCGAGAGTTGTTCTGATTCATTAGGGTTTTAGTATCACCATCGTATCATCACCAACGGCCGGCCTTATCCTAACTATCTGGTGGTTCAAACTGCTTCGGCAAGTAGAATTTGCTTCTCAAGGCTTCCTAATATGTCATCCTGCTTATTTAATTTCTTTAGAATGCTGCTTTATTTGACCACCTTCGAGTCGGAGCTACTATATATTATCTAAATTTAGCTTAATTTCTATTTTTTGTGCATTTTAGACTCATTAGAGACATTTTCCCTCTTCACCAACAAGGGAAGGTTCTCTGATACACAAACATCGCACTGTAACTGTTACTGATTAATCTAAATGCTATGCAATCAAGGATTCAATCTCCAAGAACTTAGCGATCCAGTACCAGTATGTGACATGGCTGCTGGAGAAAATCCTGGGGAACATATCTTATGAGCATTTTCGAATATCAGACGAGGTCCAGGAGGAGGTATCTGAGATGGTTTCAAATTGTTAAATTTGTCTTTTTTTATTTTGGAAAATTATCAATCATGTTGCCCAGGTTGAACTGGTACGCGCGCAACTGAGCAGGGAGACTGCGAAGAATGGGGATGTAAATGTGAACGTGTTCGAGGAAATTTACAGCATGCTCTCATGTATGCATTTCAAGGACTTTAAACGGCAACGCTCATTCAAGTTCGAAGCGGCACCGGGGGATACCGCCTGCATAATTGACAGTAATCTCAGGAACATGGTGACACTTCTTGCAGAAGTTAGTGGCAAATCCAGTTGTGAAGCTGAGAGAATGACTATCAATTTGATCGATAGACTGAAACGGATTAGTCATACCGATCATCGTAAAAGTGGGAGTGATGGAATCAAGGCAAGTGATTTAGGAAGCAGCGCAGCAGACGATAAGAAACATGACTCTCTCATGATTCCAGAGGATTTTCGATGCCCAATATCCCTTGAGCTCATGAAAGATCCTGTTATTGTTTCCACAGGCCAGGTATTATAGTGATCTCCCTTGTTTGAGTTTGAAGTTGTTTATCAGATTCTATTTAATTGCTTATAAAAGTTTTGGCTTTGACACTCGTCTGTTGGATTTGCAGACTTACGAGCGCGCTTTTATTCAACAATGGATAGATTGTGGCCACCGAACGTGTCCCAAGACTCAACAGAAGCTCCAGAATCTTACACTAACTCCTAACTATGTGTTGAGAAGTCTGATCATGCAGTGGTGCGAGGCTAATAGAATCGAGCAGCCGCACAGATCAGCATGCGGAAGAATGCGGAGTGATGGAACATTTCACGAAATCACCGGAGACAAATCACTGATTAGTTCCCTGGTCTCCAAACTCACGAGCAGTTCGAAGGAGGAGCAACGGTCAGCTGCCGCTGAAATTCGATCGCTTGCGAAAAGAAGCACGGACAACAGGATACTGATAGCAGAAGCCGGAGCCATCCCGGCTCTCGTCAGTCTCTTATGGTCCGACGATCAAAAGACACAGGAGCACGCGGTCACATCCCTCCTCAATCTCTCCATATATGATCACAACAAGGAAATGATAATGCTCGCCGGAGCAATTGCTCCGATCATTGAAGTTCTTAGATGTGGAAGCATGGAGGCAAGAGAGAATGCGGCAGCTTCCATTTTTAGCTTGTCTCTAATTGACGAGAACAAAATAGTCATCGGCGGGACGCCAGGATCCATGGAAGCGCTCATAGAATTGCTCGAGAGTGGAAGCCCGAGGGGGAAGAAGGATGCCGCAACCGCTCTTTTTAACTTGTGCATTTATCAAGGAAACAAATCGCGCGCGGTGAGAGCCGGGATTCTTAAACCCCTGATTAAGATACTCAAGGATTCCTCAACATGGGGCATGCTGGATGAAGTACTGACCATTTTGTCTGTTCTTGTGAGCAACCATGAAGGCAAGGTAGCTATTTCGAAAGCTAATACGATTCCGCTTCTGATAGATCTCTTGAGAACCGGACAGCCGCGGAACAAGGAGAATGCGACGGCAATATTGCTCGCTCTATGTAAAAAGGATGGCGAGAATCTGGCTTGTATGGGAAGGCTGGGGGCCGTCATCCCTCTAACGGAGGTTGCGAAGACCGGCACGGAGAGGGCAAAGCGCAAGGCCACTTCTCTTCTCGAGCACCTGCAGAAGTCGCAGATTCTCTGAGAAATCTTCTCCCAGGTAATAACAGTGTTCACAAACTTTCTCCTTGTATATCAAAATGAAACTTCAAGTTCATTGTGAAAATGGAACTGCAACCCGCTGCAGTTTGCGTGCTTGCGCGGTGGATACACGGCCATATCTACTGCTCTCTTTCCATTTTTTTTTCCGATTCATTGAGAAAACTGTGTGAAGCTCCCATCTGTTGAGTATGCCTTCTATTTGTTGCATTTCCTTGATGGTTGTGATAGAAAATGTTGCTTCTCCCTCCTCTCCATTCCTCGGTTGCATTTGATTTCAATTTGATCATTTTACTTTGAGCTATGTTTTTTTCTGTAACTGTCTTATTAACATATACCATCAGAACAATCTCAACATTTGGTCATGTTCCTCAATTACCCCATACACACGGCCACTAGTTGAAACATAAAAATCTAGTATTTGTCTGGACAAGTTAGAAATTCTTTCACCCTTCTCCATATATATTTTTCTTCACAGAAAGATTGTCTCATGTTGATTCAGAAATCTCTTTCAAGTTCTTAGATATTTCATGTGATGAATTTGAACATTCCTGCAGCTACACAGGCACTAGTTTCTAATCGAGCATGCTCGCCTTTTTTAAGACGTAATTAATGATGCCGTTCGTATTCCTAAATTTTACTTATCTTCTACTCATTATGCTCCCATTTTAAATTCATTGCCATTAAATTCACAAATTTTTCATATCTGTTTGGTTTTTTATGATCATTCCGTTGCTTATCCTCTTAGGCTTCAGTCACTTTATTGACTTTCTAGACTGCTGTTGCGTGTGTGAAATAATGTACACAGCACTTTGGGTGTTCGCTTTCTGCTACAGGGATTAGAACATGAGGGCTTGAACTCTGTTTGATTTTTGAGGCTGCAGATGTAGGATCCGTTTGGCGCGGCTTATTTGCTCGGTTAAGTTTGGTCAAAAACGCTATTATCATAGAATCTATGTTTGGCAAGACAAAGGTTATGAACGCTATCAAGAAAATAAACTTGTTTTGAGCATAAAATGCATGAATTTTTTTAGGTGAGGTTGGGCGTTCACGAACGACGGTTCATGACCACCGTCTGTGTTCACGACTGACACCACCGCACCAATAAAAAATATTGAATTTCTTCGCTTATTTTTGTTTTATTGATTAAAATTGAGCTCCGGTCTGAAATTTGCGTTATGGTAATATGGGAGTGGGTCTATGCGCATGATGGTGCTGGTCGCTTAGCGCTCCAATGCACCAGAGAAAACAGACCGTCTTAGCTCGAGAGTGGCCCAAGTACGCAAATAGTCAAAGAGAGAACTAACGGCAGAATGGCAAGACATTTTACGTGTAAAACCTGGAGAGAGGAAAAACTACCGGACCAGACCAAGTTCTGGCGAAATCCACTAGTATCTGTTGAGTACAAGTAACAACTTTATTGAGGGTGACAGTCCACCTCTCGTTTACAGAACTTTTTCTAAGTGTTGGACATTTGATGAAGCTAAGCGCTGCGGAGCGCGTTCTGGAACGAGGCGCAGAGCTCCTTCACGAGCAGTCTTTACAGAGGAGTGGGCGCACGAGAAGAGCGTGCTGAGCGGAACGTGGAGGCGCACATTGAAGCAGACTTTTTGGAATCAGAGCGGACGCGCGTGCTGAAGCAGACTTGGAGTTGGTGCGGACACGCGGGAAGCGTGTTCTGAAGCAGACTTGGCGATGGAGCGAACACGTGGGAAGCGCGTGCTGAAGCAGACTTGGTGTTGGAGCGGACATACAGGAAGCGCGTTCTGAAGCAGACTTGGTGTTAGAGCGGACATACAGGAAGTGCATGCTGAATGAACTTGAAGAAGGTGCGGTTACGTTGGGAGCGCATGTTGAGTGGAAGGATGAGAGTATTGAGCAGGAGGGTGAGAACTGAGGATTAGGTCTTCGCCGGAAAACCTCAGAGCTCTGGCTCCTCTCCTTTTTTTGTCCCCTCAAATGAAAGTCTGTGGGTATTTTTATAGCATTTTTGGGGTAGCACTGGTAATTGCGCCCTCTTGGTACTTGGACGGACAAATAAGAATGCACGATTCAGGTCACCTGGATTTCCAATTTCTGGAATATGACGACCTTGCCCCCGGGCGGCCCCTCTAGATGCCCCCCCCCCCCCCCCCCGGGCGGCCCGGGCAACTCGGGCAGTCCGAGCAGGTTCACCAGAGTGACGGTGGCGGCGACGACATGACAGTGGTGGCCTACGATGAGCGCTATTCGGAGCCTGCACGTTCCGACGCCTGTTTGAAAGATCAAACGGACTCTGAATTGCACGAGATTGAGCACGCTTAAATTGTCTTAACGAGCCGGTCGATGTTGCGGCAATAAATCTCCGATTCGACCGAACTGTTTTGGGGGGAACCCCATCACAAAGTAAAAGAGTAATTACCAAAATTTTCTCTGAAAGTTAGCATAATTACTGGTTGCACCCCTCTTACTTTTGAAATAACAAAAATCTCCTCTAAAGTTTACATTTCATAACATCCATGCACCAAAATACCTCCTTAAGAGTAAATTTTCAGGGGGTCTTTTTGGGCATGAATGCTATGAAATATACTTTTACAGGGGAGGTGTCTGTTATTTCAAAAATAAGGGCGAAGGTTTTTGTAATTTCAAAAGTAAGAGAGAAGGTGCAACCTATAATTTAGAAGGTGCCAGTAAATGGCCGTTAGGGTAAATACTCGATTTCATAATTATCTTCTTCGGTAACAATGTTATTCATCAAAAAATGTGTTCATAGACCCCCTAGTAGGGTGGTATTGTTGAAGATTTTAATCGATTTTCGCATTATGGTTATGCATGCTTTGTTAATGCTTCAACTTGTTTGACGAGTTTTCTCGTCGTGCAATCTAGTACTTTTCCCTATGCTATTCCCGCACCCGAAGTGGTTATTGTTAATGCTTCAACTACTTGTTCCTCTTTCTCGAGTTTACACAAAATGGCCTTCATTAAACCTCCTCTAACCATAGCATCATTATTTCAGTTATAAGAATCCGGCGAGCAACCTCAGCCCGATGTTGTGCGCTTGCCCTTATTCAATTGAAAGGTATCCAGCAAATCTAATGCTCGTCTCGTTCACTCTTATATGTCATTTGATTGTTTGCACTCCACTTTTCTTATCTCTGCCTTGCCCTCGTCTTCCATATCAATTTCTAGGGCAAAGCTTTGGATGTTGTCAGTCTTCACTATGGAAAGTCATCTTGATTGCAAGATCAATCGTCTGATTTTGTAAAGCTTTAGTCTGTTCTCTGTCGATCGGCTACTCTAACATCTTCTCAGCTGTTCCTCAACCTACTTCGGATTAAGATTCTTCTTTCTGGGTTCGTTTTTGCTCCAGTGAGTTTTGAACAAAAACACCATCATCATAAAATATATGTTTATGACAACGGTCATGGCCACCACTATGGAACTATGGAAAAAAAAAACTAATTTTGAACATGAAGGTGGATGAAGTTCCTTAGGTGAAAGATATGTTGTTGGCATTCTCGAGGAAATAATGACGACGGTTACGACCGTCGCCAAGAAAAGAAAACTAGTTTTGAACATTAAAGTTGGTGAAATTACTTAGGTGAGGTCGGATGTTCACGAACGACGATTCGTAATCACCGCGTTCACGATCGCTACTTCCGTGTCAAACAGTAGTCTTCTAGTTTGCAAGCTTTTTGTGCACTCCTCCTCTCGTGGCCGGACTCTTCTGTTACTCTATGTGAATGATATGATTATTACTGGTGATAATCCTTCTCATGTGGCCTTCGTCAAGCATCATCTTCAGCAGCGGTTTCAGATGACTGATCTTGGACAGTTGAGCTACTTCTTGGGCCTTGAGGTCACCTCTACAGACCGTGATTTTCAGCTCTCTCAACGGATACTTCTTTGGACACAGCGTGACCGGAAATCAAGAACTCTTTAATATCCCAGCTCATTGTCTAAGGCTCCGTTTGGCGCGGCGTCTTTTTGCTCCAGTGAGTTTGAACAAAAACGACACTATCATAGAATATATGTTTGGCATGGCATGACAGCGCTTATGACCGCTTCCTAGAAAAGATTACTTGTTTTGAACATAAAGAGTTTATGAACGACGGTTCATAATCACTGTGTTCACGACCGCCCCCGCTAGCCAAATATTTAGGTCCATGTAATATTTTGAGCCAACACATGCAAACTTCGAAATGGAAGGACTTGGAAGTTTCTCCATGTATTCTTGGGCATATTAATGCTTCGTTTGGCGCGGCTTATTTGCTCTGGTGAGTTGGGTCAAAACGTCATTCTCATAGATTGTATGTTTGGCAAGACAGGTTATGACCGCTACCTAGAAAATAAACTAGTTTTGAGCATAAAATGCATGAATTTTTTAGAGTTCTCCTTTGGCGTTCAAAGATCATTTAAAGTTCTCCTTCGGCGTTTAGAGTTCTCCTTCGAAGATCCTTCAGAGTTCTCCTTTGGCGTTCAAAGAATCCTTCGAAAATCTCCTTCGAAGGCGCTTGAAGATCTCCTTAGGCACTTCTCCTTCATCCTTAGAGATTTTTCTCTTTCTCATTCTTCTCTGCCCCCCCTGCAATGAGCGGTGGTCTGTTATCATATTGCGTTCTACAACTTGTAACACCCAAAGATATAGTGCAGTTTGGTTTTCACCGATCCGACCCCGTGATTTTTCACCATTTTCGGTTTTCCACGTTAAAAGATTTCTTGCCTGCTGCCGGTCTCAACTTTGATTGTTTGCGCGCTCGGCTCATTCTAAAGCTGAGACTTTTCAATTCGACCAGACTACGAGAGCTTCGAGCAACCCGCATCAGGTATAAAGCCAAAATTAGGAGCATCCAAAAATTATAAGTAACAACAAGTTACAAAATATCAGTGTGTGATCAAAGCCCTATTTTCTTCAGCCAAGTGTTAGGGAAAAATCTAAATAAAAGAAAATAGAATCCTCACATTGAATAATAGAAGGAGAATGAAGGTTAAAATGCTCTCTGGCGGCGGAACAGTGGATCGGCGGCTTAGGCGGACGAAACGAAAAATGGCCCTCAGTTGATCGTATCCCTCGTTCGGCGACTCATTTTTGCAGGGAACCGACAACACATGCCCTAAACCTTTTCTGGCAGCGAGATATGGCGGCGTCCGACAATTTCAGGCGGATGACGAGGGATCGCGTGAAAGTCTTGCGCGGGTGGAACGAAGGGTCACTCGAAAGGATGGAGGAATCGCGTTTTTAAGGGGGCGCTAAAAAATAGATGATTTTTTTATGTTATGTATTTAATACTAGTTTATTGGGGAGTGCAAATATCGATTAGGGGTTTACAAATATAACCGCCTTTTTTAAAATTATATAAACACTAATATTTATTGAATTATTTATTTATACTATTTAAAAAGGGCATTGAAGCTCAGGTAGCACCATCAAAAAATACAAGAAATGTCCAATTAAGGGTGTGTTTGGTTGAGTTGTTGCTTATCAGAAATGGAGTTTTGAAAAAGAGTTTTTTCTTAGAAATGAAGTTTTGTCAAAAAAACTGTTTGGGTAAAATGGAGTTTTCACTGCTTATTGAAATGGAGTTTTGAAAATTTTGTTTGATAACCAAATGAAGTTTTTGATGAATTTTTTTCAAATATGATACTCAATACACCAAAAATATATAATTTTGATAATAGTTACTACAATAGATAAAAATAACAACATTTCATCACACCATCTACGATCTAGAAGCGCACAACTGCTCCGCTATACTTTCACGCAACGTGATCATCTCTTCTACACCGCCTGCAGTATCAAGACAAATTTCTCGGTGACCTTGTGTGCTCACCCCCTCATCCCCACATCCCTGCTCGCAGTCACTGAAATCAATATCCCTTCGCGAAGGGTGTCGTCGAATAAAATTGTGCAATGTCATAGTTTCCATCACAATATCGTCTTGTTTAGCGAAGTTGTAGCTCGGCATATCCCGTAATATTGCTCACTTCCTCTTCCAAATGCCGAACGATCTTTCAATCACACTTCTAAGTGATGAGTGCGCATGATTGAATATCTCTCAGCGTCCTTCCGATGCACGACCGCCACGAGCAAAGTCTAGAAGTTGATACCGTGTCTCTTGATATAGTTTCAAGTATCCCCTTTGTTGTAGTGGATAGCCAGAATCCACCAAGTAATATTTTTCTGAAAAACATGAGCTCAGTTGTTATGCTCCCAGAGTGAGAAATATAAAAAAGGAACAAAGATAATTAATTATTACCTCGTGGTGGATGCGGAAATTTGTAACGGAGATCCCTAAGCGCATAGTTGAAAATGTGGTTATCATGCGCAAAGTCTTCCCAACCTGCCATAACGAACGTGAAACACATGTTGAAATCACAAGCAACCATCACATTTTGTGTTGACATGTCATGTCTCCCAATGTACGGAACTTGATCACGAACAGGTACGCATGCATGAACATGTGTTCCATCAATTGCACCGACACAATCTTTAAAGAAGGGCATGTAACGTGAGTCGTACCGAATCTCTGGCGGTGTGTTACTGAAAGATCTATCTAATGGATGAATCACTTCATCCGCCAGTAGTAGCAACACGCGAATGCCTTCTCCAAAAAATCTGCTAGCAGTCTCCGTCGAGTGCTGAAAGCGCTCACATGTCTTCTCATGACCTCATTATGAGATAATATGTCCAAGGTCAGTGCCAAAATCTCTCTAGATGCATCCGTCTCGTTCCGTGAAATCCGTACTTCTCCTCCAGGACATGCAATAAATCCATAAAAATTTTTGGGACATACAAAAAGAATTATGAAATCTAACTGTCGAAGATCGAAGCATTTCTCCAACCCATTTATCACATGTTTGCTTCGATGTCATGCATAGTACTGGTTGGTTGAAAAGAGAACTACTTTCAGCCAAAATACTAACTGCTGATACAACATTTTGATGATGTGCGGTCGCATAACTTTTAATAGCGTCAAAGCTATCTTCTGAATCATCAGAGTCAGCGGTAGACATTTTCTGATAAACAAAACATATGACATAAATAAGAATGATGTCTAACCACAACAACAGAAATAATATGATAATACTAATAATACTAATAGAAATACTAATAATGTTCACCACAACAACAAAAATAACAATAACAGTCTACCAGTACACGAACATAATATGATAATCCTACTCCCCACCATTGTAGCGGTTATGAATCCACTTTATGTTCGTACCATCGGGTAGGAACATAAATGACTCTCTATGACCTTTGTCCAACAAAAAAGTGATGGCAAAGTCATAGAATTTCTCGTCCACTATAACGCCGGGATATGCACTTAACCGCTCTAATGTCTGCGTAATAGTATAAAGATTGCTCTTCGGATGTCCCTGAATGCATCAACTGATGGTCCTTGAAGATTCTGCCAAATATTCTAAGACGGAGCTGGTGATACTTTCCTTCCTTTCTTCCTCTTCCTCGTCGATGTGACCTCGGGGGGAGGTGGTGCAACATTATCCTCCTAGATGTCATGCTCCTCAACGGACAACTCTCTCTCGTCGATGGACTCATGTGGATTATTCCTTATGCTAGGAATGGTAGCATGACGTCCTCCGACAACTACTGAATCGAACATCGTGCTCAATCGTTCCTCTAACTCGGGGGGGGGGGGGGGGGGGGGGGGGGATGTCAGCATATCTGAACTTTCTGGCCGCTGGGACAACCTACAATATTATAACAAAAATTAGGAAGGGCAAAAAGTAGAACATAAAGCGAATCATCATTATTTAAAAAATGAATACCTTCAATCTCTCGGTTCACCACTCGTCCGAAGCATCTATAGTCTTTGTAGTTGGATTCCAACTCAAACCAGTCTTATCATATTTCAGCTCACTCCAAAATTTCCACTCCTTCTTCAAATGATCTCATTTGTTCTTCATTTGAACCTTATCGTACTGTTTTCTAGTTTGTAGGTAGAATTTTGTAGTCACATTTACCCAGCCCTCTTTGCTAAAATGGGTTGTCGGTCGGTTACAAAGCTCTATTTCTTGAATGCATATGTCGCAAAAATCAGGATATCATTTGCATCTCATATAACAGAGACATCATCGTCTTTCGGCTTACCCATTTAAAAAAAAAATCAATTCTTAACTAAACACACAAAATATTAAATTCAAAACACACATAAACATACACACACACATACAAATACACATACAACATATAACACACATATAACACACACATATACACACACACACACATATAACACAAACACACAAACACACACACACACACAAACACATATAACACTAAATTGAAAAATACACACACACACACATACACATATAACACAAATATAACACATACATATAACACAAACACACAAACATACACACACACATACACATACAACATATAACACACATATAACACACACACATATACACACACACATATAACACAAACACACAAACACACAAACACACAAACATACACACACACATACAAATACACACACACGCACACACCAAAATTGAAAAATACACACACACATATACATATAACACAAATATAACACACACACACACATATAACAAAAACACACATATATCAGACAGCGTTTGATCATCAAGTGGTTGATGAATGTTCAAAGTTCATACACCCCGCTCGATTTATTAATGTTAACTAAATAAGTAAATATTTATTAATTAATAAATGCGACCTCACATGAGATTCCCCAATGCGTACACAACGATAGTACTCCGATCACAATTCAATGTCCTCTTTTCTGTATTTGTGAGACTTTTTTTCTCGGAGACATGCGAGCCTCAGTGGTATTATAGCTAGGGTTGTTCGCAAATCAAATAGTATAGTACGTAAATATTTGATTAATATTCGTATTTTTTGAATTCGAATCTGAATTTTGGAATCGAGTGGTGTTTGAATCCGAATCTGAATAATATTATCTCTATTGACAAGATTTACAAATATTTCCTGAACAATAACAATATTTATTTGAAGCAAATTCGAAATCAAATATTCGATTGAAAATTGAGATATTCGATTCGATTTGTGGCCATACATAATATTGTTGGGATATAATGTGAAATTTTCAAGATCGATAGAACACTGAGACAAGCGCACCAAGAATAAACAAAAACACATATTTTATTGCTTGGCAAATAGTTACAAATTACAAGAGACGGAACTGAATACAAGTTGCATACAACTTGGTTTATAACAACCGAATATAAGAAAAAATAACTGGTCGCGAACGGTGTCCGATTTTCCTCTTCTCACTACCGTCGGCGGTATCGCTAGTGCCTGCGCTAGCTCGCGGTTTCGCGAGCTTGCTGCTCGCACACTCTACTGACAAGACCGCTGGCGCAGACCGCCAAACCGCTTCAACCACTACCGCCTGTGCTACCTCCTAGCGCCCGCGCTAGCTCGCAGTCTCCCACAATCAAGAAACCTGCTCTACGTCGCTTGTCGAACTCACTCCGAGTTTGCTCTAACTGAGACCGCCAAATTGAGACCGCTCAAGTCTCTATTTCTCACTGATCTGCTCTGCAGAGGGATTGACCCCCTATTTATAGATCCGAGAGACACCACCTGGAAGTTGAGCTAGCGCTAGCGCCTGCGCTAGCTCACTACAAAAATCTAACACTTCCCCTTGAAGTGAGCTCCGTCAACAACTCCGAGCAGCGAGCGAAGCTTTCTGAACGGGCCCGCAGAAAGGGGTTTTGTGAATATATTCGCAATGTTGTCTTCGCTCCGCACATGCTCCACCGCGATCAAGCCACCCAACACGTTCTCTCTTATGAAGTGATGCTCGATCTCTATATGCTTTGTTCTTGCGTGACACACTAGGTTGGTTACCAGTTTCAAAGCACTCTCGTTGTCACCGCGAAGAACCGTAAGTCCACTGACCTTCTCGTCCACATCTTCTACCAGCCACCTCAGCCAGACACACTCTTGAGGTCCTAAGCACGACGCATTGTACTCAGCTTCAGTGGTGGAAAGAGAGATAAAATTACGCTTCTTGCTACACCACGAGATAGCAGCAACTCCACATAGAAACACGTAACCTGATGTCGACTTGCGATCATCAGTGTCACCTCCGTAGTCTGCATTCATGTACCCATGCAGCTTGAAGTCAGCCTTCTCTTCATAAGGCAACCCCATCTCAAGAGTTCCCTTCACGTACTTCAGAATCCCTTTAGCTGCCTCCAGATGAGGCTTTCACGGCTCCCGCAAACACCGACTCACTCGGCCGACAACAAAAGCAATGTCCGACCTCGTGATACTCAGGTAGATAAGACTCCCCATCAGTGCCCGGAAGACCTTCAGATCAGGAAGAATCCTCTCTTCTTCCTTCTGAAGCCTCATCCCAAACTCCAGTGGAACGGAGATGCTCTTCCCCTCCTTCATGCTGAATCTCTCGACGATCTTCTCAGCGTAAGTCCTCTGGGAAATGAACAGTCCGCCTCTTCTCTTTTCTACTTGAAGTCCAAGGAAATGGTGCAGTTCACCAAGATCCTTCATCTTAAAGCGAATGGATAACTGTTGTCTCAGCGTCGCGACCTCTTCATTGTTGTTCCTGGTCACGATCATGTCGTCGACATACAACAACACCAGCATATGAAGATCTCCACTCTTCTTCACAAATATGCTAGAGTCCGAGTCTGAGGCATCATAACCACACAACTGCAGGTACTCCGCAATCTTCCCATACCAGGCTCTCGACGCCTGTTTCAACCCGTAGAGGGCCTTCTTCAACTTGCACACATGATGTGGATGTGACTTGGACACGTATCCAGTTGGTTGGACCATGAATATGTTTTTGTCAATCTCTCCATACAAGAACACATTCTTCACATCAAGTTGCCACAGCTTCCACCCTCGGCACGCTTCCAGAGCAATGACCGTCCTCACTGATGTCATCTTTGCCACATGACTAAACGTCTCCTCGTAGTCCTCTTCATAGGTTTGCGAGAAACCCCGAGTGATAAGCCTAGCCTTGTATCGCTCTACTACTCCATCAACCATTTTCTTAACCTTGTACACCCACTTGCAAGTGACAGGTTTGATGCCCTCCACCATGGGAACAAGATCTCATGTCTCATTCTTCTCTAAGGCTTCCATCTCTTCATTCATAGCCACATCCCACTCCTTAAGGCCAACTGCATCTTCAAAGCGGGCAGGTTCCCTCTCGTCGAGTGGTCCTGTGAAGAAGCAAGAGACCAAACTCACCAAGTTCCCTCCTTATAGCGAGAAGGCGGGACGATGGTCTGCTTCGACCTCCTCAAGGCTTGGCCACTCTCTACCACTCCGGTAGACTCCTCCTCTACGACCCTTCTCCCATCATCTCTTGGAGCACTACTCCCCCTGCTTCTCGAACTCGAAGCTCCTCCTGAGCTAGATGGCGGTGAGGCACTGGGAGATAGCTCCAACTCCACAGTAGAGTCCTCAATGACTCTCTCTTCACTCCTGCTTGAACCTCCACTCTCCTGCAGTACCACAGAAGAGACTCCCTGATACGAGATCAGTTTGTTAAACACTACGTCGTGCGAGACTACAAACATGTGGGTTTGCAGATCCATGCACTTCCACCCCTTCTTCCGCTCATCATAGCCGATGAAGACACACTTTCCTGATTTCGGCTCCAACTTGGTTCTCTGAGCATCCGGGACGTGCACGAAGCAGGTAAAGTCAAATACTCTCATGTGAGCCATGTTTGGCTTCTCCCCAAACATAAGCCGGTGTGGAGACACCATCCTATTGAGACTCAGTGGTAGTCGGTTGATCACGTGGGTAGCACAAGTCATTTCATCCGCCCATAAGGCCTTGGGAATGCCTTTGGCATATAGCTAGCTCCTGGTTGTCTCCACCAGATGGCGGATCTTCCTCTCTGTGCAAGAGAGCTCTCGCCGAATGCCGAATTTTCTGCAGAAAGAAGCAAACTCGTTAGAGGTAAACTCCCCCCATTGTCACTTCTCAGCTTCTTCACCCTCAGGTTCAGCCTCCCCTCCACTAGTTCCTTCCACTCCTGGAACTTCACGAACACTTCTGACATCTACCTTAGAAAATATACCCACGTGTAGCCCCTGTAGTCATCCACCAGAACCAGCGCATACTTATTTCCTCCATAAGTAAGAGTGACGCACAGCCCCATCACATCAGCATGTACGCACTCAAGAGGTGTCTTATACCTGGTCTCCGACTTGTCAAACGGAAGTCGATGTGACTTTCCATATTGACAGCCCTCACACACATGGCTGTCGCCGCTGGAAGAAAGATTAGGCAGACCATTCACCAGGTCCTTTGCAGCAATCATCTTCAACTTGTCCATCCCCACATGACCTAGCCTCTCATGCCAGATCGCAGCGCTGTCATTTGTCTTTAGCTTATCGACATAGACATTTGCAGACAGAACATACAAATCTTTCACCTTTCTCCCGGTGAGCGTGATATCAACATCAACAGAAGACGTGTTCTTCAGAAATATCATTTCCTTCAGTCCAAACAACACATGATATCCTGCATCTACTGTGTTTGCAACCGAGAATAGATTCTTCTTCATGCCCGGCACATGATACACACTCTTCAGTGTCACTGTACAACCCGTATTCGTTGAGTTGGCCCCTCAAGCCCACAGGCGAGATCTGGGTCAGCCAGACCATTCATCCAGGCTGAGGCAGGTGGAAGGACCCCCAGGTAAGTAGGTGGTGAACCATAGGGCGAGAAGAGGAAATCGGCGAGTGGTACCCTTCCGGACCACTCGCCCCTAGGCGTAAGCATTCGCCCAGTCACTCGAGAGTTCGGCGAGTGGTCCCCTCATGGACCATTCGCCCCCCAAGGGCTTTAGGAGGAAATGACCGTGATGCCCCTTATGGGCTGCAAATAGCCCTTCAGAACAGCGGAGTTAGGTTATTAGCAGACCAATTGGGGTGCGGTTAGTAAAATTAAAAGGCGTATTCATGCTATTTGCAGACCGGCCTAGAAAAATCTATAAATAGACCCTTATGGGCACCATGGAGGAGATCCGATTCTTGAGACTCCTCTCCTCCAGGCTAGTTTTGGTTGGCAGCCAGTGCCCTCCAAGGTGCCCGGCTGAGCTTTGGTTTGGGAGGGGAAGCTCTCTAAGATCTTCCGGGTGTGTGGCGGGACCTCCTCGCTACAGCCTTGGGTCTATTCCAAGTTTCTCATCCACCGGTCAGAGAGTTTAGGAAGGGAGAAGTAAGCGTCGGCTGCATCCCCCAGAGAGTCCGAACTCAGGAGACCAGTTGCTGGTTTCAACATTTTTGGTGCGGTGAGCGTGGACCGTAGCCGGTGAAGGAAAATCCCAAGCTAGGCTGGATGACAGGAGATGGGGAACATGGTTCTGACTCGGGCCACTCGCAGCCACCAGCGACAGGGTAGTGGCTGGAGATGTTCGAGAAATTCAAGCGAGAAGTCCTGCAGACGGTTCTCGCAGGAAGAAGCGAATGCGAGACGCCAGCAGTCCCCGTGGTCCCGCCCCAGCAGATCGGCGAGAACGCCCCGGGGCAGCGACTTGGGAAGGAAGTACCCGCGGAAGGAAGTGCGCGAGATCTCCCCGGGCGGCAGCTGTTCAACAACCCGACGAGTGCTGAGGTCTGCGAGCTGGTTTCGCGCGAGAGGACCACTCGCCGAGCAGGGGAAGGAAGCCCTTTTTGCGAGATGATCCTCTCGGCCCCAGTGCCGGAGGGGTTCCGAGGACCGGAGATGTCCTATTATACTGGCAAGGACGACCCAGTCATGCACCTGCAATGGTTTGAGGACATGGTTTCAATTCTGCCCATGACGGATGCCTTTAAGTACCGACTCTTCGCGACCACTTTGAAGGAGAAAGCTAGGGACTGGTTCCACCAGCTCCCCGTAGGTTCCATCTACGCGTTCGACGATCTGCGCCGGAGCTTCCGGCTGCGCTTCTCGACGTCGAAGAAGAGAAAGAAGGATGCGGAGGCTCTCTTCAAGATCAGGCAAAGGGAGGGGGAATCACTGACACACTATGTGGACAGATTTCAGGAGGAGATACACCTCGTGCAGGAGGTGCCAGAGTTCGCCCTCAAGATGGCATTCATCGTGGGGTTGCGAGATGGGTTCTTCAAGATGGACCTGAAGAGAAGGGCTCCTCTCTCCTTTGAGGAGTTGATGGAGCGGGCACCAGAGGAGATAGAAGGGGAGGCGGCCAGCCCAGAATTCTACAAAAGGTTGGCGAAGATGAGCGAGCCTGAGGTGAGGCAGCAAGAAGGAAGAAGACGAGAAGAACCCAGGGGTCAGGGGTTCGAAAGACCGCCTCGGAATTGGAGGAATCAAGAGCCTAACAACAGGTTGGGCTGGAGGCACCAGGAAGGACCAGCGAGAGGACAGGAAGGGGGGTACCAAGGAAGAGAGGCGGGAGGAATGAATCTGGGGTGGAGGCGAGGCCCCAGACCCCCTCACCCCCAAGGGAGCAAGCTATGGCAGTAGGCCGAGGAAGAGGAGGTAGAGGAGCAAGAGGAGGGAGAGGAAGAGCAGGAAGAGGGGACAGGGTGGCGTTTCCCTATTGTGACTTTCACCAGGAAGAAGGTCACGCGACCGCCACCTGCCCAGAATTCTTGGAGATGAGAGGGAGAGGTCAGCCACGGCGGCAGCAGACCAGGATCGAGGAAGTGCTCCCAGAGGCGGAAGAGGACCGATGCGAGGACAGGGCGGATACAGGAGCCAGGGGGAATCAGGGTGATTCATGGTGGGGTTGGGATAAAGGCCTCTCGCAAAAGGAGCTTCCAGGTGATGTTCCGGAGAGACGTCGCATCAACTTCCCAGACCCCACCCCCCACAGAGAAGCTCACCTTCTCCTCGGAAGATATGCCCGATTATGAGGACCCGTTCTGCGACGCCCTGGTGATCCAGACGACGATAGAAAACTTCACGGTCTCCCGGATCCTGGTGGACAATGGGAGCTCGGTGAATGTTATCTTCAAGAAGGCTTTCGATGCGATGGAGGTGGAGAAGAAGTGGGTGCAGGCCTCTGATGGGCCGCTGTTCGGTTTCTCAGGAGAAAGAAAGGAGGTTGAGGGAGGTGTCGGCCTCCAGGTAACGTTAGGGGGAGTCCCAAGTGTACAACCCGTATTCGCCGAGTGGGCCCCCCCAGCCAACTGGCGAAACCTGGGTCGTCCGGATTATTCGCCGGGTCACTCGCCCAGGCCAAGGAAGGTAAAAATGCCCCCGGGTTGGTGGGGGTAAGCTGTAGGAGAGAAGGCGCTAGGCGAGTGGTGCCCTCACGGACCACTCGCCCAGAAGCGTGGGCATTCGCCCAGCCAGGCGGGTGCCCAGCGAATGGTGCCCTCACGGACCACTCGCCCAAAGGGCTGTGAGGGGAAAATGACCATAATACCCCTGGTGGACTGCAAATAGCCCTTCGGAACAGCGGAGTTAGGCTATTAGCAGACCAATTTGGGGTGCGGTTAGTAAAATTAAAAGGCGGATTCAGGCTATTTACAGACCAGCCTAGGAAAACTATAAATAGACCCTTAAGGGCACCTTGGAGGAGATCCGATTTTAGAGAATCCTCTCCTCCAGGCTAGTTTTGGTTGGCAGCCAGTGTCCTCCAAGGTGCCCGGTTGAGCTTTGGTTTGGGAGGGGAAGCTCTCTAAGATCTTCCGGGTGTGTGGCGGGACCTCCTCGCTTCAGCCTTGGGTCTATTCCGTTTCCAGCATCCACCATCAGGAGAGTCTAGTGAGGGAGAAATAAGCGTTGGCTACCCCCCAGTGGGTCCGAACTCAAGAGACCAGTTGCTGGTTTCAACATTTTTGGTGCGGTGAGCGTGGACCGTAGCCGGTGAAAGAAAATCCCAAGCTAGTTTCGATGACAGGAGATGGAGGAAATGGTTCTGACTCAGGTCACTCGCAGCCACCAGCAGCAGGGGAGTGGCTGGAGATGTTTGAGAAGTTCAAGCGAGAGGTCCTGCAGACAGTTCTCGCGGCAAGGAGCGAGTGCGAGACCCCGGCGGTCCCAGTGGTTCCGCCTTTGCAGATCGGCGAGAACGCACCGGGGCAGCGGCCGTGGAAGGAGGTGCCAGCAGAAGGAAGCGCGCGAGATCTCCCCGGACGGCAGCTGTTCAGCAGTCCGACGAGTGCTGAGGTGTGTGAGTTGGTCCCGCGCGAGAGGACCACTCGCCGAGCAGGGGAAGGGAGCCCCTTTTGCGAGATGATCCTCTCGGCCCCAGTGCCAGAAGGGTTTCGTGGGCCGGAGATGTCCTACTACACCGGCAAGGAGGATCCAGTCGTGCACCTGCAGTGGTTCGAGGACATGACATCAATCCTTCCCATGTCGGATGCTTTTCAATGCCGACTCTTCGCAACCACCCTGAAGGAGAAAGCGAGGGACTGGTTCCACCAGCTTTCCGCAGGTTCCATCTACACGTTTGATGATCTACGCTGAGGCTTTCGGCTGCGCTTCTCGACGTCAAAAAAGAGGAAGAAGGATGCGGAGGCTCTCTTCAAGATCAGGCAGAGGGAGGGAGAGTCCCTGGCACATTACGTGGATAGATTCCAGGAGGAGATCCACCTTGTGCAGGAAGTGCCAGGATTCGCCCTCAAGATGGCGTTCATCGTAGGGTTGCGAGAGGGGTTCTTCAAGATGGACCTGAAAAGAAGGCCTCCATTGTCCTTTGAGGAACTGATGGAGCGGGCAGCAGAGGAGATTGAGGGGGAGGCGGCCAACCCCGAGTTCTACAGGAGGTTGGCGAAGATGAGCGAGCCCGAGGCGAGGCATCCAGAGGGAAGAAGGCGAGAGGAGCCCAGGGGCCAGGGGTTCGAAAGACCACCTCGGGTTTGGAGGAACCAAGAGCCCAACAACAGGTTGGGCTGGAGGAACCAGGAAGGACCGGCGCGAGGTCAGGATGAGAGGTACCAAGGAAGGGAGGCAGGAGGAGTGAATCAGGGGTGGAGGCAGGGTCCCAGACCCCCTCACCCCCCGAGGGAGCAAGCCATGGCGGTAGGCCGAGGGAGAAGAGGTAGAGGAGCAAGAGGAGGAAGAGGAAGAGCTGGAAGAGAGGACAGGGTGGCGTTGCCTTACTGTGACTTTCATCAGGAAGAAGGTCACGCGACCGCCACCTGCCCGGAGTTCTTGGAGATGAGGGGAAGAGGACAGCCACGGCGGCAGCAGGCCAGAATTGAGGAAGTGCTCCCAGAGGCAGAAGAGGACCGGTGTGAGGATAGGGCAGATACAAGAACCAGGGGGGAATCGGGGTGATTCACGGTGGGGTTGGGATAGAGGCCTCTCGCAAGAGAAGCTTCCAGGCCATGTTCCGAAGGGACGTCGCGTCGACTTCCCAGACCCCACCTCCCTCTGAGAAGCTCACCTTCTCCTCAGAAGATATGCCAGATTACGAGGATCCATTCTGCGACGCCCTGGTGATCCAGACGGCGATAGAAAACTTCACGGTCTCTCGGATCCTGGTGGACAACGGGAGCTCGGTGAATGTGATCTTCAAAAAAGCTTTCGACGCGATGGAGGTAGAGAAGAAGAGCGTGCAGGCCTCCGACGGACCACTGTTTGGTTTCTCGGGGGAGCGGAAGGAGGTCGAGGGAGGCGTAGGTCTCCAAGTGACGTTGGGAGGGGTCCCCAGGAACTGCCGGTTCGTCATCGTTGACGCTCCGAGCAGCTACAATGCTATCTTCGGACGCCCTCTCATCAACGCTTTCCGGTGTGTGCCCTCATCGTACCACCAGTGCCTGAAATTCCACAGTGGGGGAGTCCAGATCCGGATCCGAGGAGACGCTAAGGTAGCGAGGCAGTGCTACGTGACTGCCGTCAACACCATCTCCTGGATGGCGGAGGCTGAGAGGGTGGATAAAGAGTTGGCAAGGCCAGAGGGGCCAGGAGAAGAGATGGAGAAAGAAGAAGTAGAGGAAGAGGGCGGTGCCCGAGAGGAGGGTATGGAGGTCGCTCGGGAAGAGCAGGAGGTCGAGCCGGTGGAGGCGGAAGGAGCTGCAGAGGAAAAGGCCCGGGAGGAGGGGCGAGAAGCAAAAGTCCAGTGGGAAGAGCCAACCCGGCTCGAGGCGGCAGAAGAGGTGATAGAGATGGAGGTTACCACCCAGGCAGGAAGGGTGGAGAAGGTGCGGATCAGCGGGGGCCTCGGCCCGGAGGACCAGAGAAGGATGCTGGAGTGCATCCAGAAGAACGTGGACATCTTCGCATGGAGCGCAGCGGACATGCCAGGCATCGAGGCGGACGTGGCTTGCCATCGTCTCAACCTCGATCCAGAAGCCCGCCCCATCCGGCAGAAGAGAAGGACTATAGCTAACAAGCTCGAAGGACCGATCCGCGAGGAGGTGGCAAAACTCCTCGAAGCAGGTTTTGTAACGGAGATCCAGTATCTAGGCTGGGTCTCCAATGTCGTAATGGTAAAAAAGGCTGATGGCCGCTGGCGTATGTGTGTGGACTTTTCATTGTTAAATAAGGCCTGCCCTAAGGATTGTTATCCCTTGCCTCGGATCGACGCGCTAGTTGACTCAGCCGTCGGTTTTTCTGTGATGAGTTTTTTGGATGCTTTTTCAGGTTATCACCAAATAAGAATGCACCCCCGGACGTCAAAGATGTCTCGTTCATCACCAGGGAGGGATGCTACTGCTATAAGATGATGCCCTTCGGGCTGAAGAATGCAGGAGCAACCTACCAGAAGATGATGGATCGGGTATTTAAGAAGCAAAGAGGAAGGAACCTGGAGGTCTACGTGGATGACCTTATGATAAAGAGCAAGTGTGTGAGCTCTCACATCCGGGACCTCGAGGAGACCTTCGCCACCCTGCGCAAGTACAAGATGCGCCTGAACCCCCTGAAGTGTGTGTTCGGGGCCAGCAAAGAGAAGTTCCTGGGGCACCTTCTCACCCCCTGGGGGGTAGAACTTAACCCGGACAAGGTTAGGGCTATAATGGAGCTGGGGTCGCCACGGAACGCCAAGGAAGTTCAGCGCTTGACCGGAAGACTCGCCGGGCTGAACAGGTTTCTCTCTCGGGCCGGGGAAAGATGCTCCCCCTTCTTCAAAGCGCTACGAGGCAACCAGAAATTTGAGTGGACAAGAGAATGCGAGGAGGCCTTTCAGGCCTTGAAGAGCCAACTCACCAAGGCTCCGCTACTACAAAGTCCCAAAGAGGGGGAGGATCTACATCTATATCTCGGGGTCGGGGCGGAGGCCGTAAGCTCCGTCCTGGTTCGGGAGGAAGGCAAGAAGCAACTGCCAGTCTACTACGTAAGCAGGGTCCTGAGGGAAGCGGAGCTCAGGTACCCAATTTTAGAGAAGTTGGCCTTTGCCCTGGTCATCGCAGCAAGGAAGCTCAGACCATACTTCCAGGCCCATTCGATCCAAGTAGTGACGGACCATCCTCTCCGCCAGATCTTCGAAGGAGTGGAGCACTCAGGAAGGCTCGCAAAATGGTCGATAGAGCTAAGTGAATTCAACATTACCTTTGTCCCTCGATTATCTATGAAGGCGCAGGTGGTGGCTGATTTCATGACAGATTTCGTGGCCGAGATGAAAGAAGACGGAGCCCCTCGTCACGTTCCGTGGAAGCTGCTGGTGGACGGGGCTTCGGGCAAGAATTCTCTCGGAGGAGGGGTGGTGCTGGAGAGTCCCCACGGAGTAAAGATAGAGCAGACACTAGTGATACACTTCCCAATCACCAACAACCAGGCGGAGTATGAGGCTGTAATCGCCGGTCTGCGGTTGGCCCGGGAGCTCGGGGTCCATGACGTGGAGGTCCTCACTGACTCCATGATAATAGCTTCTCAGATAAGGGGAGAGTTCGAAACAAGGGAACCTGTGCTCATGATGTACTTAGCAAAAGTCAAAGGTCTCGTGGGGACGTTCAAAACTTTCTCCATCCGGCACGTCCCTCGAGAGGAGAGCACCCCGGCAGATCAGTTGGCAAAATCTGGTCCTCGAGCCGGGGGGACCCTGACGGACCTATTCCGTCCTTCGATCGAAGAGGGAGAGCTCATGGAAGTAGAACAGCGGCCCTCCTGGAAGGATCCCTTCGTCACCTTCCTTGCAACGGGAAAATTTCCGGAAGAAGTTCCGGACCAGAGGCGCTTCCGATATAAGTCTGCCTACTACGTGCTCCAGGAGGGTGACTTGTATCAGAAGACCCTCTCGGGCCTCCTGGCCCGATGCATCTCGGAGGAAGAGATCCCAAGGATCTTGGAAGAAGTTCACTCCGGCGAGTGTGGCAGCCACTCGGGGAGCAGGATGTTGGAAGCAAGGATAATAAGGCAGGGGTACTTCTGGCCAACCCTAAGTAAAGACGCGACAGCCTTCGCCAAGAGATGCCAGAAGTGCCAAATGTTCGCCCCGCTTCAGCTCATGCCAGCTCAGAGGCTAAAGAGTATCACGGCGCCCTGGCCATTCGCCATATGGGGGATGGACCTGGTAGGACCCTTCCCCCAGGCTAGTGGACAGAGGAGATTTCTCCTAGTCATGATTAACTACTTCACAAAGTGGTTGGAGGTCAAGGCGTTGGCTAAGGTCACCTCCCAGGTAATCCGCAACTTCGTATGGGGGGAGATCATTTGTCGACACGGGCTTCCGCAGGCCATAGTCACGGATAATGGACCGCAGTTCGCAAGCGAGGAATTCATCGGCTTCTGTGGCCAGTTGGGGATAGACCTTAGGTTTGCGTCCATTCACCATCCCAGGAGCAACGGGCAGGTGGAGGCGGCGAACAAGGTCATCGTGAACTTGCTCAAGAAGAAGGTGGAAAATCTCAAGGGCAATTGGGTGGAGCAGCTCCCCTCGGTCCTATGGGCTTTAAGAACCACCCCCAACACCGCCACGGGAGAGACCCCTTTCAAGCTCTCTCACGGCTGCGAGGCCGTCATCCCCATAGAATTCGAGGTTATGACACCACGGATAAAGGTCGCCGCAAATGGAGAGGAAGGTTGGAGAGCCGAGAACGAGGAAGAGTTGCGGCTCTCCCTCGACCTCATCGAAGAAGCTCGGGACCGAGCAGCCATCCATCAAGAAGAGGTCAAGCGGCGGATGGCCAAGTATTTCGATAGACACGTCAGGATCAAGCAGTTCGAGAAGGGAGATCTGGTACTCAAGAAGGTCGACGCGGCTGGGAGGTCCGCCGCGGTGGGAAAACTTAACCCCAACTGGGAAGGCCCCTATGTCGTGGAAGAGGCACTAAAGTCTGGGGGGTATCGCCTTCAGAATGTGGAGGGCCAACTCCTCAGCCACACATGGAGTGGCGACGACCTTAAACGTTTTTATCCTTAGTACCATGTAGTAACAGTGGTTTTTGAATGAAAACATTCTGTTTAAATTGTGTGTATAAAAATGATGCTACAGCTCGCAGGAGAGACCCTAAAAGTTCCAGAGGTTGACCCCGAGCAGACCCGCTGTCCAGGCTCTCATCTAGCTGGCAGGTCCGAAGGCTCACTCGGTGGCAGGTTCCATGTTCCAGAGGTTGGCCCCGAGCAGACCTGCTGTCCAGGTTCTCATCTAGCTGGCAGGTCTGAAGGCTCACTCGGTGGCAGGTTCCATGTTCCAGAGGTTGGCCCCGAGCAGACCCGCTGTCCAGGCTCTCATCTAGCTGGCAGGTCCGAAGGCTCACTCGGTGGCAGGTTCCATGTTCCAGAGGTTGGCCCCGAGCAGACCCGCTGTCCAGTCTCTCATCTAGCTGGCAGGTCCGAAGGCTCACTCGGTGGCAGGTTCCATGTCCCAGAGGTTGGCCCCGAGCAGACCCGCTGTCCAGGCTCTCATCTAGCTGGCAGGTCCGAAGGCTCACTCGGTGGCAGGTTCCATGTTCCAGAGGTTGGCCCCGAGCAGACCCGCTGTCCAGGCTCTCATCTAGCTGACAGGTCCGAAGGCTCACTCGGTGGCAGGTTCCATGTTCCAGAGGTTGGCCCCGAGCAGACCCGCTGTCCAGGCTCTCATCTAGCTGGAAGGTCCGAAGGCTCACTCGGTGGCAGGTTCCATGTTCCAGAGGTTAGCCCCGAGCAGACCCGCTGTCCAGGCTCTCATCTAGCTGGCAGGTCCGAAGGCTCACTCGGTGGCAGGTTCCATGTTCCAGAGGTTGGCCCCGAGCAGACATGCTGTCCAGGCTCTCATCTAGCTGGCAGGTCCGAAGGCTCACTCGGTGGCAGGTTCCATGTCCCAGAGGTTGGCCCCGAGCAGACCCGCTGTCCAGGCTCTCATCTAGCTGGCTGGTCCGAAGGCTCACTCAGTGGCAGGTTCCATGCTCCAGAGGTTGGCCCCGAGCAGACCCGCTGTCCAGGCTCTCATCTAGCTGGCAGGTCCGAAGGCTCACTCGGTGGCAGGTTCCATGTTCCAGAGGTTGGCCCCGAGCAGACCCGCTGTCCAGGCTCTCATCTAGCTGGCAGGTCCGAAGGCTCACTCGGTGGCAGGTTCCATGTTCCAGAGGTTGGCCCCGAGCAGACCCCCTGTCCAGGCTCTCATCTAGCTGGCAGGTCCGAAGGCTCACTCGGTGGCAGGTTCCATGTTCCAGAGGTTGGCCCCGAGCAGACCCGTTGTCCAGGCTCTCATCTAGCTGGCAGGGCCGAAGGCTCACTCGGTGGCAGGTTCCAAGCTCTCAAGGGTGGATCTCGAGAACACTCGCAGGGACCACGCGCTAGCAAGGTGTGCCTCATCTTTCTTCCTAACTACCTAGGCGAAACCCCGGCCCGAGCGAATGGTAAGGGGTTTCGAGTGGAACAGGAAGCGGGAAGTCGAAGAGGGGCAGCATGTCAAAGTCATCCTCGGGCATTCGCTGTGTGGCCAAAGTAGCCGCAGTTAACGTCCTAGCGAGCCTAGCGAGATATAGCGGCGAATGAGAGAAAAGCTGAGAATAACACAAATTGTAGTCAATGTATACATCTTTTAAAGGCACTCGCCCGTTCAAGATTACAAGCAAAAGGATAAATGCAAAAAGAGAAAATACAAGAGGCCCTTCTCAAGGATCAACAGATTTCTCGCTTGAAGATCCGTCGCTCTCACCAGAGTCTGGGATGAGGGCGTCTTCTCGCGGCTCGACGTGGTCGTCCTCAGGAAAGGGGATTGGAATGTAAAGCTCGGGGACGACTTGGCGAGCGGAAAGGCATTCGGCCTCCGCCTTCAGGTATCCCGCTCGCCGCAGCACCTGCAGCGCATGCTTGACGGCATTCTGCGCGTTCTCTTGCATCAGCTGCTCCAACTCGTGATGGGGATAAAAATGGCCCCCGCTCCCCGGGTCGAGTGCTGACGCACCAGCCTCTCGCAATCGCTGGACTTCGGCTTTGGCCAGGCGGATTTCATCCTCAAGGCCGGCCACCCGAGCGCGGAGCATCTCGGCAACCATGGTATCCTGAAAATAATAACAAAGGTGGTACGAATAAAGTTCGTCAATCGGCAACAAGTCACTCGCGGGAAAGGAGAAAACATACACACCTCTGCGACAGGGCGGTTGGCGAGAAGGGTCTCCGCAGCCGCCAGCTTAGTCCTAAGCTCCAGCGCCTCAGTAGAAGCAGCGGACCGGGACTCCTCAACCTCCGCCAAGTCCCGCGCCAGTTTGATGCTCCGGCGCGAAGACATGTGCGCGAGCTCGAGCGCCCGCAGCATGGCCCTGGCACTCTCATGAGCGAGAATCTAGGTCGTCTCGGCATCATAGACTTCGGCGTCTTCTCGGCCATATAGGGCATACGCGATGGCGTAAGCCTCACCGCTGGCGAGATCGCTCTCTATCCACGACGGATGGAGGGTGGAGAGCGAGACCCGGTTAGCATTCCGGTCCCACTTGACCAGGGGAGCCCTCGAGGGGTCCACGTACTTCTCGCCACTGGGGAAGTTTCGATGGTCCCTGGGCAGTGGGGGCGGCGGCAACGACGGTCCCGCGCGAGGGTTGGTCTCTCCTGGCGCACTCGTCCCCAGGGCTTGGATCTGAGCACCCGCCCCGAGAGTCTCGTCCAGGACCCCCTTCCCCTTGGCGGAAGGGGGGTTTTTGGGCTTCTTGGAAGTGGAAGAGGTCAGCACCGCTGGCTTGCGCTTCTTTCCGCCAGGTTTGGAGGAAGAAGGTTCCTCCCGACAGGCATCCGCGGCGGCCTGTGCGAGAGAGAGGGAAGATCCGGAGGGACGCGGCGGATGAAGGGGGAGGTGGCGCACACCTGCATAATATAGCAAATGGTTATAGCGAATGATGTAAAAATCACAAAGCGAAAGCGAATGAAGTCTCGAACACTTACCCTCGCCCTGCGGAATGGGTGGAAGCGAGTTGACGTTTCGCCGGAGATGGACGAGATCCATCCCGTGCTCCAGGATGTATTGGTGGAGTTTGGCCTCGTGCCCCCCTAGGGTCGGGGGGCGGAAGGTTGACTTCTCCTCCTGCACCGGCGCGAGAAGAGTGTTCCCCAGGTTCCCGCTTACGAAAATAAAGCGGCGAACCCAGTTATGGTTCTTGTTCGGGAGCCCGTAGTGCTTTAGGGGGCTCAGTCCCGAGAAGAACGAGATACCATTGGTGCAGCGGAAGGTATAGAGCTTGCGGAAGACGGGCAGCGAGAACTCGACTCCCTCTTCTCGCAGGTAGCTCGCGTACTCGACCAACATAGCGATGGAATTGTGGTTGAGCTGGCCGGGCACGACCCCGTAGTATTTGAAGGTCTGGCGGAGTTCCGGCCAGATCGGGAGGCGAAACCCCACCTCGAAATGCTCTAGCGGGATCGCGAGAGCACAAGGCGAGATGGAATTCAGGCGCTCATCCGGCCTGGGCTTTCGCGCCTCGAAACCCGGCGGGACGTAGTCGGCGACGGCAGTCAGGTAGGCCTCCTCGGAAAGGTCGCAGGAATCGAAGACGTGATTGGCGAATGCGCTGGCGCACTTGGCCCTGCCTTCCGCATCGCCACCCATTTTTGCGAGTGAAGAAGGAAAGGGGAGCAACAGATAAGGAAGAAGCGCGAGTGCTAGCGCAAGGAAAGAGAGCGGATGGTTAGGTATTTAATACGGTGGTTGAAAGACTTATTTATAGAGGGACTAAACGGCGTTTGGGCTTTCGAGGCCACGGGTGTGCGGATAGCCATCGCGCCTTCCCGACACCTCGGAGCCCGAGCCGGTCCCTCTCGCCCAGTAATGGCAAATGCCCTATGTCTATTCATTCCGCGGCTACGCAACGAGGTTGGAAGAGCATCCGGCTATAAGTTATCACTCGGCAATACCCAAGCAAAGCTATGAGATACGAAAAACGAATAATAAAGCATTCGCAAAGCATAGAGAAATTATTACAGACAAATGCAACGTTCAGCATTCGCAGCACAAAATAAGAAAAGGAAACAATAAGAGGGGTGGACGTTGGGTAGGTCAGAACTCTTCCCAGACCCACCGGCCTCGCTTGCGCGACCTAGCTTCCAGGGGGATTCGCGGGCGGTAGTACGCGAGAATACTGGTGATTTCCTGGGAAGCAAGGTGGAGTTGATCCCGGGCTCGCGTGGCATGCCTTTCGGGAGACAACTCCCCTCCTTCACCCCCCAGCCGCTCCACCGCCGCGAGAAGATGCGAGTGACTTCGTCGAAGGTCCTTCAGCTCCCGTGTGACTCCCAGCCGCACCTCATCCACCTGACCGGCGACGTTCCGCTGGATGTGGATGAGCTTCCCCAAGACCTCCGTAATCCGCCCCTTCAGGGTCGCGTGATCGGAGGAGTCGCCCAGGAAGTCAGAGAGGTCCCCGGGGGAGGGGAGAGGCGAGACCATCCCCTCTTCTCTCTCGTTGAAGGAGTCAAAAGGGGAGGCCTCCCGATAGCCTGCGAAATCAAAATTAAGTCAGTTGCAATAAAATATGCGAATGCTATGGGGTCAGAGGAGTAAACTAACCGGGGACGGGTTCCCTACGACCTGAAGGGCGAGACGAATGGGGGAAGACCCCAGACAAGCCCGCGGAAGGTGGCAGGACCTTCCCTTTCCCCGGACGGTAAGGCGGAGGAGGAGCCGGGGCATCCGCACGGTCATCAGCACGGAGATGCTGATCCAGCTCTCGCTCAGGGGAGACCCTCCGTTCATTCGCGGTGACAGAGGGGTTCACCTGAGCAGGGGGACTTGGAGGAATGGAGTCCCGCAGCGGGACGTCAGGGTTGAGGGCTGCGAAAAGGTAATGGTTAATAGCCGACAACATAAAAGGAAAAAGCGAGAAGGTTCACAACTCACGGGATTGGGGTACAGTCTCCCCAGGAGGAGGCGGAGGAGCAAGATCCAGATCGGGAGGAGGAACCTCGTCCGCGGGAGGTGGCACCACCACACTGCTCAAAACGGCCCCATGGCCGTCCTCAGGTACCGAAACCCCCTGCGAATGGCCAGATCAATTGAAGAATAAGAAGGCGGAAACAAAAAAGAAAAAGAAAGGCAGGAGAAATCTTCGTACCCGAGTCCCGGGGTCCGGAGGGGTATTCGTCGGAGATTCCGAGGCGGTCTCGCCTCTCTGGCGAATCATCTGAATCGCCTGGGCTCGCCGCGAGACGTAAGGAGCTCTCGCATCCCTCTTGGATTTAAGCCAGGGAGCAAATCTGGCCGTCTTCGGGGCAGTCGCAATCTGGGCCGCAGCCAGACGTTCGATCATCTCCCGCGAGAGGGGTCTCGAGGAAGGTTTGTGGAAAGACATTGAAAGTAGCGAAAGGTCCAGAGAAAGAAAACTCTGGGCCAAGGTATGAAAGTGGTTCGACAAAAATCTGACAGGAGGAGGTATATATAAGGTGGCGGTGGGACCCACGGAATCTTATGGATCCAGTCAGCAAGCACTCACCGAATACAGGGTTGGACTGTTCTTTACGATCGTAGGAACCGCTCGTAAAGAGCGGGGATTGTGTACAACCCGTATTCGCCGAGTGGCCCCCCCAGCCAACTGGCGAAACCTGGGTCGTCCGGATCATTCGCCGGGTCACTCGCCCAGGCCAAGGAAGGTAAAAATGCCCCCGGGTTGGTGGGGGTAAGCTGTAGGAGAGAAGGCGCTAGGCGAGTGGTGCCCTCACGGACCACTCGCCCAGAAGCGTGGGCATTCGCCCAGCCAGGCGGGTGCCCAGCGAATGGTGCCCTCACGGACCACTCGCCCAAAGGGCTGTGAGGGAAAAATGACCATAATACCCCTGGTGGACTGCAAATAGCCCTTCGGAACAGCGGAGTTAGGCTATTAGCAGACCAATTTGGGGTGCGGTTAGTAAAATTAAAAGGCGGATTCAGGCTATTTACAGACCAGCCTAGGAAAACTATAAATAGACCCTTAAGGGCACCTTGGAGGAGATCCGATTTTAGAGAATCCTCTCCTCCAGGCTAGTTTTGGTTGGCAGCCAGTGTCCTCCAAGGTGCCCGGTTGAGCTTTGGTTTGGGAGGGGAAGCTCTCTAAGATCTTCCGGGTGTGTGGCGGGACCTCCTCGCTTCAGCCTTGGGTCTATTCCGTTTCCAGCATCCACCATCAGGAGAGTCTAGTGAGGGAGAAATAAGCGTTGGCTACCCCCCAGTGGGTCCGAACTCAAGAGACCAGTTGCTGGTTTCAACACCAAGGAACTGCTGGTTCGTCATCGTTGACGCTCCGAGCAGCTACAATGCCATATTTGGGCGCCCCCTCATCAGTGCCTTCCGATGTGTTCCCTCATCATACCACCAGTGCTTGAAGTTCCATAGTGGAGGAGTCCAGGTCCGAATCCGGGGAGATGCAAAGGTGGCCAGACAGTGCTATGCGACTGCCATCAACACCATCTCTTGGATGGCGGAGGCTGAGAAGATGGATGAAGAGATGAGGAGGCCGGAGGGGCCAGGAGAAGGAGTGGAGAAGAGGGGAGAAGAGGAAGAGGGCAGTGCCCGAGGAAAGGAGTTGGAGGAGGAGCAGTTCGAACCGATGGAGGAGGAAGGTGCGGCAGAGGAGAAGGCCGGGGTAGAGAGGCGAGAAGCGAGGGGCAGATGGGAAGAGCCGGCTCGGCTTGAGGCGGCAGAGGAAGTAGTGGAGATGGAGGTTATCACCCAGGGAGGAAGGGCGGAGAAGGTGCGTGTCAGCGGGGGCCTCAGCCCGGAGGACAGGGTAAGGATGCTGTAGTGCATCCAGGAGAACGTGGACATCTTCGCATGGAGCGCGGCAGACATGCCAGGCATCGAGGCGGACGTGGCTTGCCATCGTCTCAACCTTGAGCCAGGAGCCCGCCCCATCTGACAGAAAAGGAGGGCCTTCGCCAACAAGCTCGAAGAACCGATCCGCGAGGAGGTGGTCAAGCTCCTTGAAGCGGGTTTTGTATCGGAGATCCAGTATCCAGGCTGGGTCTCCAATGTCGTCATGGTAAAAAAGGGCGATGGTCGCTGGCGTATGTGTATTGACTTTTCTTTATTAAACAAAGCCTGCCCTAAGGATTGTTATCCCCTGCCTCGGATCGACGCGCTGGTTGACTCAGCCGTCGGTTTTTCTGTGATGAGTTTTTTGGATGCTTTTTCAGGTTATCACCAGATCAGGATGCACCCCCGGATATCAAAGATGTCTCTTTCATCACCCGGGAGGGGTGCTACTGCTATAAGATGATGCCCTTTGGGCTGAAAAATGCAGGAGCAACCTACCAGAAGATGATGGACCGGGTCTTTAAGGAACAAAGGGGAAGGAACTTGGAGGTCTACGTGGATGACCTCATGGTGAAAATCAAGAACGCGAGCTCTCACATCCAGGACCTCGAGGAGACCTTCGCTACCCTGCGCAAGTACAAGATGCGCCTGAACCCCCTGAAGTGTGTGTTCGGGGCCAGCAAGGGGAAGTTCCTGGGACACCTTCTCACCCCTTCGGGGGTAGAACCTAACCCGGACAAGGTCAAAGCCATCATGGAGTTAGGATCGTCTCAGAATGCCAAAGAGGTCCAGCGCTTGACGGGAAAACTCGCGGGGTTGAGCAGGTTTCTCTCCCGTGCCGGGGAGAGATGCTCCCCCTTCTTCAAAACGTTACGAGGGAACCAGAAATTCGAGTGGACAAAGGAATACGAGGAGGCCTTCCAGGCCTTGAAGAGGCAGCTCACCCAGGCTCCGCTGCTCCAGGGCCCCAAGGAGGGGGAGGACCTAGCCTTGTACCTCGGAGTCGGGACTGAGGTCGTGAGCTCCGTCCTGGTCCGGGAAGAAGGCAAGAAGCAGCTGCCCATCTACTACGTAAGTAGGGTCTTGAGGGAGGCGGAACTCAGGTACCCAATTTTATAGAAGCTAGCCTTCGCTCTGGTCGTCGCGGCAAGAAAGCTCAGGCCATACTTCCAGGCCCATTCAATCCAAGTGGTGACTGACCACCCCCTTCGCCAGATCTTCGAGGGAGTAGAGCACTCGGGGAGGCTCGCAAAGTGGTCAATAGAGTTAAGTGAATTTAACATCACCTTCGTACCTCGATTATCCATGAAGGCACGGGTAGTGGCATATTTCATGGCAGATTATGTGGCTGAGATGGAGGAGAATCAAGCCCCTCGTCATGTTCCATGGAAGCTGCTGGTTGACGGGGCCTCAGGCAAAAACTCTCTCGGAGGAGGAGTGGTGCTGGAGAGCCCCCACGGGGTGAAGATCGAGCAGACGCTAGTAATCCATTTCCCAATCACCAACAACCAGGCGGAGTATGAGGCGGTGATCACCGGTCTGCGTCTGGCCACGGAGCTGGGAGTCCATGATGTGGAGGTCCTCACCGACTCAATGATAATAGCCTCTCAGGTCAAGGGGGAATTCGAGACAAGGGAACCAACACTCATAAGGTACCTAGCTAAAGTGAGAGGTCTCATTGGGACCTTCAAAACCTTCTCCATCAGGCACATCCCTCGGGAGGAGAACACCCCGGCGGATCGGTTGGCCAAGGCCGACCCTCGAGCCGGAGGGACCCTGACAGACCTGTTCCGCCCTTCGGTCGAGGAGGGAGAGCTCATGGAAGTAGAGCAGCGACCCTCTTGGAAGGATCCCTTCGTTACCTTCCTTGCAACAGGGAAATTCCCGGAGGATGTTCCAGACCAAAGGCGCTTCCGGTACAAGTCCGCCTACTACGTGCTCCATGAGGGGGATTTGTATCGGAAGACCCTCTCGGGCCTCTTGGCCCGATGCATCTCGGAAGATGAAATCCCGAGGATCTTGGAAGAAGTTCACTCCGGCGAATGTGGCAGCCACTCGGGGAGCAGGATGTTGGAGGCAAGAATAATGAGGCATGGGTACTTTTGGCCGACCTTGAGTAGAGATGCGGCGGCCTTCGCTAAGAAATGCCAGAAGTGTCAGATGTTCGCCCCACTTCAGCTCATGCCTGCTCAGAGGCTAAGGAGTATCACGGCGCCCTGGCCGTTCGCCATATGGGGGATGGATCTGGTGGGACCCTTTCCCCAGGCCAGTGGGCAGAGGAGATTCCTCTTGGTCATGATCGACTACTTCTCGAAGTGGTTGGAAGTCAAGGCGCTGGCCAAAGTCACCTCTCAGGTGATCCGCAACTTCATATGGGGGGAGATCATCTGTCGACATGGGCTTCCGCAAGCCATAGTCACAGATAATGGCCCGCAATTCGCCAGCGAGGAGTTCATCAGTTTTTGTGGCCAGCTGGGGATAGACCTCAGGTTTGCATCCGTCCACCATCCCAGGAAAAACGGGCAGGTGGAGGCGGCAAACAAGATTATCGTGAACTTGCTCAAGAAGAAGGTGGAAAATCTTAAGGGCAATTGGGTGGAGCAGCTCCCCTCGGTCCTGTGGGCGTTAAGGACTACCCCCAACACCGCCACGGGAGAGACCCCTTTCAAGCTCTCCCACGGCTGCGAGGCCGTCATCCCCATAGAGTTCGAGGTCATGACACCACGAGTAAAGGTCGTCACGAATGGAGAGGAAGATTGGAGAGCTGGGAACGAAGAGGAGTTGCGGCTCTCCCTCGACCTCATCGAAGAAGCCCGAGATCTAGCAGCCATTCGCCAAGAAGAGGTCAAGCGGCGGATGGACAAGTACTTCGACAAGCACATCAGGGTCAAGCAATTCGAAAAGGGGGACCTAGTACTCAAAAAGCTCGACGCGGCGGGAAGGTCTGCCGCAGTGGGGAAGCTTAATCCCAACTGGGAAGGTCCCTATGTCGTGGAAGAGGCACTAAAGTCTGGGGGATACCGCCTTCAGAATGTGGAGGGCCAATCCCTCAGTCACACATGGAGTGGTGACGATCTCAAACGCTTCTATCCCTAAAAACTATGTAATGCTAATGTTTTTGAAATGAGAATATTCTGTTTATCCTGTATGTGTGAAAGTAATGCTGCAGCTTGCGGGGAAACCTCGAAAGTTCCAGAAGATGGCCCCGAGCAGACCCGCTGTCCAGGCTCTCATCTAGCTGGCAGGTCCGAAGGCTCACTCGGTGGCAGGTTCTATGTTATTGGAAAGATGGCCCCGAGCAGACCAGCTGTCCAGGCTCTCATCTAGCTGGCAGGTCTGAAGGCTCACTCGGTGGCAGGTTCTATGCTGATTGGAAAGATGGCCCCGAGCAGACCCGCTGTCCAGGCTCTCATCTAGCTGGCAGGTCCGAAGGCTCACTCGGTGGCAGGTTCTATGCTGATTGGAAAGATGGCCCCGAGCAGACCTGCTGTCCAGGCTCTCATCTAGCTGGCAGGTCCGAAGGCTCACTCGGTGGCAGGTTCTATGCTGATTGGAAAGATGGCCCCGAGCAGACCCGCTGTCCAGGCTCTCATCTAGCTGGTAGGTCCGAAGGCTCACTCGGTGGCAGGTTCTATGCTGATTGGAAAGATGGCCCCGAGCAGACCCGCTGTCCAGGCTCTCATCTAGCTGGCAGGTCCGAAGGCTCACTCGGTGGCAGGTTCTATGCTGATTGGAAAGATGGCCCCGAGCAGACCCGCTGTCCAGGCTCTCATCTAGCTGGCAGGTCCGAAGGCTCACTCGGTGGCAGGTTCTATGCTGATTGGAAAGATGGCCCCGAGCAGACCCGCTGTCCAGGCTCTCATCTAGCTGGCAGGTCCGAAGGCTCACTCGGTGGCAGGTTCTATGCTGATTGGAAAGATGGCCCCGAGCAGACCCGCTGTCTAGGCTCTCATCTAGCTGGCAGGTCCGAAGGCTCACTCGGTGGCAGGTTCTATGTTGTTTGAAAGATGGCCCCGAGCAGACCCGCTGTCCAGGCTTTCATCTAGCTGGCAGGTCTGAAGGCTCACTCGGTGGCAGGTCCTAGATTCTCAAAGATCGACCTCGGGAGCACTCGCGAGGGTTGCACACCAGTGAGACAATTTCTCCCCTCTCCCATGTAACCTATCCAAGCGAGACCACTGACCTAGGCGAATGGTCAAAGGTGGCGAGTGGAGCGAATAGCAGAGTATCGAAAAGAGCAGGGCATCCTAGGTCACCTTCGAGTGCCCGGCGAGTGGCCAAGGCAATTACACTGCGACCTAGCGTCCTAATGAACCTAGCGAGATACAGCAGCGAATGAGGAAAATTGAGAGCACAAAAATTGTAACCAATATATATATGTGCCAAGAGGACTCTCCCCAGTTCATGATTACATCCAAAAATGAAGAATAAAAAGAGAACAAAAAAATACAAAGGGCCCATCTCATGGGTCGGCAGGCTTCTCTCCAGAAGATCCATCGCTTTCGCTCGAATCCGGTAGGAGGGCGTCTTCTCGCGGCTCGCCGTCCTCATCTTCCGGAAAGGGGATCGGAATGTAGAGCTCGGGGACAACCTGTCGGGCAGAGAGGCATTCAGCCTCCTCCTTCAGGTACCCAGCCTGCCGCAGCACCTGCAGCGCGTGCTTCACGGCGCTTTGAGCATTCTCCTGCATCAGCTGCTCCAGCTCATGGTGGGGATACAAGTGCCCCTGCTTCCTGAGGCGAGTGCCAAGGCATCGGCTTCTCGCGCCTGCTGGACCTCGGCCTTAGCCATCCGGACTCCCTCCTCAAGGTTGCCCACTCGCGCGCGAAGCATCTCGGCGACCATAGCGTCCTGAGAAAACGAAGATGGTAAGAAGAAAGTGCGGCAATCATCAACGGTCATTTGCGGGGAGGGGGGGGGGGGGGGAAATATACCTCTCTGACGGGGCGGCTGGCGAGAAGGGCCTCCGCAGCTTCCAGTTTCACCCTGAGGTCACGCGCCTCGGCGGAAACAATAGCCCTGGTCTCCTCAACCTCCGCCAAACTCCGCGCCAGATTGATGCTACGGGGCGAAGACATATGCGCAAGCTCAAGGGCCCGCAGCAGGGCTCGAGCGGTCTCGTGGGCGAGAACCTGAGTCTTCTCGGCATCGAAGACCTCGGCATCTTCCCGACCATAGAGGGCATACGCAATGGCGTAAGCCTCACCACTGGCGAGGTCGCTCTCTATCCATGATGGATGAAGGGTAGAGAGCGAGACCCTATTCAAGTTCCTGTCCCATTTCACGAGGGGAGCCCCTGAGGGGTCCACATACTTCTCGCCCTGAGGGAAGTTTCGGTGGTTCCTGGGCAATGGCGGCGGCGGCAACGACGATCCCGCATGGAGAACACCCCCTTCCGACGCACCCGCCTCCAGGGTCTGGGCCGGATCTTTCGCCCCTGGGGTCTCGTCCATGGCCCCCTTCCCTTTGGCGGAGGGGGGGGGGGGGGGGGGGGGGGGGGGGGGCATTTCGGCTTCTTAGAAGAGGAGGAAGGAAGCGCCCCGGTTTTTCGTTTCCGGCTACTGGGCTTGGAGGTGGAGGGTTCTTCCCGACAGGCATCCGCGGGGGCTTGCGCTAGAGACACGGAAACCCCAGAGGGGCGCGACGGGTGAAGAGGGAAGTCTCGCACTCCTGTTTTTGAGCACGAACGGCTCAGCGAATGGTATGAAATCGAGAAAGTTAAGCGAATGGAGAAGGTTTAGAAAACTCACCCTCGCCCTGCGGAATAGGTGGAAGCGAGTTGACATTTCGCCGGAGGTGGACGAGGTCCATCCCGTGCTCCAGGATGTACTGGTGCAGCTTGGTCTCGTGCCCCCCCAGAGTCGGGGGCCGAAAGGTTGATTCCTCCTCCTGCACCGGGGCGAGAAGGGTGTTTCCGAGGCTCCCGCTGACGAAGATGAAGCGGCGAACCCAGTCGTGGTTCTTGTTCGGGAGACCCTGGTGCTTGAGTGGGCTCTGACCCGAGAAGAAGGAGATGTCATGTGAGCAGCGGAAGGTGTAGAGCTTGCGGAAGACGGGTAGCGAGAACTCTATCCCCTCTTCTCGCAGATAGCACGCGTACCCGACCAGCATGGCGATGGAGTTGGGGTTAAGCTGGCCGGGCACGACCCCGTAGTACCGGAAGGTCTGGCGGAGTTCAGGCCAAATAGGAATGCGAAATCCCACCTCGAAATGCTCCAACGGGATCGCGAGAGCACACGGCGAGATGGAATTCAGGCGATCATCCGGCCCAGGCTTTCGCGCTTCGAACCCCGACGGGACGTAGTACGCAACATCGTTCAGATAAGCCTCGTCGGAAAGGTCACAGGATTCGAAGACGTGGTTGACGAATGCACTAGCGCACCTAGCCCTTCCTTCGGTCTCGCCCCCCATTTTGCGAATGCGGAAGAAGGCAGGAATTGCAGAGAAGAGAGAAGCGCGAGTGCTAGCGCAGGGAGAGAGAGGGAGCGGATGGCAAAGTAATTAATACGGTAGCTGGACCGGCCTATTTATAGAGGGAATAGGAAACGCTTGGGCTTTCGAGGCAACGGGTGTGCGGATAGCCATCGCGCCTTCCCGACGCCTCGAAACCCGGGCCGACCCCTCTCGCCCATTAATGGCGAATGCCCCATGACTATTCATTCGACGGCTACGCGACAAGGTTGGGAAGGCATTCGGCTGTGAGACATCATTCGGCATACCCAAGCAAGTTGCGAGAAATATAAGCGTAAAACGCATTCGCAAAGCACAAAGTGAATTATTACAGACATAAAATAAGTATAAGTCCAACCTCCATAACATCATAAACTGAATAAGAAAAGAGAAGAATACAAAAGAGGCGAATGAGGACCAGACTAGCGCTCCTCCCAGTACCACCGACCATGCCCTCACGGCCCAGCCTCCGGAGGCATTCGCGGGCGATAGTACGCGAGCATGGAGGTGATCTCGTGAGACGCCAGCTGAAGCTGGTCCCGGGCTCGCGCAGCGTGCCTCCCGGGAGACAGCTCCCCCCGTCACCTCCCAGACACTCCACCACTGCAAGGAGGCGCGAATAGTCCTTCCGAAGGTCCTTCAGCTCGCGCGTGACCTCCATCCGCACATCATCCACCTGGCCGGCGATGTTTCGCTGAATATGTATAAGCTTCCCCAAGACCTCCGTGAGTCGCTCCTTCAGGGTCGCATGATCTGAGGGATCGCCAAGAAAGTCAGAGAGGTCCCCGGGAGAGGGGAGAGGCGAGAGCATCCCGTCTCCCCCTCGTGGTAGGACCCAAAGGGAGAGGCTTCCTGGTAGCCTGCGAGATCACAGACAGGTCAGTCGCGTTAAACAAAGCGAATGCGCTAAAGGCAGATAAGGACGCTGACCTAGTGTGGGGTCCCCATGACCTGGGGGACGTGACGAATGGGGGTGCGATTTAAACAATCCGGCGGGAGGTAGTACTTTTCCTTTCCCTGGGCGGTAGGGCTGTGAAGAAGGAACCGAAGCATTCGCGTGGTCATCTACACGGTCTTGCTGACCGAGTTCCCTTTCAGGGGAGATCCTCTGTTCGTTCGCGGGCACGGAGGGGTTTTGTTGAAAAGGGGAACCCGGAGGAACGGTGTCCCGCGGCGGAAGGTCAGGGTTGAGGGCTAGAAAAGAGAAAACAATGGTCAGTAACGCACAATGTGCAGGACAAGAATTCATAACTTACCAGATTGCTGCGTGGTCTCGCCCGGAGGGGGTGGAGGAGCAAGATCCAGATTTGGAGGAGGCCTCGCATCCGCAAGAGGTGGCACCACAACACTGTTCGGAATGTCCCCATGGCCATCCTCAATCACCGAGATCCCCTGCGAATGGTCAGAATAATCGCAGGATGAGGGGGCAGGAACTAAACAGAAAGACGGGAGGAATTCCCATACCTGCGTTCCGGGGTCCGGAGGAGCATTCGCCGGAGACTCTGAGGCAGTCTCGCCTCCCTGACGATTCAGCCGAATCGCCTTGGCTCGACGCGAGACGTAAGGGACACTCGGGTCACGCTTGGACGTAAGCCAGGGAGCAAACCTGGTCGTCTTGGGGGCAGTTGCGCTCTGGGCCGCAGCCAGGCGCTCAATCATTCCCTGCGAGAGGGGTCTCGCAGAAGGCTTGTGAAGAAACATTAAAATCGGCGAAAGGTCAAGGGAGAGAAGGATCTCCAAGCCGAGGAATGGAAGCGTTCCAGAGAAATCTGACACTGAGAAGTATATATATAGGGTGATGGTGGGACCCACCGAATCTTATGGGTCCAGTCAGCAAGCACTCACCGAATACCAGGTTGGACTGTTCTTTCCGAGCGTAGGAACCACTCGCAAAGAGCGGGGATTATGTACAACTCGTATTCGCTGAGTTGGCCCCTCAAGCCCACCGGCGAGATCTGGGTCAGCCAGACCATTCATCCAGGCTGAGGCAGGTGGAAGGACCCCCAAGTAAGTAGGTGGTGAACCATAGGGCGAGAAGAGGAAATCGACGAGTGGTACCCTTCCGGACCACTCGCCCCTAGGCGTAAGCATTCGCCCAGTCACCCGAGAGTTCGACGAGTGGTCCCCTCATGGACCATTCGCCCCCCAAGGGCTTTAGGAGGAAATGACCGTGATGCTTCTTATGGGCTGCAAATAGCCCTTCAGAACAGCGGAGTTAGGTTATTAGCAGACCAATTTGGGGTGCGGTTAGTAAAATTAAAAGGCGGATTCATGCTATTTGCAGATCGGCCTAGAAAAATCTATAAATAGACCCTTATGGGCACCTTGGAGGAGATCCGATTCTTGAGAGTCCTCTCCTCCAGGCTAGTTTTGGTTGGCAGCCAGTGCCCTCCAAGGTGCTCGGCTGAGCTTTGGTTTGGGAGGAGAAGCTCTTTAAGATCTTCCGGGTGTGTGGCGGGACCTCCTCGCTACAGTCTTGGGTCTATTCCAAGTTTCTCATCCACCGGTCAGAGAGTTTAGGAAGGGAGAAGTAAGCGTCGGCTGCATCCCCCAGAGGGTCCGAACTCAGGAGACCAGTTGCTGGTTTCAACAGTCACAGGCTTCTCTTCACTTCCAAGGGATACCATCCCTTCTTGCTCAACTGGATGCACTGTATCATCTGCAGTGATGATGACATCCGTCCTCCATATGCCTTCAGAGAGGCAAACTTAGACAAATCTCCAGTGAGATGGTGCCCGCAACCGGAATCCACAATCCAGTTGTTCTCAAAATTGATGGAGGCTAAGACATCGACAGGCGTTGTCGTCATCTCAGCCAGGAAGCAGTTATCTCCGCCCTCGCCACCCTGGTGACCTCCACCTCTCGCTTCACCTCTCCAGTGGCCTCCTTCCTTCTCAGCAACGTGACCGGCCTTCAGATTTGACCGGCAGTCCTTTATCACGTGCCCGTACTTCTTACAGGTGTAACAAAGAGTTCTCCCCCTCTCATCACGAGCAGAAAGGAACTTCCCTCTATCTCCTTGAGAGGACGTTGAGAGTCCATCTCTAGAGTTCTTCTTCTTTTTGTCCCAGGAATTCTTCTTTCCTAAGAACAACACCTCGTTATTTCCCCCTGAGATAGACATTCCTGCCATCTACTTCGCTAAGCTCTCCTGTGACGACAACAGATTATCAAGCTCCAGTAAGGACGACTGAGTAGACCATCCTTGCACTGAGGTAATAAAAGGAACATACTCCTTTCGCAGGCCTCGGAGTATGTGTCTCTTCAACTTCGCCTCAGAGATTGGCTCATCAGGATCCAAGGTCGAGATCTCCGCACACAAGTTCTTCACCTTCAAGAAGAACGTGGATATCGACAACTCTCCTTGAGTGAACCGCGTTAACTCATTCTCCAGAAACTGTAGTCGAGCTACATTCTTCTTGTTGAATAACCCATCGAGGGTTTTCTAGATCTCAGAGGCTGAATTGCAGCCCATGATGTGGTCGAACAAGTTAGGAGCAATAGCTCTCTTCAGAGTGAACTCCGTTTTGACGTTTGTCTTCCTCCAAGCTCTCACAGCTTGAGCATTACCTTCAGTAGCTTCAACTTCCTCTTGCTCATCTCCACCAACGACCTCCCATAGGTCCTCTCCAAGAAGGTAGCTCTCCATACACGACTTCCACTTTTGAAGTTTGTCTAAGTAAGTAACTCAATGTCAAGACCTCTCGCATACCCTCCTCCTCCATCCATCTTGGTTGCTCAGTGCTTGTAACTCAGTGTTTGTTCCAACCTCTCTCTGATATCATGTGAAATTTTCAAGATCGATGAAACACTGAGACAAGCACACCAAGAATTAACAAAAACACTTCTTTTATTGCTTGGCAAATAGTTACAAATTACAAGAGACATGACTGAATACAAGTTGCATACAACTTGGTTTACAACAACCGAATATAAGAAAAAACAACTGGTCGTGAACCGTGTTCGCTTTTCCTCTTCTCACTACCGTCGACGGTATCGCTAGCGCCCACGCTAATTCGCGGTCTTGCGAGCTCCCTGCTCGCACACTCTACTGACGAGACCACTGGTGCAGACCGCCAGACCGCTTCAACCACTACCGCCTGCGCTACCTCCTAGCACCCGCCCTAGCTCGCGATCTCCCACAATCAAGAAACCTGCTCTAGGTTACTCCGAGTTCGCTCTAACTGAGACCGCCAAATTGAGACCGCTCAAGTCCCTATTTCTCACTGATCTGCTCTGCAGGGGAATTGTCCCACTATTTATAGATCCGGGAGACACCACCTGGAAGCTGAGCTGGCGCCTGCTCTAGCTCACTTCAAAAACCTAACAATATAATGCATAAACTATCCCCAAGACTCAACCAAATGAATACAGGGTAGACAAGAACGTATAAACTGAAATCAGAACAAAACTCTGCATATATAAATAATATAACTTCAATAATAAAAACATGAAGAAATGTACCGACGTCTGTTACAGAATACGCCGCGGAGGAGTCAGACTCGCTCGATCCGCAAGAGAGAGAATAATCTGGACTGCAATCCGCTAGCACAGTGGACGCACAAGGTTCACCAGGAACCTTCGTCGTCGGATGACGACCAAAACCACATGCCACCACCGGAGAAGCACTGTCGAGGCTAACTGCACTCACGCACGCCTTCGACACCAAGCCCCACCACCGGCTAGAGAAACAATGTCAAGATCACTGCACTACCGCATGCGTTCACCATCACGCCAATATTCGTCACTGCACTATGAACATGTATCTCCTTAACTAATGTCAACATCCAATATTCGTCATTCTAATCTTCAATCAGTTTAGAACATAATTGACCAGGTGTCATCAGCAAGTCAGCATGACGTAGACATACACTTGTACATTTTTAATTGATTTTATTCAACATTAATTACTCTATGCGTCGTGGTCAGATAATGATAGGCCAAAAATATCTTTCGGCACCATTTTCAATGATGATAAATGCATGGGAAATCATGGGCGGATTCAGAGGGGCCCTAGGGACATTTGCACTCTCATTATTTTTCAAAATTCTTAGTGGATTTGGATTCCTTTCGTCGAGGCAATGAATTTTGACTACTTATATGTCAAAAACGGTGACCGGAGAAACAGCTCCGATAAGATGGAAGCATTCTCACGACACGTAAATAGTTTGTTCTGGGACATATATTGGCTATTCGCGGACCAAATTTGGTTATTCGCATACCAAGTTCAGCTATGTGCACCCCCAAAATTAATTTCCGACATGTGAATCAATCACGACCCTCCTACTCACCCCGCTAGCATTTGTGTTTATAAATTATTTGTGCACCCCATTTATAATTTTCTAGATCCACCACTGTATACATGACGGTCAAAGATGTTGGGGTGACGTTGGATACCCAAAGTTTTTGGGTGTGCGTCTCGGACACAGATCTATCTCTATGATGATAAGCGGTCCGTAAGTCGGTTATAACCGGAACCAATGATATGGCATCATGTGTAAAGGATACATATCTCAAGTAAAGGCCGACTATTTGTTTTGAAATATCAAAAATGTAAATCAACGGCTCTGATTGGTCCCGGTTAAATCGACGACGTTGACAAGTTTTTTTTTCTTATTACCTGTGTTTTTTATCTATTGTTTTTTTTTCTCTTCCCTAAGAGAAGAAGAAAAAACTCTATAAATTATGCAACTCTGAGTTATGATGCCGAGATTTTGAACAAAAATAATGGCAAGAGTTAGGAATACTCTCCAAGCAAAATAATAATAATAATAATAATAAAATTAAAAGAATAACAAGCCGAACTTCTCGGAAGAAGATGATATTTCAAAATACGGGAGTCATCGATCAACCAAGGTTTTGGCATTCGTTGATTCGAGGCTCTCCGTGGTTTTTGACCCGAAATCCTCTTTGAAGCCAAAATCTTTCCACATTTGGTGTGGTTTTCAAATCTCCTCTGTTGATTTACGAGTGTTTGAGATGCAGCAGCAACTACGGGTTTACGCAAGGTTGCGGCAGCGCAGCGTGTGTGTTTGGGATGCTGGTTGGAGCAAGCTAGGGAGCAGCATGCCAATCGACACTCGGGTTAGAGGTTGTGGGTGGGTTGTCTTGCACATGCATATGCACGTAACGAGCTTGTCTCGTAGTCCATGCAGCGTGCGCTCGAGTAGGAGGGTGAAGGACAGCTGTATGCATCGGCTTCGTACTTGCGGAGGGGCTTTAATTCCCTACAGTGGCGGTTACGGTCGGTCGAAGGGTTGCTTGTGATTCCAGTAATTCTGCTATTACTCAACCTCTGTTGTGAAATTCATAAGATTTTGCCTAGTTTTGTGTTCTTGTACTTACTCAGTATGTCTAATTGCGGCGCCTCTAGGAACCGTCCCAGTTTTTCTAACAAATTTACATAACCTGTTATGCCTAGCGGAACATCCTTTGTGTTTACAAAACAATTTTTCTACCCGACGGGCACTACTAACGACTTTTTGTTAGCCTAAAATAGCACTACAATGATCTTCAGAGGAATAGAATGAAACTTATATATCTCTAACAAGTAACAACTCGTATAGTGTTAATGGATATAACTCTCATTAAATCTATATTATGGTCATATATCTTTAATGGATATAACTCTCATTGTTTATTTAATATAATTAGTTGGCATTTAGTTAAATTCTTTTAAATGTAAGTATTTTTATTTTACCATGCATCCTTAGTTTTAATAATACATATAACATCATCTGACAATATATAATAATAATTTTATAAAACACATATAAGGGTCTGTTTGTTTTGGGCGGTGGAGTTGGAGCGGTGAGAATGAGAGCGTTGATGATGGAGTGGTGAGAAATGGAGGGGGTGTATGCGCTCTCCAAAAAGATCAAAAATGACGTTTTGGAGCGGTGGCCGTGAAAGTTGGAGGTTACCAAACAAATTGTTGTAACGTTCACGTTTTCCCCCAAATAGATATGGAGCAAAAACGCTCAAACAAACAGAGCCTATATCCCATTGTGCTCCCCTTGTTGCGCTCTCAAGAAACTTTCACAGAGCCTAGGCATATCTCTTTGAGCTTGTTTCTAGTCGTTTAGCTTGTGTGTTTTGTAATCTTTTTGGCCTGCCACATATATGGTGTACCTCTCCTTAATTTTAATTAATTAAATAATCAATTTCTTTTATTAAAAAAAATTACTCTTGATATGTATTCTACTAATTAGAACTAATATATATTCTAAACAATATCTTTACTAATTCGAAAAGGCGCGGCACTCACTGCATCAAGGGGGTGTGGCACTGCCGCACCCCTGCCCGATTAAAGGGGGTGCGGCACCGCCGCACCTTTGCCCAATTAAAGAGCACTGACCAAGTCAGCGCCCATGTAACCCTCCACAATTGGGGAGTGGGGCACTCCCCCCACTCCCCAATTGGGGAGTGGCGTGAACAATCCAAATTGGGGAGCGCTCCCGATTAGGGAGTTAGGTGCATTCAGCACTCCCCAATTGGGGAGTGTCGAGCCCTCCCAAATTGGGGAGCGCTCCCGACCACGCAGACGGCGCTGCGTGGCCAAGGTCGTACGACCGCCTCGGCCTCGAGGATTTCTCACGAGTCACGACCTCCTCCCCGCGGCCACCCGAGGCACACACTTGTAAGCGGGAGCATCCTCCCGCACCGTGAAACCGCGGAGTCGCTCTCACACTTGCATTATCACGTTCCGTCTCTTGTCTCCACCAGGCCCACCGTGTATTCATCCCCATGATTGACACTCTTCCGCGCTAACTACACGCTCAGAACGACTCCGCGTTAACTGTGCAGTCAAAAATGTAAATCAACGCCTTCGCGGTCAACACACGCTCAGAATGCCTCCGCGCTCACCGCGCGATCAGAACGCCTCTGTGCTCATCGCGCGCTCAGAACGCTCTCGTGTTCGTTGCGAGCTCAGAATGCTCTCGTGTTCGTTGTGCGCTCAGACCGCTCCCGTGTTCGTTGCGCGCTCAGACCGCTCTCGTGTTCGTTGCGCGCTCAGAACGCTTCCGTGCACGCTCAGAACGCATCCACGTTCCCGACGAGCGCGGTAGTTAACCTTTCCTAATTTCTCATATTACAGGTCACGTTCGTCGCCTTCATCGCCATCAACGAAGCTGTCACCCTCTGAGGCTTTTCGAGAGGTGACCTGTCACCCTCAGAGTTCTTTTTCTCTCACCTTTGTAACGTGTCGCATCCACGTTCCCTACGAGCGCGGTAATTAACCTTTCCTAATTTCTTATATTACAGGTCACGTTCGTCGCCTTCATCGCCATCAACGAAGCTGTCAGAACTGCCTGAAGGGTGAGACAGTCATTAACGAAAAATGGCTATCCATGTGCTCCAAATCGGCAAACGTGATTCGCCCATTAGGTGATTATGGTAGTTACAACAATGAAATTACAAGTTCTACCCCTGCCCAAGGCTATAAAAGGAGCTCAAAGCCTTAATTTCAAGACACCTTGTCTTCTGCATACGTGAGAGCTTAGGAAGATGGTCTTAGCTTTTCGAGAGGTGACCTGTCACCCTCAGAGTTCTTTTTCTCTCACCTTTGTAACGAGTCGCGGCCTGTCGCGCTCCAATTCTTAATTTCCAATTGTAACCCCACAACATATAGTGAAATTTGGTCGGCACAGCTCCGGTCGCGTGGTTTTTCACTCTTTCCGTGTTTTCCACGTTAAAAGTCCTCGTGTCATCCATCGATTCATTCATTGATTGTATGTGCGCTCGATTCGCTTCCGAGCTAAGATGATTCAATTCAACCGATCTACCAAAGCACCCGAACGACCCGCAACAAATATAATTACAATAAAGACAGTTATTATTGATATTTGATATAGATCTAGATTAAAAATTATTTGGTTGCTCCACCACTACTTCTTATACTAATTAGTGTTCCATAATAAATAGTTTAATAACTTAAACATGCTTTCCACACATACGTCTGGTGTCAAATGCATTAATCAATTCTCGTGGTACTTGATTGCATGAGTATAAATAAAGGCAATTGTTATAAGCACATCAGTTTTGACTATTCGCACACCAATTTCTATGCGTTATTACACGCCTTTTGAAAATATGTCTTGTACACGCATTTTTAGGAAACGTGTTCAACACGAAAATTGTAGATCTCGTCGAGATCTACAACTTTCGTGTTGAACACTTTTCCTAAAAATGCATGCGCAAGGCGTATTGTCGCCGTGATCGTAACTATAGCGAATTTTTAGCGAATTTCTGAAAATGCGCCTTGTACATGCATTTTTAGGAAAAGTGTTCAACATGAAAGTTGTAGATCTCGACTAGATATACAATTTTCGTGTTGAACACTTTTCCTAAAAATGCATGTACAAGGCGTATTTTTAAAAGACGCGTAATAACTCATAGAAATTGGTGTGCGAATAGCCAAAACTGATGTGCTTATAACAATTGCCTAAATAAATTGTATACAGATTCCTTTTCTTTCTATAATTTTTTATAACTTGTATAATTTTTTTGTGTTTCTCATAAGTTTGATTCTTCTATGATTAACATAATATTAAACGGTTGTTACAATGTCAAAATGTTGCTGGATGCTTTTTAGTATTATTGAGGCCTCTCATAAGTTTGATTCTTATATAATTAGTATCATATTGATCATGACTACAAGGATAGAATACTGATATAGGTTTTATTCGTCCTCATGTTACAAATACGACAACCGCGCGGGCTTTTCTTGTTGTTACGTTTGTTTGTTCCAGCAACATATATGGTCATTAGGGTACGTAACAACGAGAAGCTCGTCATGAAAGCGACTCCTTGTGAATGATTTTTCAAATTCACAAATATCATTCATGACATTACGAGCCTTGTAATCATGATATGTTCATGCTGCCCTGGCCGAAATGGAGACCTAGTTAGGCCCTCAAGGCCCGGCCTGGGCGTGTACCAGATATGCACGAACCCATTCCTTATAACCTGGCATTTTCCAGGTCGAGCCCAGACGAGCTTTCAGGCCCATGCCTTTTGAAAATAAGAATTATCGTGTCTCGTTGCCCGAACCTTCTACAGTGAATATTAATGTCCACGTGCGCAACTGCTGCATCTCATATGACTGACTGCTCCTTATTGATCATCTCTGGAGAAATACTTTCAACCGGATTCCGTTTCCAAATTCCCATTAGTGACTAATCGGAGGGAACATGTATCATACGTTTTTTGCACGTGAAGCCGATTAGAGAAAAATCGGCATCCCGGGAGATTCCCGGGAAAGAATAATACTTAGTTTGGTTCGGCTTATTTGCTCCGGTGAGGTTGGACAAAAACGTCATTGTCATATATACCAAACATTTTATGCTTGTTGAAACCGACTACTCGGTCTCCGTGGAGCTCGGGGTCCCAAAAAAGGGGTGGTCTCACACCTACTTCTCTCGAGCCAACTCTCTAGGCAAGAGTACTTGGACTGGAAACGGACCCTAGGCTACAACGAGGAGGTCCCACCTCACACCCGGAAGACCTGAGAGATCTTCCCCTCCCTAGCCAATGTTGAACCAGAAGCACCAAAGGAGAGCTCTAAGGGAAGAAGAAGATCCGAAATTTGGAAATCTCGAAGCCCCCTCCTTTGGAGCCCCTTAGGGTCTATTTATAGGTTTTCCAAGTTGGGCTGCAAGTAGCCAAAAACTGATCTGCCAGATTACCAAAATACCCTCGGATCTGGACTGCGAATAGCCAAAACTGGACTGCAAATAGCCAAATCCCGCTGTTCTGGGATACTAAACGCAGACCAACCCCCCCTCCTCTGGAACTGGGCGAGAGGGGTTACCTCGCGGAGCTCGGCGAGCCTCCTCGCTGGGGTGGGGCGAGACCAAGGGTCTTCCTCCTTACCAGGGTCGGGGGCGAGAGAGGGGGTCGGCCCCCCTCCTCCACTCGCCCCTGGCCTGGCAAGGGCGAGAGGGGGGGGGGGGGGGGGGGGGGGGGGGGGGGGGGGGCACCCGCCCTCCTCCTCTCGCCCCTGGCTGGGCGAGGGCGAGAGGAGGAGGGCGGGTGCCCTCCTCTCGCCCCTGGCTGGGCGCGGGCGAGAGGGGGGGCACCCGCCCCTCCTCCTCTCGCCCCTCGCTGGGCGCGGGCGAGAGGGGGGGCACCCGCCCCTCCTCCTCTCCCCCCTAGCTGGGCGCGGGCGAGAGGGGGGGCACCCGCCCCTCCTCCTCTCGCCCCTAGCTGGGCGAGGGCGAGAGGGGGGGGGGGGGGGGGGGCACCCGCCCCTCCTCCTCTCGCCCCTAGCTGGGCGAGGGCGAGAGGGGGGGGGGGGGGGGGCACCCGCCCCTCCTCCTCTCGCCCCTAGCTGGGCGCGGGCGAGAGGGGGGGCACCCGCCCCTCCTCCTCTCGCCCCTAGCTGGGCGAGGGAGAGAGGGGGGGGGGGGCACCCGCCCCTCCTCCTCTCGCCCCCTCACTTGCCTCTTACTCCAGCTGGGTGAGCAGGAGGTTTCTGCCTCTACCGCTCTCCCTCCTTTCTCTCTGTCTTGGATCATACTACAAACGTGGCCCTGATGCACTCTTGGGTCCTGGCAACCTACTCGGCGGATATAGGTTGTACAGACACGTCTCGGCGGCCCTCCACGCTGGGCCTCACTCGATGGATATGGGGGTTGTACACAATCCCCGCTCTTTGCGAGGTTGGCACAACCTCGGAAAGAAATGTCCAAGCCCAAATATCCATCGAGGGGGGCAGAACCTCGCTCCCGAGGCACGTTTGACCCATCCAGCTAGTGAGAGCCTAGAGTGAGAAGGACATCGCGGCGTTGAACTTACCCATCCGAGGATCATTCGACCCACCCAGCTAGTGAGAGCCTGGAGTGAGGAGGACATCTCGGCGGCAACTTACTCATCCGAGGATCATTTGACCCACCCAGTTAGTGAGAGCCTGGAGTGAGGAGGACATCTCGATGGAAAGCTCTTCCTTCCGAGGATCATTCGACCCACCCAGCTAGTGTGAGCCTGGAGTGAGGAGGACATCTCGACGTTGAACTTACGCATCCGAGGATCAACCGACCCACCCAGCTAGTGAGAGCCTGGAGTAAGGAGGACATCTCGGCTGAAACTTACTCATCCGAGGATCATTCGACCCACCCAGCTAGTGAGAGCCTGGAGTGAGGAGGACATCTCGATGGCAAGCTCTTCCTTCCGAGGATCATTCGACCCACCCAGCTAGTGAGAGCCTGGAGTGAGGAGGACATCTCGACGTTGAACTTACCAATCCGAGGATCATTCGACCCACCCAGCTAGTGAGAGCCTGGAGTGAGGAGGACATCTTGACGTTGAACTTACCCATCCGAGGATCATTCGACCCACCCAGCTAGTGAGAGCCTGGAGTGAGGAGGACATCTCGGCGACAACTTACTCATCCGAGGATCATTCGACCCACCCAGCTAGTGAGAGCCTGGAGTGAGGAGGACATCTCGATGGCAAGCTCTTCCTTCCGAGGATCATTCGACCCACCCAGCTAGTGAGAGCCTGGAGTGAGGAGGACATCTCAACGTTGAACTTCCCCATCCGAGGATCATTCGACCCACCCAGCTAGTGAGAGCCTGGAGTGAGGAGGACATCTCGATGGCAAGCTCTTCCTTCCGAGGATCATTCGACCCACCCAGCTAGTGAGAGCCTGGAGTGAGGAGGACATCTCGACGTTGAACTTACCCATCCGAGGATCATTCGACCCACCCAGCTAGTGAGAGCCTGGAGTGAGGAGGATATCTCGGCGGCAACTTACTCATCCGAGGATCATTCGACCCACCCAGCTAGTGAGAGCCTGGAGTGAGGAGGACATCTCGATGGCAAGCTCTTCCTTCCGAGGATCATTCGACCCACCCAGCTAGTGAGAGCCTGGAGTGAGGAGGACATCTCGACGTTGAACTTACCCATCCGAGGATCATTCGACCCACCCAGCTAGTGAGAGCCTGGAGTGAGGAGGACATCTCGATGGCAAGCTCTTCCTTCCGAGGATCATTCGACCCACCGAGCTAGTGAGAGCATGGAGTGAGGAGGACATCTCGACGTTGAACTTACCCATCCGAGGAACCCACCCAGCTAGTGAGAGCCTGGAGTGAGGAGGACATCTCGACGTTGAACTTTCCCATCCGAGGATCATTCGACCCACCCAGCTAGTGAGAGCCTAGAGTGAGGAGGACATCTCGGCGACAACTTACTCATCCGAGGATCATTCGACCCACCCAGCTAGTGAGAGCCTGGAGTGAGGAGGACATCTCGATGGCAAGCTCTTCCTTCCGAGGATCATTCGACCCACCCAGCTAGTGAGAGCCTGGAGTGAGGAGGACATCTCAACGTTGAACTTCCCCATCCGAGGATCATTCGACCCACCCAGCTAGTGAGAGCCTGGAGTGAGGAGGACATCTCGATGGGAAGCTCTTTCTTCCGAGGATCATTCGACCCACCCAGCTAGTGAGAGCCTGGAGTGAGGAGGACATCTCGACGTTGAACTTACCCATCCGAGGATCATTCGACCCACCCAGCTAGTGAGAGCCTGGAGTGAGGAGGATATCTCGGCGGCAACTTACTCATCCGAGGATCATTCGACCCACCCAGCTAGTGAGAGCCTGAAGTGAGGAGGACATCTCGATGGCAAGCTCTTCCTTCCGAGGATCATTCGACCCACCCAGCTAGTGAGAGCCTGAAGTGAGGAGGACATCTCGACGTTGAACTTACCCATCCGAGGATCATTCGACCCACCCAGCTAGTGAGAGCCTGGAGTGAGGAGGACATCTCGATGGCAAGCTCTTCCTTCCGAGGATCATTCGACCCACCCAGCTAGTGAGAGCCTGGAGTGAGGAGGACATCTCGATGTTGAACTTACCCATCCGATGATCATTCGACCCACCCAGCTAGTGAGAGCCTGGAGTGAGGAGGACATCTCGACGGCAAGCTCTTCCTTCTGAGGATCATTCGACCCACCCAGCTAGTGAGAGCCTGGAGTGAGGAGGACATCTCGGCGGCAACTTACTAATCATATAAGCAAAATAACTTCATCCATCTAATGTGGGGATTTCCCTTGTCAAAACTTCCTGGCCCAACCAGCGAGGGGTAGAACTTGCTACAAAGGAAAACAACAAAAAACAAAAAATAAACACAACATACCCCCCCCCTCCCCCCATGGCACTCGCCTCTCAGGCTGCTTGCGCGAGATGATCATTCATCTGCTTCTCCTGCCACTCCCATCTGGCTCATGCTCTTCATGATCTTCTCCATCTCCTCCGCCCCCGCTTGCCAAGAGATGCTGTTGACGGCTCGGATCCGAGATGATCAACTCGCTAAAGGGTGACCCCCCACTCGCCGGCTTCGCGAGCTCCACTTGCGCGACTCCGGCTCCGAGCGAGACCCCACTCACCGGGCTAGGAAAAAGCACTCGCCCGGCGAGGTCCCGCTCGCCACTTTCAGTCACTGGTTCCTTGTCTGGCCGACCCCATGGGGCAACCTCTCCTGACCCCCCTAGCCGAGCACTCCTTGCGACCCAGAAGGTGGTGTCTGGGTGGAGGGAGCTGAGCAGTCACCTCCCCTGGTGATGCCTTGGAGCAACTCCATGATTCCCTTGATGGCCGTCATGAACTCTCCCCTTCCTACCACCTCACTTGGGATGTGAGACCCCTCATCGTCTCCTCCTCCGAGGTCTCCTGCCATGAGATTTGGTTCAAGAACTTCTGTGCTGACCACTCTCCACGCTCACCGCACCAAAAATGTTGAAACCGACTACTCGGTCTCCGTGGAGTTCGGGGTCCCAAAAAAGGGGTGGTCTCACACCTACTTCTCTCGAGCCAACTCTCTAGGCAAGAGTACTTGGACTTGGAAACGGACCCTAGGCTACAGCGAGGAGGTCCCACCTCACACCCGGAAGACCTGAGAGATCTTCCCCTCCCTAGCCAATGTTGAACCAGAAGCACCAAGGGAGAGCTCTAAGGGAAGAAGAAGATCCGAAATTTGGAAATCTCGAAGTCCCCTCCTTTGGTGCCCCTTAGGGTCTATTTATAGGTTTTCCAAGTTGGGCTGCAAGTAGCCAAAAACTGATCTGCCAGATTACCAAAATACCCTCGGATCTGGACTGCGAATAGCCAAAACTGGACTGCAAATAGCCAAATCCCGCTGTTCTGGGATACTAAACGCAGACCAACCCCCCCTCCTCTGGAACTGGGCGAGAGGGGTTACCTCGCGGAGCTCGGCGAGCCTCCTCGCTGGGGTGGGGCGAGACCAAGGGTCTTCCCCCTTACCAGGGTCGGGGGCGAGAGAGGGGGTCGGCCCCCCTCCTCCACTCGCCCCTGGCCTGGCGAGGGCGAGAGGGGGGGGGGGGGGGCACCCGCCCTCCTCCTCTCGCCCCTGGCTGGGCGAGGGCGAGAGGGGGGGCACCCGCCCTCCTCCTCTCGCCCCTGGCTGGGCGCGGGCGAGAGGGGGGGCACCCGCCCCTCCTCCTCTCGCCCCTGGCTGGGCGCGGGCGAGAGGGGGGGCACCCGCCCCTCCTCCTCTCCCCCCTGGATGGGCGCGGGCGAGAGGGGGGGCACCCGCCCCTCCTCCTCTCGCCCCTAGCTGGGCGAGGGCGAGAGGGGGGGGGGGGGGGGGGGGGGGGGGGGGCACCCGCCCCTCCTCCTCTCGCCCCTACCTGGGCGCGGGCGAGGGGGGGGGGGGGGGGGGCACCCGCCCCTCCTTCTCTCGCCCCTAGCTGGGCGAGGGCGAGAGGGTGGGGTGGGGTGGGGGGGCACCCGCCCCTCCTCCTCTCGCCCCCTCACTTGCCTCTTACTCCAGCTGGGTGAGCAGGAGGTTTCTGCCTCTACCGCTCTCCCTCCTTTCTCTTTGTCTTGGATCATACTACAAACGTGGCCCTGATGCACTCTTGGGTCCTGGCAACCTACTCGGCGGATATAGGGTTGTACAGACACATCTCGGCGGCTCTCCACGCTGGGCCTCACTCGATGGATATGGGGGTTGTACAATGCTTATAACTAGTGTCTTTTCTTGGTAATGATAGTAACATTTGTCATACCAAACATACATTCTATGACAATGACGATTTTATCCAAACTCACCGGAGCAAATAAGCCGAGCCAAACGAACCCTAAATTTCCGATTTCGTCCCAAAAATTTCGCCAAAAACCTGCGTGGATCGGAGGCGGAGACGGTTAGATAGCAGCCCACACTCCACACCCAATAGCATCCCACTAGCAGTAGCCAGTAGGCCAGCTGGCAATGTGCGTGCACTGCACTGCGGGGCCCAATACATTGGCACATACTAGCTATTGGCTGCTGCGGACGCCAACTCGGACCCAAAAATTCCTCATAGAACCGGATTCATTGACTTCTCCAACCAGAAGTCAAAGACAAACGGCATTGGTAGTGTTAATAAATTTTAAATGAAATAAACGTAGAAAATAAATATCAATATCCATTTCCAACCATTCCCCCCATCCTTTATTGACCACCACACCTTCCCCCCCAACAATCCCCATTAATTCTCATATCCAGAAAAAAAAAAAGGAAAAGGAAAAAGTAGAAGAGAAAGGCAAGTAGAACTCGAGAGTACGAAGAGCATGGGAAACAGTTTTGGAGGTATGAAGAAGAAGACGGCGAAGATCATGAAGATCGACGGCACCGCTTTCCGGCTCAAACCACCTGTTTCGGCCGGCGAGCTTCTGCTAAAACATCCCGGACAATCCGTGCTCGACGCCGCCGAAGTCAAGTCTTACGGTGTCAGAGCGCGCCCCCTCGCCGCCGGGGATCCACTCCTTGCAGGCCGGCTTTACTTCCTCGTCCACCTCCCCCGCGTCCCCGTCGAAAATAACCCCCGCCGCGCTTTTTCCGGGAACCTCCGCGTCTCCGCAAAGGAGCGCCTTGAGTCCCTCGTACTCTCGCGCCGCGCGGTGTCCGACCTCGCGTTGCATCACGGGCCGGCGGCGGCTGCGGCGGTTGCGGAGGCGTCGCCGACAGGGGGGATGCGGCTGCGGGTGAGGTTGCCGAAGGCGGAGGTAGCGAGGCTCGTTGAGGAGAGCCGGGACTCCGGCGAGGCGGCGCGGAGGATTATGGAGCTTGCTGCTTCCATGGGATCGCCGCAGGCGCCTTCGAACCCTGTTGCCGCCAGGATGGAGGTAAATGTTTTTTTTTAATTAACCTCTTTAGATACATTGATGGCTGAAGAAATTAGCATCAAATTTTCGGAATATTTCACTAAAAAGCTTTATTTTATTTTGACGGGGATTTGATCTGATCACTGTGGCAATAGAAAACATAAAACTACAGTCATGTGCTTCCACTCCAGATCTCTCATTCACCATTAGGCAAACCATACACGACAGGGGCGGATCAGGGGGGGCCTGCCCCTCAAAATATTTTGTAAAAATAGATAATGGATTTGAATTCCTCTCTTCGATGCAGTGAATTTTGACTACTTACACGTTGAAAACGGTGACTAAATGGAGAAGAAACAACTCCGATAAAGTAGAGACGTTCAAAAAAAACCTTTGGCCTATGGAAGACAATGTCTACCCCCTTCCTTATTGAACTTCCTGGATCCGCCCTGCACAGCCCCTTACCGCGATAGTACCCAGGGTCATGACTACCTCTGCTCATGCACACCGTTACATTTTGTTAAATCAATGACCAAGATGATTTTTTCCTTGAAAAAAAGACCGATTTTGATTTAAAATGGGCGACCATGATGAAACAAATGGTTCTCAACGACCAAGATCATTTTGTTAAAACTTCAAGAGTCTAGATATATATAGGTGATTCGAACATTTACATACGACGCTACTAATTTACAACAATTAGACGAGTAAAAAGAAGAGAATCAATAGACGTAAATAAATATTGGCATCTGCATGGCTACCATAAGTTTAAACACTTTAAAAACAGCCTAAAAAATATTCAACTGTTTAATTAGAAATTAGTATTTGATTAGAAATTATGTATTGCGTCCCTCCATCCATCTTCCGAAATTACATATCTCCCCTTTGATTTTGCATTTAATTGCACACAATTTCCATGGAGCTGTGCACGCATGTTGTAAAATGTAAATTTATAGGGGATATTTTTGTAATTTTAAAAATAAAAGGGTATTGGCTAGCATGTAATTTATAATATATACATTATTATAATTAAACACTTTATAGTTTCCAGCATACATGCAGCAAGCACATGGGACCGGGCTTACCTTCCAGATTAATAACTCGTCTGCTATGGACTCATTCATCATATAATTACTAATCAAAATCAATGGATTTTTCTTCAGTTTTTTATTGACCAATCAATCGATCCGCTAACCGGATCCTCCCATGATCAATTACCAACCTTTTCAACACCCGCTCCTAGCTGAGAGCACGCCCTTCGCAGGCTGTGCTCGTCGTCGGACGGTCTGCAAATAGCGGTCAACACAAATTTTTTTGGCTCTGCTTCTATCAATTATTTAATAAACATAATATACATTATTTAATGTCTAATGATAGTCTACAATAGTAGATGTACGGGTTCTACTGATTTTTTTTTATTTTTTGGATTTTCATCGTTACTTTTAATTTTGAGATATGGTGTAATTATTTGTATTAACATTGTGTTTTAGATTTTTTTTTTGAAATAGATTATAATGCATGTTAAGTTATTTTATTAAAAAAGTAATGTTAATTTTTGCACTTTAATTTGTATGTTTAACCAAAGACAACTTTTTCTATATATAGTCGTAATTAGGTGAGAATGCATATATCCATGTGAAGATGAGAATAGCCTAAAATGAGAATCAAATAGACATATATTATATGAAAATTGTGTAGTTTGACGAGACCTATAACTTTCATGTTGAACATTTTTTCTAATTTTGCATGTATGTGCAAATTTTTGCCTCAAAAATAACCTATAAGGACACCTGAGCTATTTTCGGGACGATAATCAGTCTCATATATGTAAAATATATATCATTTTCCATCCATATTTGTAACGAAAGGGACATTTTTTTTTTCATTTCATTTTTTTGGTGGTTGACTTTTGATTTTTTCATGTCTTAGAAAAGTTAATATGAAATGATATTGCGAAAACTGCGGCGCCACACGAAATGCGGCTCCTCGCCTATGAGCTCAAGTTTTATGAGTTTGATCATGGATATATCTTGATGCTCAACTTCGGCCCCCTTCAGTACTCGTCCATATAAGTTTAAGTTTTATGGTTGAATTTGAGTTTAAGTTTATTATTAACCCGTGCGGTGAAATACCGTGTGATCGACCATTACATATAAGTTTTAAGTTTTAGGGTTGAATTTGAGTTTGGCGAATGAGTCGGTATCTTGCACAACTTCGATTAGCTCTTGATTTTTGTGCCCTACAAAAAAGTGTATATATAAATAGGACATTTATATAAGCATGCCACAAATCGATTTTTTGAACTAGCTAGCTACGAAAAAGTTAAAATAAAACCTAAAAGTTAATATTTCCCCCTCTAATGGAAGCCCCGCCCCCTTAGAGTTTCGCCCAAATCGTACGACAAGGCTGATATGGACGTCGAGAGCGCTCCCCGTCGGCGCCTGATCGACCCTCCTCCGTCTCCGGTTGCAGACGCTCCCTCTTCCCCGCCTATAGCACCACCGTACAAGCTGAGTAGCAACGGGTCCCATCCTTCCCCTGCAATTGATCTGCTCATTGTTTCCCTATCCGGCGCCGGCGTTTTCTTGTTCCTCTTCTTAAGGTTATAAAAGGCTTCGCACGTCTAATATAAGACCGAGTGCATTAGATTCTTGTTCCTCCTCGCCACCATTCCCTTTTGATATGGAATGGGAGAAAGGCAATGAAAAAAAGTAAGAGGACGGAGGAATGAAGGGCATCTCTTCCGCGCCGGGAGATTACATTCATTTCAAGTCACAAGTTCGCCTCCGCAAGATCTATGTGCGAAATAATTGGAGTCCGCTTACTTCCTAGCTCTATGTGCGAAATAATTGTAATTCTTGACTGAGGTACGAAATTCTATAGGACTTGTTGGAAATTTAATGGTTTGATGATGCCCTTGAAAGCATATATGACTTCTGATTTACACTTTTAACTCTAAGTACATGAAATTAAGAGTTCATTTAGTAGATATAGGTCACATTTATTAAGCCTTCATCATTTTTCAAAGCATTTATTCTAACTTAAATTAGTATGATACGCTACTTGTGCATGTGAAATTAGTATGTTTTAAAAAAAATTTAAATTTTGAGTTGCCAATTTCCAATGAGTTGTGTATATTATTTTATTGGGCTGCTATTATCTATGGACTACGAATAGTAATTAATGAGCTACTTATGTAAACGTCATATAAATATATATATAAGCATGAAACTAATAAATAATTCTCCCCTTAGCTACTCTGTCAGTGGGTTGAAGTTGGTGACAGCAGAAAGTCTTTATAAATCATTTCCCTATTAATATTCGCATAAATGTCTGGCCTTGCTCAATCATAACATTCTTACATTAATTGTCTTCAGAAACGAACGAGATTCCTGCAAATGCCGGCCGAGATAATTGCTTAAGCTCTAGCGATCGTCGATCGAAGAGAAGATCGAAGAACCAGAGTGTGATGCCAGAAAGATGTGTGAAATCATTGAATCTCTAGCTCGTCTTTCAACTGCATCTTCCTCAAATGAGTAGCTTTTGTTGTTTCTCCATGGAATTTGGAATGTAAGGTCTGACTTATATATATATATATATATATATATATAATATGTAGTAAGGAGAGTGAGATTGTTGGTTTTAGCCCCGCACTGTATGTAAATAAAAAAAGAAAATATATTGGCGGTCGAAAAGGGCGAGTTTAGCCCTCCGGCCCTTTGAATTATGTCACTAAATGTTTATGAATGTGAAGTTGCTTTTACTTCTCCGGAACTAAGAAGTTTAATTATTGTGGTATCATGCGTCCTAGAATTTTGATAAGTGCATTCATTTCCTAGAATTTGAACATAAATCTGACATTTAGCTAATAGTCACGTGTTTATCGTCCCGTGTTTTGCACATAATTTGCAAAAAGTGTTGATAAGAAATACAATAGGTAAACATGAACCTAAATGGAATTACAAAAATCTCAACTTAATAATTAAATTATTAAACAATTTTTGATAAACTTAATTTGGTAAGGAAGAGAAATTTATCGCCAAAAAAACACGACCTAACGAACTCTCTTTGACCGGCGGCCCGTAGGGCTTAAGATGAGCTTTGGAAATATACTCGGGTATCACTTAATTCATCCCAAGTCAACAAATTTGGCTTTCAAAAATCGTGATGCACCGTTAATGCGCGCTTATGATAATAATAACTTAGGACTTATTTTTATATCCATTTATTAACAAAATTTAGCATGAATTTATGATTTTTATTTTATTTCATTTGAAGAATGAAGAGCAAGTCAAATAATTATAGTTTTAACTTAAGATATGTCAACAAAAGTTAGTGACATTATAAGTTATATTTGATTATGAAAATTATTATATTCATAATATTCTCGCTCAAACCTTTAGAAATATTTTTCTATATATAAAAACGTTAAATATCGGGTCTAAATAGGTTTTAAATGGTCAGCAACGTTGGCACGTTCAATTTATTTACATAATAATATGGTCCCATCGTTATGGGAATTTGTACTTCCGTAATCATCCGTTCAACACTCCACCAAACTCCCACGTGGCCACGTGTCCCACTCATTTGTCAACGGAGCGGAATGACAAAAATACGTACCGAAACTCGGAACTCATTCTCGCTATTCGTAGTCCAATTTTTACGAGTTTTTCCGCACTTTTTGAAAATACGCTCTGTACATGCATTTTTAGGAAAATTGTTCAACACGAAAGTTGTAGATCTCGTCGAGATCTACAACTTTTGTGTTGAACACTTTTCCTAAAAATGCATGTACAAGACGTATTTACAAAAATTACGCTCATATTTCAATCAGGGCGGCAATACGCCTTGTGCGTGCATTTTTAGGAAAATTGTTCAACACGAAAGTTGTAGATCTCGACGATCTCGTCGAGATCTACAACTTTCGTGTTGAACAATTTTCCTAAAAATTTATGTACAGAGCGTATTTTCAAAAAGCGCGAAAAAAACTCGAAAAAATTGGACTGCGAATAGCGAGAATAGGACTGCGTATAACATTGCCCTATATATCAGCCAAAATATTTAAATCCATCATTAAATTTGGGTCTTTATATTGGCAGCCCTTATTTGACTATTGGCACACCAATTTCTATGAGTTATAACGCGCATTTTGAAAATATGCATTATAAATACATATTTAGGAAAAGTGTTCAACACTAATATTGTATATCTCATCAAGATCTACAACTTTCGTGTTGAACATTTTTCCTAAAAATGCATGTACAAAGCGTATTTTCAAAAATTCGTTAAAAATTTGCTATAATTACGATCAGGGCGGCAATACGCATTGTGCGTGCATTTTTAGGAAAAGTGTTCAACACGAAAGTTGCTCGAGATCTACAATTTTCGTGTTGAACACTTTTCCTAAATATGCATGTATTATGCATAATTTCAAAAGGCGCGTTATAACTCATAGAAATTGGTGTGTCAATAGCCAAATAGGGGCTGCCAATATAAAGACCCTTAAATTTTAGGTGGAGCTTGAAATAATTGAAGCTGAATGTTTAGGAATTACAAATTTTGAATATTTAGGTGGGATTGATTTAGATATTTTGGCTGTATATTATTACAAGCTGTCATGGAACCCGCCATTCAGAAAGATGATTCACAAATTTAAATAAAAATGATTGAAAATCGAAATTAATTAAATATATTTTTAAAAAATTGCGATATATGTAATAAAGAGATTAATTCCGAAAGATGAATGTATGTTTTGGGCTAGTCGTGCACACACACAGTTCCCCCGTGCCCCAGTGCGGCAACACATCTTCTATTCGGTGTCGTGAGATTTTTTCTCACCGAATACAAAACTCAACAGAAATTAAGGGACGAGGATATAATTTTTAAAACTAAATAAAAATATACAAATTAAATTAACTTATAAAAAGAATAAAAATTTATAGTAAAGAGGGTAGAATTAGAAAGAAGAAATTTTATCACCAAAAAATACTTTTCTCTTATATATATAATCTAGATATATATTATAATTATTTGAATGATTTCATATGACATTATTGTACAACTCCGTATTCGCCGAGTGGGTCCAAGGGACCCCAGGGGCCAGGGGGCAGGGCAAGGAGCGGAATAAGGAGTCCAAAAGGTCTCTGGGTGAGTGAGGCCCGCACTCGCGGACCATTCGCATAGGCATCAGGCCAGATAGGCGAGAGTGCCCAAGATCTCGCCCCCCAAGCGAGCCGAACTCATGGCGAGTGATGGCCTCATCGACCGTTCGTCCAGCAAACCATGACAGGCAGGGAGCCTGGCGAGTGGTGCCTTCACGGACCACTCGCCAAGAGGGCTTTGAGGGGGAAATTACCTAGATACCCCTTGTGGGCTGCCAATAGCCCTTCAGAACAGCGGAGTTAGGCTGTTAGCAGAACAATTTGTGGTGCGATTAGTAAAACCAAAAGGCGGATTCACACTATTGGCAGTCCAAGACTAGAAAATCAATAAATAGACCCTTAAGGGCACCTTGGAGGAGATCAGATCTTTTGAGCTCTCTCCTCCAGGCAATTTTCGGAGTTGGCTGCTAGTGCCCTCCAAGGTGCCCGACTGAGCATTGGTTTGGGAGGGGAAGCTCTCTAAGATCTTCCGGGTGTGTGACGGGACCTCCTCGCTGTATCTTCAGTCAGGAGAGTTTAGCGAGGGAGAAGTAGGCGCGGGTTACACCCCATGTGGGTCCGAACTCAGAGACCGGTTGACGGTTTCAACATTTTTGGTGCGGTGAGCGTGGACCGTAGCCAGTGCAAGAAAATCCCCAGTTGAGCTCGATGACAGGAGATGGAGGAAATGGTTCCGATCCAGGCCACTCGCAGCCACCAGCAGCAATGGAGTGGCTGGAGATGTTCGAGAAGTTCAAGCGAGAGGTCATGCAGACGATGCAGGTGGCTCTCGCCGAGAGAGGCGAGTGTGAGCACGATAGCTTGAAAACGCGCGAAAGGAAATACGAGTGCGCGAACTGTCGGGAGACGATGACGAGAAGTGCAGAAAAAGAGATGCGCAAGTGGTAACTAAGATCACGAACGACAACAAAAGTATCACTTTCCATTTTTTCATAAAATTACAAGAGGTTTTCGCGTTACATCAAAAGAAAGAAGAAATTTTCAAGGGTCATCGGCCTCGTCGTCAGAGTACCCTCTACCCGGAGAGGAGAGGCCTCCATGATCTAGCCCGTCGCCAGCTTCATCCGCGGCATCGATTGGGGCGAAGAGCTCTGGGAGCACATGAGGGGCTAGGATCCTCTCGCCTTCTTCTTTCAGAAGGCCGGCCCTCCGCAGCACGTCCAGCGCATGCTCCGCCGCTCCCTGAGCAGTCCTCTGCATCAACCCGTCGAACTCGGCGTTGGAGTAGAGATGTCGAATCTCCCTCTCCGCGGGAGGTGGCCGAGCGGCAGCATCTCGCTGCCTCTGGTTCTCGGCCTCGAGGATGCGGTTGAGAATTATATCTATTGAACTGAAATTGAATTTATTCATAGGCTGCTTAAAAACACGACTAAGAATCAGGATACTTGTCAACTTACGGGTGATCCGTTGCCGAGAAGGAGAGTAGATAATTTAAGCACAGAACTTCATCTTTCCTACTTTTCTGAAGCTTGCGCAAAGCTTCATCTTCGTGTTGAATCCATAATGGGCTGCGCCAAAATATTTGAAGCATTCGCGGTGCAAATTTGGGTTTTTCTTAATAACGCAAATTAATCAATAGATTTGTTTAATTTGATGATACAATGGCATTTATAGCAAACCAACAACTCTACCATCTACCCTCTCAAAAATCCTGTAAAATGCAGCACTCTGACTGTTCTGTTACCAATATATAGGAGCACATGATTTCATATGGAACTCTGTCTTATGATTTTATCCAGAGAAATCTTGTGAAGCTAAATTATTTGAGCAGCAAGGTCTTGCTGTTTTGTGCATTATTCCTTTTGCTTTCTAATTTTAGTTCAATATAATATGCCATTGTTGTTTTTCTGGACTGCACATTGATTTTCAAAGTAAAACGAACATAAAGAGCAATCAAGGGTCCGTGACTAGAGATCCTTTTCGGTGGGTTTTGATATCTCTATTATGCAACCAATGGACGGGCATAGCCCATTCGCAATCCACAGACGGGCGTAACTCGTTCGCAACCTACAAGTGAGCACAACTCGTTTGCAAGAGCAGTCGAGCACGGGCGCGGCCTTAAGAGATTTATCCACATATAATACGCGTGCAATGCCACCTTGGGTGCGCACGGGCTCCGCATACCACTGATGGGAAGATCTCATTCGCAACGAAGGCAACCAATGGACAGACAAAGCTGGTGCGAGTCTAATTGCACTTGTTGCTCATAATCCACAAACAAGCGGAGCCCATTGACAATCCACGGACGGGAAAAGCCCGTTTGTAACCCGAGGATGAGAGGAGCCCGTTAACGATTCACGGACGGGCGAATCCCGTGCGCACCCAAGGCAAATTTGATTGCGGATAGCATTTAGGGCTCTGTTTGGGCCAACTGTTGCTCATGAGAAAGCTTGGGGGGGGGGGGGGGGGGGGGGGAACCAATGGTGAGAAAATAGCTGACAAAATAGGAACGATGAGAAAGATGTAGACTGTTTCAAGAATATGTGTTTGTGTTTTTTAGAATATTGTTTTATGTTTATCTGTTTGAAAGAATAGTTATTTACCTTTAAATAACCAAATAGCTCATCAATAATACAAATATAATAAAAACATGTTAATAAAATAGAAATGTCTTATGCAAGTCAGAAAAGTAAATTAAATATTAATGTTCGCAATCCCTAATATCTTCTAGAAGGACCAGAGCTCGGTAAAACGTCTTCAATCTATAACAACTTATTCATTGTTTAACTAGGAATTGAAATAAAGATTAGTCATATCACTTCATAATGTGAAGAATGAGTAAATATGAAGATTTAAATAGTACATACAGGCCTTATATAATTCCTCAACAATACAATCTCATACTGCAAACATATCAGTATCAATATTAGCATCTGTTACTGTTTGTCCCATTCGGTGCCCATATGCCCAGGGTGTATGAAATTTGTCATAAACATCACAAACATTGAATTCTAGGTCTACACGAGATGGATGTTTGCGAATAAATTTATACAATAGCATAGTAGCCACTACAATTGAACGATGCTTTCCAAAAGTGTATTGTGTCATATCATCCTTGCTAAAGTGCGTAGCATGTCGATTCCCCATCTCGATCTCTCTAATGCTAAGGTCACAAAAATACATCGCTTCATTTGAATCCCAAGTCGCCGATATTCCTCCCTCTTTTGGATTACTCGTTAAACTGTAAACCTAAAAAACAATGATCATAGATATCCACACACACATAATCATATAAACCAACAAACACATACATATTCACAAACATATTCATAATGCCCAAACCTTCGATTTTGAATAGAGAGTGGGAAATCAAATGAGAACAAAAGTTTTGGTCACATAAACCTCTCAAGCAAGCTCATAAACCAACAGAAATAGATAAATTATCCCAAATCCAGAACCAGAACAAACTAGATAGCTCATAAACCAACAGATGTAGATAAAGATGGAGGGAACCCGTCCACCAGATCTGGAACGATTTTCCGGCGGGCGACTGCGAGGCGAGGACCAAAATAGAGAATGCGTGAGGCCTGCTAGATGTTAGAAATTTGTAAATAAAACATTTATTTATAATGTTTTATTAGATCCTTTATGGCGTTTGGTGTATGGATATTCATATTTGATGAAAAGCTCCAAAACCAAAATTGGAGGGAACCCAAATTATTTGGAGGGAAACCTTTCATGTATGAAAGGATGAACCCATTAGTCATACCATGCTCATTTGCTTTCTAGCTAAAAAGTATATATTTGTTTTCACTCTTTCTTATTTGTTCAAAAGAACATAAGGAGAAACTATGAACCACACGTGCGCGCGCGCGCATGCTCCGCACCGGACCGGATCCGGATTTGGGATTTGGGGAATAATTGAATTGAATTATATTTTTTGTACAAAACAGTTTTAGACCTTTTATTCGGATTTGTGTCGGCTCGATGAACTCCATCCTGCGTTCGACGAACGGCATGCCGCGTCCGACGAACTCCATCCTGCGTTCGACGAACTTGCCAAGATTCTGCGTTCGACGAAATGCTTTCTGCGGTCGACGAACTTGCCAAGGTTCTGCGTTCGACGAAATGCTTTCCGCGGTCGATGAACTTCTGGCTCAGCGGTTGACCAAGTCTCAGCGGTCGACGAATTGATTCAGATCGACGACGACAGGTCGTATCGTCAATTGCGAGTCTAGACAATAAGTTGTAACGTCGTGAACAGGTCGTATCGTCGATTGCAAGTCTCGAAGATAAGTTTTATCGTCGTGACGCGCGGTCTCGACATGTTTTGTCGTCGAATAGCAGCCTGGTCTCGACGATAAGTTGTATCGTCGATTGCAAGTCTCGACGATAAGTTGTATCGTCGTGTAATCTCGACGTTCGGTTGCTTGGATTTGTTTTCCGACGTTGCGTCGATATGATCTCGACGTGACCTCATTCTTTGGCGTTTTCTCTTGCAGTTATTACGCATGTTTTCTAAACCGCTTACGCGTGCTTTTCGTCATTAATTCCGTACGTTGGGAATACAACGTATCTCTTCCTGATTTCTAGCCTTCCAATTATAACCGTTCGTATTTATTGTGGCTTTAATTATTGTCGTTTTACAAGATCCTATTTTGGAGGAGCCTTGCGGTCTGAGTTTCATATACGTTCTTTCTGCAATTCTAAAAGGTGTCGCTTCTGCTCTCTCTCTCTCGCTCTCGCTCGTTCTTGCGATTTTCTTCTCTTTACATTTGCTTTATCAAGTGGGAGTTCGGATGCTCTGTGCTTCTTCGGTGTCCGCGCACATCAGAGCTTTCGGGATCTAGCCGGGTGTTGTACCTTGGAGGAGTGAGCATCGGTTGAAAGCTCTGTCGGAGGGTGGTGCAACTTCTTTAGGGCAGTGACCACACGCCTTACCCAGGCTTGATTCTAACCTACAGATTACTCTCTTTTATTTCTCACCTCCTTCATGCTATTTTGATATTGCTGTTTATTTATATATTTATATGCTGTTTCTGCAAAGTTTTAAAACCGAAAAAATATATTATTTTGTATATTAATATAGGAATACAGAAATATTATTCCAACAATCTAAAGAAGTTTTAGATCACATCACATAATCTCTTGCGAAAGGGCCGTGTTCGGCTAGTCATCCCACAAACCGCATAGTACCTCTAGAACCCGTCATTGGGTATTCGTTGGGAAGTCCAAGAATAACAAGATAAATAAAATCAAATAATCAAAATGATTATCTCTGTTTTATTGTTTACATGCACTGTTATTTACTGTATGTTTTATAAATTTCAGAAATCTGTAATGGCAACTAGATCTGAGGATTCTGCCGGGATTAAACCTGAGAAATTTAACGGAAACGGTTTCCGTCGCTGACAAGCACAAATACAATATTGGTTGAACACCTTAGGTCTTCTATCTGCGATATTTGATGTTCCTGCTGTAGAAACAGAAAACCATAGCGCTGCAACTGCAGTCACTTCAACTCTACCATCGTCTTCATCCTCCAGTGCAAATACCACTAGGACGTACATTAGACGTATCCCTTATAGAGATCCGGTAGATATAGAATATCATTGTCGCAACCGAATTCTTAGCGCCTTGCTGACAGCCTCTACGATGTTTTCCTTCAATATCGTACAACCAAGGATTTGTGGTATGCTCTTGAAGCACGCTTGTACAACCCTTATTCTCCGAGGGTAGGACCCACTCAAGGCCACGTAGGCAGGTCAAAGTCAAAGAGACAAGACAAATCAGCCAGCAGGAGCGAAAGAAGGTTGGCGAGTATTGGCTAAATACTCGCCAGAAGGGCGACTATGGTCGAAGATACGTGCCGAGTATCCCGTATGTCGCCCCAAAGTGTCCGGCAACCACAGAAGACCTGAGCGAGCAGCAGCAGATACTCGCCAGATGGGCGACTATGGTCGAAGATGCTCGCCGAGTATCCCATATGTCGCCAGGTCAGGGCTGGGCTATAAAAACCCCCCCTACCCCTTGGTTGCCTATAAATAGGACCCCAGGGGTACTTGGATTGGCACCTGTGCTTGAGCTTCTGGAACCCAATTTCCGAATTCTTGAGCCCGTCACCCCTGCTTGCTAGCCAAGTCGGTGCCTTCCTCGTACCTTGCTCGGCCATTCTTTGGTCTTGGAGGGGAAGTCTCTTCGGAGCTTCTGGGTACGTGGTGGGACCTCCCTGCCGCAGCACCTGGGGTCCTGTTTGTTGCTCTTCTAGCTTCTTCGTCGTTGCCAGCCAAGCCATCTCGTTGGGTCGCTGGGCGAGTAGCCTCCGGCTGCATTGGTCCGAATCTTGAGGTCAGGATTTTCATGGCGTCAACACTTTGGTGCGGTGAGCGTGGACCGTAGTCGTTGGAAGAAAGTTCGGCAAGAAGGCGAGATGGTCGTAGGTGGCGACCATGAAGGGGTAGTCGGCAACTCGGCCGCGAGTGGCGAGTTCGTGACGCTAGCGGTTCTGGAAGCCTTCGCGCAGCGTATGGAGGGAGCCTTCGCGTAGCGCATGGAGGGGATCTTGCAAACAGCGCTTCAGCCGCGCGCCGAGGTCACTGCGACCTCGCCGCATCGCCCAGTTCCATCCGAGGGAGGGAGTCCCCCCCGGCGAGCAGGAAAAGAGCACGTGGAAGATGAAACCGAGCGACCAAGGAGGTCGCAATTCTACCAGCCAACCTCGCAAGGTATTCGCTTCCGCGAGCCGTGCGAGCAGGGGAGATACCCGGATACTCGCCCATATGGCGAGTATGGAGGTGATACTCGCCAGGTTGAGGATCGTCGCCGGGCAGGAGGGAGGAGCCCCTTCTGCGAGGAGATTCTCGCCGCGCCAGTACCAGAGGGGTTCAGGGACCCTGCCTTGAACTACTATTCAGGGAAGGAGGACCCCATCAGGCACATCCAATGGTTCGAGGATATAGTCTCTATCCGAACCATGTCGGACGCCTTCAAGTGCAGGTTGTTTGCCATTACCTTCCGAGCAAAGGCCTGGGACTGGTTCCACCAGTTGCCCGCAGGCTCAATCTACTGCTTCGAAGACCTGTGTCGTGGGCTGACGACCCGATTCGACACGGCACGGAAGCTAAAGAAGGAGGCCACGGCCCTGTTCTACCTCGTGCAAGGGTCGGATGAGGCATTGGGCCCTTACATCGAGCGCTTCCAGGAGGAGGTTCTGCAAATCCAGGAGGTGGATAGCAACATCCTGTTGCTGGCCCTGACATTTGGCATCAGTCAAGGCCTCTTCAAGTTGGAACTCAGTGAGAACCCCCCCTACTCCTACGACAACCTCATTCAGAGGGCCAATAAATTTGTCCGGGGAGAAGCCTCCAACCCCGACTTCTTGGCAAGGTTGGCGCGGGTGACCAGAGGCGATCGTGGAGAGAGGGATGAGATTCCTGGAAAAAGGAAGAGGGAGGAGCCCCGAAGGGAGGAAAGAAAGTGGCCAGAGCGACAAGAGGAGAAGAAGAAGGAGGAGCTCAGAAAGAAAGAAACCGGGAGGATCGCGGAGAGAAGACCCATCGAGTCCCCTGAGCGTCAGGAGGAGGGAAGACGCTACCAGGTCCCCGTCAATCGGCCACCTTGGAGGCCGGCTGGACGGCACCAGCGTCAGGACCCAAGGGGGAGATCCCCAGAGAGAAGGCCCTTTCGCCAACCAGAGAGGCGTCAGGAAAGGAGGAGGGATGAAGCAATGGCGGTAGCCGGGCGAGGCCGCCGTCAAGGAAGGAAGAAGCCGAAGCCTAGGAGGCGTCAAGCAGAAGAAGTTCCTCTCTACTGCGACTTCCACCAGGTGGGGGGACATGCCATGGCTGCCTGCCCGGACTTTTGGGAAGCCCGGAGGAGGTTGGCAGCAGGAGAAGCTGGAGGAGAGCAGAGGAGGATGGAGGCCCCTGCCGAGCCACAGGCAGGGCAGGCTGCAGTCGTTCGCAGGAGGAACGAGGATCGGATCGACCAGGGAGGTCAGGGAGACCTGGGCCAGGGAGGTCGAGTTGGAGTAATCCATGGGGGAGCAGGGCTGGAAGCTTCCCGCAAGGGAAGCCTCCATCAGATCTACCGCAGGAGTGTCGCCTCGACCTCACAAGCACCGCCCCCGATAGAGGAGATTACCTTTTCCGAGGAGGACATGCTAGGGAACGCGAATCCCTTCCATGATGCCCTCGTGATTCAAGCCGCGGTGGAGGACTTCACCGTTGATCGAATTCTGATCGACAACGGTAGCTCTGTAAACGTCATCTTCAAGGGGACGTTTGACGGACTGGGAGTCGAAGCTGCCAGAGTTCGAGCATCAGATGGTCCCCTCTTCGGCTTCTCCGGAGAAAAGAAGGAAGTGGAGGGAGGAGCTGACCTCCTGGTAACACTCGGTGGCACCTCCATCGGCTGTCGATTTGTTATCGTCGACGCCCCGAGCTGCTACAGGGCTATCTTTGGGAGGCCGCTTCTCAACGCCTTCAAAGCCGTCCCATCCTCCTACCATCAGTGCTTGAAGTACTGTAAAGGAGACGTCCAGGTGAGGATCAGGAGCGATCCAAGAGCCGCTAGGGAGTGCTATCTTAGCGCCGTCAGTACCATCAGCTGGATGGCTGACGCGGAAGAGTTCGGAAGAGTGCTGGAGAGCCCGGCCAGGCTGGAAGTGGCCGAAGAGGTCGAGGAGATCGAGGTACTCTCTGCAGCGGGAGTGCCGGGGCTGCTGAAGATTGGCGGGTCGCTGAAGACCGAAGAGAAGATCGAGATGGCGGCGTGTCTGCAAAAGAACGTCGACATCTTTGCTTGGAGTGCAGCCGAGATGCCAGGAGTCGACCCTGAGGTTGCGTGTCATCGCCTCAACCTGGATCCCACTGTCCAGCCCGTCCGCCAGAAGAAAAGGAGAACCGCCACCATCCTCGCCAAGCCAATTAGGGAGGAGGTTAAAAAACTGCTCGATGCAGGGTTTGTGTCAGAGATCCAGTATCCAGGCTGAGTCTCCAATGTTGTAATGGTAGCAAAGGCGGGGGGAAGCTGGAGAATGTGTGTGGATTTTTCCTTAATGAATAAAAGCTGCCCGAAGGATTGTTATCCCTTGCCTCGAATCGACGCACTGGTTGATTCGGCCGTCGGTTTTTCTGTGATGAGTTTCCTTGATGCGTTTTCAGGATATCACCAGATCCGGATGCATCCCCCCGATTGCCGCGATGTCTCCTTCATCACCGATGATGGCTGCTACAGCTTCAAGATGATGCCCTTCGGTTTGAAGAATGCAGGAGCTACCTATCAACGGATGATGGACCATGTTTTCAAAGAGCAAAAGGGGAGGAACCTGGAAGTGTATGTGGACGATCTCTTGATCAAAAGCAAGAGTGTCCAGGAACACATAGCCGATCTGGTAGAGACCTTCGCGACGCTAAGAAGATTCAAAATGAGGCTCAATCCGACGAAGTGCGTCTTCGGAGCAGGCAGGGGAAAGTTCCTGGGACATCTCCTTACCTCGGAGGGAGTAGAGCCTAACCCCGACAAGGTTAAGGCGATCCTGGAGATGCCATCCCCAAAGACGATGAAGGAAGTCCAAAGGTTGACAGGAAGGCTGGCGGGTCTTAGCCGCTTCCTCTCTAAAGCCGGAGAGAAATGCTCTCCATTCTTCAAGACGCTCCGCAAAACAGAAAGCTTCGAGTGGTCCGAAGGATGTGAGATGGCGTTCGGAAAGCTGAAGGAGCAGTTGACTCAGACACCTCTCCTCCAGAGCCCGAAGGAAGGCGAAGACCTGCTCGTCTACCTAGGAGTAGGAGCAGAGGCGGTGAGCTCCGTTTTGGTCCGAGAAGAGGGGAAGAGGCAGCTACCTGTCTACTACGTCAGCCGGGTGCTAAAAAAGGCGGAGCTGAAGTACCCAATCCTGGAGAAGCTTGCCTTCGCCTTGGTGGTGTCGGCACGAAAGCTCCGGCCTTATTTTCAGGCTCACTCCATCAGAGTGGTGACTGATCATCCTCTCCGCGGTGTCTTAGAGGGAGTGGAACATTCAGGGAGGTTGGCGAAATGGTCGGTAGAACTCAGCGAGTTCGACATTTCCTTTTCTCCCCGAGTAGCGATCAAGGCCCAGGCAAGTAGCAGACTTCTTGGCTGACTTCTCGGTGGAAGCGGAGCCAGGAGAAGAGGTGCTCAATCCCATTCCTTGGAAGTTGTTTGTTGATGGAGCTTCGGGCAAAAGCTCTGTGGGGGTGGGCATCGTGCTCGTCAGCCCACAGGGAACAAGGATCGAGCAAGCCGTCGAGATCCTCTTCCCCGTCACAAACAACCAGTCAGAGTATGAGGCCATAGTGGCAGGCTTACGCCTTGCCAAGGAGCTGGGGATCCGTGATGTCCGGGCTTTCACGGACTCAATGGTGGTCGCCTCGCAGATTCGGGGCGAGTTTGAGGTGCGCGACACCATCTTGCAGAGGTACCTGGTCAAAGTAAAAGGACTGATTGGAGGCTTCCAGTCTTTCTTCGTCGAACATGTGCCGAGAGAGGAGAACTCGGCAGCAGATCGCCTCGCCAAGTACGGGCCAAGGGCTGGAGGAACTATCACAGAGCTTTTCCACCCATCCATTGAAGAGGGAGAGATAATGGAGATCGAGCAACGCCCCTCGTGGATGGATCCCTTTGTAACCTTCCTGACCAGCGGCCAGCTTCCGGCAAACGGAGGGGATCAGCGAGGATTTCGGTACAAAGCGGCATTCTACCTCCTGCAAGATGGGGAGCTGTACCGCAAGACCCTCTCGGGCCCCCTGGCCAGATGTGTTTCCGAAGACCAAGTACCCCGAGTGTTGGAAGAGATCCACTCGGGAGAGTGTGGAAGTCATTCTGGGACTCGCACTTTGGAGCAGAGGATATTGCGGCATGGTTACTTCTGGCCTACTATCCGAAGGGATGCTGAGATCTTCTCGAAGAAGTGCCAGAAGTGCCAGCTCTTCGCCCCCCTTCAGTTGCAGCCGGCCCAGCAGCTCCGATCGATCATCTCCCCATGGCCGTTCGCCATCTGGGGGATGGACTTGATCGGCCCTTTCCCTCAAGCCAGTGGACAACGAAAGTTCGTTCTCGTCATGATCGACTACTTCTCCAAGTGGATCGAGGCCAAAGCCCTGGCCAAGACCACCTCTCAAGTCGTGAAGAACTTCATTTGGGGAGAGATCGTCTGTAGATTCGGGATCCCTCTCGCCATCATCACCGACAATGGACCCCAGTTCGCCAGCTTAGAACTGGAAGACTTTTGTAGGCAGCTAGGAACCGACCTTCGGTTCGCCTCCGTACATCACCCAAGGAGCAATGGCCAAGTGGAGTCCGCCAACAAATTGATCATCAACCTACTAAAGAAGAAGGTGGAGAACCTAAGAGGTAACTGGGCGGACCAGCTCCCCTCGGTCCTGTGGGCTCTGAGGACCACTCCCAGCTCAGCCACAGGGGAAACGCCGTTCAAACTCTCTCACGGGTCGGAAGCTCTCATTCCAGTAGAGTTCGAAGTCAGAAGCCCACGGGTGATAGCTGCGGAGGACGGAAGCGAAGAATGGCGACTAGAGAATGAAGAGGTTCAAAAGTTATCTCTCGACTACATCGAGGAACTCCGAGATTTAGCTTCAGCCAGGCAAGAGGAGATCAAGCGCCGGATGGCAAAACATTTTGACAAAAATGTTCGCCTCAAACAATTCCAAGCAGGTGATCTGGTCCTGAAAAAGGTGGACGCAGCAGGAAGGTCTGCGGCCGTCGGGAAGCTCAACCCGAACTGGGAAGGACCTTTCATCGTCCAGGAAGCACTCCTAACAGGAGGATACCACTTGCAGAACCAGGAAGGCGAGCTGCTAGGGAGCACCTGGAGCGGCGATGACCTGAAAAGGTTTTATCCCTGAGAGGGAACATGTATACCCCATCCTTGTAAATTCATTTCTTTGAATAAAATCTACACCTCCCTGAAACATGGGAGAAGGCAGCTTCTTTCGCATCAACAAAGTTTTCATAATGAAGAAGTCAGGTGAAGTCAATCTCCACGCTAGGTTGGAAAATGAGCCTCCGACTTAACCCTCGTAAAAACTCAGAACGGATGATGGGACAGTGCCTCGGGTGTGCGTTCCCCTAAGTCCAAGCCTCTGCAATGACGACCGAGATCAGCTCCCCCCTTGCATGTTGGCCGCGGTTCCCACCGACTGCATTTCTCGTCCGACTGTAGAGATTACCGGGAAGAAGTCTGGACGCCGACCTTCCGACTCGGCGAATGAATGATCGATTTCACTAGCTCAGGGGACCCTTGAAAAAAGGCGTCGTGTACCCTTGAAAGCTGAAAAGCTCGCGGCAAATCATTTCCTTTTCTAAATTACTGTGGTAGATCATATGAGTTATTGTGCCTAAAGTGTGCTTAACTCCCTGCTAAACTCGTTGAGCAACAGGAAGCAGGTCCGATCCACATCCAGCATCCAAGTAGGATGGAGGCCTCGGGATGATGTGTCCCCTCGGATTTCCCCGACTGCCACTCCCTGCTTGACGTCGTCCTACATCGACATTCGCCGCCGCAGGTTGGAAGACGAGCCTCCGACTTGACCCTTGTAAAAACTCAGAGCGGATGATGGGACAGTGCCTCGGATGTGCGTTCCCTTAAGACCAAGCCTCTGCAATGACGGTCGAGATCAGCTCCCCCCTTGCATGTTGGCCGCGGTTCCCACCGACTGCATTTCTCGTCCGGCTGTAGAAATTACTAGGGTAAGGTTTGGAAGCCGATACTCCAACTTGAGACGAGGAGGAGACCAACTCGACCGACCAAAAGACAAAGGCATCCAAGCATCCAAGTGATAGGATGAAGGCTCCTGGTTGTTGTGCTCCTGTGGGATCCACCCGGCGGCCTTTCCTTACTTGACATCGGCCTTTGAAGGTAGCAAGCATCCAAGTTATAGGATGAAGGCCCTGGGAGTTGTGTCCCCGTGAGACCTGCCCGGCTGCCACTCCTTACTTGGCGTCATTCTCCGTCGACATCAGGTTTTAGAGTAGGAGGGAGGTCTCGGGACGATATTCCCCCAGGGCTCCCCGACTGCTAAACCTTACTCCTTCCTTCCCTTGAAGAGCTCCTTAGATTCTTGCGTAAAAACCTAATAACACTCGTCACTAGGTACATATCAAGGCCTCAAGCTGAAGTCTGCAGGTGCGAGTATGATGGTGCGAGTATCCATACTCGCCGAAATCCTAGGAGCCTAGCGAGCACTCAACCTCGCCTCGAACCTAAGAGCCTAAAGCAACATATAAGCAAGGAAGTAAAAGCACAGAAGGATGGAATAGGCGAGTAAGAAACTTGTCAAAATTCCTTTTCATTTTTACAAAAAATCTGTACATGCTGCAGGTGGACAAAAAGGTCGCCGGGCGAGCAAAAAAGGAGCCCGGGCGACTAGGCGACATCCACGCCATCAAATATCTACGGCTGACTCGTCGCCATCGTCGCCATCATCGCCGTCATCGTCATCGTCATCATCATCATCATCAACCTCATCATCGTCGTCCTCGGCATCGCTAAGTCGCGGCGATGATGCTCGCAGGGGGGAGGTGGACTCCTCGGCGAGTATGGCCGGGATAAGGTCTCCCACCGTCAATCCCATAGCCTCCGGCTTCAAGAGATCATCTGCCTTCAGCTGATTTAGGATGACCTCTCCTGTTGCTCGCGCGATCTCCCGGCGAATATGGGGCATGTCGTCGCCATGCATCCTGACCTGCTTGACGAACCGATGAGGGCCCGACCCCGCCGGCTGTTGCTCAGCAGGCCGAGTTTCTAGCTCGGCGATGCGGATTTGGGCGGCCTCCAAGACCGAGCGAGTATCCTCCAGCTCCTTCTCGGCCTGGGACAGTCTCTTCGCCGATTCCAGCTCGGCAGCCTATAGAAGACAAAAAGAAAGAAGGTAAAGCTTGACATCGTATAAAGAGGCGAGTATTCCAGAAAGCGCGAAAAGTCGCAAAGACGAAGTACCTCGAACCCCTTGATCCTCTCCGCCATGGCGATCATTTTCGGCCCCTGCACCCTGATCGCCTCCTCGTACATCAGCAGCCGCTTCGCTGTTGAATGTGCGAGCTCGGCAGTTCGCAAGATTGAGCGCGAGGTTTGATGAGCGAGATGCTCGGCAGAGGCCTCCTGCAATAGCTCGGCGTCAGTACGACTGTAGATCGCATGAAGCACATCGAAGGCCTCCCCCTTGTCCTCCCAGTCCTCGGACCAAACGGGGAGGTTCGAGCTCAGAGTCACCTCGTGAGCGCGATCAGACCAGGTCACCAAAGGGCGAATAAAGTCGTCCTCGCCACGGGTGCCCTCGTTGAAGAAAGGATGGCTGCTCGGCTCGCCAGCCTCCGAGGGATCCGCCTTCTTGCCCAGATCCCTGTGGGCGACCTCCTTCTTCTGTCTCTTGGGCTCAGAGGCCCTAGCCTTGCCCGTTCGCTTCTTCGAGGTCCCGGCCCCACCACCGGCGGCATCCAGATCGTCGCCTCCTGGCGACAAGTCGATTGGGGAGGAGTCCCCAACCTCGCGCGCCGAGGTTCTCGCACCCCCTTGGGCGACAGCGGTCGCCTTCGCCGCGAGAGGAAGAGCATCACGCGGAAGAGCCTGCACGCCTGTAAAAAGATCGAAGATTAGTCGTCAGAACGAAGCCCTGGGGCGAGTATGTCTGATGTTTGCGCGAAAGATACCTTCCCCTGGGCGAACTTCCGTGAGCTCGTCTACTCGCCTCCTCCAAAGTATCACGTCGAAGCGACGATTCCTGAAGCAGGCGAGCAGCTTCATCTGGTCCTCGGTGAGCCAGGGAACCGTGAAGACGTTCTCTGAAGGTTGAATGGGCGAGCTGGAGATGCCCGCGAAGTCGCCCTCAATGGCGACTATCCGCTCGACCCAGCGATGGTTCTTGTTTAAAGTCCCCGCCAGTGTACAGACGTGACTGCACAAGAAGATGACGCCCTCGCCGGTCGCCATGATGGTGAATATTCGCCTAAAGACCGAAAGGTCGAAGACGATGTTCTGCTCCCGAAGGTAGCACAAGAACCCCACGATCATCGCCACTCCGTTGGGATTGATCTGGGCGGGCACTATCCCATAGAACACGAGTATCTTCCGAAACTCGGGCCATATGGGAAGTCGCAGGCCGACCTCGAAGTGTCGGATTGGGAAGATCATCACCATCTGCGAGGAGGTGTTTAGTCGCTCAGACGGGCGAGGAAGCCTGGCGACATATCCTGGAGTCGCGAACTTGGAATTGAACTCGTCCAAATCTTTCTGATTCGTGATCGGCTTCTTGAACGAGCTCTCATCGAAGTTCTTCGCATGGTTAGCTCGCCTGATGGCCGCCTCGTCGGTCATCTTGAGAAGACAGGGAAGGGAGCGAGTATCGTAGAAGGGCGAGGATTGGAAGCCTGGAGGATGCTCGCTCAAGGAAGCTAGAGATCGCTAAAGGCGTATTTAAGACTCACCACCCCCCTATTTATACTAGTCGGTTAGTCTGGCTTGTCGAACACGACGCCGCGAGCACGGCTAGGGGTGGCGAGTATCTAAGAAAAGTCGCCCGAAGTTCAGAGCGCGCCAACCGCCGACCTTCACCTAGCGAATACCTACATCACAGAAACATGAAGAAGCTCGCCAAAATATAGGCGACATTCAAACAGATACTCGGCAAAAAGGAGATAGAAGAAAAAGCAAAACAAAAGAAGATCAAGTAAAACAAAGACAAGATTGAAGGGCGAGTATTCGATTACTCGGCAAATCAACACTGCTTCAAATAAATCGTTCACAAGATTCAAATAATGCTCGCGAGGAGCTACAAAGCTACATGGAAGATAAAGATGAAGAAGAGCAGCAGCTAGGGTTGCGCCTGGATGTTCGCCTGGGGATCCTGGATCTGAGGTTGTCGCCCGACCCATCCCAAGCCGCGAGCTCGCCTGAAGTGCTCAGAGGCCACAGACATCGCGTCCTCGCCTTGTCGCAGCTGGTCTTCGATCCTCGCCAGCCTCCCCACCGAGCCCATGCTCGCGCGCATCCCGACCAGCTCGTCATGATGCAGCTGTTGCCGATGCTCGATCCTCGCCACCCTGCGCTCCAAGTCGCTGACAGACTGGAGGCGAGCTTCAGTACCCGACAGGCGAGTATCAAACTCCTCCAGCCGGGATACTCGCACCTCCAAGTCAGTTAGGCGGCGATGAGGGTCACTAGCCGCCAAGCGCTCAACCCGCGACTCCACCTCGGTCAAGCGGCGATGAGGTTCGCAGATCGATAGCCGCTCTATCCTGGATTCCAAGTCCAAGATAGCGCGAGTAGCCTTTTCCTGGTACTCGCGAGGAGGGAGCCCAACGGCATCGATCAAAGCTCCCACCGGAGTGTGCGCGCGACCTGCGAAGAAAGGTAAAAAGGGCCAGAACTTCAGCAGAGTTCAGAAAACAGTGGCGACTATCCGAAGGCAGCGATCAAATACCTGGCCGAGGACTACGCGATCGTCGGCGAGGAGGGATGCGAGATCGTCGGCGAGGAGAAGACCTTCCTCGGTGTGGGGAGGGAGAGTGATAGACGCCATCTCGACGAGTAGAGTGGTTGCCGGAATGATCCCGGTTGGAGGGCAGGTCCCCTCGACCGCGACCATCTCCTGGTCGCCCTCCACCCCTTGGAGCGAAGAAGGCCGAAGACCCTCCAGTCCCGCCCCTGCGCGAGGACTCCCCCTGGTGGGAAGAGGGAGCAGTTGTGGTAGAAGGACGTTGATCGCCTGGAGGATTCACTGACGGCGGGAGTCCAGGAGGAGGAGGCGGCAGCGCGATCACAGGCCGCTGTGTGTTGCTCGCCGGCTCTGGTCGCGAGTTAGGTGGAGGAGGAGGCGGAGGAGGTGCGATGTTCGCCAGAGGAGCCCCATGCTCGCTCATCGGCCTCTTCTCCACAGAGGAGCTGTGGAGAATCCTTACCGCGCGACCACTCCGAGACCCACCCTCAGGCGAGATCATCGGGGATGATCGCAGCGGTATTGGAGCCAAAGGCTCCTCCCGAGCCTCACTATTCGGCGGATCTACAGATAGTAACAAAGACGTCAGAATGTCGCCGGAAGACAGCATAGATCGAAAAAGGGCGAGCAAGGAGCTCACCTCGGGCAGGAGGAGGGTCCGGTTGGGTTTGAGTTTGGGTTTCATCCCTACTCGCCTCCGGGGCGACCTCTGCCGAGAAAGGAGCAGGGGGGAGAGTAGGCGAGAGCCCTTCGAGGCCCAAATCCTCCAGCAGCTGCTGACGCTGCCCACTCAGAGGATCGGCGACGTTCTCCTTAGTCGCCTCCTTTTCTCTCTCTCTTCTTCTTCTTCGCCGCCCTCTTCCTCTTCTTGTTCGCGAGGAAGGCGTCTACCTCGGCGTCCAGACGAGGAGGAGGAAGGGGCACGCCGATCAGATTCGCAAGGTCGGCCTTGGCCTTTTTTGCAGCCTCAGCAAAAGCTAGCGACATTGTGAGCGAGTACAGAAAGGTGGTTCCATCAGAGACCCCCCCTCCTTTTTATAGAGTCCAGGCATCGGACAGTCAAGATCCGAGTATCTCCCTATACTCGCCGAGGCAGAAGCTCGTCGAATAACGGTTGGATGTTTCTTTCCGAGCAACTCCGTTACTCGCAAAGAGCGGGGATTGTGTACAACCCTTATTCTCCGAGGGTAGGACCCACTCAAGGCCACGTAGGCAGGTCAAAGTCAAAGAGGCAAGACAAATCAGCCAGCAGGAGCGAAAGAAGGTTGGCGAGTATTGGCTAAATACTCGCCAGAAGGGCGACTATGGTCGAAGATACGTGCCGAGTATCCCGTATGTCGCCCCAAAGTGTCCGGCAACCACAGAAGACCTGAGCGAGCAGCAGCAGATACTCGCCAGATGGGCGACTATGGTCGAAGATGCTCGCCGAGTATCCCATATGTCGCCAGGTCAGGGCTGGGCTATAAAAACCCCCCCTACCCCTTGGTTGCCTATAAATAGGACCCCAGGGGTACTTGGATTGGCACCCGTGCTTGAGCTTCTGGAACCCAATTTCCGAATTCTTGAGCCCGTCACCCCTGCTTGCTAGCCAAGTCGGTGCCTTCCTCGTACCTTGCTCGGCCATTCTTTGGTCTTGGAGGGGAAGTCTCTTCGGAGCTTCTGGGTACGTGGTGGGACCTCCCTGCCGCAGCACCTGGGGTCCTGTTTGTTGCTCTTCTAGCTTCTTCGTCGTTGCCAGCCAAGCCATCTCGTTGGGTCGCTGGGCGAGTAGCCTCCGGCTGCATTGGTCCGAATCTTGAGGTCAGGATTTTCCTGGCGTCAACAACGCTATAACCTAGACAATGCGGGTATAAAACGTTACAACGTTTCTAACCTCCACAAATTCAAGCTTGATGCCTCCAAACCCATAAATTCTCAACTCCATCAACTTGATGAGATGTTGTCCAAGATCCGAGCCGATGGCTCAATTCTTTCCAAAAATTATTTAGTGGCATGTCTTATTGATGCACTTCCTGATTCTTGGTCCGGCTTTAGCACTAGACTAAGGCATGACCAATCAAACCTTACTTACGTTCAGATCCAAAATGCTATCCGCATAGAGGAGGAACATAAGTCTAAGAGTTCTAAAGCTCCCAAAGACCATGCTCCTAAAGTTAATCTAACTGAATCTCATGGCAACCCTTCCTCCAACTATCACTTCAAAGGCAAAGGCAAGATTCATAAGAAACATTTCCGTCCAGGTTCCCGCCTTCAAAAACCCAATCACCCCAAGCCTGGTCCTTCAAACCAAAACCCAGGTAAAGAGAAATGGTGCTTCATCTGCGGCCGCACAAACCATCTTTCTACCAACTGCTTCTACAAGAAGACACAACCCGTGATTGGCATGTCTCGTGGAGACAAGCCTCAGGCCAATATGATACAAGCACCGAATCAACCTATCTTCCGGTTAGATTATTCTCCAAATCTTCTTCTCACTTGTTCATCAGATTGGTGGCTTAATTCCGGAGCAAATGTTCATACTTGTTTTGATCGTTCTTGCTTTGCCACCTTTCAGGACATCAGTGGAGGAAGCGTGATCTTAAGAGATGCTTCTTCGGTACAAATACTTGGACGCGGGCGAATGGATCTTAGGTTGACATCCGGGAAGACACTAGCCTTGCAAGATATATTTTATGTGCCGAGAGTTAGGAAGAATCTTGTGAGCGGATCCTTGCTAGTGAAGAAGGGTTATAAAATTGTCTTAGAGTCAAATAAAGTTGTAATAACATTTAATTATGTTTTATTGGTAAAAGATATATCTGTGATGGTTTATTCAAATTAAATGTTGCTGATTTAGAAATAAATCAGATTTCATCTTCTACTGTTTCATGTTCAAATTCAAATTTTTGGCATGCTAGATTAGGACATGTGAATTCAGATTCTATGAAAAGAATGATGCCTTTAAATTTAATTCCAAAATTTAATATTGCGCCAAGCTCTAGATGTGAAATATGTGTACAATCTAAATTTTCTAGAAAACTTTTAAAACAGTGGAAAGAACTTCAAAACTTTTAGAGTTAATTCACTCGGATGTGTGTGACTCGAACCGCCAACCTACTAGAGGTGGAAATAAATATTTTGTAACTTTTATTGATGATTTCACTAAATATTGTTACATATATTTATTAAAAACTAAAGATGAAGTCTTTTCATATTTTAAGATTTTCAAAGCGGAAGTAGAAAATCAATTAGGATCATCGATTAAAATTCCTAGATCTGGCCGAGGTGGAGAATACACTTCGAATGAACTAACCCAGTTTTGCCAAAAACATGGAATTATCCATCAAGTGACTGCTCCATATTCTCCCCAATCGAATGGTGTAGCTGAACGCAAAAATCGGGCCTTGATGAACATGGTCAATGTCATGTTAGCCGAGTCCGGTGCTCCAAAAAATCTTTGGGGTGAGCGTTGTTCACCTCCTCTTTCATCTTGAATAGAATTTCTTCAAAACATAATGACAAAACTCCTTTTGAATTATTTAAATTAAGGAAACCTAACCTCCTAATTCTTCGAGTGTTGGGGTGTTTGGCTAAGGTTGCAATTCCTGAACCTAAGAGAAAGAAAATAGGACCTAAAACATTAGACCCCATCTTTATAGGTTATACTTCTGATAGTAGTGCTAACATGTTTCTTATCACCAACTCTCTAATTAGTGAAATATCAAACAATACTATAATAGAAGCCAGAGATGCCGTTTATTTTGAAGATAAATTCTCATATAAAATAAACAACACATCTCAACCATCTTCTAGCTCAATTCAACTTTCCTCTTATATAGATCCATTAGAATTTGATGATCTAGAAGAAGCAAAATGGTTAGAACCGAAAGAACATTTGGAGAGGACTACTTCACTTACCTAGTTGAAGGAGATCCAAATTCATATGAGGAAGCTATGACCTCATCTGACTCTCCATTTTGGAAAGAAGCCATAAATGCCGAAATTAATTCTATTCTAGAAAACAAAACCTGGATTCTAACTGATCTTCCATCTGGTACCAAAGTCATATGTTGTAGATGGATCTTCAGGAAGAAATTAAATCCTGACGGTTCCATAGAAAAATATAAGGCTCGCCTTGTTGCTAAAGCTATGCGCAAAAACAAGAGATAGATTATTTGGATGCCTATGCTCCTGTATCTAGGATTACATCCCTTCGCATTCTAGTGGCCTTAGCTTCGATCCATAAATTAATTATTCATCAAATGGACGTAAAAACCTCTTTTTTGCATGGAGACTTTGATGAAGAAATCTATATGTCTCAACCCGAAGGTTTTGTAGTTAAAGAACAAGAAACCAAAGTATGTAAGCTAATTAAATCTCTGTATGGTCTAAAACAAGCACCAAAACAATGTCACCAAAAATTTGACTCCGTAGTATTATCATTTGGATTTATATCTAATGAATATGATAAATGCATTTATGCAAAACAAGAAGAAAATGAATATGTGATTTTATGTCTCTATGTATGTTGAAACCGATTTCTTGATCTCTTGTGGAGCTCGGGGCCCTCGCCGAAATGAGGGGCAGCTAGCCCTTACTGATCCCTCAGAGAAGGTAGACTGAAGACTAGAAAGAAGACTAAGACCTCAGTCGCAGCGAGGAGGTCCCTCCACTAACCCGGAAGATCGTTGAGCGCTTCCCTCCCAAGCCAAAGCTGAGACTTGGGCACCTTGGAGAGCTCTGGAGATGCTAACCAAAGGAAGCCTAAGGAGAGAGAAGCGGAAGTGGAGTCTTCTCCAAAGGTGCCCTTAAGGTCCTATTTATAGATTTTTCTGATATGGCCTGCAAATAGCAGGATTCTGCCTTTTGATTTTACTATCCGCACCCCAAATGGGTCTGCTAACAGCCAAACTCCGCTGTTTGGAGAGGCTAAAGGCAGACCACCAAGGGTAAAAGGGTAATTTGACCATATCGGCTTATGGGCAAGGGGCTGCGAGAACCTTCCTGCATGATCTTATGTTCTCACGGGCCTCCTCGCGAGCCCTACTCGCAATGCCTCTCTTAGGCGATCCCTTGAGAGGACCTCGCCGGCCAATTCGGGCGATGTCTGCCGAGATGGGTGGCTCGCCGGCCGTTGCTTCTCCGCGGTAAATTGCCGAGGTCGGGATCTCGCGGCTCCCCTTGCGAGACCATCCCTTTGGCTTTAATGATCATAGAACGCTTCGTCGACTGCTGATGATCTCGCCGAACAGGGGTATGGTCGACGAGACCGGGGGAGTTCGACGAACACACCCGCGAGCGCTTGTCTCGTCGACCCTTCTCGCTCGCCCTTCAGCGAGCTCCATTCCACTGCCTTCTTTTAGACTGTATCCTTGCCTGGCGAATATCGGGGTTGTACACAATCCCCGCTCTTCGTGAGGACATTTGTGCTCGCGAAGAATCGTCCAACCCCTGGTATTCGCCCGCTCCTTGATGATCTGTAGAGAATCTTTGGTGGGACCAACCCTGTGGGCTATAAATATCGTCCTGAGTCTCCAGTGGCGTGCGCTTTTCTCTAGGTTTCGCAGGGTACCTTCCCTCTCGGCTAGAACTCGCCTCTTCCTCTGTGACGACGACCTTTCTGCCGAGCACCAGGAACCCTGGAGCGCCTAGGGTTGATTTTTGTCACTCGCATGCTATCGTGCGAAATCTCTCTTCATCGAGCGAGCAGGCCCGCCGAGCGAGAAGGATAGGGTTAGCGCCGAAGCCTCGCTCACCTGATGCATTTCATCCTGACCTTGTAAAGAACTCATCTTTTTGTTCGGGAGCGGAGTGGACCCGATGTCTTCCAGCATCGAGACTCATCACTTTACCCGCCTCTCCTGAAATAAACACATGTCATCGTGCCCGCCTCTCCAGAGATCAACCTGAACCCCCCGTCTAGTGAGAGCCCAGGAGCGGAATCGGTCTGGGGCATTCCAGCATAAACACTTGTACCTTGCCAGCCTCTCCAGAGATCAACCTGAACCCCCCGTCTAGTGAGAGCCCGGGAGCGGAATCGATCTGGGGCATTCCAGCACCAACACTTGTTACCTTGCCAGCCTCTCCAGAGATCAACCTGAACCCCCCGTCTAGTGAGAGCCCGAGAGCGGAATCGATCTGGGGCATTCCAGCACCAACACTTGTTACCTTGCCAGCCTCTCCAGAGATCAACATGAACCCCCCGTCTAGTGAGAGTCCGGGAGCGGAATCTATCTGGGGCATTCCAGCACCAACACTTGTACCTTGTCAGCCTCTCTAGAGATCAACCTGAACCCCCGGTCTAGTGAGAGCCCGGGAGCGGAATCGGTCTGGGGCATTCCAGCACCAACACTTATTACCTTGCCAGCCTCTCCAGAGATCAACCTGAACCCCCCGTCTAGTGAGAGCCCGGGAGCGGAATTGATCTGGGGCATTCCAGCACCAACACTTGTACCTTGCCAGCCTCTCCAGAGATCAACCTGAACCCCCCGTCTAGTGAGAGCCTGGGAGCAGAATCGATCTGGGGCATTCCAGCACCAACACTTGTACCTTGCCAGCCTCTCCAGAGATCAACCTGAACCCCCCGTCTAGTGAGAGCCCGGGAGCGGAATCGATCTGGGGCATTCCAACACCAACACTTGTTACCTTGCCAGCCTCTCTAGAGATCAACCTGAACCCCCCGTCTAGTGAGATCCCGGGAGCGAAATCGATCTGGGGCATTCCAGCACCAACACTTGTACCTTGCCAGCCTCTTCAGAGATCAACCTGAACCCCCCGTCTAGTGAGAGCCCGAGAGCGGAATCAATCTGGGGCATTCCAGCATAAAACTATTTGGGACTTGACAAAGGATTGCTCCAAAATGCATATGTCGAGTAGGAAATATGAAAAGTCATTTACAACAAATGGCTAAGGATAAAACCTTTTTAAATCATCCCCACTCCTGGCTCGGCCAAGAGGTACCCCTTCCACATCCTGGAGGTGGTATCCTCCTGACCTGAGCACTTCGCTTACAATGTAAGGTCCTTCCCAATTGGGCTCTAGCTTGCCAACCGCGGCTCCTCTCCCGGCCGCGTCAACCTTCTTCAGCCAAGGTCTCCTTCCTGAAAGTGTTTTATTCGGATGTGCTTGCAAAGTATCGGGTCATTCGTCACTTAATTTCCTCCTGCCTGATGGTGGCCTGGTCCCGGAGTTCCTCCACAAGGTCCAAGGATAGCCTTTGGTCTTCATCGTTGGCCACCTGCCACTCTTCATCCCCTTCACCTGCGGCGATCACCCTGGGGGTCTTTACTTCAAACTCGATGGGAAGGACTGCTTCGGATCCATGAGAAAGTTTGAACGGGGTCTCTCCGGTGGCGGTGTTAGGGGTAGTCCTCGGTGCCCAGAGGACGGAGGGTAGTTGCTCCACCCAGTTCCCCCGGAGGTTCTCCGCCTTCTTCTTCAGTAGGTTGACGATCACTTTGTTTGCCGCCTCCACCTGGCCATTGCTTCTCAGGTGGTGAACCGATACAAACCTGAGGTCGACGCCAAGCTGGGTGCAGAAGCTAACGAATTCTTCGCTAGCAAACTGTGGCCCATTGTCCGTCACTATAGCCAGAGGGAGTCCGTGCCTGCAAATTATCTCTCCCCACACAAAATTCCTTACAACTTGAGATGTTACCTTGGCGAGCGCTTTCACTTCTACCCACTTGGAAAAATAGTCGATCATGACCAGCAAGATCTTTCTTTGGCCGCTAGCCTGAGGGAAAGGGCCGACTAGGTCCAACCCCCATATGGCGAAGGGCCAGGGGGCAGTGATGGTTCGGAGTCTCTGAGCTGGGAGGAGTTGGAGCGGAGCATAGAGTTGGCACTTTGAACACCTCCTTGCGAACTCCGCCGCATCCTTGCTGAGGGTGGGCCAGAAGTAGCCTTGTCTCAACACCCTTCCTTCCAGAGTTCGGCTCCCGGAGTGACTCATACACTCCCCGGAGTGAATTTCTTCTAGGACTCTCGGGACCTCCTCCTCTGAAACACAACGGGCCAGGAGTCTCGAGAGAGTCTTCCTGTACAGCCCTCCTGCATGCAAAGAGTAATAAGCCGACTTATACCTGAAGCGTCGCCTGTCTATGTCTCCTTCAGGGAACTTCCCTGATGTTAAGAAAGAGATGAAGGGATCCATCCACGAGACCCGTTGATCCACTTCCATCAGTTCTCCTTCCTCGATAGAGGGTCGGAAGAGTTCTGAAACCGTTCCTCCTGTTCGCGGGCCGAACCTGGGCAGGAGGTCCGCGGGGGTGCTTTCTTCCCTCGGCACGTGTTTGATAGAGAAAGTGTGGAATTGCCCGATGACTCCCTTGACCTTCTCCAAGTATCGCAGAAGAGTCGGGTCCTTTGCCTCGAATTCTCCCTTGACTTGGCATGCTACCACCATGGAGTCCGTCGAGACCTCTACATATTGCACCCCCAGATCTCGAGCTAACCTCAGGCCTGCTATCACTGCCTCGTACTCTGCTTGGTTGTTGGTGATTGGGAAATGGATGTTCAGGGCTTGCTCGATTTTTGTCCCTTGGGGACTCACTAGGATGATCCCCCCCCCCCATAAGAGTGCTTTCCTGACGCACCATCCACCAACATCCTCTATACCACTGGGGTAGGCGGTTCATGTTCCCCCACCTCGGTCGTGTAGTCGGCCATGAAGTCTGTCACTGCTTGGGCCTTGATTGATGTCCTGGGTATGAACGTAATATCGAACTCGCTCAGCTCCACAGACCATTTTGCCAATCTTCCCAAGTGTTCCACCCCTTCCATGATTTTGCGAAGCGGGTGGTCCGTCACTACTTTGATGGAGTGTGCCTGAAAATAGGGTCGGAGCCTCCGCGCCGCCACCACTAATGCGAAAGCCAACTTCTCTAAGATTGGATATCGGAGCTCCATCTTCTTCAGCACTCGGCTGACATAGTAGACAGGGAATTGTTTTCTCCCCTCCTCCCGGACCAACACAACACTCACTGCCTCTGACCCTACTCCCAGGTATAGGGATAGGTCTTCTCCTGATCTCGGCCCTTGGAGTAGGGGGGTTTGGGTGAGCTGTTCTTTCAAGACTTGGAAGGCTCCCTCGCATTCCGAAGTCCATTTGAACTTTTTGTTGCCCCTTAGTGCCCTAAAGAAGGGCGCACATGTACAACCCTTATTCTCCGAGGATGGGACCCACTCAAGGCCACGGAGGCAGAGGTCAAAGTCAAAGAGGCAGACAAATCAGCCAGCAGGAGCCAAAGAAGGCTTGGCGAGTATTGGCTAAATACTCGCCCGAGGGGCGACTATGGTCGAAGATATATGCCGAGTATCCCGTATGTCGCCCCAAGTGTCCGGCAAGCCACAGAAGACCTGCGCGAGTATTAGCCCGGCTTGTGCGAGCAGCAACTAATACTCGCCAGATGGGCGACCATGGTCGGAGATACATGCCGAGTATCCCGTATGTCGCCAGGTTAGGGCTGGGCTATAAACCCCCCTACCCCTTGGTTGCCTATAAATAGGACCCCAGGGGTACTTGGATTGCCACCTGTGCTTGAGCTTCTGGATCCCGATTTCTGAATTCTCGAGCCCATCACCCCTGCTTGCTAGCCAAGCCGGTGCCTTCCTCGTACCCTGCTCGACCATTCTTGGTTGTGGAGGGGAAGACTCCTTTGAGCTTTCGGGTACGTGGTGGGACCTCCCTGCCGCAGCATCTGGGGTCCTGCTATTGTTGCTCTCCTAGCTTCCTCATAGTCGCCGGCTTGTCCATCTCGTCAGACAGCTGGGCAAGTAGCCTCCGGCTGCAAAGGTCCGAATTTTGAGGTCAGGATTTTCCTGGCGTCAACACTTTGGTGCGGTGAGCGTGGATCGCAGCCAGAGGGAGAAAACCTAATAGGAAGACAAGATGGTCGTAGAAGGCGACCACGAGGAAGTGGTCGGCAACCCGTCAGGAACTGGCAGGTTCGTGACGATGGAAGTTTTTGAAGCATTCGCCTAGCGCATGGAAGGGGCTATGCGAGCAGTGTTCCAGCAGGGTGCGGAGGACACGGCGACCTCGCCTAATCGCCCGGTGCTGACCGAGGGCGAGGAGCGCACCCAGCGCGCAGGCAAGGAGCGCGTCAATCCGGAGACCGAGCGACCAAGGAGGTCGCAGCCCTTCCCGCAATCCTCGCAAGGAATTCGCTTCCGCGAGGTGGAAGAGCAGGCGAGATATCAGGATACTCGGCCTTATGGCGAGTATGGCCATGATACTCGCCAGCTTGAAGACCGTCGTCCAGCGAGTGGGAGGAGCCCATTCAGTGAAGACATCCTTGCCGCGCCCGTGCCGGAAGGATTCAGGGATCCTGTGTTGAAATACTACACCGGGAGGGACGACCCTGTTCGTCACATCCAGTGGTTTGAGGATATTATCTCTATCCGAACCATGTCGGATGCGTTCAAGTGCCGGCTGTTCGCCATCACTTTTACAGGGAAAGCCAGGGACTGGTTCCACCAGTTGCCTCTGGGCTCGATCCACTATTTCGAAGACCTGTGTCGTGGAGTAACGACCCGGTTCGCCACGGCCCAGAAGCTGAAGAAGGAGGCGACAACTCTGTTCCTTGTGACCCAGAGACCGGATGAGCCGTTGGGGGCCTATATCGAGCGTTTCCAGGAGGAGGTGCTGCATATCGAGGAGGTGGATCGCACCATCCTGCAGCTGGCCTTGACGTTCGGGATAGGGCAAGGCCTCTTCAAGCTGGAGCTCGGCAGGAACCCTCTCTACTCCTACGACAACCTCATCGTGAGGGCCAACAAGTTCGTTCAGGGAGAGGCTTCCAACCAGGACTTCTTGGCCAACCTAGCGGAGGTGACCAAGGCAGCAGAGGAAGGGAGGGAGAAGGTCCCAGAGAAGAGGAAGAGGGAAGAGCCCCCGAGGGCAGAGAGGAAGAAGCCAGAGCGGCGAGAAGAGAGGAGAAGGGAGGAACCAAGCAGGAACGATGAGAGGCGACCCGTCGTGGTTCCGGAGCGTCGAGAAGAGGAGAGGCGCTATCAGGTTCCGGACAACCGGCCTCCATGGAGGCCGGCTGGATGGCACCAGCGTCAGGATCAGAGGGGGAGATCCCCCGAGAGGAGGCCTTACCACCAGCAGGGAAGGCGAGAGGGAAGGAGAGATGAAGCCATGATGGTTGCCAGGCCTGGGCACCCTCAGGGCAAGAAGAAGAAGAAGAAGAAGCAGCCAAGGAAGGAGCAGATGGAAGAGGTTCCGCTCTACTGCGACTTCCACTAGGCGGAGGGGCATGCCATGATGGCCTGCCCAGCTTTTTGGGAGGCCAGAAGGAAGCTAGCCGTAGGGGAAGACGGAGGAGAGCAGCGGAGGATCGAGACCCCTGCCGAGCCGCAGGCAGGGCAGGCTGCCGTCGTTCGAAGGAGGAACGAGGATCGCGTCGACCGCAGAGGTCGTGGAGAGCTTGTACAAGGGAGTAGAGGGGGAGGAGGAGTTGGAGTGATCCATGGGGGAGCCGGGCTGGGAGCTTCCCGAAAGGGGAGCCTCCATCAGATCTACCGTCGGAGCGTCGCTTCGACCTCGCAAGCCCCGCCCCCATTGGAGGAGATCACCTTCTCCGAGGAGGACATGCTAGGGAATGAGAATCCCTTCCATGATGCCCTCGTCATCCAGGCCGCAGTGGAAGACTTCACCGTTGATCGAATTCTGGTCGACAACGGTAGCTCCGTGAACGTCATCTTCAAAGGGACGTTCGATGGACTGGGAGTCAGACCCGACAGAGTTCGAGCATCAGATGGTCCCCTCTTTGGCTTCTCCGGAGAGAAGAAGGAGGTGGAAGGAGGAGCAGATCTCCTTGTAACCCTCGGTGGCACCTCCATCAACTGTCGATGCGTAATCGTCGACGCCCTGAGCTGTTACAAGGCCATCTTCGGGAGGCCACTTCTCAACGCCTTCAAGGCCGTCCCTTCCTCCTACCATCAGTGCTTGAAGTACTGCCAGGGGGATGTTCAGGTGAGGATCAGGAGCGATCCAAGAGCCGCCAGAGAGTGCTACCTCAGCGTCGTCAGTACCATCAGCTGGATGGCTGACGTGGAAGAATTCGAAAGGGTGCTGGAGAGCCCAGCTAGGCTGGAGGTAGCCGAGAAAGTCGAGGAGATCGAGGTGCTCTCCGCAGCAGGAGCATTCGGGCTGGTGAAGATCGGCGGGTCCCTGAAGATCGAGGAGAAGATAAGGATGGCGGCGTGTCTTCAAGAGAACGTCGACATCTTTGCTTGGAGCGCAGCAGAGATGCCGGGGATCGATCCTGAGGTCGCTTGTCATCACCTCAATTTGGATCCCGCGGCCCAGCCCGTCCGCCAGAAAAAGAGGAAAAATGCCACTATCCTGGCCGAGCCAATCCGGCAGGAGGTGAAGAAGCTGCTAGACGCAGGCTTTGTGTCAGAGATCCAGTATCCAGGCTGGGTCTCAAATATTGTAATGGTTAAGAAAGTAGGGGCAGCTGGCGAATGTGTGTAGACTTTTCTTTGATGAATAAAAGCTGTCCGAAGGATTGTTATCCCTTGCCTCGAATCTACGCGCTGGTTGATTCAGCCGTTGGTTTTTCTGTAATGAGCTTTCTTGATGCATTTTCAGGATACCATCAGATCCGGATGCATCCCCCTGACTGCCGCGATGTTTCATTCATCACTGATGATGGCTGCTACAGCTACAAAATGATTCCCTTTGGGCTGAAGAATGCCGGAGCCACCTATCAGCGGATGATGGATCGCATTTTCAAGGAGCAAAAGGGGAGGAACCTGGAGGTGTATGTGGATGACCTCTTGATTAAAAGCAAGAGTGTCCAAGAACACATTGTGGATCTGGTGGAGACCTTTGCGACGCTAAGGAAGTTCAAAATGAGGTTGAATCCTGCGAAGTGCGTCTTTGGTGCGGGAAGAGGCAAGTTCCTGGGGCATCTCCTTACCCCGGAGGGAGTAGAGCCTAACCCCGACAAGGTTAAGGCGATCCTGGAGATGCCTTCCCCGAAGACAATGAAGGAGGTGCAGAGATTGACTGGAAGGTTGGCGGGTCTTAGCCGCTTCCTGTCGAAGGCCGGGGAGAAGTGCTCTCCATTCTTCAGAACACTCCGTAAAACGGAGAATTTTGAGTGGTCCGAAGTATGCGAGAAGGCATTCGTAAAGCTGAAGGAGCAGTTGACTCAGACACCTCTCCTTCAGAGCCCAAAAGAAGGCGAAGACCTGCTCATCTACCTGGGAGTAGGGGCAGAGGCTGTGAGCTTTGTGCTAGTCCGAGAAGAGAGGAAAAAGCAATTACCCATCTACTACGTCAGTCGGGTACTAAAGAAGGCGGAGCTGAGGTATCCAATCCTGGAGAAGCTTGCCTTCGCCTTGGTGGTGTCAGCGTGGAAGCTCCGGCCTTATTTTCAGGCTCACTCCATCCGAGTAGTGACTGATCATCCTCTCCGAAACATCTTGGAAGGAGTGGAGCATTCAGGGAGATTAGCGAAATGGTCGGTAGAACTCAGCGAGTTCGACATTTCCTTCTCACCCCGGGTGGCGATCAAGGCCCAAGCGGTAGCAGACTTCTTGGCAGACTTCTCGGCAGAAGCAGAGCCAGGGGAAGAGGTGTTCGACCCAATCCCTTGGATGATGTTTGTTGACGGAGCTTCGGGAAGAAGCTCTGTGGGAGTGGGCATCGTTCTTGTCAGCCCACAGGGAACGAGGATCGAGCAAGCCGTCGAGATCCTCTATCCCGTCACAAACAATCAGGCAGAGTATGAGGCCATAGTGGCAGGCCTGCGCCTCGCCAAGGAGCTAGGGATCCGTGATGTTCGGGCCTTTACGGATTCAATGGTGGTCGCATCGCAGATCAGAGGAGAGTTCGAAGTGCGCGACACCATCCTACAGAAGTACTTGGTGAAGGTCAAGGGATTGATTGGAGGCTTCCAGTCGTTCTTCGTCGAGCGTCCTGAGAGAGGAAAACTCGGCGGCGGACCGTTTGGCCAAGTATGGGCCAAGAGCTGGGGGAACCATCACCGAGCTGTTCCGGTCGTCCATCAAAGAAGGGGAGATGATGGAGCTCGAGCAGCGCCCCTCATGGACGGATCCTTTTGTGACATTCCTTGCCACCGGCCAGCTTCCAGCAAGTGAAGGGGATCAGAGAAGGTTTCGGTACAAAGCGACGTACTATCTTTTGCAGGATGGGGAGCTGTACCGTAAAACCATCTCGGGCCCCCTAGCCAGGTGTATCTCTGAAGACGAAGTACCCCGGGTGTTGGAAGAGATCCACTCGGAAGAGTGTGGAAGTCATTCTGGGACTCGCACTTTAGAGCAGAGGGTCTTAAGGCATGGTTACTTCTGGCCTACTATCCGGAAGGATGCTGAGCTCTTCTCGAAAAAGTGCCAGAAGTGCCAGCTCTTCTCCCCCCTCCAGTTGCAGCCAGCCCAGCAGCTCCGTTCAATCACCGCCCCAAGGCCGTTCGCCATTTGGGGGATGGATTTGATTGGCCCTTTCCCCCTAGCTAGTGGTCAGAGGAAGTTCATTCTCGTCATGATCGACTACTTCTCCAAGTGGATCGAGGCCAAAGCTTTGGCCAAGACCACCTCTCAAGTCGTGAAGAACTTCATCTGGGGGGAGATCGTCTGTAGGTTTGGGATTCCTCTCGCCATCGTCACCGACAACGGTCCTCAGTTTGCCAGCTTGGAGCTGGAAGATTTCTGCAAACAACTGGGAACTGATCTTCGATCCGCCTCTGTGCATCACCCGAGGAGCAATGGCCAAGTGGAGGCCGCCAACAAGCTGATCATCAACCTGCTGAAGAAAAAGGTGGAGAACCTGCGAGGTAACTGGGCGGACCATCTCTCCTCGGTTCTGTGGGCTTTGAGGACCACTCCTAGCTCAGCTACCGGGGAGACACCGTTCAAGCTCTCTCACGGATCGGAAGCTCTCATCCCAGTAGAGTTTGAAGTCAGAAGTCCAAGGGTGATCGCCGCCGAGGGCGGAAGTGAGGGATGGCGACTAGAGAATGAGGAGGCTCAGAAGCTATCTCTCGACTACATCGAAGAACTTAGAGATTTAGCTTCCGCCAGACAAGAGGAGATCAAGCGACGAATGGCGAGGCATTTCGATAAAAATGTTCGCCTCAAGCACTTCCAAGAAGGTGACCTGGTCCTGAAGAAGGTAGACGCGGCGGGACGATCAGCGGCCATCGGAAAGCTCCATCCAAACTGGGAAGGGCCCTTCATCATCCACGAGTCACTCCTAACCGGAGGATACCGTCTGCAGAACCAGGAAGGAGAGCTGCTTGGGAATACTTGGAGCGGTGATGACCTGAAAAGGTTCTACCCCTAAGGGGGCATGTGTATGTCCCACCCTTGTAATCCCTATTGATTTATAAATAAAATCCTTCCTCTCCCTGAAACACGGGACTGGGAAGCTTTTTTCTATCACAGCAAGAATCTTCAGCAAAGAGTATGCTAGGTTGGAAAATGAGCCTCCGACTTAATCCTCGTAAAACCCCAGAACGGATGGTGGGACAGTGCCTCGGTTCAGCAACCCTCTAAGACCAAGCCTCTGCATTGACGGTCGAGATCAGCTCCCCCCTTGCATGTTGGCCATGGTTCGTATCGATTGCACTTCTCATTTGACTGGAGAGATTACAGGGAAGAAGTCTGGACGCCGATCTTCCGATCGAGCAAAGAAGTGATCAATTTAAACCAGCTCGCTTCAAAGCGTCTTATTTCCAGCATTCCTCAGATTGTGTGAGTTACTGTGCTTAAGTGTGCTTAAACTCCCCTTAAAATTGTTGAGCAGCAGGAAACAGGTTTGACGGTGTGTTCCCATGGAACTCCCCGACTGTCATTCACCACCGGACGATCTGCTCGTCGATATCCGTCACCACCAGTTGGGAAATGAGCCTCCGACTTGAACCTCGTAAAACCCCGGAACGGATGATGGGACAGTGCCTCGGTTCAGCAACCCTCTGAGACCAAGCCTCTGCACCGACGGTCGAGATCAGCTCCCCCCTTGCATGTTGGCCACGGTTCGTATCGACTGCGCTTCTCATTCGACTGGAGGGATTACCAGGAAGAAGTCCGGACGTCGATATCCCGACTTGGAAAAGCAGGTGACCGATTTGACCGACCGAAATTCGAAGGCATCCAAACATCCAAGTCAACGGAGGCCCTGTGAATGTGAGTCCCTGGGGGACCTGCCTGGCTGCCATCTCATACTTAACGTCATCCTTCGAAGGCATCAAAACGTCCAAGTAAGAGGAAACCACGGGACGGTGTGTCCCTGAGGGACCTGCCCGTCTGCCATTCCTTACTTGACGTCATTCTCCGTCGACATCAGTTTTTAAGTAGAAGGGAGGCCTCGGGATGATAAGTCCCCCCGGGCCTCCCCGACTACTGAACTCTACTTCTTCCTTCCCTTGAAGAGCTCCTTTTGATTATTGCATAAATCCTAACAAACTCTCCACTGGGTACAAGTCGAGGCCCTGGGAGCAAGAATGCAGGTCCAAGTATGTTGGTGCGAGTATGCAGTAGCGAGTACTCAACCTTGCCGAGATCCTAAGAGCCTAGCGAGCACTCAACCTCGCCTCTAGCCTAGGAGCCTAAGCGACATACAAGCAAGGAAGTAAGTACAAAGGCAAAGAACAGGCAAGCAATATAATCCAGTTCCTTTCATTTATGCAAAAAATCTTGTGTACATCAAGTTACATGTATATTAAAGAACTGCACAAAAAGGTCGCCGGGCGAGCAAAAAGGGAGCCCAGGCGACTAGGCGACATCCTCGCCTTCTATATCTACGTCAGCATCATTATCATCATCATCATCGTCGTCATCATCATCGTCGTCCTCATCATCTTCATCCTCGGCATCGCTGGGCTGCGGCGAGGATGCTCGCAAGGGGGAGGTGGACTCTTCGGCGAGCAGCGCCGGAATGATGTCCCCCACTGTCAATCCCATAGCTTCCGGCTTCAGAAGATCATCTGCCTTCAGCTGGTTCAGGATGACCTCCCCTGTTGCTCGCGCGATCTCCCGGCGAATATAAGGCATGTCGTCGTCGTGCATCCTTATGCGCTTGCCCCTAGGAATGGACGCCTCTGCCGATTGCTGCTCGGCAGGCCGAGTTTCCAACTCGGCGATACGGATCTGGGCGACCTCCAGGGCCGAGCAAGTATCCTCCAGCTCCTTCTCAGCCTGGGACAATCTCTTCGCTGTTTCCAGCTCGTCAGCCTGCAGAAGGTAAAAAGCGAAAGGTAAGTTTGACAGCTTGCAAGGTGGCGAGTATCTTAGTAACAAGCAAAGATGCAAAGGCGAGTACCTCGAACTCCTTGATCCATAGCGCGAGGGCGATCAGCTTCGGACCCTGCACCTTGATCGCCTGCTCGTACTCAAGTAGTCGCCTTGCTGTTGCGTGAGCCAGCTCGGCGGACCGCAAGAGGGAGCGCGAGGTCTGATGCGCCAGATCCTCGGTAGTTGTATCTTGTAGGACTTCGGCGTCCGCACGACCATAGAGGGCGTAGGTCACGTCGAAGGCCTCCCCCTTGTCCTCCCACTCATCCGACCAGGCGGGGAGGTTAGAGCTGAGGGTCACCTCGTGCGCGCGCTCAGCTCAGGTCACCAATGGGCGACCATAGGCATCCTCGCTGCGGGTGCCCTCATTAAAGAGAGGATGGTCGCTCGGCTCGCCAGCCTCCGAAGGGTCCGCCTTCTTGCCCAGATCCTTGTGGGCGACCTCCTTCTTCTGTCTCTTGGGCTCAGCGACCTTAGCCTTACCCTTTCGCATCTTGGAAGTCCCGGCCTCATCGCCGGCGACCTTGGGATCGTCGCCTCCTGGCGACAAGACGATTGGGGATGAGCCCCCAACCTCGCGCGCCGAGGTTCCCGCACCCCCTTGGGTGGCGGCCGTCGCCTTCAACGCGGGAGGAAGAGCGTCGCGCGGAAGAGTTTGCACGCCTGTAAACAAGAAGACCAAAGATTAGTTGCCTGATCAACGCTCAAGGGCGAGTATGGCTAATGCTCGCGCAAAAGTACCTTCCCCTAGGCGAACTTCCGTAAGCTCGTCTACTCGCCTCCTCCAGAACACCACGTCAAAGCGACGATGCCTGAAAGAGTCGAGCAGCTTCTCCTGACTCTCCCTCAGGAAGGGGACCGTGAAGACATTCTCCGACGACTGGATAGGCGAGCTGGAGATGCCCGCGAAGTCGCCCTCGATGGCGACTAGTCGCTCCACCCAGCGGTGATTCTTGTTTGAAGTACCCGCCAGAGTGCAGACATGGCTGCACAGGAAGATGACGCCCTCGCCGGTCGCCATGATGGTGAATACTCGCCTAAAGACCGCAAGGTCAAAGACGATATTCTGTTCCCGCAGGAAGCACAAGAATCCCATGATCATCGCCACTCCGTTGGGATTGATCTGCGCAGGAACTATCCCGTAGAAGACGAGTATCTGGCGGAACTCGGGCCACAGAGGAAGTCGCAGACCAGCCTCGAAGTGGCGGATAGGAAGTATCATCGCCAAGGGCGAGGAAGTGTTTAGTCGCTCAGACTGGCGAGGAAGCCTGGCGACATACCTCGGAGTCGCGAACTTGGCGTTGAAGTCATCCAAGTCCTTCTGCTGGGTAATCGGCTTCTTGAAAGAGTTCTCCTCGAAGTTCTTAGCATGGTTAGCCCGCCTGATGGTCGCCTCGTCAGACATTTTGGGAAGGAAGGAAAGGGAGCGAGTATGGAAGAGGAGCGAAGAGAAGAAGTCTGGAAGGTAGTCGCTCAAGGAGCTAGAGATCGCCGAAAGCGTATTTAAGACTCACCCACCCCCCCTATTTATAGTAGTCGGGTAGCCTGGCTTGTCGAACACGACTCCGCGAGCACGACTAGGGGTGGCGAGTATCGAAGTAAATCGTCAAAGGCTCAGAACACGTCAAATGCCGACCTTCAGCTAGCGAGTACCTGCATCACAGAAACACGAAGAAACTCGCCAGGATGCAGGCGACATTCAACATATGCTCGGCAAACAACGAAAAGAAGATAGAGAAAAAAATCCAAACAACAACAGATAAAGTAAAGCAAGACAAGAATGAAAGGCGAGTATCCAATTACTCGGCAAATCAATACTACGTCAAATAATAAAGTGTTCAAAGATACAAGATGCTCGCCAGGAGCTACAAGCTACAAAAAAGAAGAAAAATGAAGAAGGGTCGGCAGCTAGGGTTGTGCTTGGATGTTCGCCTGGGTATCCTGGGGCTGAGGATGTCGCCCGACCCAGCCCATGCTGCGAGCACGCTTGAAATGCTCGGCGGCCACGGACATTGCGTCCTCGCCTTGTCGCAGCTGGTCCTCGATCCTCGCCAGCCTCCCCACCGAGCCCATGCTCGCGCGCATCCCGATCAGCTCGTCATGATGCAGCTGCTGCCGGTGCTCGATCCGTGCCGCCCTGCGCTCCAAGTCGCTGATAGACTGGAGGCGAGCTTCAGTACCCGACAGGCGAGTATCAAACTCCTCCAGCCGGGATACTCGCGCCTCCAAATCAGTCAGGCGACGATGAGGGTCACTGGCCGCTAGGCGCTCAACCCGCGACTCCACCTCAGTCAAGCGACGATGAGGCTCGCAGATCGATAGCCGCTCTATCCTGGACTCCAAATCCAAGATAGCGCGAGTAGCCTTCTCCTGGTACTCGCGAGGGGGAAGCCCGACGGCGTCAATCAGTGCTCCCACGGGAGTATGAGCGCGACCTGCAGAAGAGCATATGAAGAGTCAGAACTCCCGCAGAATCAAAAGAGCGGTGACAACTATCCAAAGGCAGCGACCAAAGTACCTGGTCGAGGACTGCGGGAACGTCGGCGACCAGGGCTGCGAGATCGCCGGCGAGGAGAGACCCTTCCTCGATGCGGGGAGAGGCTGCGATGGACGCCATCTCGGCGAGTAGAGTGGCCGCCAGGATGATCCCGGTTATGGGGCGTACTCCCCCGACCGCGACCATCTCCTGTGCGCCCTCCACCCCTTGGAGCAAAGAAGGCCGAAGACCCTCCAGTCCCGCCTCTGCGCGAGGACTCCCCTTGGTGGATAGAGGGAGCAGTTGAAATAGAAGGGCGCTGATCGCCCGGAGGAGCCACTGAGGGCGGAAGTCCAGGAGGAGGCGGCGGCAGCACGACCCCAGGCAGATGCGAGCTGCTCGCCAGCTCTGGTCGCGAGTCAGGTGGTGGAGGAGGAGGATTGATGCTCGACGGAGGAGCCCCATGATCGCTCATCGACCTCTTCTCCACGGATGAACTGTGGAGGATCCTCACCGCGCGACCACCCCGAGATCCACCCTCAGGCGAGATCAGCGAAGATGATCGCAGCGGCAGAGCATCCGAAGGTTCCTCCCGAATCTCGGTATTCAGCGGACCTGAAAATAGAAGCAAAAAGCGTCAGAAATCCCGCCAGGAGTGGTTCTTGTAGCAGCATAGTCCTCAGAACAGCGACTAAAGAGCTCACTTCGCGCAGGAGGGAGGTCCGGTTGGGTTTGAATTTGGGCCCCAGCCCTACTCGCCTCCGGGGCGACCTCTGCCGAAGGGGGATGATGAGCAGGAGCAGGCGAGAGCCCCTCGTGGAAAAGGCCCAAATCTTCCAGCAGCTGCTGACGCTACCCGCTCAGAGGATCGACGATGTTCTCCATAGTCGCCTCCTTCTTTTTCTCTTTCTTCTTCTTCTTAGCCGCCCTCTTCCTCTTCTTATTAGCGAGGAAGGCGTCTACCTCGGTGTCCATGCGAGGAGGAGGCATGGGAACGCCGATCAAATTTGCGAGATCAGCCTTGGCCTTTTTGGCAGCCTCGGCAAAAGCTAGCGACATTTTAGGCGAGTGCAGAAAGGTGGTTCCGTCAGAGACCCCCCCTATATATAGAGCCCAGACGTCGGCCGACACGATTCCGAGTATCTCCCAATACTCGCCCAGACAGACGCTCGTCGAATAAAGGTTGGATGTTTCTTTCCGAGCAACCATGTTACTCGCAAAGAGCGGGGATTGTGTACAACCCTTATTCTCCGAGGATGGGACCCACTCAAGGCCACGGAGGCAGAGGTCAAAGTCAAAGAGGCAGACAAATCAGCCAGCAGGAGCCAAAGAAGGCTTGGCGAGTATTGGCTAAATACTCGCCCGAGGGGCGACTATGGTCGAAGATATATGCCGAGTATCCCGTATGTCGCCCCAAGTGTCCGGCAAGCCACAGAAGACCTGCGCGAGTATTAGCCCGGCTTGTGCGAGCAGCAACTAATACTCGGCAGATGGGCGACCATGGTAGGAGATACATGTCGAGTATCCCGTATGTCGCCAGGTTAGGGCTGGGCTATAAACCCCCTACCCCTTGGTTGCCTATAAATAGGACCCCAGGGGTACTTGGATTGGCACCTGTGCTTGAGCTTCTGGATCCCGATTTCCGAATTCTCGAGCCCATCACCCATGCTTGCTAGCCAAGCCGGTGCCTTCCTCGTACCCTGCTCGGCCATTCTTGGTTGTGGAGGGGAAGACTCCTTTGAGCTTCCGGGTACGTGGTGGGACCTCCCTGCCGCAGCATCTGGGGTCCTGGTATTATTGCTCTCCTAGCTTCCTCATAGTCGCCGGCTTGTCCATCTCGTCAGACAGCTGGGCAAGTAGCCTCCGGCTGCAAAGGTCCGAATTTTGAGGTCAGGATTTTCCTGGCGTCAACAGCACACTTCTCCCCCGCCTTGGAGAGGAAACTGCTGAGTCCGGCCAGCTTCCCTGTGAGGCTCTGAACCTCCTTCGGGTTCCTTGGCGACTCCAATTCCATTATTGCCTTGACCTTGTCCGGGTTGGGTTCTACTCCTGCCGGGGTTAGCAAGTGGCCTAGGAACTTCCCCCGACTTGCCCCGAAGACACACTTCAAGGGGTTGAGCTTCATTTTATACTTTTCGTAGGGTCCCGAACGTCTCTTCGAGGTCTCGGAGGTGAGACCCAAGGTCCCTACTCTTCACCATGAGGTCATCAACATAGACTTATAAATTTCTTCCTTTCTGCTCGCGGAAGACCCTACCCATCATCCTTTGGTACGTAGCGCCTGCGTTCTTGAGCCCGAAGGGCATCATCTTATAGCAGTAACATCCATCCCCCGTGATGAAGGAAACATCTTTGATGTCCGGGGGGTGCATGCGGATCTGATGATAACCTGAAAAAGCATCTAAGAAAGACATTACAGAGAAACTGATGGCTGAGTCAACCAGCGCGTCGATTCTAAGCAGGGGGTAACAATCTTTCGGGCATGATTTATTAAGAAGTGAAAAGTCGATACACATGCGCCACTTACCTCCTCCCTTTTTTACCATGACTACGTTGGAGACCCAGCCTGGATACTGGATCTCCGATATAAAACCTGCCTGCAGGAGTTTACCCACCTCCTCTCGGATGGGTTCTTCAAGCTTGTCCGTCGTGGCCCTCTTCTTTTGGCGGATGGGGCGGGTGCTGGGATCGAGGTTGAGGCGGTGGCAAGCCACATCCGCATCGATCCCGGGCATCTCGGCGGCGCTCCAAGCAAAGACGTCCACGTTCTTCTGTACGCAGGCCAGGATCTCGGCCTGCTCCTCCGAATTGAGCTCTCCGCTGACCCGGACCTTTTCCACCACCCCGAGCCGAGTGGTGACTTCAAGCTCCATGACCTCTTCCACGGCCTCCAGCCTGGATTGCTCCCCCCAAGCACTTTCCTTCTCTACGCCGCGAGCGAGCGCTTGGGCTCCTTCCTCCGCCTCCTCCTCCCCTACCATCATCAGCTCCTCCGTCCCTTCTTCTCGGGCACCCTTCCCTCTCCCCTCTTCTTCTCCTCTCTCCGCTCTGGGCCTCTCAGCGACTCCTTCCTAGGCATGAACTTCCTCTTCCTCCATCCTCTCCTCCACTCCATTACTGCCTCCGGCCTCAGACGCCTCCTCCATCATTTTATCGAACTCCTCCGCTTCTCCCATCCAGGTGATGGTGTTGACAGCCGTCACATAGCACTGTCTCGCCATCTTGGGGTCTCCTCGGATCCGGACCTAGACTCCACCCGCGTTGAACTTGAGACACTGGTGGAAGGTGGAAGGGACGCATCTGAACGCGCTGATGAGAGGCCGCCCGAAGATGGCGTTGTAGCTGTTTGGGGCGTCCACTATCACGAAGCGGCAATTCCGGGACTGCCCTCTGAGGGTCACATGGAGCCCCACTCCGCCCTCTACCTCATTCCTTTCTCCTGAAAAGCCGAATAGGGGGCCATCCGAGGCCAACACCCTCTTGGACTCCACCTTCATCTCATCGAACGCCTTCTTGAAGACGACGTTGACCGAGCTACCGTTATCAACTAGAATCCGTGAGACGGTGAAGTTCTCGATGGCGGTCTGTATGACCAGCGCATCGCAGAACGGGTCTTCATAGTTTGGCATGTCCTTCTGGGAGAAAGTAATTCTCTCCGCCGGGGGTGGAGCCGTGGATGTTGAGGCCACGCTCCGCCGATAGATGGTATGAAGGCTAGCCTTGCGGGTTGCCTCCACCCCTACCCACCATGGATCACCCTGATCCCTCCTCTACTCCCCACATCAACTCTGTCTTCACACCTTTCTTCCTCCTCCCCTCGAGGCTCGACCTCCTCAATTCTCACTTGTTGCCTTGGCGCGGGGGCTCGGCCCCTTTTGGTTTCCAGGAACTCTGGGCAGGTGGCCGTCGCGTGACCTTCCTCATCATGGAAGTCACAATATGGCAACGCCACCTCCCCGGCTTTGCCTTCCGCCACTCTATTCCTCCTCCTTCTTGCTCCCGCTTCTGCTCTCGCCTCTTCTCTCCTTCCTCTTCCTCTTCCCCTCCTGATCGTCATGGCTTGCTGAGGCGGGGGAGGCAATGGTCTCGGACCCTGCCTCCATCCCAGCTGATGGGGTCTTCCTTGACCCCCATAAAGTTACCCCTTCCTGGGCCGTAACCTCTTCCCTGACCTTGCATTCCTTCGGCACGCTGCCTCCACTCTCCCTCTGGGGCTCTGGGCTCTTCCCTTCTCCTTACCTCTTGCTGCCTGACCTCCGGCTCACTGAGCTTTGCTAGCCTCTTGGTGAGCTCCGGATTGGCCTCCTCACTCTCAATCTCCTCCACCACCCTCTCCATCAACTCTTCGTAGGAGTCGGGGGCTTTCCTCTTCAAAGCCATTTTGAAAAAGCTCTCCCTTAGCCCAACAGTGAAAGCGAGCTGGAGTGCGAATCCTGGCATCTCCTGAGTGAGCAACACTTCCTCTTGGAACCGATCCGCGTAGCGAGCCAACGACTCCTTTGGCTCCTGCTTCACTTTGAAGAGGGACTCAACGTCCTTCTTCCTCTTCTTTGCAGTTGAGAATCGCAACAAGAAGTTCCTGCGCAAATCCCCGAAGGCGTAGATCGACCCTGTAGGGAGTTGAGGGAACCAGTCCCTGGCCTTTTCTTTGAGAGTGGCGGCGAAGAGTCGACACTTGAAAGCGTCCGACATCGGCCTGATGGAGACCGAGTCCTCAAAAGACTGGAGATGTTGGACATGGTCATCTCTGTCGTTGTAGTACACCCTGTCCCACTCTCCGAACCCTGCCGGAACCGGTGCAGAAAGTACCAACTCGCAAAAGGGGCTTCCCCCTTCTACCACCCTTTCTCGCTCCGCTCGCCCCCCAAGCTCTCTCGCCAGACTCGAGCTCGCGGGGACCGCGCTCGCGAGAACAGCATTCGCCTGGACCACTCCCACGGTCGCCATGTCTTTCGGGCGCTCACTCGCCTGCGCCGCGCTTGTCGGCACGGAGCTCGCCGGGCCGGCGAACAACACTCTCCCTTCTAAGTCCTGCACTGAACTTCCTGCAACTTCCTTTCCGGCCCTCCCCCCCCCCCCCCCCCCCCCGGGGCGTTCTCGCCAACCGTTGCTGGGGGAAGGGTCGCCTGGGGTGCTGGGGTCGCGAACTCGCTTCGCAGTGCCGCGACCGCGAGCCCGAAGGTGTCCAGCTCCTCCCGCCTGAAGTCCGCGAACATCCTCGGCGTCACCACTTGCGGTGACTCGCTGAACTCCTCGCCTTGATCCTCGCCTCCTGTCATATCTGCTCCTTGGAACTTTCTTGGACCAGCCACGCTCCACGCTCACCGCACCAAAATGTTGAAAATGATTTCTCGATCTCTTGTGGAGCTCGGGTCCCTCACCGAAATGAGGGGCAGCTAGCCCTTACTGATCCCTCAGAGAAGGTAGACTGAAGACTAGAAAGAAGACTAAGACCTCAGTCGCAGCGAGGAGGTCCCTCCACTAACCCGGAAGATCGTTGAGCGCTTCCCCTCCCAAGCCAAAGCTGAGACTCGGGCACCTTGGAGAGCTCTAGAGATGCTAACCAAATGAAGCCTAAGGAGAGAGAAGCGGAAGTGGAGTCTTCTCCAAAGGTGCCCTTAAGGTCATATTTATAGATTTTCTGATATGGCCTGCAAATAGCAGGATTCCGCCTTTTGATTTTACTATCCGCACCCCAAATGGGTCTGCTAACAGCCAAACTCCGCTGTTTGGAGAGGCTAAAGGCAGACCACCAAGGGTAAAAAGGTAATTTGACCCTATCGGCTTATGGGCAAGGGGCTGCGAGAACCTTCCTGCAAGATCTTATGTTCTCGCGGGCCTCCTCGCGAGCCCTACTCGCAATGCCTCTCTTAGGCGATCCCTTGCGAGGACCTCGCCGGCCAATTCGGGCGATGTCTGCCGAGATGGGTGGCTCGCCGGCCGTTGCTTCTCCGCGGTAAATTGTCGAGGTCGGGATCTCGCGGCTCCTCTTGCGAGACCATCCCTTTGGCTTTAATGATCATAGAACGCTTCGTCGACTGCTGATGATCTCGCCGAACAGGGGTATGGTCGACGAGACCGGGGGAGTTCGACGAACACACCCGCGAGCGCTTTTCTCGTCGACCCTTCTCGCTCGCCCTTCAGCGAGCTCCATTCCACTGCCTTCTTTTAGACCGTATCCTTGCCTGGCGAATATCGGGGTTGTACAATGTAGATGACATTTTAATCTTTGGAAGCTCAATTAAAATTGTTAATAATATTAAAAATAATTTATCATCTAAATTTGATATGAAAGATTTAGGAGAAGCTAATGTCATTTTGGGAATGAAATTAGCTAAATCAGATTCCAATGTTTCATTATCTCTTTCTCACTCGATTGAGAAAATGTTACATAAATTCAATCTATTTGATTTCGCACCTGCTTCTACTCCTTATGACGATAGCACTAAGTCGTGTAAGAATTTAGGTGAACCTATTGACTAACATAGGTATGCACAAATGATAGGGTCACTGCTTTATATTATTAATCGCACTAGGCTCGATATTTCATATGATGTAGGCAGGCTTAGTAGATATACTAGCAATCCAATGATGATCATTGGATAGCCTTAACTAGAATCTTTAAATATATTCGCGGAACTTTAGACTATAACTTAGTGTATACGGGTTATCCCGAAGTTTTGGAAGAATATTCAGATGTCAATTGGGCAACTGATTCCTTAGACGTTAAGTCTACTACCGGCTATGTTTTCCTCCTTGGAGGAGCCGCCATTTCATGGGCTTCTACAAAACAAACTGTGATTTCAAGAAGTACCATGGAATCCGAGCTGATAGCTTTAGACACTACGTGTGCCGAAGCCGAATGGATTAAGAATTTACTTACTGAATTTCCTTTAGTTAGAAAACTTACACATGTCATTTCTTTGCATTGTGATAATAAATCTGTGATTGATTTAACTGCTTCAAATAATAGTAATGCAAAAATGAATAAGTTCATAAGAATCAGGTACAAGTCCGTGAAGCAAAGAAGAAAAGAAGTGCTATCACTAAATTATGTAAAGTCAGAATTGAATCTGACTGATAATATTACCAAGGGATTATCCCGAAGGGAGATATTGTTGTCATCGAGGGGAATGAGGCTTAAGCCCACATAACTTGCTGCCAACGGTGGATACCCAACCCATGTTATTGGAGATCACATGAAGTGGGTTCAATGTGGTAGAAACGAAGTCGTTGATGTAGCATAGTTGAGAGCACAAATTTAAAAGGTTGAGAAAACTTCTGTTGGGAAAATGATTTCTCTTAACCCCTGAAAATGAGTTGAATATGAATTCCAAGAAAGGAAAATCAAGGTAAGTAAATATGCGTCGAATAGTATTCGACGCAACATCGAAATAAAGTCGACGTTTCTATCAGAATGAGTCGAAGTAGCTCCAAGCAGAATTTGACGTATCCTATGTCGACCTAGCTCTGACTTCTAGTCGACGTATCTTGAGAAGTCAACGCACCCTAGTCGACGCACCTTCCTTATTCTCCTCTCGACGTTCTGCCAGGACAAATTCGACGCCTACGTCGAATAGTAATCGACGCACGTCGATTTCTATGATTAATTCAAAAATCGCCAGATGTCTTTCCTTCTTTCATAGATCTGATTTATATGGAATCAAATTATTCTTTATAGCCGTTCAGAATTATTCTTTTCCTTTAATGATTTCTTGGCTAATTTGATTAAATCCATTATGGACACTATTTGAAATCAGAATGAATACTTTCCTTCTATGGATATAATTGTTATGGAAATTTCTCCTTCTTTCTAATACTCTGCCTGCTAATTGATTACTCTCCTTTAGTGTTATTTTAATGAACAGAGCTATAAATAACAAGGTGGTCGGCAGAGAGCAATAAGAAGTCATCCACCATTTTACAATTGAAAAAGAGGAAAAGCTCCCAAGTGAAAAGAGAAAATTGAGAAATATTGCTGCAGCAAAGAACAAGCTTCCTTCTCCTTCTCACTCTGAAGCCATACTGCTGCAAACTCCGATAGCTCTCACAAAAGAGAGAAAAGGGCTACAATCTCCTTCTCACTATAGAAGAGAGATTTCATTCACTACTTCTTGTGCTTCCAATCTTCTTGCTAGGAAGAAGATTCCTTCTTGTCTTTATATTATCTCTCTTTCTTTTTTACCTTTATTTTCACATATTGTAAAAGAGTTTTTAGAATCTCTCTTCAAAAAATTCAGTTGTACTGGTTCTAAGAGTCTCCTTTTCAAAAGACTCAGTTGGTTCTAAGAGTCTCCTTGTCAAAAGACTCAGGGTGGTTCTAAGAGTCTCCTTATCAAAAGACTCAGTGCAAGATAGTGAATTTCCTACCAAGGGGGTAGAAGAGTGGACTACCCAAAGTTTAGGGAACCACTATATTTCTTTGTGTTGTGCTGTGATTTCTTTTCTTGCATTTATTTTCTTTACTTGTTTAATTCTTGTTGGTGTGTGGGAAGCCTTAATCTGTGATCACCACATATAAATATATATAATTGCACAAAATATTTTAAATCTCTATTCACCCCCCCCCCCCCCTCTAGAGAATTCTTGTGAGGCTAACTGTGCACTTTCAATTGGTATCAGAGGGAGGTTGATCTAAAAAGGTTAACTCCTTGATCAAAAAGATCCTACCTCTTATTTATATATATATATATTTCTAACAATTATTTTTCACATGACACAAATCAAAGATTATGCTTCCACCAGACCACCAATTTGTAACCTTGAAAAGTTTGCATTTTGGAAAACAAGAATTAGAATTTATTTAAACTCTATTGATGATGAATTGTTTAATGTTATCTTGACAGGTCCCCCCAAGCCATTCAGAAAGGACTCAAGTGGAAAGTGACTAAGACACTTGCTTCAAAAGCTGAGTGGACAGAGGAAGAAAAGAAAGCCCAAGGATATGATGACAAGGCTATGAATATCCTAGTCTCAACCCTCTCAGATGAAATCTTCCAAAAGATTGCTGATTGTGAGTCAGCTAAGGAAGTATGGGAAGCTCTCACCAAAATGGTAGAGGGAAGTGCTGATGAGAAAAAGGATAGAAAGGCACTGCTCATCTCTCAATATGAAAACTTTCAGAAGAAAGAAGTTGAAAGTGTTGCTGACATGTATGTCAGATTCAGCCTCATAGTGAATGAGTTGAGAACACTTGAAAAGGACATATCTCTCACTGAGATAAATGACAAACTGCTAACTTGCTTCACAAGCTCTTGGGATTCAAGAATCTGGCCAATTAGAGACTCCATAAGTCAAAGAGAAATTTCAACAGATGTCATGTTGGGCAAATTAAAATCTTATGAACATCTGTTGAAGACAAGAGCTGAGAAAGAAGAGAAAGAAAAAGCTCCTTCACTCTCAAAAGAAAAGAGTATTGCATTGAAGGCTGTTGAAGGTGAACCCTCTACAAGTGATGATGAGCTGATCAGCCTACTAGCCAGAAGGTTCAAGAAGTGGATCAAAACAGAAGGATCCAGAGGAAGAGACTCAAAAACCAGGTATAATAAAACACCTACTAAAGAGATTATATGTTACTCTTGCAGGAAACCTGGACATATTGCACCTGAATGTCCTAAGGAGATCAGCAAAAAGAAAGATCTGAAAAGAACAGATCTACAGAAGAAAAAGAAGAAAGAGAAAGGTCTCATTGCTCAATCATGGAGTGATTCAGAATCTAAAGAAAGCACCTCATCTGACAATGATCAAGAAGAGGCCAAGCTGGAGGAAACCTGTTTGATGGCCACTGAGAAGCCTAATGATACATCTATGGTAAATATACTTGATGATATAGATTTCTCTTCCACTGATTTCAAAAACAATTTCAAAGAACTCTTTTAAGTCTAATCAAATCTGAAAAAGAAATTAAAGAACTAAGAAATGAATTAAACAATCTCAAACAAGTAAATACACAGTATAATAACTATGAGCTTAGCCTAAAGGAATTAGACAAAATCTATACAGAAAATCTAACACTGAAAAATGAGCTAGCAAAGGCAAAGGTCTTTGAAGACTCTCTAAATGGGAGAAGTCAGAAGCTCAAAAACATCTCTAGAAATCTTACTGAAAGACTTAGACAACTAGGAGATAATACTAACTTAGAACCAAAAACTCAATCACCTAAAAAATCTGTTTGGAGACATCTCATTCACTTCACTAGGAAAGGTCATTTGACAGGAGAAAGATCACAGGAAAATCCAGAAACAACCACTGTCTTTAATAAAACTAATCCCATTACATATGAAGGAAACCTAGGAAAATATCCTCAGAAAAGAGTCAAACATGCGTCGATTTCTAATCAACGCTTTCACCAAAGTGCGTCGGCTCCTATTCGACGCAACCTCTCTCATGCTTCGACTGAAAATAAACGCAGAATGGAGAAGGAAGCGTCGATTTCATATCGACGCAACCATAAACCTACTTCGAATCCATATCGACGCAACTAATCAGACAGAAATTTCTCCTCTTCCAAACAGGTCTCTCAATCCATTTCCTTTTACTATGACCACTATTTCTGTAACATCACCAAAGAAAATTGGTATGATAAACCAATACCCCTAAAGGAGGGAGGATATTCAGAAAAACCTACTTATTCTTTCATTAATTCTTTCACTGATGGGAGGAAGGGACCCCAACTCAGCAGAGTCCAAACTAATGTGTAAAACTTTATGTGCAGATGTATCACATCTCCAGGCTGGTGTGGTACTTGGACAGTGGATGCTCCATGCACATGACAGGATGCAAAAACTTATTGATCAACTTTGAGGATAGACTTGGACCATCAGTGACCTTTGGAGACTCTAGCTGTGGCCAAACCAAGGGCTTTGGAGATTTCAAAGAAGGGAAAGTCACCTTTAAGAATGTGGCAGTAGTCAAAGGACTAAAGCACAGTCTGATAAGTATAAGTCAGATATGTGAAAATGGTAAGTATGAGGTAAAATTCACCACACTATTCTGTCATATTATTGATATCAAGACTGGTGCCACAGTACTCAATGAAATTAGAAAAGGAAAAGTATATGTAGTGGACTTTAGCTCCTCACCCACGGAAGTCTGTTTATTCAACAATATTATTGATAAAAGTGAATTATGGCATAGGAGACTAGGTCATCTAAACTACAAAACAATTAGTAAACTAGCAAAAAATAACCTAGTCAGAGGCTTACCAAAGGGTAGGTACTCTAAGGATTCTCCATGCAGACCTTGCCAACTAGGAAAACAAACCAAATCATCCTTCAAACCAATTGGTAAGAATGACTCTCCCAGGGTCCTTTACTTACTACACATGGATCTCTTTGGTCCCATATCCACTCAGAGCTTAGGTGGAAAATCTTATACCCTAGTCATTGTGGATGACTATTCCAGATTCAGCTGGGTATTCTTTCTAAGGGCTAAGTCTGAAACCCACAAGACTCTCTCAAGATTCATAAAACAAATTCAATCTGAACTCAATAGTCAGGTTTCCATAATCAGAAGTGATCATGAGACTGAATTTGAAAATCAGTTTATGAGTAGTTTCTGTGAAGATATAGGTATCAAACAAAGTTTTTCAGCCCCTAGAACCCCTCAGCAAAATGGAGTTGCTGAAAGAAAGAATAGAACTTTAATAGAATCAGGAAGGACCTTACTAGTTGAATCAGGTTTACCAAAAACTTTCTGGGCTGAAGCAGTCAACACTGCCAACTATGTTCTAAATAGAAGTCTAATACACAAAACTAAATCAAAAACTCCATATGAGCTCCTGAAAGGAAAAACACCCGTAGTTAAATATTTTAAGATCTTTGGATGTGCTTGTTTTATCCTAAATAATGGAAAAGATCATCTTGCCAAGTTTGACAAGAAATCTGATGATGGAATATTTCTGGGATACTCAGCATCTAGTAAAGCCTATAGGTGCTATAACAAGAGAACTCTTAAAATTGAAGAGTCTATGCACATTATATTTGATGAAACTAACATGCTGTTTAAGGGGGAGGGAACTCCCACCAGCTCTTTTCCACAGGAAAGCAGCAGCATAGAAACACAGCTTGAACAACTGGTTCTAGAGAACACAGATAATGGAAAAGAAAACAAGATAAAGGAATCAAGTGAGGAATCTGAACAAGAACATGAAGAAGATTCAGAAAAGAACATTCAAAACCAACTCCCACAAGAGAACATGGTTCAAGAAGGCCAGGTGGACAATGATCCTATCACCAATGAGGAAGAAGAACATCTGACAAGTCCAGGCAGGACAAGGGTCAATTTGAAAGATCATCCACAAACTCAAGTAATTGGAGACCCCAATACAGGAGTAAGAACAAGACACCAGGTCTCCAATGGGATGATGCTCTAATGCTTCCTATCACAAGTTGAACCAAAGAAGTTTGAGGAAGCAAATTGTGATCCTCACTGGATTATGGTCATGCAAGAAGAACTAGGCCAATTTGAGAGAAACAAAGTGTGGAACTTAGTTGAAAGACCAAGAAACTACCCTGTGATTGGTACAAAATGGGTATACAGGAACAAACTAGATTCCACTGGAGTAATTGTCAGGAACAAGGCAAGACTTGTAGCACAAGGATATAGACAAGAAAAAGGGATAGACTACAACCAGACCTTTGCTCCAGTAGCCAGATTAGAGGCAATCAGGCTCTTTCTTGCCTATGCAGCCTTCATGAAGATGAAAGTCTACCAAATGGATGTCAAGAGTGCTTTTCTGAATGGTGATCTTCAAGAAGAGGTATATGTGGAGCAACCACCAGGTTTTGTTAATCCCTCTTCTCCTAACTTTGTTTATAGACTTAACAAAGCACTATATGGTCTTAAGCAAGCACCTAGAGCTTGGTATGAAACTCTCTCTAATTTCCTTTTAGAAAATTCCTTTGAAAGAGGAAAAGTAGACAAGACAATCTTTACTAGAACCCATAAAAACCAACTCCTCCTTGTTCAAATATATGTAGATGACATCATCTTTAGCTCAACTCATCCTAAACTGTGTAAAAGATTTGCTAATCTAATGCAATCTAAATTTGAAATGAGTAGTATGGGAGAACTCTCATATTTCTTAGGATTACAAGTAAAACAAAGTAGTGAGGGAATCTTCATCTCACAATCCAAATATACTAAAGAGCTAATCAAAAAGTTTGGTATGGAATCAGCATCTACCATGAAAACACCCATGGCAACCAATGCCATTATAGAAAAAGATGATAAAGGAAAATCAGTAGATCAAAAGACTTATAGGGCCATCATAGGATCCCTTCTATATCTAACAGCTAGCAGACCTGACATCATGTTTGCCACTTGCATATGTGCTAGATTTCAGGTTGATCCAAAGGAATCCCATCTCACCTCTGTAAAAAGGATTCTTAGATACCTAAAGGGAACCCCTGAACTAGGTCTATGGTACTCAGCAGAAACCAACTTTGAATTAATAGGTTTCTCAGATGCAGATTATGCTGGATGTAGGGTTGATAGAAAAAGCACATCTGGCATCTGCCAATTCCTAGGTGACAGATTGATATCATGGTTTAGTAAGAAACAAACCTCAGTCTCAACCTCAACAGCTGAAGCTGAATACCTAGCTGCTGGGAGCTGTTGTTCACAAATCCTGTGGATGCAAAATCAACTTCTTGACTACAAATTGGAAATACATAACTCTAAGATCTATTGTGATAGCTCTAGTGTTATATCCATAGCATCCAACGCAGTCCTTCATAGTAGGACCAAACATATAGAAATCAGGCATCACTTCCTCAGAGACAATGTAGAAAAAGGTAAGATAACCCTAGAATATATTCCCACAGACAATCAAAGAGCAGACATCTTCACAAAACCCTTAGATGAAACTAAGCATAATTATTTCATCAACACCTTAGGAATGCTTGATGGTAGTCTGTAACCACCATTGTTGGGAAATCTAAAAGAAATCAGGAAATCTAAGACAGTATTTGAAGATGCGTCGAATACATATCGACGCACCGTCGAAAGGAACTCGACGCTGGCGTTGATTTCTTCCGGGCAAAGTTACGTTGATAACGTATCGACGCACCGTCGAACTTATATCGACGCAGGGCTATGAACACGTCGATAGAACAGTAAGTGGACAAATCTCCACGGAGCGTCGACTTCATATCGACGCATATGTCGACATCAATTTGACGTAACGTCGACATCTGGTTACAATTAGAATCAAATCCTTACTTCCTCTTTAGACGATTGGATTACCGTGATTTCTGTTTCCTTTCTCGACGTTTCATCTTCTTTAAATAATACCTCCTATTTCATAACATATACTCTCCTCAACCGCCAAAACTTCGTCTTCTACCTCTCTCTCTCTCTCTCTCTCTCTCTCTCTCTCTCTCTCTCTCTCTCTCTCTCTCTCTCTCTCTCTCTCTCTCTCTCTTTCTCTCTCTCTCTGCATCAATGGCACCAACCTCTGATCAATCGGCCCTTATCAAAGAGATGAACGATGCTCTTGAACACCTCGTAAATGACTTCCAGATTCGACTGAATCACTTCGCCAACGAATGTGTTGCCATGATCAACACCTGTGCAGCTAAACTGGCAACCCTCTCTGCTTCTCTTCCTGAGCTTCATGCTCTTATTCAAGAACGGCCTCTGTCGCCAGAAAGGTTTAAATCCTTTATGCAGGATATAAACCAGGGGGAGAATGGCTCCAGAAACCCACCTTGTCCGGTTCTCTATCTCTCTTAAAAGCTCAGGATTAATTTCCTTTTCAACTCTAAACATTATCTCTAAAGAATTACACCAACCTCTTCTCTTATAATAGGCTCCAATCACTCTGACTACACATTCAACAAATACTTTGGAGAGACCTCCTCTTATCACACTGAAGGAGATCATGATGTGGATTCAGCATTTAGAACTGATGCCCCATATACTCAGGGGGAGCTTCCTGTGGTAAAGAACTCAGGAGTTCAGGGGGAGGAAGAAGCAGCCACCTCTGATGACTGGGAGGGACAGATGTGGACTGATGCACCCCCCATGTGAAGAAGAATTTCAGCATCACTCTCCTGGCTTCTCTGCCAGTTACATTAAACTGAAGACACCTCTACTTGAGGACATCCCTTCAGAAGAGCCTGGAAGAGACAAAACTCCCTCAGCAGAGATTACTCTACCAGAGGTCATTCTGCCTTCTATTGCAGAACAAACTCTTTTTCTTGAGAAAGTTCCTGCTCCACCTAAAGAGAAAACTCCATCTCCCTCTCCTTCTCTACCTCTACCTCCACCTCAACTTCCTTCTCTACCTTCATCTCCACCTCTACCTCTACCTCCACCTCAACCTTCTTCTCTACCTCCACTGCTACCTTTACCTCCTCCAATAGCAAAACTCACTAAGCAGATTCTACCTAGGAAAAGTCCAGAAGGACAAATGAAAAGGAAAAGAGAAGTCATCCCTCACTGGCAAAACTTCTCCAAAGAAGAAAGGAAAGAGTATGCTAAAGAAAAGAAGTATAGAAAAGTCTGTGAGGAGATAAAAAGGTTTGAAAAAATGCCTGTCAGCATTCCCACCAGCCCTGTAAAGGAATACCATGACCCTGACATGGAAAAGAGGCATGAGGAAATAAGAGAAAGAGAGCTGTATGAATATGAAGCAGCTAGGAAGGAAGTAGAAGATAAGAGGAATGCTTGGATGGAAAAGATCAACAGGGGAATGACCAAGGAACAAATTCTTGCTGAATCTTCTGTCAAAATTCCAAAGAAGTTGTTTGATATTAAAGCTTATCAAAAGAAAAACCCTCAGGCAGGGGTCATCCTAGAGAAAGGCCAAAAGCACAAGAGGGGTGTAGGGTGTACAGAAGATACTTACATTCCCTACAAGAAGCCCAACAGACCTGTAAAATTAGACAAGTGGCATGCCTCACCCTGGAAAGGGAAAGGAAAAATGGCTGAGATTCCTGAGAAGCAGCAATCAGAAAAGAAAACAAAATATAGGCCCAAGGTTGATAGCAAGGGACCACCTGAGATCAAGCCTACTGAAAAGAAAATTCAAAACATTACAATTGAGATAATTGATGAAAAGGCAGCAATCATCATCAGCAAAGGCTACTCCATAAATGACACTATCCCTGATGGTGATAAACTCTTGGAAAAACTGCATACAATCATCAGGAGTGTCCAGGAACGACCTGATAGAGCCAGGGGCTACATTTTTGATGCTATTGAAAACTTATCTAGGAAACTTTATTCTGCTTTTGTCAACTTCATGTACAAAAATAAGTTTCTGGTTTAATTCTTGTGAAAGACAAATGCTTGTCATATGCTTTCTCTTTCTAATTTCTCTTCTGATTGTTTGACATATTTCTGTTCTATATAATTGCCTTGCTGAGTTGATTAAATGCTAGTACAATTTCCCTCTAAATAGGGTTAAGACAAATAGGGGGAGATTGTTGGGAAAATGATTTCTCTTAACCCCTGAAAATGAGTTGAATATGAATTCCAAGAAAGGAAAATCAAGATAAGTAAATATGCGTCGAATAGTATTCGACGCAACGTCGAAATAAAGTCGACTTTTCTATCAGAATGAGTCGAAGTAGCTCCAAGCAGAATTCGACGTATCCTATGTCGACGTAGCTCTGACTTCTAGTCGACGTATCTTGAGAAGTCGACGCACCCTAGTCGACGCACCTTCCTTATTCTCCTCTCGACGTTCTGCCAGGACAAATTCGACGCCTACGTCGAATAGTAATCGACGCACGTCGATTTCTATGATTAATTCAAAAATCGCCAGATCTCTTTCCTTCTTTCATAGATCTGATTTATATGGAATCAAATTATTCTGTATAGCCGTTCAGAATTATTCTTTTCCTCTAATGATTTCTTGGCTAATTTGATTAAATCCATTATGGACACTATTTGAAATCAGAATGAATACTTTCCTTCTATGGATATAATTGTTATGGAAATTTCTCCTTCTTTCTAATACTCTGCCTGCTAATTGATTACTCTCCTATAGTGTTATTTTAATGAACAGAGCTATAAATAACAAGGTGGTCGGCAGAGAGCAATAAGAAGTCATCCACCATTTTACATTTGAAAAAGAGGAAAAGCTCCCAAGTGAAAAGAGAAAATTGAGAAATAGTGTTGCAGCAAAGAACAAGCTTCCTTCTCCTTCTCACTCTGAAGTCATATTGCTGCAAACTCTGATAGCTCTCACAAAAGAGAGAAAATGGCTACAATCTCCTTCTCACTATAGAAGAGAGATTTCATTCACTACTTCTTGTGCTTCCAATTTTCTTGCTAGGAAGAAGATTCATTCTTGTCATTATATTATCTCTCTTTCTTCTTTACCTTTATTTTCACATATTGTAAAAGAGTTTTTAGAATCTCTCTTCAAAAAATTCAGTTGTACTGGTTCTAAGAGTCTCCTTTTCAAAAGACTCAGTTGGTTCTAAGAGTCTCCTTGTCAAAAGACTCAGGGTGGTTCTAAGAGTCTCCTTATCAAAAGACTCAGTGCAAGATAGTGAATTTCCTACCAAGGGGGTAGAAGAGTGGACTACCCAAAGTTTGGGGAACCACTATATTTCTTTATGTTGTGGTGCGATTTCTTTTCTTGCATTTATTTTCTTTACTTGTTTAATTCTTGTTGGTGTGTGGGAAGCCTTAATCTGTGATCACCACATATAAATATATATAATTGCACAAAATATTTTAAATCTCTATTCACCCCCCATCTAGAGAATTCTTGTGAGGTTAACTGTGCACTTTCACCTTCTCCTCATTCATAGGATGTTGTGCTCTACGTAACAGTTTAGGATGAACTTTAAAGTTCTTAATGGTTGCCAAAGACATATATCTTTGCGAGATATTAGTTACGAAATATCTCTTGAGACACCACCTATGTGGGAGTTGTTGTGAGGCCGCAACTTTGGGATCCGGGCTGAACCCAAAATAACTCTCATGAAAAATCAAGGATTGCGCATGGTCATTAACGCGTCCACCGTCATAACCCAAGAACAATCAATCTTTTGTGTGCTTATCTAACTTACTGGTCAAAAGTTTATAATTCAAAGCCTCTGACATATTATACTCTTCGGTAGAGGAATAAGTACTAAGTATAGGTTCAAGGTAACCATTCCACCTATACTCATTACAATTGATACAACTTGATGAAGCAAATTTGTATTTGATTTTATTTATCATTAGTAATATCATACTTATGAAGTTCGTTTTGGTTTTTCACTTTTGTGGTGGATTGTTAGAAATTTGTAAATAAAACATTTATTTATAATATTTTATTAGATCCTTTATGGCGTTTGGTGTATGGATATTCACATTTGATGAAAAGCTCCAAAACCAAAATTGGAGGGAACCCAAATTATTTGGAGGGAAAACTTTTATGAATGAAAGGATGAACTCATTAGTCCCACCATGCTCATTTGCTTTCTAGCTAAATAGTATATATTTGTTTTCACTATTTCTTATTTGTTCAAAAGAACATAAGGAGAAACTATGTACCACACGCGCGCGTGCACGCTCCGCACCGGACCGGATTTCGAATTTAGGATTTGGGATATAATTGAATTGAATTGTATTTTTTGTACAAAACAGTTTTAGACCTTTTATTCGGATTTGTGTCGGCTCGACGAACTCCATCCTGCGTTCGACGAACGGCATGCTGCGTTCGACGAACTCCATCCCGCGTTTGACGAACTTGGCAAGGTTCTGCGTTCGACGAAATGCTTTCTGCGGTCGACGAACTTCTGTCTCAGCGGTTGACCTCCGTTCTCGCAATTCCCACACCTGCTTCCTCCACCTCTTCAATTCAGCCGGTGCGGGTGAATAATATTTTTGAAGAATGGAGCAGCAATCGCAACCAGGTGCATAGCAGGTGCAACGACAAAAGCAGCTGGTGCGTCGAGACAGGCAACATATGCAGCTTCTTAAATATTCACTGCTGGGAACTTTGATGTTAGGCAGATTTTAGTGCAGAAATTTCAAATTGCATGGCAAACACACATTTTTCAATAATGAACCATGGGCGTCGATCGAAGATGATGGCTTCCTGAAGTGATCGACAATGCATCAAGCAGAATTTCCTAAATCGCAATTGGTCTTTTCTAATCAAATTTTCCCGGGGTTAATTCTGTTGGCAGTAATCTTGCATATAAATGGAAATTGGTATCTATGCATGGTTTGCGCTGATTCATAGAGATTAACTTAAACATTTCAAAAATGTCAAATTTAGCATCAACAGCAGAGTGACATTTTATAACTCTAAAATTTAAAATGAATCCTACACTTTAGAAACACTCAAATCGCCAGAACACAAAATTGAGCCAACAGATGAGACAAATTTCAAAGAGCTCAAGAGTGTGTTTTTGCATATAAAGTACTACTCCCTAAACCTACTTTTAGAGAAAAATCTTGGACAGTATAGGGGTACATAGAGCGTAAAAGGGCGGCACAAAATTGTGTTTTCGCAACGTTGAGGACAACCTCAATGTTATGCCAATGGCGGCATCAAAGAAATCATCATCGCGGGAGTCTGTCTTATATCATAGTTTCCCAGCATATCTTACGCTTCGGCGTTCATTTGAAGAAAGAAAAGAAAAATTCTGATGCAGACATGAAATTGGCCGAGAACAGAAAGAGCAAGTGCTATAAGGCAACTTCGTTTGGAAGATTTTAGGACAATGGAAATTGTATTTTGATTCAAAACCAAAACTCAGGGAATTAAAATTGATCCTAATTCCAGCCATTGGTGTTCGGTTGTTCCTTTGGAGGATAGTATTCATCTTCAGTCCTAGAAAATAAGCATTCACACATCACAGCGACCAGAGAGCTTGCTGCACCGGCAAGAATGGGTTCAGCCTTCTCCTGCAATCTCTATAGATTTTACATCTAATCTAATGGAATTGCAGGAGTGGACTAAGCAATGGGTTTTACTTACAGATTTTACTCGAGTACAATGAAGTTCCTTACACAGTATTTATACACGTACAGAGAACTTTCTGGATGCAATGATAAATGATGGTAGAAAGTAGTTATCAGCTTACAGTTGGCTGTTATTACATCAAGCATTAGTTACCATAAGTTGGCATTAATTATTTGGTTCTAGTGCAGATTTTGTTTCCTTCAACACCCCCTCAAAATATGTACTTTCTCTAACTCCAAGCTTCCTCAGCTTGATAAAACAATCTCTGGGCAGTGGTTTGGTCGTGATGTTGCCGATCTGGTTTTTGGTAGGACAAAACATAAGCTCGATCTCTTTCCTTCCTAAAACTTCTCCGATAAAGTGGAATCGAATGTCTATGTATTTACTTCGACTGTGATACACTTGATTTTTTGACAGAGAAATTGTTAAGGTATATTTATATACGAGTTAACGGGTCCATAACGGGTCGTCGGAGATTTAGGGTTTCGGCCTATAAATATCCCTGCTGGGGGCAACGTGGAGATCATTCCAAACTAGACGGTCACACGGGATGCTTCGAGCACCGTTTCATTCTCGAAGTGGATGTCCCTTGGTGCCCTAGCCTCCCCCTCTCTCTCTCCCGTCCGTCGATCGTGCGCCAAGGAGGGACCGCGAGCCCTAGTCGCCGCTCTCCCTCTCGCTCGCGACAAGCCAGCGCCGCTGCTCCCTCCCGATCGGCAGAGATCCCGCACAGCAGAGATCTCGCTAAGCCGTATCTCGCGCGCCAAGCAGATCCCACCGTTGCCGCCCTTCCCTCGCGCAAGGAGCAGCCACCGCCTCCTCTCTCGCGTGCGTCTCTCTCGCAGGAGCAGCAGTAGCCGCCGCTGCATCCTACCTCGCCACAAGGAGTAGTCGCCGCCACCGCCTCCTCTCTCGCGCAAGGAGTCGCCGCTGCCGTCGTTTCCTCTCGCACGAGAAACCGCCGCCGACGATCCACACGCACCGCTCTCTCCCGCTTGGATCTCGTTTTTCCGACGGGATCGGAGGAGGATCCGTCGTTGATCGCCGCCGTTGCCGGTGGTGTTCGTGCCGATAGAGCCGCCACTGTTTTGGAAAAGCCGTCGTCGACTGCCTGCCGCCTCACGCAAAGGAAGACGAGCTACCGCCGACGCTAACTCCTAACGTCGGGCGTTAGCCGCCGATCGCGATTCAGAAGGGCCTCTTCTCCGTTTTTCCGTGCGTGGCATCTCCGGCACCTCAAGATCTAGCCGCAACCGTCGGAGAGACAAAATGTTGAAGGGGAACAATCTGTCCTCTCCCGTGCCGATGATCAAACTGGAGAAATTCTCCAACTCTGAATTCAACGCCTGGAAATGAAACACACAGTTCGGTATGAAATATTTAAATATCTTCTATACACTGCAGTCCGATTTTGCAGATTTCAAAGGAGGAGACGATGAGGCTCAGTGGATCAGCGACGAAGACTTCTGTCGTGACTACCTCCTCAATTGTCTCTCAAACTCACTGGTAGAGACTTATGGCAAATTAAAAACTGCAAAGAAAATCTGGATCGCTCTGGAAGATCAGTTTAAGGAGGAGAATATGTCCAAGACGCATCTGGTGGACAAATTCATAACGTTTACTTTCTCTGAAGAAAGGGAGATCCTACCTCAGATTGCAGATCTAGAGAATCTTGTGGCAAAACTGAACTGTGAGAACGTCCCTCTGCCAAACGAGTTCGTTGTCGAAGCAATCATCTTCAAGTTCCCCTCCGCGTGGTATTCTTTCAAGACTGAGATGTATCGGAAGAAATCTCAAGTCAGTCTCAAGGACCTGAAGCGGGTTATCTGTATTGAGAATGAGAACCAGACTAGGCACGCCTTAGAGACCGTTAGCAAGCAGAACTCAGGTTAGTTGCTGCTAACATGATCACGCATCTTAAGCGCAAGCCTAAGCCTGGAAAGCCGAAACCGCCGACGAGTGCACCCGCAGTTGCTGACACCAGCAAGAAGGTCAAGAAGTTCAAAGGCAAGTGTTACAACTGCAATAGGTGAGGTCATTCTACTTCTGAGTGTAGACAACCCAAGAAGGGAGAATCTAGCACACCAAGTGTGGAAAATAAAGCGAATATGCTTCATCAGACTGTGCCTACCCACTTTGTTGTCATGGTAGGGAACGGTAAGGCCAGTACAGAGTGGTGGCTAGATTCCGGTGCTACCTGCTATGTCTGCAACAATCCAGCTCTTCTGAAGGATCTCACTGCTGCGGATGAGACAGTTACTGTTGCAAATGGTGCCACTGCAGAGGTTCTCCAGTCCGGGACTGCGGATTTGCTACTCTCTTCAGGTACGCATTTAATCTTGAAAAACGTTAAATTTATACCTACATTAGCTGCTAATTTAGTTTTAATTAACATGTTATGCGATGCCGGTATGTCTTTTAACATTAGTGTCGGTAGAGTGATTTTAATGGTTATCTCGAATTATTTTGATTGGGCATGTCTTAAATGGGATGTATAGACCGAGTCTAGCAAATGAAGTAGTACACGCAATTAGTTCAATCTTAATAGATCCTAAGACTTTACATGCAAGACTAGGACATGGGAATTACAGAAAACTACTTTTGTTAGCTAAAACTCACAATATCCCTTTAGACACGAAAATCAAATTCGACAAATGTGAAATTTGTGCTCAAACCAAGATAACTAGAACACATTTTAGTCAGATTTCTAGGAGCACACAATTACTAGAGTTAATACATTCCGACATTTGTGATTATAAAAGTTTTGCCACCAGAGGAGGTCGGAAGTATCTGATAACCTTTATCGACGATCACTCTAGATTCAGTCACATTTATCTCCTTAAATTCAAGGATGAAGCCTTTGAAAAATTTCGTATTTTCAAAGAAATGGTAGAAAATCAACTAGACATGAAAATTAAAAGGCTAAGAAGTGAAAGAGGAGGAGAGTATTTATCAGGTGAATTTAGAGATTTTCTTACCAGCAGTGACATTATCCCTGAAACCATCGCCACGTATTCACCTCAATCCAACGGTATTGCAGATCGAAAAAATAGAACTTTAACAGAAATGTTGAACTCCATGTTGTTGACTGTTGGCATGTATGCGGCTTACTAGGGTGAAGCTGTCTTCACCTCAAATCATATTCTTAATAAAGTTCCTCATGCAAAGTTGACTAAGACACCTTATGAGTTTTGGTTTAAGAGTTCTCCTAGATTTGACAATCTTAAGACTTGAGGATGTATCGCCTATGTTAGGATACCTGACCCGAGGAGATCCAAGATTGGACCTAGAACGAACATTTGTATCTATCTAGAATGTGCAGAGGATAGTGCTGAGACAGATTTCTAGATCTCTCAACTAATACAATCATAGAATCTAGAGATGCGATTTTCTTTGAGGATAAGTTTCTCAAAGACAAAAACCTAACTCTTCCAGGTCTGCCAGCCCCCAGTACTGAAAATCTAATTCAGACTGAAACAAGAATCTCTGACACTGAGTCGATAAACAATAGAGTTTTAGAGCCCACAAGGTTATCTAATAGAGAAAAAGTGCTCAAAAGCTTCGGTACAGACTTTATGACTTACCAAGTTGAAGCTGATTCATCCACCTATAAGGAAGCGATGCGATATAGGGATTCTCTATTATGGAAAGAAGTCATTGATGATGAGATGAACTCTCTCATGCAAAATCACACTTGGACTCTAGTTGACCTGCCCAAAGGAGCTAGAACCATAGAGAACAAGTGGGTTCTGAAGAAGAAACTAAATCCTGATGGGAGTATCGCTAAATACAAAGCACGTCTAGTTGCCAAAGGTTACACTCAAGTGAGTGGTATAGACTACTTTGATATATACTCACATGTTTGTCACATTGCAACGATTAGAATTTTTCTCGTTATAGCATCTATTGAACATCTTACTGTTCATCAGATGGACGTCAAAAATGCATTTCTAAATGGAGATCTGACTGAGGAGATCTACATAAACCAACCTGAAGGGTTTGTCAGAGAAGGTCTAGAAAATAAGGTCTGTAAGTTGATTAAGTCACTCTACGGATTGAAGCAAGCATCAAAATTGTGGCACGAGAAATTTGACATTTGTGTTAAAGGCATTGGTTTTAAGTCAAGTGTTGACGCCAGGAAAATCCTGACCTCAAGATTCGGACCGATGCAGCCGGAGGCTACTCGCCCAGCAGCCCGACGAGATGGCTTGGCTGGCAACGACGAAGAAGCTAGAAGAGCAACAAACAGGACCCCAGGTGCTGCGGCAGGGAGGTCCCACCACGTACCCAGAAGCTCCGAAGAGACTTCCCCTCCAAGACCAAAGAATGGCCGAGCAAGGTACGAGGAAGGCACCGGCTTGGCTAGCAAGCAGGGGTGGCGGGCTCAAGAATTCGGAAATGGGGTTCCAGAAGCTCAAGCACAGGTGCCAATCCAAGTACCCCTGGGGTCCTATTTATAGGCAACCAAGGGGTAGGGGGGTTTTTATAGCCCAGCCCTGACCTGGCGACATATGGGATACTCGGCGAGCACCTTCGACCATAGTCGCCCATCTGGCGAGTATCTGCTGCTGCTCGCTCAGGTCTTCTGTGGTTGCCGGTCACTTTGGGGCGACATACGGGATACTCGGCACGTATCTTCGACCATAGTCGCCCTTCTGGCGAGTATTTGGCCAATACTCGCCAACCTTCTTTCGCTCCTGCTGGCTGATTTGTCTTGCCTCTTTGACTTTGACCTCTGCATACGTGGCCTTGAGTGGGTCCTACCTCGGAGAATGAGGGTTGTACACAATCCCCGCTCTTTGCGAGTAACGTAGTTGCTCGGAAAGAAACATCCAACCGTTATTCGACGAGCTTCTGCCTTGGCGAGTATATGAAGATACTCGGATCTTGACTGTCCGACGCCTGGACTCTATATAAAGGAGGGGGGGGTCTCTGATGGAACCACCTTTCTGTACTCGCTCACAATGTCGCTAGCTTTTGCTGAGGCTGCAAAAAAGGCCAAGGCCGACCTTGCGAATCTGATCGGCGTGCCCCTTCCTCCTCCTCGTCTGGACGCCGAGGTAGACGCCTTCCTCGCGAACAAGAAGAGGAAAAGGGCGGCGAAGAAGAAGAAGAGAGAGAGAGAAAAGGAGGCGACTAAGGCGAACGTCGCCGATCCGCTGAGTGAGCAGCGTCAGCAGCTGCTGGAGGATTTGGGCCTCGAAGGGCTCTCGCCTGCTCCTCCCCCTGCTCCTCTCTCGGCAGAGGTCGCCCCGGAGGCGAGTAGGGATGAAATCCAAACTCACACCCAACCGGACCCTCCCCCTGCCCGAGGTGAGCTCCTTGCTCGCCCTTTTTCGATCTATGCTTGTCTTCCGGCGACATTCTGACGTCTTTGTTGCTATCTGTAGATCCGCCGAACACTGAGGCTCGGGAGGAGCCTTTGACTGCAATACCGCTGCGATCATCCCCGATGATCTCGCCTGAGGGTGGCTCTCGGAGTGGCCGCGCGGTAAGGATTCTCCACAGCTCCTCTGTGGAGAAGAGGCCGATGAGCGAGCATGGGGCTCCTCTGGCGAACATCGCTCCTCCTCCGCCTCCTCCTCCACCTAACTCGCGACCAGAGCCGGCGAGCAACACACAGCGGCCTGTGATCGCGCTGCCGCCTCCTCCTCCTGGACTCCCGCCGTCAGTGAATCCTCCAAGCGATCAACGTCCTTCTACCACAACTGCTCCCTCTTCCCACCAGGGGGAGTCCTCGCGTAGGGGCGGGACTGGAGGGTCTTCGGCCTTCTTCGCTCCAAGGGGTGGAGGGCGACCAGGAGATGGTCGCGGTCGAGGGGACCTGCCCTCCAACCGGGATCATTCCGGCAACCACTCTACTCGCCGAGATGGCGTCTATCATTCTCCCTCCCCACACCGAGGAAGGTCTTCTCCTCGCCGACGATCTCGCAGCCCTCCTCGCCGACGATTGCGTAGTCCTCGGCCAGGTATTTGATCGCTGCCTTCGGATAGTCGCCACTGTTTTCTGAATTCTGCTGAAGTTCTGGGCCTTTTTGCCTTCTTTCGCAGGTCGCGCGCATACTCCGGTGGGAGCTCTGATCGATGCCGTTGGGCTCCCTCCCCGCGAGTACCAGGAAAAGGCTACTCGCGCTATCTTGGACTTGGAATCCCGGATAGAGCGGCTATCGATCTGCGAACCTCATCGCTGTTTGACTGAGGTGGAGTCGCGGGTTGAGCGCTTGGCGGCTAGTGACCCCCATCGCCGCCTAACTGACTTGGAGGTGCGAGTATCCCGGCTGGAGGAGTTTGATACTCGCCTGTTAGGTACTGAAGCTCGTCTCCAGTCTGTCAGCGACTTGGAGCGCAGGGTGGCGAGGATCGAGCATCGGCAACAGCTGCATCATGACGAGCTAGTCGGGATGCGCGCGAGCATGGGCTCGGTTGGTCGGCTGGCGAGGATCGAAGACCAGCTGCGACAAGGCGAGGACGCGATGTCTGTGGCCTCTGAGCACTTCAGGCGAGCTCGCGGCTTGGGATGGGTCGGGCGACAACCTCAGATCCAGGATCCCCAGGCGAACATCCAGGCGCAACCCTAGATGCTGCTCTTCTTCATCTTTATCTTCCATGTAGCTTTGTAGCTCCTCGCGAGCATTATTTGAATCTTTTGAACGATTTATTTGAAGCAGTGTTGATTTGCCGAGTAATCGAATACTCGCCCTTCAATCTTGTCTTTGTTTTACTTGATCTTCTTTTATTTTGCTTTTTCTTCTATCTCCTTTTTGCCGAGTATCTGTTTGAATGTCGCCTATATTTTGGCGAGCTTCTTCATGTTTCAGTGATGTAGGTATTCGCTAGATGAAGGTCGGCGGTTGGCGCGCTCTGAACTTTGGGCGACTTTTCTTAGATACTCGCCACCCATAGTCGTGCTCGCGGCGTCGTGTTCGACAAGCCAGACTAACCGACTAGTATAAATAGGGGGGGTGGGTGAGTCTTAAATACGCCTTTAGCGATCTCTAGCTTCCTTGAGCGAGCATCTTCCCGGTTTCCAATCCTCGCCCTTCTACGATACTCGCTCCCTTCCCTTTCTTCCCAAGATGATCGACGAGGCGGCCATCAGGCGAGCTAACCATGCGAAGAACTTCGATGAGAGCTCGTTCAAGAAGCCGATCATGAACCAGAAAGACTTGGACGAGTTCAACTCCAAGTTCGCGACTCCAGGATATGTCGCCAGGCTTCCTCGCCCGTCTGAGCGACTAAACACCTCCTCGCAGATGGCGATGATCTTCCCAATCCAACACTTCGAGGTCGGCCTGCGACTTCCCATATGGCCCGAGTTTCGGAAGATACTCGTGTTCTATGGGATAGTGCCCGCCCAGATCAATCCCAACGGAGTGGCGATGATCATGGGGTTCCTGTGCTACCTTCGGGAGCAGAACATCGTCTTCGACCTTTCGGTCTTTAGGCGAATATTCACCATCATGGCGACCGGCGAGGGCGTCATCTTCTTGTGCAGTCACGTCTGTACACTGGCGGGGACTTCCAATAAGAACCATCGCTGGGTCGAGCGGATAGTCGCCATTGAGGGCGACTTCGCGGGCATCTCCAGCTCGCCCATTCAACCTTCAGAGAACGTCTTCACGGTTCCCTGGCTCACCGAGGACCAGATGAAGCTGCTCGCCTGCTTCAGGAATCGTCGCTTCGACGTGATACTTTGGAGGAGGCGAGTAGACGAGCTCACGGAAGTTCGCCCAGGGGAAGGTATCTTTCGCGCGAGCATCAGACATACTCGCCCTAGGGCTTCGTTCTGGCGACTAATCTTCGATCTTCTTACAGGCGTGCAGGCTCTTCCGCGTGATGCTCTTCCTCTCGCGGCGAAGGCGACCGCTGTCGCCCAAGGGGGTGCGAGAACCTCGGCGCGCGAGGTTGGGGGCTCCTCCCCAATCGACTTGTCGCCAGGAGGCGACGATCTGGATGTCGCCGGTGGTGGGGCCGGGACCTCGAAGAAGCGAACGGGCAAGGCTAAGGCCTCTGAGCCCAAGAGACAGAAGAAGGAGGTCGCCCACAGGGATCTGGGCAAGAAGGCGGATCCCTCGGAGGCTGGCGAGCCGAGCAACCATCCCTTTTTCAACGAGGGCACCCGTGGCGAGGACGACTTTGGTCGCCCATTGGTGACCTGGTCTGATCGCGCTCACGAGGTGACTCTGAGCTCGAACCTCCCCGTTTGGTCCGAGGACTGGGAGGACAAGGGGGAGGCCTTCGATGTGCTCCATGCGATCTATAGTCGTACTGACGCCGAGCTGCTGCAGGAGGCCTCTGCCGAGCATCTTGCTCATCAAACCTCGCGCTCAATCTTGCGAACTGCCGAGCTCGCACATTCAACAGCGAAGCGGCTGCAGATGTACGAGGAGGCGATCAGGGTGCAGGGGCCGAAAATGATCGCCATGGCGGAGAGGATCAAGGGGTTCGAGGTACTTCGTCTTTGCGACTTTTCGCGCTTTCTGGAATACTCGCCTCTTTATACGATGTCAAGCTTACCTTCTTTCTTTTTGTCTTCTATAGGCTGCCGAGCTGGAATCGGCGAAGAGACTGTACCAGGCCGAGAAGGAGCTGGAGGATACTCGCTCGGCCTTGGAGGCCGCCCAAATCCGCATCGCCGAGCTAGAAACTCGGCCTGCCGAGCAACAGCCGGCGGGGTCGGGCCCTCATCGGTTCGTCAAGCAGGTCAGGATGCATGGCGACGACATGCCCCATATTCGCCGGGAGATCGCGCGAGCAACAGGAGAGGTCATCCTAAATCAGCTGAAGGCAGATGATCTCTTGAAGCCGGAGGCTATGGGATTGACGGCGGGAGACCTTATCCCGGCGTTGCTCGCCCAGAAGTCCACCTCCCCCTTGCGAGCATCGTCGCCGCCTTCCAGTGGTGCCGAGGATGATGATGTTGATGACGAGGATGACGAAGATGATGACGACGAGCCAGATGTGGATATTAGTGGCGAGGATGACGCCTAGTCGCCTGGGCTCCCTTTTTGCTCGCCCGGCGACCTTTTGTAAACACTTTGAAGATTCTTTTGTAATATTCATCAAATATTTACATATGAAAAGGACAAAGTTTTTGCTCGCCTGTCTCCTTGGTGCTTGCTTCTTTTTCTGAATGTCGCTTAGGCTCCTAGGCTCGAAGCGAGATTGAGTGCTCGCTAGGCTCTTAGGATTACGGCGAGGTTGTGTGTACCTCCATACTCGTACTTATATGCTCGCTCCTCCATGCTCGCACATGTATACTCGCTCCTCCATGCTCGCACATGTATACTCGCCTAGGTACTCGCACATGCATGCTCGCCTTCTGCAATGCTTCCCTTGAGGGAGTTGAACTGTGGAGGCTACTCAGAGGGTTTAGAGGGACACGTGCTCTCAAGGTCTTGCCTGGTACCTGGTGAAGAGTTAACAATAATGAATTTTTTAGGGAAAAGAGATAGGGAACGGCAGTTGGGGAGGCCTGGAGGGACACATCTTCCCGAGGCCTTCATCCTACTTGGATGCCGGAAGATCTCCTTTCTTTTAGTTGTTCAAATCGGTCCTGTCCTTTTCATCGTTGGAACGTCGGCTTCCAGGCTTTCCCCTGGCAATCTCTTCAGTCGGACGAGAAATGCAGTCGGTGGGAACCGCGACCAACGTGCAAGGGAGGAGCTGATCTCGGTCGTCATTGCAGAGGCTTGGTCTTAAGGGATCGCACACCCGAGGCACTGTCCCATCATCCGTTCTGAGTTTTTACGAGGGTTAAGCCGGAATATCGTGTTCCAACTCGCGATGGTGATTGTTGATGTAGGACGACGTCAAGCAGGGAGTGGCAGTCGGGGAGATCCAAGGGGACACACCATCCCGAGGCCTCCATCCTACTTGGATGCTGAATGTGGATCGGACCTGCTTCCTGTTGCTCAGGGAGTTTAGCAGGGAGTTAAGCACACTTTAGGCACAATAACTCATATGATCTAACACAGTAACTTTAGAAAATGAAATGCTTTGCTGCGAGCTTTTCAGCTTTCGAGGGTACATGACGCCTTTTTTCAAGGGTCCCCTGAGTTAGTGAAATCGATCATCTCTTCGCCGAATCGGAAGGTCGGCGTCCAGACTTCTTCCCGGTAATCTCTACAGTCGGACGAGAAATGCAGTCGGTGGGAACCGCGGCCAACATGCAAGGGGGGAGCTGATCTCGGCCGTCATTGCAGAGGCTTGGTCTTAAGGGATCGCACACCCGAGGCACTGTCCCATCATCCGTTCTGAGTTTTTACGAGGGTTAAGTCGGAGGCCTGTTTCCCAACCTGGCGTGGAGATTGACTTCACCTGACTTCCTTATTTTGAGGTTTTGTTGATGCGAAGGAAGCTTCCTCGTCCCATGTTTCAGGGCGACGTAAATTTTATTCAAAAGGAATGAATTTACAAGGATGGGATATATACATCTCCCCTTAGGGATAAAACCTTTTTAGGTCATCGCCGTTCCAGGTGCTCCCAAGCAGTTCGCCCTCCTGGTTTTGCAAATGGTACCCTCCTGTCAGGAGCGCCTCCCGGATGATGAAAGGTCCTTCCCAATTCGGATTGAGCTTCCCGACGGCGGCGGACCTTCCTGCTGCGTCCACCTTCTTCAGGACTAGGTCACCTGCTTGGAAGTGTTTGAGGCGGACATTTTTGTCAAAATGTTTCGCCATTCGGCGCTTGATTTCCTCTTGCCTGACTGAAGCTAAATCTCGGAGTTCCTCGATGTAGTCGAGAGATAGCTTCTGAACCTCTTCGTTCTCTAGTCGCCATTCTTCGGTTCCGTCTTCCGCGACTACCACCCTTGGGCTTCTGACTTCGAACTCTACTGGGATGAGAGCTTCCGACCCGTGAGAGAGTTTGAACGGTGTTTCCCCTGTGGCTGAGCTAGGAGTGGTCCTCAAAGCCCACAGGACCGAGGGGAGCTGGTCTGCCCAGTTACCTCTTAGGTTCTCCACCTTCTTCTTCAGTAGGTTGATGATCAGCTTGTTGGCGGCCTCTACCTGGCCATTGCTCCTTGGGTGATGTACGGAGGCGAATCGAAGATCAGTTCCTAGCTGCCTGCAAAAATCTTCTAGCTCCAAGCTGGCAAACTGGGGACCGTTGTCGGTGATGATGGCGAGAGGGATCCCGAATCTGCAGACGATCTCTCCCCAGATGAAGTTCTTCACGACTTGAGAGGTGGTCTTGGCCAAAGCTTTGGCTTCGATCCATTTGGAGAAGTAGTCGATCATGACGAGAACGAACTTTCTCTGACCGCTTGCTTGAGGGAAAGGGCCGATCAGGTCCATCCCCCAGATGGCGAACGGCCATGGGGAGATGATCGATCGGAGCTGCTGGGCTGGCTGCAACTGAAGGGGGGCGAAGAGCTGGCACTTTTGGCACTTTTTTGAGAAGACCTCAGCATCCTTTCGGATAGTAGGCCAGAAGTAACCATGCCTAAAGACCCTCTGCTCCAAAGTGCGAGTCCCAGAATGACTTCCACACTCTCCCGAGTGGATCTCTTCCAATACTCGGGGTACTTCGTCTTCAGAAACGCATCTGGCCAGGGGACCCGAGATGGTTTTACGGTACAGCTCTCCATCTTGCAGGAGGTAGTATGCCGCCTTGTACCGAAACCTTCTTTGATCCCTTTCGTCTGCTGGGAGCTGACCGCTGGCCAGGAATGCCACAAAGGAATCCATCCACGAGGGGCGTTGCTCGATCTCCATCATCTCTCCCTCCTCAATGGACGGGTGGAATAATTCGGTGATAGTTCCTCCGGCCCTCGGCCCATACTTGGCGAGGCGATCTGCTGCCGAGTTCTCCTCTCTTGGCACATGCTCGACGAAGAAGGACTGGAAGCCTCCAATCAGTCCTTTCACTTTTACCAAGTACCTCTGCAGGGTGGTGTCACGCACCTCGAACTCTCCTCGGATTTGCGACGCGACCACCATTGAGTCCGTGAAAGCCCGGACATCATGGATCCCCAGCTCCTTGGCAAGGCGCAAGCCTGCCACTATGGCCTCGTACTCTGCCTGGTTGTTTGTGACGGGGAAGAGGATCTCGACGGCTTGCTCGATCCTTGTTCCCTGTGGGCTGACGAGCACGATGCCCACCCCCACAGAACTTTTGCCCGAAGCTCCATCAACAAACATCTTCCAAGGGATTGGGTTGAGCACCTCTTCTCCGGGTTCCGCTTCCACCGAGAAGTCAGCCAGGAAGTCTGCTACTGCCTGAGCCTTGATCGCCACTCGGGGGGAGAAGGAAATGTCGAACTCGCTGAGTTCTACCGACCATTTCGCCAACCTCCCCGAATGCTCCACTCCCTCCAGGATATTGCGGAGAGGATGATCAGTTACCACCCGGATGGAGTGAGCCTGAAAATAAGGCCGGAGCTTCCGCGCCGACACCACCAAGGCCAAGGCAAGCTTCTCCAGGATTGGATACTTTAGTTCCGCCTTCTTCAGCACCCGGCTGACATAGTAGATGGGTAGCTGCTTCCTCCCCTCTTCTCGGACCAAGATGGAGCTAACTGCCTCTGCTCCCACTCCCAGGTAGATGAGCAGGTCTTCGCCTTCCTTCGGGCTCTGAAGGAGAGGTGTCTGAGTCAATTGCTCCTTCAACCTTCCGAATGCTATCTCGCATCCCTCGGTCCATTCGAAGCTTTCTGTTTTGCGGAGCGTCTTGAAGAACGGAGAGCACTTCTCTCCGGCTTTTGAGAGGAAGCGGCTAAGTCCCGCCAGCCTTCCTGTCAACCTTTGGACTTCCTTCATCGTCTTCGGGGACGGCATTTCTAGGATCGCCTTAACCTTGTCGGGGTTAGGCTCTACTCCCATCGGGGTTAGGAGATGTCCCAGGAACTTTCCCTTTCCTGTTCCGAAGACGCACTTCGTCGGATTGAGCCTCATCTTGAACCTCCTCAACGTTTCAAAGGTCTCCACCAGATCGGTTATGTGTTCCTGGACGTTCTTGCTTTTGATCAAGAGGTCGTCCACGTACACTTCCAGGTTCCTCCCCTTTTGCCCCTTGAAGATGTGGTCCATCATCCGCTGGTAGGTGGCTCCCGCATTCTTCAAACCGAAGGGCATCATCCTGTAGCTGTAGCAGCCGTCGTCGGTGATGAAGGAGACATCGCGGCAATCAGGGGGATGCATCCGGATCTGGTGATATCCTGAAAACGCATCAAGGAAACTCATCACAGAAAAACCGACGGCTGAATCAACCAGCGCGTCGATTCGAGGCAAGGGATAACAATCCTTCGGGCAGCTTTTATTCATTAAGGAAAAATCCACACACATTCTCCAGCCTCCCCCCGCCTTTGTCACCATTACAACATTAGAGACCCAGCCTGGGTACTGGATCTCCGACACAAAACCTGCATCTAGCAGTTTTTTAACCTCCTCCCTAATTGGCTTGGCGAGGATGGTGGCGGTTCTTCTCTTCTTTTGGCGGACGGGCTGGACAGAGGGATCCAGGTTGAGGCGATGACACGCAACCTCAGGGTCGACTCCTGGCATCTCGGCGGCACTCCAAGCGAAGATGTCGACGTTCTTTTGCAGACACGCCGCCATCTCGATCTTCTCCTCGGTCTTCAGCGACCCGCCAATCTTCAGCAACCCAGGCACTCCTGCTGCGGAGAGTACCTCGATTTCTTCCACTTCCTCTGCCACCTCCAGCCTGGCCGGGCTCTCCAACACTCTCCCGAACTCCTCCGCGTCAGCCATCCAGCTGATGGTACTGACGGCGGTAAGATAGCATTCCCTGGCGGCTCTTGGATCGCTCCTGATCCTCACCTGGACGTCTCCTTTACAGTACTTCAAGCACTGATGGTAGGAGGATGGGACGGCCTTGAAGGTGTTGAGAATCGGCCTCCCAAAGATGGCTCTGTAGCAGCTCGGGGCGTCGACGATGATGAATCGACAGTTGATGGAGGTGCCACCGAGTGTTACCAGGAGATCTGCTCCTTCCACTTCCTTCTTCTCTCCGGAGAAGCCGAAGAGGGGACCATCAGATGCTCGAACTCTGGCAGCTTCGACTCCCAGTCCGTCAAACGTCCCCTTAAAGATGACGTTTACAGAGCTACCGTTGTCGATCAGAATTCGATCAACGGTGAAGTCCTCCATTGCGGCCTGAATCACGAGGGCATCATGGAAGGGATTCTCGTTCCCTAGCATGTCCTCCTCGGAAAAAGTAATCTCCTCCATCGGGGGTGGTGCTTGCGAGGTCGAGGCGACACTCCTGCGGTAGATCTGATGAAGGCTCCCCTTGCGGGAAGCCTCCAGCCCTGCTCCCCCATGGATTACTCCAACTCGGCCTCCCTGGCCCAGGTCTCCCCGGCCTCCCTGGTCGACCCGATCCTCGTTCCTCCTGCGAACGACTGCGGCCTGCCCTGCCTGTGGCTCGGCAGGGGCCTCTATCCTCCTCTGCTCTCCTCCAGCCTCTCCTGCTGCCAACCTCCTCCGGGCTTCCCAAAAGTCTGGGCAGGCAGCCATGGCATGTCCCCCCACCTGGTGGAAGTCGCAGTAGAGAGGAACCTCTTCTGCTTGACGCCTCCTAGGCTTCGGCTTCTTCCTTCCTTGACGGCGGCCTCGCCCGGCTACCGCCATTGCTTCATCTCTCCTCCTCTCCTGACGCCTCTCTGGTTGGCGAAAGGGCCTTCTTTCTGGGGATCTCCCCCTTTGATCTTGACGCTGGTGCCGTCCAGCCGGCCTCCAAGGTGGCCGGTTGACGGGGACCTGGTAGCGTCTTCCCTCCTCCTGACGCTCAGGGGACTCGACGGGCCTTCTCTCCACGATCCTCCCGGTTTCCTTCCTCCTGAGCTCCTCCTTTTTCTCCTCTTGTCGCTCCGGCCACTTCCTTCCCTCCCTTCGGGGCTCCTCTCTCTTCCTTTTCTCAGGGATCCCATCCCTCTCTCCACGGTCGCCTCTGGTCACCCGTGCCAACCTTGCCAAGAAGTCAGGATTGGAGGCTTCTCCCCGGACGAATTTATTGGCCCTCTGAATGAGGTTGTCGTAGGAGTAGGGAGGATTCTCACTGAGTTCCAACTTGAAGAGGCCTTGACTGATGCCGAATGTCAGGGCCAGCAACAGGATGTTGCTATCTACCTCCTGGATTTGCAGAACCTCCTCCTGGAAACGCTCGATGTAAGGGCCCAAGGCCTCATCCGGCCCTTGCACGAGGTAGAACAGGGCCGTGGCCTCCTTCTTTAGCTTCCGTGTCGTGTCGAACCGGGTCGTCAGCCCACGACACAGGTCTTCGAAGCAGTAGATTGAGCCTGCGGGCAACTGATGGAACCAGTCCCAGGCCTTTGCGCGGAAGGTAATGGCAAACAACCTGCACTTGAAGGCGTCCGACATGGTTCGGATAGAGACTATATCCTCGAACCATTGGATGTGCCTGACGGGGTCCTCCTTCCCTGAATAGTAGTTCAAGGCAGGGTCCCTGAACCCCTCTGGCACTGGCGCGGCGAGAATCTCCTCGCAGAAGGGGCTCCTCCCTCCTGCCCGGCGACGATCCTCAACCTGGCGAGTATCACCTCCATACTCGCCATATGGGCGAGTATCCGGGTACCTCCCCTGCTCGCACGGCTCGCGGAAGCGAATACCTTGCGAGGTTGGCTGGTAGAATTGCGACCTCCTTGGTCGCTCGGTTTCATCTTCCATGTGCTCCTTTCCTGCTCGCCGAGGGGGACTCCCTCCCTCGGACGGAACTGGGCGATGCGGCGAGGTCGCAGTGACCTCGGCGCGCGGCTGAAGCGCTGCTCGCATGGCTCCCTCCATGCGCTGCGCGAAGGCTTCGAAAACCTCCAGCGTCACGAACCTGCCAGCTCCCGTCGAGTTGCCGACCTCCTCCTCATGGTCGCCACCTACGACCATCTCGCCTTCTTGCCGAACTTTCTTCCAACGACTACGGTCCACGCTCACCGCACCAAAGTGTTGACGCCAGGAAAATCCTGACCTCAAGATTCGGACCGATGCAGCCGGAGGCTACTCGCCCAGCAGCCCGACGAGATGGCTTGGCTGGCAACGACGAAGAAGCTAGAAGAGCAACAAACAGGACCCCAGGTGCTGCGGCAGGGAGGTCCCACCACGTACCCAGAAGCTCCGAAGAGACTTCCCCTCCAAGACCAAAGAATGGCCGAGCAAGGTACGAGGAAGGCACCGGCTTGGCTAGCAAGCAGGGGTGGCGGGCTCAAGAATTCGGAAATGGGGTTCCAGAAGCTCAAGCACAGGTGCCAATCCAAGTACCCCTGGGGTCCTATTTATAGGCAACCAAGGGGTAGGGGGGGGTTTTTATAGCCCAGCCCTGACCTGGCGACATATGGGATACTCGGCGAGCACCTTCGACCATAGTCGCCCATCTGGCGAGTATCTGCTGCTGCTCGCTCAGGTCTTCTGTGGTTGCCGGTCACTTTGGGGCGACATACGGGATACTCGGCACGTATCTTCGACCATAGTCGCCCTTCTGGCGAGTATTTGGCCAATACTCGCCAACCTTCTTTCGCTCCTGCTGGCTGATTTGTCTTGCCTCTTTGACTTTGACCTCTGCATACGTGGCCTTGAGTGGGTCCTACCTCGGAGAATGAGGGTTGTACATCAAGCCTATCAGATAAATGTCTGTATATAAGAACGAGTTCAAGTGCAGTCGCCCTTATATGCTTGTACGTTGATGACATGCTAATTCTGGGTATTGAACAGTCCGAGGTGGAAGACGTCAAAGTTACCCTGAAGGAACAGTTTAGCATGACAGACTTAGGTGTGGTAAAATCAATCCTAGGAATGGAAGTGAACTTCACTGACAAGGGTATTACCCTATGTCAGAGTCACTATATCCGAAATCTACTAAAAAAATGGGGATATGATAAAAGCAAAAAGATTGAGACTCCATACGATTACAATAATAGACTGAAACCTAATGACGGTTCACCTATCAAACAGTTGGATTACTCCAAACTCATAGGAAGTCTCATGTATGTTACTACCTGCACTAGACCTGACATAGCATTTACGGTCGACATGTTAAGTAGATTCACTAGTAACCCTGGAAAGGGCCACTGGGACGCCTTAGAAAGGCTAATGTGATATTTAAAGTACACTGAAAAGTTTGTTTTATGTTACAGTGGAAATCCTCCTGTGATTGAAGGGTATTCTGACACCTCCTGGTGCTCAGACATTGGTGATAGTAGATCCACTAGTGGTTTTGTGTTTACACTAGGAGAAGCTGTCGTAGCTTGGAAATCTAAGAGACAGACGTGCATTGCACTATCCTCTATGGAATCAGAACTCTATGCTCTCGCCTCAACTGTAGAAGAGGTAGAGTGGATTAGGGGGATCTAATAATAGACATTCTAATGACGAGTCTGAAAATAACTATATATCAATATTTTGTGATAATCAATCCACAAAAACCATTGCAATTAATACTTTGTTCAATGGAAAACGAAGGCAACTACGGATGAAATAGGCCTGGTTGACCTATCTCACTAGTCAGGGAATAATTTTTCTACTAGATGTGAGATCAAAAGATAATGTAGCAGATGTCCTTACTAAGGGCTTATGTAAGGTCTTACATCTAAAACATCGGTGGATATGAGATTAAAGTCTATTTTGTAGGACTTAATACATGTTTTATGTTTAAGATTTTAGAACTGGAATCTGCATACATTCAAGCATCTACGTGGAGCACACTGAAGTATTCCAGATGCTGCCTACTGAAGGTCCGAGACTGAATAGTTGTCTGTCATTCCAAACTTAATGATTTACACTAATATTTTTGCTCAAAGGCTGGATTAGGTAATCATTCCAAAAAGGAATACTAAGGTTGTTGTTGTGTCCTAATATTAGGATTATTAATCATAACATTCCAAACTTGATGATATAGTGGTCACAGCTTGTTGTATCATTCCAAATTTGATGGTATAACAAAATTGTGAATTGGTTAAAAATAATCCAAATAATCGAAGGAACATAGGTTTGATTTTATAAAATCAAATATCCTAATTTTGTGTAAATTAGATAGAGATGTTGATTTGTGATTCTTCCTTTCTGGTTAGAATATTACGTTCTTATTTGTTAGAACTAATCACTTTACTTTTGATAACAAATATTTGAATTCATAGAGTTTAATCTCATGACATTTTTGTTGTAATTGTTTGCAGATCAAAAGGAGTACGGAGGAGAGAAAGTAGATTTTGACCCTGACAATGGCGATCTGATGTTTGAATAGACTGAAGACCAGTTATCTGTTTTTTGAGTTTTCAGTTCTTTTCTTTCATGTTTGGAACCCTGGTTTGAGTTTAGATTTTCTAAAACTCATATGTATGTTTCTGGAAAATTCATTTGATTGTTATCTGCTTATTTTCTAGTATAACCTGTTATGTGATACCTGATATATAAATATAGGAGGAAAATGTTAAGGTATATTTATATACCTGTTAACGGGTCCATAATGGGTAGTCGGGGATTTATGATTTCGACCTATAAATCCTCATGTTGGGGCAACGTGGAGATCGTTCCAAACTAGACGGTCACACGGGATGCTTCGAGCACCGTTTCAGAAATGACGAAGGTGTTATCACAGTGAATCTTTACTCCTTTGTCTTCATCTTCTCTGTTCTCTAATTCGTTCTTGATTCTCTACAACCATATGGCTCCGCAACCTGTGAAATTTAGAGTCATATACTCTGCTTCGGTGGTGGATATGACTACAGTATGTTGCTTCCGTGAGCTCCAGAAAAAGGGATTTGTACCTGCAAGAAAGATAAAACCGCTTATGCTTTTTCTATCGACAATGTTACCAGCCCTATCTGAAACGACATATTCGATGAGGTTTTCATCTTTCTCCTGCTTGTAGAGAAGTCCATAGGCTTTTGTTCCTTGTAGGTAGCGTAAGATGAGTTTGGCGGCAGCGAAATGATTTTTCGATGGGTTACTCACATATCTTGCAATGATATTGACAACATTTTCAATATCGGACCTTAAATTCGTGAGATATAGTAGGGAGCCAACTAAGCTCCTATATGCTTCTTTATCTATATCTTCTTCTTCATTTGTCTTTGATCGTAGCTTCTTTGATGTAGACATTGGTGTCACTGCTGGATTACAATTTTTCATTTGGTATTTCTTCAAAAGTGCTCGTTATGTAGTGTTCTTGTGATAGAAAAAGGTTGCCTCATAATTCCTCTTTATCTTCTCTCTAAAATCTCTTATCAAGGCTGAATTGGCCCAGTGACGATCAAGTCGTCAATATAAAGGCTTACAATTACTCTTTATTCCTTCTCCTTCTTAATGTACAGAGTTGGTTTATTGAGGCTCTTTGTGAATCTATCTTTGAGAAAATATGTTAGGAACGAAGTGGGAGGGAGAGAGATCTAGAGAAATAGAGAGAAACTAGGGTTTGAAGGAGAAGAAGGAGAGAATTACCCCCGACGCCTGCCGATCCTGCTTCAAGAAACGCCTCCAAGTCGCCCCCTCCTGCTCTCGCTCCCTTTCTCTCGCTATCGGGATCGAAGAATTGAATAACCGGCTGCTCCTGTGCGATGCTTTCAAAGAAGCCCTAGACCGGTTCAAATGAACCGGTCCAGATCAGGACCAAACCAAAACAATCTCCCACTTGGGACTGATCCTCTCACGTACAACACTTTTGCACTGCAAATCATGGTGGCAATACTAGTTATCTAGTAATAATCAACCCAATGGAGTTTGAGCAAAACTCCATTTTCTCACCGGGTACAATCTTTGTAAACATATCAGCTGGGTTGTCATCTGTATGTATTTTCTCCAATTTGAATATTCCCTCTTCAATCAAGGAACGCATGTGATGATATCGATGTCGGATGTGTTTGGTTCTAGAATGAAAAGCTGAATTTTTAGCCAAGTGAATGACGCTCTGACTGTCACTGAAGAGGCTGCAACCGACTTGCTCAGAACCAAGCTCCTTCAGTAATCCTTGCAGCCATATCAACTCCTTGCTGGCCTCAGATGCAGCAATATATTCAGCTTCCGTTGTTGACAGGGCAACAACTTTCTGCAACCTTGACATCCAAGTAATGGCAGCACTCCCAAAAGTAAACACATAGCCCGTGGTACTCTTACTGTCATCGACCTCCCCTGCTAAATCAGAGTCAACATATCCTTGCAAGTGGACTTTTGTGCCTGAGTAACACAACACCATATCTTTAGTGCCCGCAAGATATCTCATTATCCACTTCACAGCACTCCAATGCTCTTGTCCTGGATCGGACATATACCTGCTCACAACTCCCACTGCATGGGCAATGTCGGGTCTGGTGCAAATCATGGCATACATGAAGCTCCCCACAGCAGATGCATATGGAACCTCCGCCATTTTCTCTCTCTCGCTCTGAGACTTTGGGCTGTGCCTTTTAGAGATACTTCTGAAGTGACATGTTAAAGGGGTAGCTACAGGCTTGACATTCTCCATGTTGAACCTTTTCAACACCTTCTGAATGTAGTCCCTCTGACACAACTTCAGTACTCTATTTAGCCTATCCCGTTCAATCCTCAGTCCTAGGATTTGCTTTGCAGGGCCCAAATCCTTCATAGAGAATTCTTTTGCCATTTACCTCTTCAAATATTTGATCTCCTCCATGTTAGAGCTTGCCACTAACATATCATCAACATATAAAAGCAATATGATGTAGGAACCCTTCAGCTTCCTAAAGTAACAACAATGGTCTGAATGACAATGAGTGTACTCGTTCTTTCGCATGAACCTGTCAAACTTCATATACCACTGTTTTGGTGCCTGTTTGAGCCCATAGAGCTCTTCTTCAACTTACACACCAAATTTTCCTTTCCTGCTTTTATATAGCCTTGTGGTTGAAGCATATAAATGTCTTCCTCCAAGTCACCATGAAGGAACGCCGTTTTTACATCCAACTGTTCTAAGTGGAGATCCTCAGCAGCAACAATACTTAGAACAGTCCTAATAGTAGATAGCTTCACCACAGGAGAGAAAATCTCAGTGAAGTCGATTCCTGCCTTCTGTTGGAATCCCTTCACAACAAGTCTGGCCTTATACCTATAAGACCCGTCATGCTCATGCTTCAATCTATATAGCCATTTATTTTGAATAGCATTCTTCCCAGTCGGAAGTTTAACCAAATCCCATGTCTGATTAATGGATAGAGAATCCATCTCATCATCCATAGCACTTTTCCATTCATCCTTCTCAGCAACTTGTATGGCTTCTTCATAACAACTGGGCTCGCCATTATCAGTTAGAAGAAGATAGTAAAGAGATGGGGAGAAACGTGCTGGAGCAGTAATAGTCCGTCTAGGACGTCGGGTAGCAATGGGTGGAGTGATGGGCTCCACTTCAATCTCTCCATGAGTGTCAGTATGCTCAATGTCTTCGCCAAAATGCTCAGATCCTTGATTTCTCAACTCGCTAGGAGTATCATCAAGTTCAACAGACATAGGCTCCTCATGCCTGTCTTGTTCCTTGATCTGATCTTTATACATCATATTCTCATTAAAGATCACATTCCTACTCTTGAATGCCTTCAGACTTACATTGTCCCATAGCTTGTAGCCAAAGTTGGTGCCACCATAACCCAAGAAGGTGCAGACCTTAGATTTTGGATCCAACTTTGATCTGCTCTCAGCATCTACATTGGCATAAGCGGTGCACCCAAATATTCGCAAGTGTGAAAGATTCACTTGCTTTCCGGTCCAAGCTTCTTCAGGCAACCTGCAATCAATGGCCGTTGATGGGCCTCTATTGATCAAGTAAGCTACTGTATTAACTGCTTCAGCCCGGAACTTCTTTGGCAAGCCTGCATTCAACCTCATGCTCCTAGCACATTCGGCTATGATCCTGTTCATACGTTCTGCCACATCATTTTGTTGCGGTGTGTCTGGGACTGTCTTCTCCCTTCTAATGCCATTCATAGCACAATATTCTTCAAACTCTTTACTGCAGTACTCGCCACCATTATCAGATCTTAAACACTTCAACTTTAAACCTGTTTCCGTTTCTACCAAACTTTTCCACTTTTTGAAAACTTCAAAGACATCAGATTTGTTTTTCAGAAAGTAAACCCAAAGCTTCCTGGTAGAGTCATCGATGAATGTGACATAGTACTGGGAGCCACTAATAGAGTGCACCTTTGAAGGTCCCCACACATCTGTATGAACAAGATCCAACTTGTTTGGTTTCAGTGTTCTCTTTCCTTTTGAAATGCTCACTTTCTTTTGCTTTCCAAAGACACATCCTTCACAGAAAGGTAAGTCGACTGAGGATAGTCCATCCAACTTATCCTTTGCAACCATCATCTTTATGCCCTTCTCACTCATGTGTCCAAGTCGTTGGTGCCAAACACTAACATCGACCTTTGATGTGGCAACGCTGATATTTCCTTCAGTAGATATCAGATAGAGAGTACCCTCTCTCTTTCCCTTAGCCATGACCATGGATCCCTTGCTGATCTTCCATGAATCACTACCAAACATAGTGATGCACCCTTCATCAGAAAGTTGACTCACGGATACAAGATTTCTAGCCAACTTGGGAACATGTCTCACATGTTTTAATTTCAAGTTAGACCCATCAGCAAGACATATGTTCACTTCTCCCCTTCCAACAATCTCACATGGCTCATCATCACCAAGGTAAACCTTGCCAAAATTTCCTTTCTCATAGCTTAGGAAATACTGACGGTTGGAGGTGGCATGGAACGATGCACCTGAGTCAAGAACCCAAGAGTCACATCTCGTAGTACATGAAAGAACTAAGGCATCATCAGATGATTCATCCCGCATAATCAGATTCACTGATTCCTTGTCACCCTTCTCTTTTTCTTTCTTCGGCGCCTTGCAATCGCGCTTCACATGACCTTTCTTTTGGCAGTTCCAACATACCACTGCACCTCTTGATTGACTTCGCTTGGACTTAGATCGTCCCTTCCATTTGATGTCACCTCTTTTTGAAGACCTTCCCCGTTCTCCAACATTAAGGGCACCACCAGAACTGCTGCCAGTTGAGTTGTTCTTTCTCCTTGTGTCCTCACTCAAGAGAACACCGACCACATCCTCAAATTTTAAGGGATTGGATCCAGATGAGTTGATAACTGCCATAACAAGACTATCCCAACTGTCAGGTAGGCTTGACAAAATCAACACATCTAACATCTCATTCTCAAAAGTCAGTCCAACAGATTCTAACTGACCCGTGATAGCATTGAAGTCATTCAAATGCTCAGTCATAGATTTTCCTTCAGTCTTCTGCATATTCAGTAACCGTCTCATAAGGAATACCTTGTTTGATGCAGAGGGCTTCTCATACATCCGCATCAGAGCCGCCATGACATCTTCTGTAGTCTTCTCCTTGGATATGTTGAAGGCTACGGATGACGACAAAGTGAGTCTAATCACCCCAAGAGCTTTGCGATCCAACACCTCCCACTTCTTGTCGTCCATGTCTTCCGGCTTTTCTTTCTTCCCTCCAAGGGGCAAATAGAGATCCCGCTGATACAGATAATCCTCCATCTGCATTTTCCAAAACCCAAAGTTCTTCCCATCGAACTTGTCAATTTTCACCTTCCCCTCTTCCATAGCTGGTTGACTGCTCCCACTCAAGCTGAGTACCCGCAAATCCTTTCACTGATCTTAGAGCTGATTGTTTCAAAGATTGTGATCACAGAGGATAGGGAGCGGACCGATGGTCGTCACCTACCGCACTAGACCGCAAACCCGAATAAATCAATCGCTCGTCCTGAACCTGGCTCTGATACCACTTGTTAGGATTGCGGGTAAATTGAAGCAACGTTAATCGCAGCGGCAAACACAATTTCACAATTTGCTTTATATTAACAAAGCTTGGGAAACCCTCATGGGGAATAAAACCCAAGCAATAACCTGCCACCACAATAATACAGTGTAATAATAAAGAGAGGACTATGTGCTCCGCTTGGCCCTCTACCGGCCAATACTACGAAGCACTCCTACATGCATTCATCACAGAGACTAGCGAGCATTGCTTAGCCACTACTTGGCTAATACCTCAATGCTCCCCTAGAATACAAGAAAGTACAGTAGGAGGTGAAGGGTTTGAGAGAGTGCGAAACCTCGGCTACGGATCGTAGCCATAAAGAGGGCTGGAACACTAAGGAGAGAGATATCTCCTTCTTCAGGAGTAAGAAATGGGAAGCTCCAAGATCGCGGTGCGGATCTACTTCCCGGTCGGCTACTCCAAGATCGCCGATGCGATTCTACTTCCCGGTCGGCAGCTCCAAGATCGCCGAATGCTGCAAGCCCGCCACGAACTCTGTTGTCGAAGGCTTCTCCACGATCCTCGACGCCGACGCCTACCGATCCTGCTTCAAGAAACGCCTCCAAGTCGCCCCCTCCTGCTCTCGCTATTGGGATCGAGGAATTGAATAACCGGTTGCTCCTGTGCGATGCTTTCAAAGAAGCCCTAGACCGGTTCAAAGATCAGGACCAAACCAAAACACTATTATCCCCCCTCCCCCCACACAAGATTTTTGATCTAGTTTACGGTGCTAGATATTTTAGAAATGGCGACAAAGAGTTTGGAGCTTGATTTTCATTAACTTCTTGGATCCTTTGTATTCATTTTCCAATCTTTCCCATGCTTCTTGTGAGAATTTTCATCCCATAATTCTGGGATAAATGGAGTTGGCGATTCTCGGCTGGATTAGGTGCAGGGCAAGAGCATCACACATTTTCTCTTCTTGCTGAATTTGGGGGCTTCACCTTCGACAGCTTTGCTGCATGGTTGTGGACCATTTTTAACTGTCACGAAGGTCCGGCATTTGAAAAACTCTCCTATGGAAATGGGAATGGAAGAATTTGTGCAAATGGGGTTTGGTTGATAGATGATTATGCCATAGGAATTTGAAAGGAAGATGGTTGTATGAATTCTCAGATGAAGGTGAACCGCGACTCTGATACCACCATAGATTTTACTACTAATTTAATGGAAATTGCAGAACTGGACTAAACAACAGGTTTCACTTTCAGATTTTGCTAGAATACAATGGAGTTCCTCTTACGGTATTTCAACAGGTGCAGAGAAGTTTCTGGATACAATGATAAATTATGGCATTAATTATTTGTTTCTGGTGCAGATTTCGTTTCTTTCAACAATCTCTTGAAAGGAGTTTCACAGGCTCTCAGAGCAGAATAGTCTCAGTTGCTCGGGGAAGAAGGTGATGGAGAGGGGGGGAAGACGGGCTCAGCTGACTGCTTGCGATAGAAAACCACCAACGGATTTGAATGAAAAACATTCCGCAGTTTTAATGTCACAAACGAAAGTAAAACTTGAGTTTGGTCGCCAGTTTCAATTCTTTCCCTCCAACGAACCCTAATTAGAATGTCTTCAGATTCAGTAAGTAATAAATTGACAATTAAATCCAGTGCCGAGTAACCATCATCAATCTCCTAACAACACTCAAAATTGCTAACAGAACCCTAAATTAAACAGGAAACCACTAAAGTCAAAGTACAGAGAATACAAGCATTGTCATAAATTCATCTTCTCAATCACAGGATCTTGTACAAGCAAATTACAAACCTAATAAACATACAATATCAGCAACAGATTAAAAACCCGCATTAAATTCATTAGAATCATGAGAAAACTAAACAGCAGAGAGTCGTCAAATGTTTTTATAACCTCGTCACAGAACATGAGAACCGAAGCCACTCACTCCACCGCTACGTCGGTCGCCGGTGCTCTCAATTTCGGAGGTCGGCCTCTCCCTCGTTTCACTCCTGCAACAGAAGGCTTCACCGCGGCTGTTTTGGGCTTCACCGCGGCTGTTTTGGGCTTCGCCGGAGAATCGCCAACCGATGGCCGGTGCTTGGACGGCGGACGTCCACGGCGGCGCGGAAGACCCCGGGCAGCCTTTGCCATGGCGGCATCGAGAGGGTCCTTCGGCTTGGGCGGCCTCCCGCGAGGACGTGGAGTCGGCGGATCCACGCCCGGCGGCAGAGGCTGCTTGGGCTTTGGTGGTCTTCCGCGCCCTCGTCGAGCTGCGGAGGAGGCGTCAGGCCGCACATAGTTGTTCTTGTAAAGACTAATCTCTCCGCCCTCCTTCATCTTCTCCAGCGTGTAGGAGAGCACCGCCTCGTGGTTCTCCGGCAAGCTTTCCCTGTACGTCAACTCGATGTAAGTGGAAATCTCGGACTTGCTCGAACGCTCCTCTCCCAGCCCGGAGATCGCCGCCAATATCATCTGCAGCAGCAAGCAAGTCAAAATCAAGCTCTAAATCCATGGCTTAAAAGGTCGAAGGGTGCTGATTACCTTGTGATACAGCGGATATGATGCGGATTTGTTGTCTTCCTTGGAACTAGCCATGGTGCAGTGAGGCCTAGAGATAGAGAGAGAAACAGAGGAAGAGTTAAGAGTGGTATAGAGATCGAGATTTGTTACGGGAAGATGGTGATAGCAGGGAGCGGCGAGTTTAAAAGGTGGCAGGGGAACGATGGGGGATAATTTTTTAATTTATATATTTTATTTATTATATATTTACATAAAGAGCTTTAAAGAAAAATAAATAAAATAAAGGACTGCCCCTAGCCAAAGGTGTTTCTGTTCGAGAGCTAATAGACGGATGAGATCTCTCAGTGGTTCTCCAATCGGACGGCCATCAAATGTGGATTGGGTTCTCACGCGGATCGCTGGCGTGGTGCCGACCAAACAAACGAAATGGGCTTTTATTTACAGTGCATACATTACAAAATATTTAAATTATATATTAATTGTAAAGTTCAAAAATCTACTCACATTAGTTTTTATTTTAAAGTGAGATTTCAGTTAAGCTAGATTATCTATTAAAATTTTTTTTTTATTATATTCTCCAATCAATATAATCCATAATACAAAATGTTTGTCCTGGCGTTAAATGCATGTTAGGGTTTGATAGGTTAAACTTTAAAGCAACGGTGAGCTGTTTTCGTCTGACCCCCCTACTTAAAGGTAAACTATAAATTAGTACTTTAGAAGTAAAGAATCTAACGGCTGTGAGTGCAGGAGTTTTACTTAATTGATGTGATATAATTTATACAATCCCGTATTTATCGAGTGGACCGGCAAGAAAAGCGATGGACAACATTAAGGAAGAGGGGAGAGTGTTCGCACGTAGTATACTCGCAGGGTAGCTTCCACTCGCCCTGCATCAAGATGGTCGAGTCGCCACTGGTTGATCGACTGGGCTTTCAGCCTTTTTCTCGCCATTCGACCAGACGTCTAGCCGATCGGCTAGACCACTAGCCGAATGTGTTTTAGCCTTTTTCTCGCCATTCGGCTAGACGTCCAGCCGAATGTGTGAGTGTGAGCCCCGCAGCAGGCATCCGTCTCCAGTTCGGGGCAAGCGGCGAGCACCCAGCCACACCGGGCACTCGCCACCCCTAAGCGAGCAAGCCTCGAGTAGCGTGGACTCGCTCTTCAAGGGGGGCCCTCATTCTTCCAGGAAAGCCTTTTTGTGGCTTGCGGTTAGCCCTTTCATTGGCAAATCAATTTGGGCTGCTTTTAGTAAAACCAAGATGCGGGATTCAGCTATCCGCAAACCGTTTCAAGAAAACTATAAATAGACCCCAAGGGCACCTTTGGAGAGCATCTCTCACTAGCTTCTCTCTCCTCTGGTTTGCTTTCGTCAGTAAGAGAGTCCATTTTTGCTACTCGCTATGGTTTCCGGGTGGGAAGGCAGGGGGCTTTCTGGTACTCTCCAAGGTGCCCAACTCAGTAATTGGCTTCGGAGGGAAAGTTCTTTAGATCTCTCGGGTTAGTGGTGAGACCTCTCCGTTGCAGTTCATGGGTCTATTCTTAGTTTTCCACCCTCTGTGAGTGAGTTTCTTTTGTCATGAGTGCCCGATCTAGAGATTGAACTCAGGAGAAGTAAAAACAAACTACAATAGTCTGAACTGGTTCAACATAATTGCATATGATTTTGTCTAAATCATGGGTTTTGTTAGGTGCAGTTTGTTTGGGCGGATTGACGATGTTCCAAACAAACGCGTCGTTTGTTTGCGCGGATTTGTTATGCCGCATTTTTAATAAACACGCCTTATAGAAGGCTTTCATCCGTGGCTCTCCACCTCCAGTCGAACGCGTCTATTGTAACGCCCTCATCCCTACGTTTGTTCTTTTCGACGGAAACCCTCACCCAATCACCAGATCTCTCGCTCGCCGGCGGGATTTATCACCGGAAAACGTTGTGCTTACACCCAAAAACCACATGCGACCATCCTTCTGCAAGCAGGCGGGACAATTCTCTCCCCATCAACGAAGATCTCTTCCTGCCGGCATCTCCCATCGACGACAAGCTCCTACTTCTCTCCCATCGACGACAAACTCCTACTTCTTCTATCCTGTCGGCTGTGTGTGTGTGTGTGTGTGTTGGGGTAGTTTGACTGTGTGTGTGAATGTATTGGGCTAATTTGAATGTATATATGTGTGTGTGTGTTTGAATGTATATATATGTGTATGAGTGTGTTTGGGTATTTGTGTGTGTGTATCATATGTTATGATCGTTGTAGCAAAAACATGTCTTTATTTAACTATAATGATATTTGTATTTTAATGTTTCGAATTAGATGATGATATTAGTCTTTAATTGTAGTCTTTAATATCTCTAGCAGCTATGCAAACTCCATTTCATCCAAACAGTAGAAACAAATTTTTTCTCAAACTCCATTTTCTATCAGCTGTTTTCCATCAGCAACAACTCAAACAAACAGAGGCTTAACCGGCGGTGGAATTAGCAGAGTCTTAGTAACATGATCGAGCAGCACGGTGGATCCGCGCCCAATCATGCCCCACCGCGTGGTGAGCCATTTCAAGTGTGTAAAAATACATCACATTCGAACATAACTGATGCATTCGTGTGCTGGACACATTCGGTTCTTGAACAGAAAAACGCAGCTTCCTCACTGCACTAGTAAAGACGAAAATTTTATGATTCAACCATGAATGTAATCGAATTTTATCCACTATCGATCCGACCTCAACCGGGCGAAAATAGGGGGGGTCGACCGCCGAGATATACCTCACTCTCAACTATCGCAAATTAATATAATTTTTATTTATCTTGATAAGATAAAAAATTTGTGATCATCCCACACTAATAGAATTATTATTATTATTATTTATTTAATGCATGCATTGAATATGGAAGATTTTATTGAGTATATATGTATTAAATGCACCATGAGACATAACTATAAATTGCCTTCTTTCATCTCAGCTCGCCTTATAAGAAATTCGTCAAAACATAAAGCATGTTGTCATAATTAATGTCGACAGCACCAGTTCTTTTAATCTTTGGAAACCAAAATTCAAATCTGAACCGGTTCAGGCTCAAATCACTGAGACCAAACAAAATAATGAAGACTATGAATTAAAATTAGGGGCATTGACGGTTCATTTCGCTCGGAAATAAGTTTTCGCTGCCGCAGATTTATAGGGGGGAATCACAAAGTCGCACAAAGGATCGTTTGGAGTTGTGATGTTGTTGTAGGAATCCGATTTATGAGCGGCATAGTATATGATGTCTATAGATCGAAGTTAGGAGTTGCAATGGTTGCAGTGATCACTTGGTGATGCCAAAGTGCGGGGAAGGAAATGGAGACAGAGATCCCTAAGATACACATGATTTGAACCATGCATTTTTGTATTAATACCATTAAGGATTAATTTCAAAAAAATCACTCAATTGCTCATGCAATTTGGGATCCTCATTTTGGTCAACCATCTGTAGAGCCTTTATTAGAGGAGGCGCTATCGGTCCAGTGAATATCGCTTATTTTGGTGTTTATCAGTGGTGGTATACAACGATAGGGAGCTCTAGGCTAGAACTATTCACAAACCAAATAGTTTGTGAATATTTCAGAAATCGATTTGTGAAAATTCGATTACTCAGACGTCCACTCATCTTTCCTTTACAAAATGACTATACTTTTAACATAATTTAAGAATTAGGGATTGATTTCAGAATTTCTATAAAGTTTGGGACTAATTTCTTCCCCAAAAAAAGTTTAGGAACCGATTAATTTGGGGACTGATTTGCGGGTTTTGCCTGCAAATTAAATATCTGTGAATGCTACAGTGTATCTGCTTGATGCCAAAGTTGTTATCATTGAGGACGACTGCAAGAACTTAATGAGTATTGCGAAGACAACATCAAAAGAGGGCACTAGCCCGGCGACCACCGTGATAGGGGAGGATCTTGCCTTCCTATTGGACTTCAGTCAGGCGCTCTTCCACCACGTTCTGCGTGAGGCGAATCGTGTGGCTGATATTTGTGCTAGATTTTCACTTCTATCTCCATTTTATTGGACTGCTTCTGATCTTATTAATTCAGAATTTCTTGAGCTCGTCAAAAATGACCTGGATGATATCTTTCCTCAGCCCCTTTTCTTTTCCTTTTAATGCAAATGCAGTCTTTCACGAATGCTACAATGTAGCACATATTCATGAATTTCAACCAAACATATAAACCCACAACATTTATAAATTATAATATATTTTAACAAATAATTACCAAAACCTCCCCTGGAAGAAAGCATAATTACAGATTGCACCCCTCTTATTATTGAAATTACAAAAAAAAACCTCAATGTCACAAAACATAAGATTTACCTCCCCTGAAGTTCACATTTCATAACATCCATGCACAAAATACCCCCCCAAAAATGTATTCCGAGGGGGGTATTTTTGTGTATTCCGAGGGAGGTAAATTTTATGTTTTATAACATTGAGGGGAGGTTTTTGTAATTTCAATAATAAGAGGGGTGCAATCTGTAATTTTCGAAACTTAGAGGGGAGGTCCCGGTAAATGGCCCTATATTTTAATGTTAATTACCTAAACATCTCCGGGGAGTTTGTATAATCACAGGTTGCACTCATCTATCTTTTGAAATTACATAAATCTCCCCTCTGAGTTGACATTTCTTAACATACATGCACAGAAATATCTCTAGTAAACTCAGAGGGAAGATTTATGTAATTTAAAAAAAAAGGATACAAACAATGATTATGCAAATTTACACGGAGGTACAAATGAATAACAAGTGTTTAGGGATACCTGCAGCTTTCACATACAAAACCCACACAAGGGGAGAATCCTTGGGCAGTCCTATCCTCCTTGCAGCATGGCCGGTTGCAGAAATTGCATTTGGGGAGCTGAAGCCAGCAGCCGGCGCACAGCAGATGGGCGCACGCCGTGTCTTCGCCGAGCTCCTCCGCGTCAAGGCAGCCGCCACATTCTTCGCACCTCGCAATGCAAAAGAAGCATCCCCTGCACGGACTCCACCTGTTCCTCATCATCCTGCAGTTTGCAGAAGATGCTTGGAGGGAAAATATCAAAGACCTGCCTCTCGGGTTTTTTCGTCTCTTCTTTTTCACTTTCATCTCTAACTTGGCTCCGTTTGGCGTGGCGTCATAGAATGTATGCTTGGCATGACAGCGGTTATGACCGCCACCAAGAAAAAAAAAACTAGTTTTGAACATGAAAATGGATGAAGTTCCTTAAGTGAGGTCGGACGTTCACAAATGACGGTTCATACTCACTGCTATCGCCAAATGGAGCCATAGTTTTGATGCGGAGCAAACACGAGGACGAGTTTTGGGCCCACTCGGGGCTGATTTGGCAACTTACCATATATGACGTGCCCGGATCGACGATCGGACTCCACAGATGTGTCCGGATTCGCGTTGCGAATCGATTTGATATATTATTTTACTATGTTTGCATTTATTTTGATGTATTTGGGTAGCCTCACCTCCGGCCAATCATAGCCGTTGATGGGGGATGCCCTAACCCTCCTTTTATTATAAATAGATAGGTAGGGGGCTGATTATTGGCATTGCAGAATTTGGAGACAGAATTTTCGGATCTCTGCGATCATCCACCGGTGCCGACGCCGTGGAACCCTAGGTGACGACTCCTATGTGGTTTTCTTCCCCCCCAAGGTACCCCCTATCCATCCCCTTCTTCTTCCACCTCCGAAGCCCTCATCCGCAGCCCCACAATCCGCAGGGACACTGTTCACGCGTGAACTGTTCACAGCCGCACTGTTCATACATGCACTGTTCACCTGCGCACTGTTCACCCGCAACACTATTCATCCGCCAGCCCCTCTACCAACCCCCATAGCCACCTCCTCCTCCGAATCCGCCACCCCAAGCCGCCGCCTCCCTCCTCTCCGTGGATCCACTTCTAAATAGCCTAAAAACGCTAGATCAGTCCAGATCTAGAGTTTCGCCTCCCGATCCGTTATTTCCACCATCATACGCCCTCCCGCACCCCGGATCCGCTATCACACATCGGATCCATCCATTCCCCACCCGGATCGATCTCCTAGTGGCCGGATCTTTCCATTTCCGGACCGATCTCCTTATTTTCCGCCAAGGACAGCCACCGCCATTATCGTCACGCCTCCGGTTCCACCTTCGATCGCCGATCTACATACCCGGACCCGGATTCTTCATTGCCTTGGTCAGCCCACTACCTTGTGAGTCTAATTTGTATTGGATTATTATTTTCAACATATTTATATTGGATTGGATCTCGTACCTATTTTGGATATCTTGCATAGTAGTTGTTTGTTAGAATATTATTGTGATTTGCAGGGTTTATTCGCCGCACGCTCGTGCTTTGGCCCTCCACGCGGAGGAAAACCAAAGCTTGTTTCGTCCTAATAAATTATGTGCTTTGCCGTGAATTAATTGCGCGTGGGATGTTTAATAATTATTATCTAACTATGGCTTAACCGTCGGATTTGCATAACATGTAGGGTTAGGTAACGGTTTATCCGCCACCTATAGATTCGTCCTGCGTCAATTGGTATCAGAGTCAGGTTACGCGCTCTTTTTGATACGCAGTCGTAGAGTCTATAGGTTTTCATTATGTCTAGGTGTCACGATTATCACGATTATTCCTCCCCTCACTTTGGAGGTCTCGAGTCCACTAGCACCCGCTCTCACAGAGCCCCGTCAGGGAGATCTCCACGTTACTACGACGATTATTCTCGTGATGATTGTCATCGTTCTTATCCGTACACACGAGCGGATCGTGTTGATCCTTCGACACGACTCGGTTACCTTAGGAATGATTATTATGAGGATTGTCATTCCGAGAGAGATCTTGAGGGTCAGTTTCGAACTGCTGCCCCTTCCTTTGACGGCTCATCGAGTCCCGAGTCTTTCAGTTATTGGCTCGTGGATATGGAGTATTATTTTGACTATTTTGAGGTATTCGGTGAGCGTCGCGTCAAGTTTGCGAAACTTAGACTTTTAGATCAGGCGAGAGCATATTGGGCTAGCATTGAGAGGGCACGCGAGCGAGACCGTCTACATCGCGTCACTAGTTGGGTGGACATGAAGCGTACATTGTGTCAGAGGTATCTGCCTTCGTCATATCGGAGTCGCTTGCTCGACCAATTATTCTCCCTTCAGCAAGGATCCATGTCCGTCACTGAGTACAGGGATCGCTTTGATGAGTTAGTTGTGAGGAGCGATATCCGAGAGGACCCAGTCATGACCTCTTGCAGATTTCGGTCTGGCCTTCGATCAGACATTCGTACTGAGGTGGTTTATCATAGCTCGAAGTCCCTTGAGCAGACGTATCAGCTTGCCCTTCGTTATGAACAGTCTTTGAGATCCGCAAGAGCTGGTCGATGGGATTCTCACTTTGACCTCCGCAGTACGAGCCCCTCCCACACTGAGGACACCACTTTGCCTATCATTATTCCATCAGACATGACTGAAGTAATACCTGATGCGGATTGCTCTCACCCCAGTGAGGTGCTTAGCCCAGTGCGTGACTTATCTCTAGTTTCTGACCCGTCTTTTGTGACCCCGACTGAGAGCGAACCTGAGCGGCCTATTGAATCTGTAGTGTTGTGTCCTTCACCCACACCTCTTTCTCTGCCATCCACCGGGTTAGTTAGCACCCCGACCACAGACCCACTTCCTGACACCGCACATACGGATTCATTCTTGAGTGTAGGTCTATGTCACTCTCCCCTTGTCATTACCCCGAGTCACATCACGACCGAGAGACCAGAGCCTGATGTTGATCTCATAGTGGCTATGTCATCCATTCACGGGGACACTACCCCTCACGATAGTACTCATCTGGAGGACCATGACCCTAGTGACGAGTTCCATGACGAGCCCCCAGTTGAGCCTCCTGATGATCCACCACATCCTGGTGAACATGAGATTCAGGTGAGGCGCGTGTTTACGAGTTTCGAGTTGTTGACGTCTCCTCCCGTATCATCTCTGGCCTTGTCCCAGAGGATGGGTCGTGAGTGGAGTAAGACGTATGTAGGGACTACCTTGAGCACACTAGAGCCTACTTATATTTTGAGGACCTACGTTATGACACATCTCACTCGTGATGACTTTTGGGACACACCACCCGCTGACCCACCCGATGAGTTCTTTCTTTTCGGGGACACTCATCACACTATAGAGCCACGTTTTCTAGACGGTGCACATGATTTTCACTTAGGCGGTCGTCGCATTCGCGATGACTTTTCTTACACACCTCCTAGTGAGCCCCCTGATGTGTCACGTTCCCTGAGAGACACTTGGATCTTTATGAGCTCGTATTTGAGTATAGTTGCCTCTCACGATCATCTGAGCACTCATCACACACGAGATGACTTTTTCTACACTCCTCCGAGAGAGCCTCCTGATAGGCCACCTCCTTTGGTAGATGTTCAAGTGGATATTATCCTTTCCCGTAGCGAGTATTTTGTGTCTGTCGTGTCTCATTTACATCATTTGCATGAGTCTGTTGAGTCATTTCGTCATCATTTGCATGAGTCTGTTGTGTTGTTTGTTCATCGTTTGCATGTGTGTCATGAGTCGGTCCGACGAATAATCCATATTGATAATAAATATTGTAAATCACATGCGGATGTTCATTGGCAAGTGCAGGTATTTCATGAAGGCGAGCAGGTGATAGTGAGAATCTGCGTTGTGAGGCTCCGTGCGAGGCTTGCTAAAAGCTCGAGCGTTAGGCGAATGGATCTCTATATAATCATGAGACGGATCGAAGCAAACATCTACGATCTTGATATCCCTGCAAGTATGGGTATCCACCTAGTATTTAGTGTTGAAGATATGACGTCGTACTACGAGCCTCGTAAGTATGTGGACCCAAGCAGTGGGGACTTCCAGCCGCCCACACCTCCACTCCCGTTGCCTTACCACCCGCATAGCCCACCCACGTTTGATGGCCACTGCTACTCACCCACTTCTGACACCCGCCCACCTGGGAACTCATCTTCTTTGGTTCTACCTACGGCGCCGCCGATCGCACCGGGATCCACCACTCGTGAGTTGAGCGTTGAGAGCTTCATGGAGACCAGATTCCGCCAGTGCATTCCTACTACAGACGTTGGTGACACCTGGATACTTGCAGCAGAGCGTCTTCGATTCACCCCTGGACTTCGACTTCAGTACGGCCGTCTCCATTTACCGGAGATGACAGCTTTCAGTCGGGGAGAGTCGAGCGGCGAGGACACTCTTCCATCGACGACACTTGGGCGACCTCTGGTAGACCTCCTGACATTCATTGAGAGAATTTTGATCCCAATTCATCGGGAGATGAATTCTTTCAAGCCGGGGAGATTGATGCGGAGCAAACACGAGGACGAGTTTTGGGCCCACTCAGGGATGATTTGGCGACTTACCATATATGGCGTGCCCGGATCGACGATCGGACTCCACAGATGTGTCCGGATTCGCGTTGCGAATCGATTTGATATATTATTTTACTATGTTTGCATTTATTTTGATGTATTTGGGTAGCCTCACCTCCGGCCAATCATAGTCGTTGATGGGGGATGCCCTAACCCTCCTTTTATTATAAATAGATAGGTAGGGGGCTGATTATTGGCATTGCAGAATTTGGAGACAGAATTTTCGGATCTCTGCGATCATCCACCGGTGCCGACGCCGTGGAACCCTAGGTGACGACTCCTAGGTGGTTTTCTTCCCCCCCCCCAAGGTACCCCCTATCCATCTCCTTCTTCTTCCACCTTCTAAGCCCTCATCCGCAGCCCCACAATCCGCAGAAACACTGTTCACGCGTGAACTGTTCACAGCTGCACTGTTCATACACGCACTGTTCACGCGCGCACTGTTCACCCGCAACACTATTCATCCGCCAGCCCCTCTACCACCCCCCATAGCCACCTCCTCCTCCGAATCCGCCACCCCAAGCCGCCGCCTCCCTCCTCTCCGTGGATCCACTTCTAAATAGCCTAAAAACGCTAGATCAGTCCAAATCTAGAGTTTCACCTCCCGATCCGTTATTTCCACCATCATACGCCCTCCCGCACCCCGGGTCCGCTATCACACATCGGATCCATCCATTCCCCACCCGGATCGATCTCCTAGTGGACGGATCTTTCCATTTCCGGACCGATCTCCTTATTTTCCGCCAAGGACAGCCACCGCCATTATCGTCACGCCTCCGGTTCCACCTTCGATCGCCGATCTACATACCCGGACCCGGATTCTTCATTGTCTTGGTCAGCCCACTACTTTGTGAGTCTAATTTGTATTGGATTATTATTTTCAACATATTTATATTGGATTGGATCTCGTACCTATTTTGGATATCTTGCATAGTAGTTGTTTGTTAGAATATTATTGTGATTTGCAGGGTTTATTCGCCGCGCGCTCGTGCTTTGGCCCTCCACGCGGAGGAAAACCAAAGCTTGTTTCGTCCTAATAAATTATGTGCTTTGCCGTGAATTAATTGCGCGTGGGATGTTTAATAATTATTATCTAACTATGGCTTAACCGCGGATTTGCATAACATGTAGGGTTAGGTAACGGTTTATCCGCCACCTATAGATTCGTCCTGCGTCAAGTTTATTCTGCAGAGTTAAATTACTAATACAGTAAAGATCAAAACAACACTGACCTGCAATCCTGCCTGGTGCAATCAAATACCATCCCTACATTCTTGCACTCGGGACAGATATCGACATCAATCGGGCGTCCATCGTCGCTGTTAGGTGGAAGGGAGCGCCGATTGCTATAGAAATATGAATGCGAAGCCTCTTGTGTTGAGCTTTTGGGCAAGAGCGATTTTAGCATGTCGAGGTGCTCTCTTTTAATGTTGCATAGGCCATGGAGCCGAAGACATTTGAGTCGGCCATTGCTCTTCACAACTCTCACAACACCGTCTGCTGTTATAGATGTGCAGCCAGGAATATAGAGCTGCACCAAATTTTGCATGTTAAAATTTTGAAAATATGGAGCTACCAGAGGAATGGAATGTGTGGTTTACATATTTCGGTTCCTTTCTAGCTTTCAACTAGCAAAAGTCTTTTATTTGGTTCACTGACATCTTTACAGAAAATATTTTCATAAAAGTTATTTAGGGTGGATTTGGGGGGCAGGTGCAGCTCCATTTGTCACCGAAGATGAAGGTGCCTCAAATAACGCGTGAATCTCCGGTGGTATTCCGCCTCCAATGGATCAGGAGAGAACTTATGGTGGGGCTCTATCAAGAAAGCATAGCGCAGGAACAGGAGAGTTTATTTCTACTTGTCTTATCTTAATACAATACAATTACACATATATAGCCAAACATAAGAGGCTACAACCCAGAAAGCAAACTAAAATAACAATAGCCAGCTGGCAAGAGAAATAAAACTAAAAATAGTTTGAATTCTAAATAATTGCTGAGCTGTAAAACCCCCCCTCAAGATGGTGAGTAAATGTTCAAAATACCCATCTTGGCTAATAGAAACCGAAATTTAGGAAGGGGAAGTGGCATCGTAAGTAAATCTGCCAGCTGATGATGTGTTTTGACATGAACCAATTTCAGCACTCCAGAATTGATGAGCTCACGAATGAAATGACAGTCTATGTCAATGTGTTTAGATCGTTCATGAAAGGTGGGATTTCAGGCCAAGTAAATCGCTGACTGGTTATCACAGATTCACAGAACATCATAGTTGAAGGTATTGAGACTTCAAAATGCTGAAGAAGACGTTGAAGCCAGACAATCTCGCTTGCCGCAGATGCGAGGGCACGGTATTCAGCTTCAGTGGAAGATTTGGACACTGTCTGTTGTTTCTTCGATTTCCAGGAAACAAGGGATTCACCAAGAAAAACACAGAAACCGATTGTAGAACGACGAGTATCCAAGCAGCTACCCCAATCAGCATCGGCAAAAGCTGTGAGTCGAAGTTGGGTATGAACTGGAAAGAACAGACCTTGGCCAGGAGTGCTTTTGAGATATTGTAGAAGATGGTGGACTGCACGTAGATGAGAAGTACGAGGAGCTGCCATGAATTGGCTAAGTTTGTTGACAGCATAACAAATATCCGGACGAGAGACGGTAAGGTACATGAGTCTGCCAAGTAATCTGCGATATTGAGAGACATCAGGAAGAAGATCACCCTCCATAGCCTGCAATTTGATGTTGGGATCCATGGGCAGAGGTAATGGTTTAGCAATATGAAAACCTGTGTCTTCCAGCAAACTAAGAGTATATTTTTGCTGAGAAAAAGATATGCCATTGGTTGATTTAGCAATTTCTAAACCAAGGAAATATTTCAAATCACCCAATACTTTTAATTTGAACATTTTCTGCAGGAGAGCTTGGACGTGTTGAAGAGCCTGTGAATTAGGACCAGTAATGACGCAAGACGAATCTATAGGTGGCGGATAATCGGCGACATAACCCTACATGCTATGCAAGTCCGACGGTTAAGCCACAATTAGATAATAAATTTAAACATCCCACGCGCCACTAATTCACGGCAAGGCAAAATATTTTATTAAGACGAAACAAACTTAGGCTTCCCTCCGCGTGGAGGGTCAAAGCAAGAGCGCGCGGCGAATAATTCCTTCCTGCAGTTAGAGATTTATCCGGGCACAAATAACTAGAATAAAATGAACATCCAAATAAGCATAAGATTACCACAATGCAACAATGTTTTAACCCCTTCAACCAATACAAAACACAACACAAAATCTGAAAATAAATTAGGACTGCAGCAATTTGTAAACAAATCTGAACTTTGGAGAAGAGAAGAGGTTTTCCGGGCGGTGGATGACTAGATCGGGTAAGGGAAAGGTGGCTCCACGGAAGGGGGTGTATTGGCTACGAGTATGGAAGGTTAGGGGCTGAACAGGGGGTGCGGGGCTGGATCTGTATTGTCCCGTCCAGATCTGGGCGGATCTGAAGATGTGGAGCTGTAGGAGGGTGGATCCACGTGGGGTAGGTGGCTGGAGGTTGAGGGCAGCACGGTGAACAGGGGGCCGACAGGGCTGGCGCTGTAGAGGAGGCGGGATGGCTGGAGGGGGCTGATGGTGGCTGTTGTTGGGAGGGCTGTCGGCAGGGGTGCTGGTAGGGTTGGCGGCGTGCTGCTGTTGGGAGGACAGGGAGGGTGGCGGAAGGTGGCTGTAGGGGCTGGCGGCTGGAGTTTGAGAGGGGGCTGGCGGTAGGGGGGTTGGAAGGGGCGGCTGCAATGGAGCAGGGAGGGGGCTGGCGCTGCAAGGAAGCAGGGAGGGGGCTGGCGCTGCAGGGACAGCAGGGAGGGTGGCTGGCGGCTGCAGGAAAAACAGGTAGGGTGGCTGATTTGGTGGGGGAGGAGGAGAGCAAGGAGAAGATGAGATAACTTACCCAAGGAGTCGTCACCAAGGGGGCTCCACGGAGTCGGCACCGCGGAGGAGATCACCGGAATGAAGGAAGAAGAGTCTTCACACATTCAGTAATAAAATTACAGCAGCCCTAAGGTTCTATTTATAAGAAAACAGGATTAGGGCACACGGAATCAACGGCTATGATTGGTCGTTGGTTTCGAGGCCAAAACTACATGAAATAATAACTGAAAAATACAAAGCTATATATGAAATTGACTCGCAACACGAATCCGAATGCATCCACGGAGTCGGATCGTCGATCCGGGCACGCCCTATATGGTAAGTCGCCAAATCAGCCCCGAATGGGCCCAAAGCTCGTCCTCGCCTATGCTCCGCATCAATCTCCCCGGCTTGAAAGAATTCATCTCCCGATGAATAGGGGTCAGAATTCTCTCTCCGCATGCCAGGTAAAACTCGAAGAGGCCCGCCAGAGGTCGTCCAAGTGTCGACGCTGAAAGGTGGCCTCGCCAATCAATTCCTCCGGACTGAAAAATTTCCATCCCCGATGAGTGAAGACGGACGTACTGAAGTCGAAGTCCGGGTGGAATCGATCAAGCTCATCTCTCAACACACTAGTAGAAGGATCCGGTGGGATCTGAGGTGCCAATGGTGAAGCCGTTGGGGACAACATCCCGGATAAGTAAAGGTCAGAGGTGGGCTGAGAGCGGGGCAATGAATGTGGTGTCAATGGCTCGGGGATAGACTGGGAGGTGGGTGGTAAAAACGATGGTAAAGGCTCGGGAGGTCCGCCAAGATGTGGACCCGAATACTCGTGAGGTGCAAAGGATGGCGTCAAGTTCTCGACATTGAACATAGTATGGGTGCCCATGCCCACGGGGATGTCCAATTCATAAGCATTTGTCCCGATGCGTCTCAGGACTGAGTAGGGACCCATTCGCCTAACGCACAAGCTTTTAGCAAGCCTCGCACGGAGCCTCACAACGCAGATTCTCACATTCACCTGCTCGCCTTCATGAAGTACCTGCACTTGCCAATGAACATCCACATGTGATTTACAATATTTATTACCAATATGGATTATTCGTCGGACCGACTCATGACATACATGCAAACGATGAACAAACAACACAACAGACTTATGCAAATGATGAAGAAACGACTCAACATACTCATGCAAATGATGCAAATGAAACATGACTGACACTACATGCTTTTTGTGAGAAAATCTAATAATGACCTGCAAATCTATCAAAGGAGGTGACCTATCAGGAGGCTCTCTCGGGGGAGTGTAGAAAAACTCATCCCATGTACGACGATTGTTCAGATGATCGTGCGTAACATCTACATTCAAGGGCGAGCTCATGAAGAGCAACATGTCTCTCAGGGAGCGTAACGCATCTGGGGGCTCACCAAGAGGTGTATAAGAAAAGTCATCTCGAATGCGACGATTGCCTAAGTGAAAATCGGGTGCACCAACTAGAAAACGTGGCGCTATAGTGTGGTGAGTGTTCCCGACAAGAAAGAACTCATCGGGTGGGTCAGTGGGTGGTGTGCCCCAAAACTCATCACGAGTGTGATGTGTCATAAAGTAGGTCCTCAAAATATGAGTAGGCTCTAGTGTGCTCAAGGTAGGTCCTACATACGTCTTACCCCACTCACGAACCATCCTCTGGGGCAAGGCCAGAGATGATAGGGGAGGAGATGTCAATAACTCGAAACTCGTAAACAAACGCCTCACTTGAATCTCATGTTCACCAGGATGTGGTGGATCATCAGGATGCTCAACTAGGGGCTCGTCATGGGACTTGTCACTAGGTTCAAACTCCAGATGAGTACCTACGAAAGGGGTAGTGTCCCCGTGAATGGATGACATGGCCACTACGAGATCAACACTAGGCTCTGGGCTCTTGGTCGCGATGTGACTCAGGGACATGATAATGGGAGAGCGACATAGACCTAGACTCAAAAATGGATTCGTAGGTGCGATGTCAGGAAGTGAGTCTGTGGTTTGGGTGCTAACTAACCCGGTGGATGGCAGAGGAAGAGGTGTGGGTGAGGGACACAACACTACAGACTCAATAGGCCGCTCAGGTTCGCTCACAGTCGGGGTCACAAAAGACGGGTCAAAAACAAGAGATAAGTCACTCACTGGGCTAAGCTCCTCAATGGAGTGAGAGCAATCCGTATCAGGTATCACTTCTGCCATGTCTGAAGGAACAATGGTAGGCAAAGTGGTGTCATCGGTGTGGGAGGAGCTCGTACTGCGGAGGTCAAAGTGAGGATCCAACCGACCAGCTCTTGCGGACCTCAAAGACTGTTCGTAATGAAGGGCAAGCTGATACGCCTGCTCGAGGGACTTCGAGCTATGGTAAACCACCTCAGTACGAATGTCTGATCGAAGGCCAGACCGAAATCTACAAGATGTCATGGCTGGGTCCTCTCGGATATCGCTGCTCACAACTAACTCATCAAAGCGATCCATGTACTCAGCGACGGACATGGATCCTTGCTGAAGGGAAAATAATTGGTCGAGCAAGCGACTCCGATACTACGAAGGCAGATACCTTTGACACAATGTACGCTTCATGTCCACCCAACTAGTGATACGACGAAGATGGTCTCGCTCGCGGGTCCTCTCAACGCTAGCCCAATGTGCCCTTGCCTGATCTAAAAGTCTAAGTTTCGCAAACTTGACGTGACGCTCACCGAATACCTCAAAATGGTCAAGATAATACTCCATGTCCACGAGCCAATAACTGAAAGACTCGGGACTCGATGAGCCGTCAAAGAAAGGGGCAGCAGTACGAAACTGACTCTCAAGATCTCTCTCGGAACGACGATCCTCATAATCATCATCCTTGAGGTAACCGAGTCGTGTTGAAGGATCAACACGATCCGCTCGCATGTACGGATAAGAACGACGACAATCATCATACTGATCGTCTCTAGCATAGTAGGGTCGTGTCGGTGGGTCAACATGATCTCTGGAAGTGGTGTACTGCGATCGAGAATAATCGTCGTTGTAATGTGAAGATCTCCCTGACGGGGGCTCTGTGAGAGCAGGTGCTAGTGGACTCGAAACCTCCAAAGTAAGGGGAGGAATAATCGTGATATTAGACATAATGAAAAACCTATAAACTCTACGACTGCGTATCGAAAAGTGCACGCAACCTCGTTTTGATACCAATTGACGCAGGACGAATCTATAGGTGGCGGATAATCGGCGACATAACCCTACATGCTATGCAAGTCCAACGATTAAGCCACAATTAGATAATAAATTTAAACATCTCACGCGCCACTAATTCACGGCAAGGCAAAATATTTTATTAAGACAAAACAAGCTTAGGCTTCCCTCCGCGTGGAGGGCCAAAGCAAGATCGCGCGGCGAATAATTCCTTCCTGCAGTTAGAGATTTATCAGGGCACAAATAACTAGAATAAAATGAACATCCAAACAAGCATAAGATTACCACAATGCAACAATGTTTTAACACCTTCAACCAATACAAAACACATCACAAAATCTGAAAATAAATTAGGACTGCAGCAATTTGTAAACAAATCTGAACTTTGGAGAAGAAAGGAGGTTTTCCGGGCGGTGGATGACTAGATCGGGTAAGGGAAAGGTGGCTCCAAGGAAGGGGAGTGTATTGGCTACGAGTATGGAAGGTTAGGGGTTGAACAGGGGGTGCGGGGAAGGATCTGGATTGTCCCGTCCAGATCTGGGCGGATCTGAAGATGTGGGGCTGTAGGAGGGTGGATCCACGTGAGGGAGGTGGCTGAAGGTTGAGGGCAGCAGGGTGAACAGGGGGCGGACAGGGCTGGCGCTGTAGAGGAGGCGGGATGGATGGAGGGGGCTGATAGTGGCTATTGTTGGGAGGGCTGTCGGCAGGGGTGCTGGTAGGGTTGGCGGTGTGCTGCTGTTGGGAGGACAGGGAGGGTGGCGGAAGGTGGCTGTAGGGGCTGGCGGCTGGAGTTTGAGAGGGGGCTGGCGGTAGGGGGGCTGGAAGGGGCGGCTGCAATGGAGCAGGGAGGGGGCTGGCGCTGCAAGGAAGCAGGGAGGGGGCTGGCGCTGCAGGGACAGCAGGGAGGGTGGCTGGCGGTTGCAGGAAAAACAGGTAGGGTGTCTGTTTTGGTGGGGGAGGAGGAGAGCAAGAAGAAGATGAGATAACTTACCCAAGGAGTCGTCACCAAGGGGGCTCCACGGAGTCGGCACCGCGAAGGAGATCACCGGAATGAAGGAAGAAGAGTCTCCACACATTCAGCAATAAAATTACAGCAGCCCTAAGGTTCTATTTATAAGAAAACAGGATTAGGGCACCCGGAATTAACGGCTATGATTGATCGTTGGTTTGAGGCCAAAACTACATGAAATAATAACCGAAAAATACAAAGCTATATATGAAATTGACTCGCAACACGAATCCGAACGCATCCACGGAGTCGGATCGTCGATCCGGGCACGCCCTATATAGTAAGTCGCCAAATCAGCCCTGAATGGGCCCAAAGCTCGTCCTCGCCTATGCTCCGCATCAAGTAAGTATTATGTCATCGACATAAACTAACAACACGACAAGGGAACAACCGGTACCCATGGTAAATAAAGAGTAATCATTTTTGGATTGAGTGAAGCCATGGAGAATCAAGGTGGAAGAGAACTTATTGAACCACTGACGAGAGGCCTGGCGCAAGCCGTAAATTGATTTGTGGAGTTTACAAACCAACTGTTCGCCCTGTTTTGGATGGCCTAATGGAAGGGTCATATAGATGTCTTCAGAAAGGTCTCCATTTAAAAAAGCATTGTTAATATCCAGCTGTAACAAACATCATTGCTTGGCTGCTGCTACGACAAGAAGAACTCGAACAGAGGTTAACTTGGACCCCGGAGAGAAAGTTTCAGAAAAATCAATGCCGGCCTGCTGTGTATAGCCTTTCGCAACCAACCACGCTTTATATCTATCGACGGAGCCATCGGCCTTGTATTTTACTCTGTATAGCCAACGATTACCCACACATCTTTTGTTTGGAGGCAAGGGAACAAGAGACCAGGTATTATTTGATTCCATAGCATGAAGCTCCTCATCCATAGCACGACGCCATTCAGGAAGTATAACAGCCTGATGATAATAGTGAGGTTCAAAAATAGTAGAAACCTGAAGAACAAATTCCTTGTATGGAGAACAAAGCTTATCATAGCAGAGATGATTGTGAATGGGATAAAGAGAGCAGGCATAACCCTTGAGATAGACAGGTCGTTTTGGGATTCTGGTAGACTTGCGAGGAGAAGGAGCAGATGATGTAGGTAAAACAGTAGATGTTGAAGGAGAGTGAGAACTAGTAGGAAAATTATGAGGTGATGTATGTAAGTCATTCTGAGGGACAGGTAAAACTAGATCAGGAAATAGATCGACGGAATGAGTGAGGTTAACATGAAATGGAAATTGGCTTTCATGAAATATTACATCACGAGAAATAAAAAAGGTTTGGGTTTGAATATTGTACAATTTGTAACCTTTATAACCCAAAGGGTATCCCACAAATACAGCAGGTATGGCACGGGGTTGGAATTTTGTGCGATGAGACTGGAGAGTGGCAGCAAAAACAAGACAACCAAACACTTTGAGTCTTGAATAATCAGGTTCACAATTATGAAGTAGTTGAAAAGGGGACTTGCCATGAAGGATAGGGCTTGGTAGTCTGTTAATGAGATATGTGGAAGTGCCAGCACAATCTCCACAAAAAGAAATGGAGACTTTGGATTGAAAAAATAAAGCACGGGTCATGTTTAATAAGTGTTGATGTTTTCGTTCAACAACGGAATTCTGCTCAGGTCTTTCAACGCAGGAAAACTGATGGACAGTTTCTTTTTGAGAAAGAAATTCAGTTAATGCAAGTTCTTTAGCGTTATCTGAACGCAAACACTTTATATCCTGACCAAATTGAGTCTTAATCATGTTAAAAAATTTAACAATGGCAGAAGGAGCCTCAGATTTATGTTTTAAAAGGTATATCCAGGTATACCGAGAACAATCATCCACAAGTGTAAGGAAAAAACGATGACCAACATAGGTAGGTTGTGAATGAGGTCCCCAAATATCACAATGCAACAAATCAAAAGGCTTAGCAGCAAAATTATGATGAGAAATAAAAGGTAAACGTCGAAATTTTGCCAAAGGGCAAACATCACATGCAACAGAGGAATAAGAAACAGGAAGCGCAAAAGGAATTTTATTACTGAGTACTTTTAACACTTTGTCTGGCAGGTGATCAAAGCGAGAATGCCATAAGACAGCATTACAATTATTAGAAACAGTAGTAACAAAAACAGAATTAACTGGAGGCTTGGCATGATGGATCATTGAAGATGCTGAGGTTGAAGACAGAGAGGCGAAGACATATAATCCAGCTACCAGATCACCCTTGCCAATCATCTTGGAATGGCTAACCTCCTGAATGGTAAAGTGATCGGAGAAAAAAAGATATAGAATAGTTAGTGCTCTTCAAGAAAGCACTAACTGAGATTAGATTGAAACGAAAATCAGGAACATAAAAAACATCACGAAGAAACAAATCATTAGTTAATCGAACGATCCCAATGGCAGTAACAGGAATAATAGACTGATTAGGTAAAGTGATAAAACGATTTTGTACCAATTGGTGAGAAACAAAACAATGTAAGTCATGAGAAATGTGAGAACTAGCTCCTGAATCTAAAATCCAGGATGAAGGGGAAACAGAAGAGAACTGCGAACAGGTATTAAAAACCAAACCAGAAGTAGTATCATCAGTGGTGGCATTGGCCGGAGGATGAGCTGCAGTTGAAATTTGGGTTTGAAGAAGATAGAGAAGTTGCTGATATTGCTGAGCTGTAAAGTCCATGCCAGTGCCCGGAGATGGTTGAGAATTAAGAGCAGAAACTTGATTAACATGAGTGGTAGAAGGAGGAGTGCGAGTTTTCCTATATCCAGGGGGATAACCATGAAGTTTGTAGCATCTGTCTTTGTAATGTCCTAGCAATCCGCAATGAGCACAGAGGGGACGATCCTTATTGAAAGTCTTGGTTTTGTTCTCAAGGAATTGTTTAGAGGTATGTTGAACTGTGAAGGCAGTGGAAGGATCTGCAGGCGATGAAAAACTGAGTTCACATTGTTTTTCTTCCTGAAGAACCAAGGGGAAAACCTTATTGATGGAAGGAAGAGGATCCATAAGTAAGATCTGACCACGAATTTGAGAGAATGAATTTCCAAGACCCATAAGGAAACTCATCACATATTCCATGTGAGTATAATCAAGAAGAGGTTGAACGCCTCTACAAGTGCACGAATGAACGGGTTTATATTCGCCCAATTCCTCCCATAGAGCCTTCAATTTGGTAAAATATTGACTGACGGTGAGGCTACCTTGGCTGAGATTCATCGGATCACGTTTCAATTGAATGATTCTGGGGCCATTTTGTTGCTGGAATCGTTCATGAAGGTCAGTCCAAATGTCACCTACAGATGAGGAGTAAATCACACTAGCAGTGATATCTTTGGAAATGGAATTTAAGATCCAAGAAGCAACAATGTTGTTATTGCGTTGTCAGGCGAGATACAAAGCAGTATCAGATGAATCCGGATATGAAATAGATCCATCGACGAAGCCGAATTGTTCTTGCCTATCAACGCCATCTTCATCGCACGGCACCAAGAACTGCAGTTGTCGCCATTGAGAGGCTGTGAAACCAAGATTGAACCAGGGTTATCAGATGGATGTAGGTAGAAAGGATTGGAAGCATCATCCAGATGTCTTGTCGTAGCAGGGACGGCAAAGGTTTGAACATCAGAGGATGATGAAGAAGACGCCATGGAAAAAAAAATTTAGAGCTCTGATACCATATCAAGAAAGCATAGCGCAGGAACAGGAGAAAGTTTAGTTCTACTTGTCTTATCTTAATACAATACAATTACACACATATATAGCCAACATAAGAGGCTACAACCCAGAAAGCAAACTAAAATAACAATAGCCAGCTGGCAAGAGAAATAAAACTAAAAATAGTTTGAATTCTAAATAATTGTTGAGCTGTAAAAGGCTTTGTTGCCCGCCAGAGAGGAGAACCTCCAAAAGCGGACAATTCTTCGCAATGTGTTTGCAGTGGTGGACTCGGACTGTTACATTTTCTATCAGGCTCTCTGTTATGGGCCGCTCATTCAGGTTTTGAACCCCAGTCGAGCCACACAACAGGGCCGCGGCCCGCACACCCCAACCCATCACCGCATGCGTGTTCTCAGCGCGGTAGGTTGTTGAGGCCGGGTCTCGAACCCTTTACCTCCTTGATGAGAAGCTCTTAACACTAGCCCTCATCACCAACTGTGCCGCGGATCTCAACACTCTCCTAGTCAGGATGTGGGCCAGGTTCGAGGACGAACCTCATTGGAAGGTTGGTAAAAGAACATGTGGGCATGAAGCTACCTTAACAAAAAGGCATGTCATTACCCCCACACCGGCCAAGGGAGAAAAGACTCTAAACCTTAAGTAATGGGGGAGCCCTCTCCGCGTGATGCGGCTTTTAGGTAATTAAGCGCTTACTTTAATTGAGAGAATGTGCGTGATGGTGTTGTTCTTTTGCATGCCAAATTGGTGCTTCACTTTTGTGGATTGGGTCAGCTATCATCCCCCATAAATGACTGCTTATTTTTGTTGAATCATATAAATTTGACCTCTCTTGGTGTGGATGTATTTCTTTTGTTTCATTTTCATATTTAGCTCCTACAAGGAGCTTCCATATTCAAACAAGAATTATTTTATAATAAGGATCCAAATTCTCAAGAGATACTCAAGTTCTTAAATTTCGAAGAGTATGTCAGTTGCCACGAAATCCATAGGGTTCATGGACTCCATTAGCATCATGATATTTTCCTGATCATTCGGTAGAGAACTCTCTGGTTCAAGAGCAGCGTAGCAAGCATGCGACGGAATGTCACGTTAAAGATGAAGCATGTGAGATTAAATGTTCATGTTTCAAGGTGAATACATAAGCTTTAAGATTGGGAATTAGTATAATTACAAGTTGCACCCTGTTGCGGGCCTAACCTATCAGGCGTCGGGAGCACGCTGGAGATATTAGGGATTCAAGCTTAACCTGTGTAGAATGTTCGAGCCAATATCCACGCGCCGAATGGATCCTAAGATTTTTCATAATTTGTTTCATGATGCCCATTCATGACCCAAGAGGGTCCTTAAATAATATTACACAATAACATAAGCGTAATAAGTCTTGGACTTATTATAAAATAATAAAAACGCAATATAAAATTAATACTCAAGACATGATAATTAAAAGACACGACATACGTCGACACAAACATAAATTGAAAAGACGCGACTTGTGATGCGTGAATCTAGCACACCGCTATAGGCAGGAGCGAGACTGTGGCACAAAACGGCAGTGTGCTGACCGTTCAAGTAATATAAAATGTGGGAGTGAATCCCCAAGTATCGAGTCTCTAAGGAACACAGTAAGGTGGAGTTATCCATGGAGGAAGGACTTGAGATTAAAGTCCTTTAGGTCGGATGGATTGCGGAAAAGGGGTGATTTAGATTGTGGAAAATAAAAGAAAAGAACTAAACTACTCCTATGCAGGCCGCTATGCGCTGCTTCGTCGGGAGGATGGAAACTATGTAGGCCGCTATGCACTGCTTCGCTAGGCGGATGGACGAGAAGGCAAGCGGATGAGGTGAGTGTAACTGCGGAAAGGTTTGAGGGCCGTTAGCACCTCTTGGCTAGGCGGATGGATTACACGGGCCGTTAGCACCGCTTCGCTACGCGGATGAAAGAGTAGGCTTGCGGATGGAATGGTTCGCACCGGCGGAGTCGAGGTGGATTACACGGGCCGTTAGTACCGCTTAGCTTGGCGGATGGAAGAGTAGGCACACGGAATGGGCGAGTAGTCAGGCGGAATGGAAGAGTAGGCACGCGGAATGGAAGAGTAGGCTAGCGTGGTGGAAGAGTAGGCTTACGGAATGGAATGGACGGTGATGGTGGATCGAAGATGGAATGGGGGCGCTCCTCACTTGCATAAACCACAAGATAATTTCACATAGACAAGAAATAAACTTAAATGCAATAATAAGATTTAGCAATCATCGTTCATACACACAAATGATAAAGGAAAACACTACTACTATATGAAGGGGGTGAGATTACAACCAAAGGGCGGAGACTCATCGGAGGTTCACGGCCGGAATCTAGGGTTGTCAATCCTTGTCTGAGATCGGGCTCCAACTGCCGTCCGGGGTCTCTGAAGCTCTCACCACCTCTAGCCCGTCTTCTCCGTCAATCTTCTTTGATCCTAACCTCACCAGAGAACTTCACGTGTGCAGCAAGAAATCTCTTGAAATGGAGCTTGGGAGTGCACAAACGATGGAGGAGGCCTGGAGGATGCTCCGACTTTAGATTTGCAAGAGAATGGCGGTCGGAGCTCCTCCCGAAGGTGGGCGGCGATGGAGCGGCGAAAAAGGGCGGAACTGGAGCTCTTGGGCGCGGGAAAAATGATCGATCCTGGATAGGGCGAAATCTGCAGCTTTTATAGAAAAACGGTCAGAAATTGGTCACGCACGGTCGAACGCACGACCGTGCGTGGACCGTGCGATATTAAATGTGCAGGAAGCCCAAGAAGATGAAGCATACGCGTCCGTGCGTTTTTACTCATGCACGGTCAAAACAAACCGTGCGTAAAAACGCACGAGCAAATCCAGAAAGCTCGAAATCAGGCCAACAAGGAGAGATCGTGCGTTTCCTTCGCGCACGGGCGAACTGCCTGTGCGTGAACAAATCGCACGATCAAGGGTAGAACACCATTCTGCCAGCAGATAAGCACGCACGGTCGAAGCGATCGTGCGTCAAGAAAACGCACGACCGTGCGATTCATGCAGAAACGTAATTTGGGCAAAATGGAGACCCGTCCACCTTCACAGCACAATAAACAGCTGGGAATACACCTCCAGCAACATCCAAATACAGAAAAAGGGTTGGGGAGCACCATATGTTTACCCCCAACAACATGGAGCGCAAATGCACACCAAAATGGGCCTAAAAGGTGCACTTCGTGTAATCCGGAGTATCAATGCAATATAAGCAATAATGTGCAGAAAATGAAGTGCATGTGCGGGAAAACAAGCCCAGATAAGTCCGAAAAACCCTATATGAATTGGACTCATCAACTTGCGTCGACGCTAACATAAATTGAATCATAAATAAATTACACGACGGGTCGTGTGGGACCATAACACAACCGTCTATCTTCTGAAATCACATAAATCTCCACCGTTGGTTTACTTTTCATAACATGAATGTACCAAAACACCACCCCCCCGGTCGGGCCCCACTTCAGTCCGACTGAATCGGACTGAATGTATTTAAAAAATATTTTAAATATATGCAGCCTCTTATTTCGTGCATAATAATAGAAAGAGCGCATTTTGCCTGCAATCTCTCATCCTCACTCGTCCTCCTTCGCATCCGGCGCTTCCTCCGCCACAGCGGTGGCCGAGTGCGTCCAACACTTCATTACCGCAATGGATTCACTCAAGCTCAACATGATTGCGGTGGATCAGGTGAATCCTCTGCTCGCAGATCTCTCATCCTCGCTCGCAAAGCTGGGAACTGGAATCCTTCTGTCGGATTTTGAGGGGAAGGCCAAGACGAGGGAGTGGATCGCGAGGCTGGCGAAGATGGGAGCGGCAGATGAGCTCACGGAGCAACAATCTAGGCAGCTGCTCTTTGATCTCGAGTCATCTTACAGTGCCTTCATGGCGGCGCTTCCCAACGGTGGCTCCTAATTCCTGTGTATGTCATCTCTGCTCTTTGAATTTGCTGATGTTTTGAGGGATTGAATTTACTCCTTTAGATGAGAGCATACCTGTCTTATATATATATATATAAATTTATATAGTAAACAATTGTGATCAGCCATTGTTGGAGAAGAAGTTTACTGAATCCTCTTGTACTTAAAGTCTGTACACTTGCTTTAGATCTAGGTAGAAGGGTGGTGTTTTCTTTTGCAGGGTTTACTTATCATGTATCTGAATTATTTATACTTATAAATATGTTTTCATCTTGATTTTAGTTCTTTCTGTGAATATTTCTTATTCAGTAAATTGACTTTATGGAAATTTTTATATTTGTTAGAAGCTATCGTACTTACTATGCAAAATTAAAACAAAATATGCGACCATGGTCATCTACTGATTCCTGGTGCATCAACTAAATAGATTTTGTAAAGTAAATATCTAAACTAAATAGTTTGAGCTTTGTTAATATGAACGACACTTGATTATTTGAAGAAGAAAGAGAAAAGGCATTGTGTTTAGCTTCATGTTCCTGCTGAACCAGATCATACTCAACCTCAATGTGTCTGATACCCTTGTGGAGCAGTGTGTATGTGACAATAACAACGACTCTTTTGTTGTCACAATAAAGTGGGATATAAAAAGTAACAGAGGCGCTAGATAATGCATGGGATTAGGAATCTATTTACGTTCGGTAGCATTGTTTTCCATCACCCTATACTTGACCTCATTACTGGATCAAGAGATAGTTCATTGTCATTTGCTCTGCTAAGAGATTATGAAAGTGCCTAAGAAGACACAAAATTTGGTGGTTGATCGAGGATTGTATTGATCACCAGCCTACTTAACATCAAAAAGGCACAGAGTAAGATACAAATCATATGGAAAAGTAAGAACTGACTCATCATGCTACGATGATGTTGGAGAAACTAGAGAAGAGACGGATAGTGAACGGGAGTTAGCGCCTTTATAAACTAATTTAAATGTCCTGCAAGTGCAATATTTTGTTGAGTACTCAATAGATAAATAAGAGGACACACAAATTCTCATTATCGAGAATGCTGAAGTAGGCCAATTAACTTCCTTTGAAATCATAGATTCACCTTCATTTGAGTGGAGCATGCAATTGGGTCAACTAGATAATGATCCTTAATAGACGAACAAGCAATATTTTTTACCATAAACTTTTACTGATAGGGAATATAGCCTCGAGATGAATAAGCAACCTCAATACCTAAGTAGTAACAGTAAAAATCAATATTCTTCATTTCCAATTTACTTTGGAGATATTTTCTGAGAGAGAAAATATGAGAGGAATCACTCTATTAATAATCTTGTCAAACAAACAAAATAATGACAAAACCAAGATCTAATATCCGGTAAAATAAAGCATAGTTAACTAAGTTTTTTGCAAACACGGCAGAAATAAAGGATTGCCTAAACATTCAAAGTTCAAACTAAGACCGAGTCTGTTTTAGATTGTAGATTGTTTTGCAAAGATGTTAAACATGCCTTAGAGTAACTGAGTCTTAAGGAGGAGGATCCATATAAGTTTGCTCAGAAATGTCTTTTAAGAAACTCACTTTTAATGTTATTTTGATACATCGACCAATGTCAAGTAACAATAGAACCAATAAGAGTATGAATGCATGTCATGTTGTATTAGAAGTTCATAGATGAGAATATGAGTGGGAGAAAGAAGACGATACTAACTTTTGCATTGATTTTAAAACTTGTTTTTTTACAAAGTAGAAGCCCCCTTTATCTTGAGCGGCTGAATCCTATTCTCCTGCAGGCTGAGGGATGTGGTGCTCGAGGCTATCTTCAACACCACTCTTAGACTGGAGCTCTGCAAACTGGATCTTACTTCGTAGCTTTTGAAATCACTCACGCCTTAATGGTCTGGTGAATAGATCTTCCTTTTTTCTTCCTTTCCCTCTTCTCTCTTTCTCCCTCGCTCCCCCTTTCCTTCTCCTCCCCCTCTTTTTCTCTCCCCCCCCCATTCTTTCCCCCTCATACCAGAGAGGAACCCCCCCCTCCCCTCCCCCCCTTTAAAGCTCCCGATAAACTACCCTATTAAATTTAGAGGGGGTGATTGTAAGACATTTTTTTCGCTCCTACGACATGTCCTTTTTCTAGCAAGGTGTGTTGCTTGGTTCCATGTTTTCTTATTTAACCAAAGGGGCAGACATTTAAAATGTATCAGAGGCTTGGCATATTTCAGAGGACTTCACGGATCCGGCAGATAAATTAAGAAAAAAATTATACACACCAAGGATGATCTTGGGATGGGAATATGCAATATAGATCAATTTTAGTATCTCTAGGATCCTTTTGGCGTAGTTTTTTTTTGCTCCGATGAGTTTGGACAAAAGCACACTATCATAGAATGCATGTTTGGCAAGACAATAGTTATGACCGCCACCAAGAAAAGAAAACTAGTTTAGAACATAAAGTGGACGAAGTTCCTTAGGTGAGGTTGGGCGTTCACGAACGTCAGTTCATAACCACTGCGTTCACGACCTCCACGGCTGTGCCAAACGGAACCCTAGGCTTCGCTTGGCGCGGCTTATTTGCTCCCGTGAGTTGGGTCAAAAACATCATTATCATAGATTGTATGTTTGGCAAGACAGGTTATGACCGCTAGCAAAAATATAAACTAGTTTTGAGCATAAGATGCATGAATTTTTTTAGGTGAGGTCGGGCGTTCACGAACAACGGTTCATGACCACCGTGTTCACGACCGCCACCACTGCCCCAAACGAAGCCCTAGTCTCTAACCTACCGTGTTACTTTAATCAACATCAAATGTTACCTAGCAAGGAAAAAGGGCCAACGAATATAGACGAAAATGCATCGTTTAACCTAAGATAGAAACGGTACCTTGGTGATCATAGGATTTTGATCAAACACCTGCAGGAGACCGGCATCGGTGATACGGCAGCAACGCAGAAGCGACAGGGATGTCAAATTTCCCCTTGCGAATGACGTTATTCTCAAAAGGATGTCGTCCGTAAGCCGCAAGCTAAGCGGCGGCTCGATGGTGATGTGGCGCCACAGTAGCTCGTCGACGGCGATCTCGTCTCTGAAAGACCTGCACACCTGCTGGATCGCGAGAAGCTCCGGCAGACTGAGATAGCCAAGAGCTAGGAACAGAGCGCTGTGAGGTTCAGCTCCGTCGCCGGCGGGAAGAATGGTCTCGCGATCATCGAGAGTGGGAAAAGTGTTTTCCATTGAAGAAAGTAGCGGGTGGAAGGAAGGAAAGACTCGTCGGAACACCGGGACTGAGATGAGATAGCGGGTAGAATTATATGGCAGCTTGCTAGTCGCTGAAATATGTTTAATTTTTAAATTTTAAAAAACTTTGATATTGTTTGATAATTCTCGATCGTAGGTCTGACAATTAATCCATGGTGATGATTTCTCGATCATAGGTCTAGTGCTCGTCCGAAAATTAAAGTACACGGAACTTGGATGAAAATTTTAAAGAAACTTTAACACGCTCGTCACAAGTCCGAAGGTGGTGATGATTTCTCAATCATTGGTCGCCGGCGAAAGGAGGCGTTTAGTTGAAATGGCCGCCCAGCTAAAAGTCCACCAAAATCTTTTATTATTGAATATCCTTACTTGTAACAGTTTTCGAGAGCAATCCAATCCAGTGATGCTTTCGAATCGCAATTTCGTTGAGCGGTTGGAAAGATAGTTTCCAAAGTTCAAGATTTGAGCCGCCATTAATTGCTATTTGGAGAGATTTGGAGGAAGAGAAAGAGGGAGAAAGGAGGAGCCCACGATCTTGGGAGAGCCGGCGAGACCCATGCTTTTTAGTTGCAATCTCTCATGTTGCGCCTTACACTAGGGCTCCTTTGAGGGCTTAAATAGACTCGAAATCATGTTAAATTGAGCTCGTTGACTGTCACGATCCGTCTAATAACAATTATCAGAGTGCGCTACGGGCGGATCGTGATGCCGCAGACATGGGCAAAGAGAAACCATGTCTGCCAGGCGGGTGCTGTAATACCAAGATATCTGTAGAAAATAGTTAGATTTTGAAAAACAATACCAGTTTGATTTATTATGCGGAAGCTTGAATTAAAAGTGATGCTCATGCACTTTGATCAATTCACATGCTACGATTATGATGTAAAAGTAGATGCTAGTAAACCGCAGAAACAAAATGACAATTTATAAAATGTTGTAATACATCCATACCATCCTAAGAGTCGTCCACGATACAAGGAAAATGGCTGACAATAACTAGTACAGGAAAGACAAATCCAAAAGTAAAAAAAAAAAAACAAGATACAAAGGACCTGATGCAACAACTACAAAAAGTAAACCTCCAACAGACGGGAGCTGGGCGAGGAACAGCTCAGGAAGTAGACGGCGCAGTCATGAACCCTAAGGCAAATCCAATCAGAAGGAAAAGCCTCAGAACAAGATAAATAGTAGAGATTCAAGTTAATAAAATAAACAAGTAAACTGGGAAACAAGCATAGCAGTAAAGTATGTCAGAGACTAACTGAGATTCTTTAGTAAATTTTTAGCCTACTCCGGAGTTTAACCTAAACACAAACGCATAAGCAGAAATCAATGAAAGGCGTGTGTGTCGTCATTTGATGTACAAGATTCTAGCATGGGAGTTGATGCAAGGCTTAAGCTACCGCTGCTTGCAAGATTCCCTTATTGGTTTCTGTTACCATTCAAGCGTGAACTCATTTTTTTCGGTGTCACATCAAACGACACATTCCCTTTCATTGTTTGCCTATGGCGTCTAATGAGCTTACTTATCTGCAAGTAATAAATTTAAGTGGGGGCTAGTACGGTACAAGTCTGACTTAAATAAAACTTGTTTGCAAGCGAGAGAGATTTCTCTACTTGCCTTAAGGAGGAGCCGGGCTTGAAGGCGGCGACTAAGAGGCAAGGTCAACACTCGAACGGAACCTGTTCAAGATGCGTTCACATGAAATATTTATTTCAATGCTTATTCCTACGCGCACACAAGTGTTTCTATTGCGTAATTAATTCAAGGGGGCAAGTTAAGAAATATACCTCCCTCGGCAAAGAGGGGAGAAACGGTTACCACAAGAGATCCGAGGGTTTTGGCGGCGTTTGGATCCGGGAACCCTAATTCGGAGAGGGCCTTGAGCGATTCCACCGCTACATTCGTTGAACGGCACCGAAACCGAATAAAACTTAGGATTAGTCGAGTAAACAACCACCTCAAGAGGGATCGACGAATTTTACGTCGATCGGAAAGCGAAAATTACACGAACGCTAGGGCAAAAATTCTGAAATCGCAGGAGAGGAGAAGTTCTTACCCACGGAGGCTAGATCGGGCCTCAAGAAGTCCAAATCGGGCGGATCCGAGCAAACCCTAGACGTTCCTCGCGGAAACCACCGCTGAAATGCACAATGGGAGAGGGACGGGGCAACCTACACTTGAAAAATGAGAAAGACGATGGAGGATAGCTTAGAACCACGGTTTCGAAACCGAAATAATAGGAAACTTAGGGTTTCCTTACCCCTATCAGTCGGAGGAGAAGAAGAAGAGGGGGAGACTCTCCCGTCACTGTCGTCGGCTAGAGAGGAAGGAGGAGGCGCAGGTGGCGGCGGCGGCAGGGGGAAGAGCATGCGGCGGCGGCAGGAGGAAGAGCAGGAGGCGTCGGCGGCGTCGCCGAGTTGTGCGGGAGAGATCGGGAGCGGAATAGGGAGCAGCGAGCGAGAGAACTGGACCAGGAACCCTAACTGCGGCTTGCGGGATTTTAAAACAGGGGAGGGGCTGGGGTGCGGTTAGAGGGATTAGGAGGGGAAATAATAATTGGTTTATTATTACTATTTTGGGTTATTAAATTCTCCCCTACTTAGAAAGTTTCGTCCCGAAACTTCTTAGGATTTTCTGGATGGGGCTAATTGGACGAAGATTCAGATGTCAGTTATACCGACCAGGTTTGCAAATCAAAGCATGGAAAGTAACTATGCAAATAGCAAAAAGAGAAGAGAACAAGAGCGGAGGCATACCAGGATCAGGAGAAAAGATGCGGGTACTTGCTACGCATGTCAGCTTCGAGCTCCCAAGTGAACTCCTCAGACTTGTCATGCATCCAAAGTACCTTCACCATAGGAATGGTTCTCTTTCGAAGCTTGCGCTCTTGATACTCCACGATCTTAACAGGTTCGACTGGATAAGACAGATTAGCTTCAGGAATCACTGGAACTTCCTCAATGACGCGGGTAGGATCATGAATGTACTTCCGAAGCTGGCTGACGTGGAAGACATTATGAACACTGGCCAAGGAATCAGGTAGCTCCAGGCGGTAAGCAGATCCTCCAACACGCTCTGAAATAACATACGGTCCCACGAATCTCGGGCTGAGCTTATGGTGGCGACCGAAACGCCTCACCCCAGGAGTAGGAGAAACCTTCAAGAAAACACGATCACCCACCACAAACTCCAACGGACGGCGACGTTGATTAGCATACTTCCTCTGCCTCTCGACGGCACGGCTAAGCTGAAGACGAGTCTTCTTGGTGGCCTCTTCCATTTCCTGAAGTAGCTCAGGACCCAACACAACCTTTTCACCAACTTCTGACCAGTAGAGAGGGGTCCTACAACGACGCCCATACAACGCCTCGAAGGGGGCCATCTTGAGGCTCTCCTGATAGCTGTTGTTGTAGGCGAATTCAACCAATGACAAGTGCTCATCCCAAGCTCCCTTATAGTCCAGAATATAACACCGAAGCATGTCTTCAAGAATCTGATTCACCCTTTCGGTCTGACCATCAGTAGTCGGATGGTAAGCGGTGCTCAGGTTGAGCTCAGTGCCCAGCGCTTGCTGGAATCCCTTCCAGAAGTGCGATACAAATCTCGAGTCACGATCAGAAACAATCCGCAGAGGAATCCCATGCAGTCTAACTATCTCAGAAACATAGATCCGAGCCATCTTCTAGGTGGAATGACCTTCCCTGTACGGAATGAAGTGAGCTACTTTATTCAAGCGGTCCATAATAACCCAAATCGCATCATGACCTCTCGGAGTACGGGGCAATCCAGTGATGAAATCCATAGAGATGTCTTCCCATTTCCACTCTGGGATAGGCAGAGGTTGCAAAAGACCACCCGGATGTTGACGCTGGGCTTTCACCTTCTGGCATGTCAGGCATCGGGAGATGAAACGGGCAATATAATTTTTCATACCAGGCCACCACACGATCTGTAACGGCTCGAAATGCGAATCGATAATAAAACTCAATTTAAATAATTCTATATCTATACCCCCTATGATGAAAAAGTAAAGCAGTGTCAACTCGGGTTTCTTTGATGTTGAGTATGAGTTTTTATTGACGTTTTGGAGCATTCGCGATTTTTAGCGGCATACAAGTTTTTCTATATGGGCAAAATATACGAGTGACAAACTTTTAAAATATATATATGTGGTATATTAGTAAAGATTTGGGATTGTTGTGCTGGACCGGCTTGTTTGAGTTGGAGTTCCATATAGTAACTGCTAATGGTAATTGTAAAGGAGTGCACCTTGGTGTACTGATAGAGAATTTATGTGGCCTTGGATTGAGATTGTATGAGCTGGGTGTGCTGATAGCAGAAATTGATGGAGTAGGTGTGCTAATAGGCATTTGGTAGGCTATTTGGCATACTATTCTCTATTGGCACATTGGTGTGCCAATAAAGATGAAAAGGAAGGATTAAGCGGTGGGTTTATTGGTGGAGGCATGATATAAGCGGCATCTTCTTTACTCTTCTTATCAAAACCTACCGACTCTCTCTCACTTCTTCTTCTTTTCTCGACGGTGTCGCGCTAGGGCATATCACGATCTTCTTCCCCATGCTCCGTTCCTTCTCATATTCGCTCAGAAAAACAAAGCAGTAGATTTCATGGCTACTCAAGGATCCTTAGCCTGTGGCTTTGGGTGAACGGGAGTTTTGTCGGAATTGTAGCGATTTGGAAAATCAAGAAATAGGGGTTTTCTCTCTTTACTCACGGTGAGCTGCTTCCTCTTATTCCCTTAATTTCAGTTTTTATGATGCGTTCTAAGGAGTAATGAGATATACTAAAGCGTTTTGCTGGAGTTTTGAGGAGAAATCCTGAAGCAGTTAGCAGTCGGGGGAGTTCTATTTTGATATGCATGTTGCTTTATGCAGTGAGCCCTCATTCCTCTTTCATTCTCCATAGTTTAAATTACTGTTTTCTAGTGGAATGTTATGGCCTTATCGATTTCCTGATTGGGGGAATTCTATGAATTTTTTTAACCTAATAAAGCTCTATCTCTGTGCCTTGGCCTTGGCGGCTAAGGTTTTGATAAGGGAACGTTGATGCTTTCAGGATTTTCCATTTTGTTTCACTGTTAATGGGAGAAGGCAGCCATGGTTTTCTCATATTTTCACAAGCTCAAGTACCTTATGGGGTTTTCTTTTGTTGACCGGTTGCTATAGGGTATATTTTGTTTGGGAAATGTTATGGTTCGGCTGCTCTTGTCTTGGCTCCATTCAATTTAGAATCTTATGAATTTAGGGGCTTTGTAGTTAACTGCTATAATGACTAGTGGGGAGAAAATGTTTTAAAGTTGCAGCACTTTCTTCTCTTGTCCAATTTGGCCGACTGCTACTTATATTCCTATTCTTGTGAATATTGTTGTTTAAGCAAAAGGATAGAACATGTGGGGGGGAAATGGAGTGGCAGTCCTGTTAAGGGATTTAGGCTTTGCTTTACTTCATAACTGGCTGTTTATATTTCATTGAGGGTTATTTGATGAACACAATGAGTGTATATATGTAGTTTCCAAATGATGTAAAATGATGTAAACATAGTAGTTAAAATTGTAACTATAGCGAGGTGCAACCCCAATATACACGACCCTAAATGATATGATGCTTATACAGATACCTCGGAGGATGGCACCTCAAAATAGACATGACAATGCTATGAACACTGATGGTGAGAGCTACCTGTTTCATTTAAGCTTTATGGCTTTACTTTCTTTTTACATACGTACTCTTTTATACTGAATGTTAAATGCATAGTTGATATCACTGATAATTAAGATCGCTTTCATGTATGGCCTTGTATAAGGCAAACAGGCGAATAAATTCTGAGGGGATATAAAAAAAATGAATAACTCACTTTATGTAAACGTGTCGACACGAGGTTATATTACGGGCGACTTGAAATGCATGCACATAAAGGACCCTTCGGGGTAAAGAACCCTTCGGGGTAAAGGACCCTTCAGGGTAAAGGACCCTTCGGGGTAAAGGACCCTTCAGGGTAAAGGACCCTTCGGGGTAAAGGACCCTTCGGGGTAAAAGAAAAGGAAAAAGAATTCGAATCGCCCCTAATATTTCCTAAGATATACAGAAATACAGATATACGGATACACTGATATGATATACTGATATGATAAATTGATATACTGATATAGACATACTGATTATGATTTATTATTGCTACCATGATATACTGATATATTGTTTTCATGTTACATGATATGATTATGATCATATACTGCTCATACTGTTTTATTGGTACTAACATGTTTCTACAGTTACATACTAAGTTTACTACTGAGACAGACAACTGGTTAGCATGAAAAACATGTTTTCAAATGCGTGAATTTTATTTTACTTAATTACAGCAATGAAAGAGGTTTATCCTCACTTAGTCATATTCGTATGACTAAGCCCGTCGTCAAATTTTGTAGGTAACGGACGTGACTTTGGATACGCAAAAGCAAAAAGAACTGATATGGTAGAACAGGAAAATATTCAACAACTAATACAAGGTACGAAAGTAAATTTATTATTATGTGTTTTTATTCTGTATTTACTAGCCGCACTTCAACCTGGGACACATGTATGAATATAGCTGAGATACAAATGTATGTGGGGTCCAAATAGGGGCCTCACAATTTGGTATCAGAGCCAGGTTGCAAAGAAGTTCGGTAGTAGTGAATACGGAATAAGCACACATGATATTTAGGTGAGAAGATCGCTTATAGAATGTTTTTCAGACTTTGTCTAAAACAAAGTAAGACGAATGGTTTTGAATGAATATATAAAAGGATATAAATTAAATGGATTTTGTTTTCCGAACATAGAGTGAAAATTGATATTATTCCCAACTTTCAAGTCCACTCGAAGTGTTGCAAAGAGAAATATCTTCGTATTGTTTTCCGTAGATAAATGATACATGGACTCATTGAAAGATGAATGTGCATAGAAGGAAAGAAGGATCACGTGTAAAATAATTGAACACACAACGAAGGATGTACAATTAACTGGCTTTAACTTTCGACAAGAAGCAAATGGTTATAAATATTTATAGAAACACTGCTAAACATCTGTAGAAAAGTTGAATTATTGTAACGGTGAGAAGAAGCAATAGTAAATGAATATGCACTGTACGTTTATCTGTAGCTTATATGACGACATAGTTTTGAAAACAACGTGATACTCAAGCGTGTGCAAAGAAAACGAAATACGATTACAATTGTAAGTAAAGTATGTCGTTTCAATCCGATGTACTGGTCTCAAGAAATGTAAAACGAAATGAGACGTTATACGCTAAATGAAATCAAGATTTAGGTACATAATGTGAATATAAAAATACGAGGTTGAGGAAAATGAAAATTGTGATAGGTCGTCCTGAAAGAAGGGTTACAAAGAAGGCATAATAGGATAAGTAACGATTTAAACATTTGACGCAGGAAATATGAATAATGAAAGTCCTATTTGTGCTTGTAAATGACATAGGAAGTATGAAATTGCTATATGACAAGGAAATAGGATAACAAGGTGTGTAAAGCAGACAAGTTAACGAAGTAACGACATGTTTCTCTTAAAAGTAAATGATGTCTTGTCCAATAAGACCCCTAGCCTTATGTCAATATAAGAATATGCAAAGGACTTGCTAAGTTGTTTAATTAGATATATAATCATACATCTGAGTGTACCCTTAGAGTAACCCTAAGTAAGAAATAATTCTTCATACATGAACTTGTTTTCAACAAGGATGAAATGTATGTTACAAACTCACGACTATAAAAAGGACAAAATGAGTGTGTATATCAAATGTATTGTCTTGACATAATGTAGTGAATATTGATTGAGTACATCTATCTGGTGCTAATGTAGGAGTCAAAATAAGTTTGAGTAGATAAAATATGAAACAATGTCGAGAATTATTGTGTTTATCATTATGGTGTTTGCAAGGACAAGAAGGTGAATTCAACATGAACGATTGCGTCATTTAGGCCATTTGTAATAATGACAAAGGATATGGTTTCCAAGAAAGAGTTCGTAGTTATTGTGTTACAAGCTGCAAGTTAAATTTATTGAACAACCATATCCAAAAGGAAGGATTTCCTCAAGCTAAAATTAATATTGAATTAGATTCCTTTTCAAATGAAGTCATTCAAGTAAGGATAAAGACGACGTGAAATCTTTAAATGCATGAAATGAATATGTATCTAAAATAAAAGGAAGAAAAGGAAACATTGATGAAAAAGGGTATCGTTAAGTTCAGAAATGTAGGATGGTGACTGAAACAAGAAATTGTTGGGTTAAGTTAATTTTAGATTGAAAAGATATAATGTTTAGCTGGAATGATAAATATCAAGACATATTTTAGAACTAAATGGAAATGTCGTTGAAGAAAAAACTACGGAAGAATAATTCGATCTATAATATGGCTACTAATATAGTGCTTACGATAAAAAGAAAATAGATGTGATGTCTAACATGAAACATGAAATTTTAAATGAGTATAAAAGATAATTTCGTCCAGATGAACATAGAATCATGATAGCCAAAGTATGTGAAGAGTAGCAGAGACCGAAAATCTCTCCATTATAAGATAAGATGACTAATTATTGTAAATGAATTGGTGTAGACTTATTTATACAATGCATCATAATAAAGGAAAAATAAAATATGAAAGTGGACTAGTGAATGAAGAATGCACAGATAAAAGACATGATTGTTTTCAATGCCAGCACGCTTAAATATCCATAGGAAATTTAAATAACGACATTCGATGTAAAAGTTATGAAAACCATATGAATTATAGCTAAAGATCATGAAATACTGACTGCTAAGAAGAAAAGGAGAATGTGATGATGGGTCTGTAACATTGAAGGAAATGAGTGTGGATTGAAGGTTACCTTCGTCTTATATGGTATCTAAATGAAATAAAGCCACCAAGTACGTCGTTTCACTACTATGTACTGACTTCGATTCGAGGAATGAGAAAGTAAGTAATACATTACAACTATAATTGAAATCGTGGTTGAGGTACAACGTGACTAAGAAAATATTAAGCTAAGAAAAATGTATTATACAGAGAGAACGATAGGATAATAAGATACGAAAATAAATTAACAATTGAGAAATTTGACCGCGGGATACGCTTATGAATAAGGAATGTCTTCATAATACATAGGAAGGAATTGACATAGCAAGTAAATGACTTACGAATGAAAATAAGGATGAGGGATGACATGCGCATAAGTAAAATGGTAACGTGAAAGATCGCAACGTACAAATAATATTATGACTTACGAGTAGTTGTAAATGCTAAAGTTCCGTTACCGTGAAAAGTAAGACATCAATTGATAGATGGCTAAGAACTAAAAGTCCAAACAGTGAACGAAGAAAGAAATATGAAAGTGTTTTACGACAATGTTTTACTGAATAAGGTACTGAAGGATGATACATGCTTCATGGAACACTAATTTTCTTTTATAGTTATTTATGGCGGTTTGCCAATCGCTATCATTGTAAGAATTCGGAAAACGATATAGCATGTGAAAGTTTGAATGTGTGGGAAAGGAAATAATGTCCTATGTAAGAATTTATATATCATGTCCTATTTTCGAGGACGAAAATTTAATAAGAGGGGAGGAATTTGTAACGGCTCGAAATGCGAATCGATAATAAAACTCCATTTAAATAATTTTATATTTATACCCCCTATGATGAAAAAGTAAAGCAGTGTCAACTCGGGTTTCTTTGATGTTGAGTATGAGTTTTTATTGACGTTTTGGAGCATTCGCGATTTTTAGCGACATACAAGTTTTTCTATATGGGCAAAATATACGAGTGACAAACGTTTAAAATATATATATATGGTATATTAGTAAAGATTTGGGATTGTTGTGCTGGACCGGCTTGTTTGAGTTGGAGTTCTATATAGTAACTGCTAATGGTAATTGTAAAGGAGTGCACCTTGGTGTACTGATAGAGAATTTATGTGGCCTTGGATTGAGATTGTATGAGTTGGGTGTGCTGATAGCAGAAATTGATGGAGTAGGTGTGCTAATAGGCATTTGGTAGGCTATTTGGCATACTATTCTCTATTGGCACATTGGTGTGCCAATAAAGATGAAAAGGAAGGATTAAGCGGTGGGTTTATTGGTGGAGGCATGATATAATCGGCATCTTCTTTACTCTTCTTATCAAAACCTACCTACTCTCTCTCACTTCTTCTTCTTTTCTCGACGGTGTCGCGCTAGGGCATATCACGATCTTCTTCCCCATGCTCCGTTCCTTCTCATATTCGCTCAGAAAAACAAAGCAGTAGATTTCATGGCTACTCAAGGATCCTTAGCCTGTGGCTTTGGGTGAACGGGAGTTTTGTCGGAATTGTAGCGATTTGGAAAATCAAGAAATAGGGGTTTTCTCTCTTTACTCACGGTGAGCTGCTTCCTCTTATTCCCTTAATTTCAGTTTTTATGATGCGTTCTAAGGAGTAATGAGATATACTAAAGCGTTTTGCTGGAGTTTTGAGGAGAAATCCTGAAGCAGTTAGCAGTCGGGGGAGTTCTATTTTGATATGCATGTTGCTTTATGCAGTGAGCCCTCATTCCTCTTTCATTCTCCATAGTTTAAATTACTGTTTTCTAGTGGAATGTTATGGCCTTATCGATTTCCTGATTGGGGGAATTCTATGAATTTTTTTAACCTAATAAAGCTCTATCTCTGTGCCTTGGCCTTGGCGGCTAAGGTTTTGATAAGGGAACGTTGATGCTTTCAGGATTTTCCATTTTGTTTCACTGTTAATGGGAGAAGGCAGCCATGGTTTTCTCATATTTTCACAAGCTCAAGTACCTTATGGGGTTTTCTTTTGTTGACCGGTTGCTATAGGGTATATTTTGTTTGGGAAATGTTATGGTTCGGCTGCTCTTGTCTTGGCTCCATTCAATTTAGAATCTTATGAATTTAGGGGCTTTGTAGTTAACTGCTATAATGACTAGTGGGGAGAAAATGTTTTAAAGTTGCAGCACTTTCTTCTCTTGTCCAATTTGGCCGACTGCTACTTATATTCCTATTCTTGTGAATATTGTTGTTTAAGCAAAAGGATAGAACATGTGGGGGGGAAATGGAGTGGCAGTCCTGTTAAGGGATTTAGGCTTTGCTTTACTTCATAACTGGCTGTTTATATTTCATTGAGGGTTATTTGATGAACACAATGAGTGTATATATGTAGTTTCCAAATGATGTAAAATGATGTAAACATAGTAGTTAAAATTGTAACTATAGCGAGGTGCAACCCCAATATACACGACCCTAAATGATATGATGCTTATACAGATACCTCGGAGGATGGCACCTCAAAATAGACATGACAATGCTATGAACACTGATGGTGAGAGCTACCTGTTTCATTTAAGCTTTATGGCTTTACTTTCTTTTTACATACGTACTCTTTTATACTGAATGTTAAATGCATAGTTGATATCACTGATAATTAAGATCGCTTTCATGTATGGCCTTGTATAAGGCAAACAGGCGAATAAATTCTGAGGGGATATAAAAAAAATGAATAACTCACTTTATGTAAACGTGTCGACACGAGGTTATATTACGGGCGACTTGAAATGCATGCACATAAAGGACCCTTCGGGGTAAAGAACCCTTCGGGGTAAAGGACCCTTCAGGGTAAAGGACCCTTCGGGGTAAAGGACCCTTCAGGGTAAAGGACCCTTCGGGGTAAAGGACCCTTCGGGGTAAAAGAAAAGGAAAAAGAATTCGAATCGCCCCTAATATTTCCTAAGATATACAGAAATACAGATATACGGATACACTGATATGATATACTGATATGATAAATTGATATACTGATATAGACATACTGATTATGATTTATTATTGCTACCATGATATACTGATATATTGTTTTCATGTTACATGATATGATTATGATCATATACTGCTCATACTGTTTTATTGGTACTAACATGTTTCTACAGTTACATACTAAGTTTACTACTGAGACAGACAACTGGTTAGCATGAAAAACATGTTTTCAAATGCGTGAATTTTATTTTACTTAATTACAGCAATGAAAGAGGTTTATCCTCACTTAGTCATATTCGTATGACTAAGCCCGTCGTCAAATTTTGTAGGTAACGGACGTGACTTTGGATACGCAAAAGCAAAAAGAACTGATATGGTAGAACAGGAAAATATTCAACAACTAATACAAGGTACGAAAGTAAATTTATTATTATGTGTTTTTATTCTGTATTTACTAGCCGCACTTCAACCTGGGACACATGTATGAATATAGCTGAGATACAAATGTATGTGGGGTCCAAATAGGGGCCTCACAATTTGGTATCAGAGCCAGGTTGCAAAGAAGTTCGGTAGTAGTGAATACGGAATAAGCACACATGATATTTAGGTGAGAAGATCGCTTATAGAATGTTTTTCAGACTTTGTCTAAAACAAAGTAAGACGAATGGTTTTGAATGAATATATAAAAGGATATAAATTAAATGGATTTTGTTTTCCGAACATAGAGTGAAAATTGATATTATTCCCAACTTTCAAGTCCACTCGAAGTGTTGCAAAGAGAAATATCTTCGTATTGTTTTCCGTAGATAAATGATACATGGACTCATTGAAAGATGAATGTGCATAGAAGGAAAGAAGGATCACGTGTAAAATAATTGAACACACAACGAAGGATGTACAATTAACTGGCTTTAACTTTCGACAAGAAGCAAATGGTTATAAATATTTATAGAAACACTGCTAAACATCTGTAGAAAAGTTGAATTATTGTAACGGTGAGAAGAAGCAATAGTAAATGAATATGCACTGTACGTTTATCTGTAGCTTATATGACGACATAGTTTTGAAAACAACGTGATACTCAAGCGTGTGCAAAGAAAACGAAATACGATTACAATTGTAAGTAAAGTATGTCGTTTCAATCCGATGTACTGGTCTCAAGAAATGTAAAACGAAATGAGACGTTATACGCTAAATGAAATCAAGATTTAGGTACATAATGTGAATATAAAAATACGAGGTTGAGGAAAATGAAAATTGTGATAGGTCGTCCTGAAAGAAGGGTTACAAAGAAGGCATAATAGGATAAGTAACGATTTAAACATTTGACGCAGGAAATATGAATAATGAAAGTCCTATTTGTGCTTGTAAATGACATAGGAAGTATGAAATTGCTATATGACAAGGAAATAGGATAACAAGGTGTGTAAAGCAGACAAGTTAACGAAGTAACGACATGTTTCTCTTAAAAGTAAATGATGTCTTGTCCAATAAGACCCCTAGCCTTATGTCAATATAAGAATATGCAAAGGACTTGCTAAGTTGTTTAATTAGATATATAATCATACATCTGAGTGTACCCTTAGAGTAACCCTAAGTAAGAAATAATTCTTCATACATGAACTTGTTTTCAACAAGGATGAAATGTATGTTACAAACTCACGACTATAAAAAGGACAAAATGAGTGTGTATATCAAATGTATTGTCTTGACATAATGTAGTGAATATTGATTGAGTACATCTATCTGGTGCTAATGTAGGAGTCAAAATAAGTTTGAGTAGATAAAATATGAAACAATGTCGAGAATTATTGTGTTTATCATTATGGTGTTTGCAAGGACAAGAAGGTGAATTCAACATGAACGATTGCGTCATTTAGGCCATTTGTAATAATGACAAAGGATATGGTTTCCAAGAAAGAGTTCGTAGTTATTGTGTTACAAGCTGCAAGTTAAATTTATTGAACAACCATATCCAAAAGGAAGGATTTCCTCAAGCTAAAATTAATATTGAATTAGATTCCTTTTCAAATGAAGTCATTCAAGTAAGGATAAAGACGACGTGAAATCTTTAAATGCATGAAATGAATATGTATCTAAAATAAAAGGAAGAAAAGGAAACATTGATGAAAAAGGGTATCGTTAAGTTCAGAAATGTAGGATGGTGACTGAAACAAGAAATTGTTGGGTTAAGTTAATTTTAGATTGAAAAGATATAATGTTTAGCTGGAATGATAAATATCAAGACATATTTTAGAACTAAATGGAAATGTCGTTGAAGAAAAAACTACGGAAGAATAATTCGATCTATAATATGGCTACTAATATAGTGCTTACGATAAAAAGAAAATAGATGTGATGTCTAACATGAAACATGAAATTTTAAATGAGTATAAAAGATAATTTCGTCCAGATGAACATAGAATCATGATAGCCAAAGTATGTGAAGAGTAGCAGAGACCGAAAATCTCTCCATTATAAGATAAGATGACTAATTATTGTAAATGAATTGGTGTAGACTTATTTATACAATGCATCATAATAAAGGAAAAATAAAATATGAAAGTGGACTAGTGAATGAAGAATGCACAGATAAAAGACATGATTGTTTTCAATGCCAGCACGCTTAAATATCCATAGGAAATTTAAATAACGACATTCGATGTAAAAGTTATGAAAACCATATGAATTATAGCTAAAGATCATGAAATACTGACTGCTAAGAAGAAAAGGAGAATGTGATGATGGGTCTGTAACATTGAAGGAAATGAGTGTGGATTGAAGGTTACCTTCGTCTTATATGGTATCTAAATGAAATAAAGCCACCAAGTACGTCGTTTCACTACTATGTACTGACTTCGATTCGAGGAATGAGAAAGTAAGTAATACATTACAACTATAATTGAAATCGTGGTTGAGGTACAACGTGACTAAGAAAATATTAAGCTAAGAAAAATGTATTATACAGAGAGAACGATAGGATAATAAGATACGAAAATAAATTAACAATTGAGAAATTTGACCGCGGGATACGCTTATGAATAAGGAATGTCTTCATAATACATAGGAAGGAATTGACATAGCAAGTAAATGACTTACGAATGAAAATAAGGATGAGGGATGACATGCGCATAAGTAAAATGGTAACGTGAAAGATCGCAACGTACAAATAATATTATGACTTACGAGTAGTTGTAAATGCTAAAGTTCCGTTACCGTGAAAAGTAAGACATCAATTGATAGATGGCTAAGAACTAAAAGTCCAAACAGTGAACGAAGAAAGAAATATGAAAGTGTTTTACGACAATGTTTTACTGAATAAGGTACTGAAGGATGATACATGCTTCATGGAACACTAATTTTCTTTTATAGTTATTTATGGCGGTTTGCCAATCGCTATCATTGTAAGAATTCGGAAAACGATATAGCATGTGAAAGTTTGAATGTGTGGGAAAGGAAATAATGTCCTATGTAAGAATTTATATATCATGTCCTATTTTCGAGGACGAAAATTTAATAAGAGGGGAGGAATTTGTAACGGCTCGAAATGCGAATCGATAATAAAACTCCATTTAAATAATTTTATATTTATACCCCCTATGATGAAAAAGTAAAGCAGTGTCAACTCGGGTTTCTTTGATGTTGAGTATGAGTTTTTATTGACGTTTTGGAGCATTCGCGATTTTTAGCGACATACAAGTTTTTCTATATGGGCAAAATATACGAGTGACAAACGTTTAAAATATATATATATGGTATATTAGTAAAGATTTGGGATTGTTGTGCTGGACCGGCTTGTTTGAGTTGGAGTTCTATATAGTAACTGCTAATGGTAATTGTAAAGGAGTGCACCTTGGTGTACTGATAGAGAATTTATGTGGCCTTGGATTGAGATTGTATGAGTTGGGTGTGCTGATAGCAGAAATTGATGGAGTAGGTGTGCTAATAGGCATTTGGTAGGCTATTTGGCATACTATTCTCTATTGGCACATTGGTGTGCCAATAAAGATGAAAAGGAAGGATTAAGCGGTGGGTTTATTGGTGGAGGCATGATATAATCGGCATCTTCTTTACTCTTCTTATCAAAACCTACCTACTCTCTCTCACTTCTTCTTCTTTTCTCGACGGTGTCGCGCTAGGGCATATCACGATCTTCTTCCCCATGCTCCGTTCCTTCTCATATTCGCTCAGAAAAACAAAGCAGTAGATTTCATGGCTACTCAAGGATCCTTAGCCTGTGGCTTTGGGTGAACGGGAGTTTTGTCGGAATTGTAGCGATTTGGAAAATCAAGACATAGGGGTTTTCTCTCTTTACTCACGGTGAGCTGCTTCCTCTTATTCCCTTAATTTCAGTTTTTATGATGCTTTCTGGGGAGTAATGAGATATACTAAAGCGTTTTGCTGGAGTTTTGAGGAGAAATCCTGAAGCAGTTAGCAGTCGGGGGAGTTCTATTTTGATATGCATGTTGCTTTATGCAGTGAGCTCTCATTCCTCTTTCATTCTACATAGTTTAAATTACTGCTTTCTAGTGGAATGTTATGGCCTTATCGATTTCCTGATTGGGGGAATTTTATGAATTTTTTTAACCTAATAAAGCTCTATCTCTGTGCCTTGGCCTTGGCGGCTAGGGTTTTGATAAGGGAACGTTGATGCTTTCAGGATTTTCCATTTTGTTTCACTGTTAATGAGAGAAGGCAGACATGGTTTTCTCATATTTTCTCATATTTTCACAAGCTCAAGTACCTTATGGGGTTTTCTTTTGTTGACCGGCTGCTATAGGGTATATTTTGTTTGGGAAACGTTATGGTTCGGCTGCTCTTGTCTTGGCTCCATTCAATTTAGAATCTTATGAATTTAGGGGCTTTGTAGTTAACTGCTATAATGACTAGTGGGGAGAAAATGTTTTAAAGTTGCAGCACTTTCTTCTCTTGTCCAATTTGGCCGACTGCTACTTATATTCCTATTCTTGTGAATATTGTTGTTTAAGCAAAAGGATAGAACATGTGGGGGGAAATGGAGTGGCAGTCCTGTTAAGGGATTTAGGCTTTGCTTTATTTCATAACCGGCTGTTGATATTTCATTGAGGGTTATTTGATGAACACAGTGAGTGTATATATGTAGTTTCCAAATGATGTAAACATAGTAGTTAAAATTGTAACTATAGCGAGGTGCAACCCCAATATACACGACCCTAAATGATATGATGCTTATACAGATACCTCGGAGGATAGCACCTCAAAATAGACATAACAATGCTATGAACACTGATACTGATGGTGAGAGCTACCTGTTTCATTTAAGATTTATGGCTTTACTTTCTTTTTACATACGTACTCTTTTATACTGAATGTTAAATGCATAGTTGATATCACTGATAATTAAGATCGCTTTCATGTATGGCCTTGTATAAGGCAAACAGGCGAATAAATTCTGAGAGGATATAAAAAAAATGAATAACTCACTTTATGTAAACGTGTCGACACGAGTTTATATTACGGGCGACTTGAAATGCATGCACATAAAGGACCCTTCGGGGTAAAGGACCCTTCAGGGTAAAGGACCCTTCGGGGTAAAGGACCCTTCAGGGTAAAGGACCCTTCGGGGTAAAAGAAAAGGAAAAAGAATTTGAATCGCCCCTAATATTTCCTAAGATATACAGAAATACAGATATACGGATACACTGATATGATATACTGATATGATAAATTGATATACTGATATAGACATACTGATTATGATTTATTATTGCTACCATGATATACTGATATATTGTTATCATGTTACATGATATGATTATGATCCTATACTGCTCATACTGTTTTATTGGTACTAACATGTTTCTACAGTTACATACTAAGTTTACTACTTAGACAGACAACTGGTTAGCATGAAAAACATGTTTTCAAATGCGTGAATTTTACTTTACTTAATTACAGCAATGAAAGAGGTTTATCCTCACTTAGTCATATTCGTATGACTAAGCCCGTCGTCAAATTTTGTAGGTAACGGACGTGACTTTGGATACGCAAAAGCAAAAAGAACTGATATGGTAGAACAGGAAAATATTCAACAACTAATACAAGATACGAAAGTAAATTTATTATTATGTGTTTTTATTTTGTATTTACTAGCCGCACTTCAACCTGGGACACATGTATGAACATAGCTGAGATACAAATGTATGTGGGGTCCAAATAGGGGCCTCACACGATCTGCTTCAAATCATGGTACATCTTATTATTGCCGGGGTGACCCGAGGTGCGGGACTCATGAGCTTCTCGGCAAATGCTATCCAGTAACTCAGGAACATTAGGGATGCAAAGGCGACCTCGGAATCGCAGGACATCATCAGTGATGGAGAAATCTGGGAGGGTACCAAGTTCAACCTGCCGACGGATACGCTGGAGTTCTGGATCAGATGGCTGCAAATCCTTCACCTGCTCTACCCATAACGGAACGGAAACTCCTCCGTGACCATCAGGTGCGATGGATATGTCCATCCGGTCAAGGTCATTTATCAAGGCTGCAAGGGATGCTGACATAGGGGTGCAGGCGACAGCCGTAGCATGTCAGCTCAGCGCATCTGCCACTGAATTGGCTTTACCGGGCACATAAGTGATCTGCAAGTCATAATCAGCTACAAACTCAAGCCATCGTCTCTGCCGAAGATTGAGGTCCTTCTGAATGAAAATATACTTTAAGCTCTGGTGATCGGTGTAAAAGTGGCACTTCACACCATAGAGATAATGCGCCAAAGCTTCAAGGCAAAAACCACCGCGGCAAACTCCAAATCGTGAGTAGGGTAATTGCGCTCATGGATCTTCAACTGCCTCGACCCATAGGCAATAACACGGTCCTCCTGCGTCAGAACACCACCCAGACCCACTCCGGAAGCGTCGGTGTACACAGAAAAATCCAAGCCCTCAGAAGGAAGAGCTAACACTGGCGCTGAACACAACCGTTGCTTTAATTCAGAGAAGGATTGCTCACACTGATCTGTCCACTCGAACCTGGCATGCTTCTGAGTCAGCTGTGTCAGAGGAGCAACAAGAGAAGAGAAATCTTTTACGAAGCGTTGGTAGTAACCAGCTAAACCCAGGAAACTGCGGATCTCAGTAGGGGTAGAAGGTCGCTTCCAGTCCACTACTAAGGAGATTTTGGCGGGGTCAACAGATAGCCCATCCCCAGAAATAACATGCCCCAGAAAAGCAACACGATCCAGCCAGAATTCACACTTTGACAATTTGGCGTAGAGCTGGTGCTGGCGAAGAGTTGAGAGGACGAGTCTGAGATGGTCTGCATGCTCTTCTCGGGTCTTGGAGTAGACCAAAATGTCGTCTATGAAAATGATGACGAACAAATCCAGGAACTCGCGAAACACCCGGTTCATCAAATCCATGAACCAAGATGGGGCATTAGTCAGACCCATGGACATCACCAACGATTCAAAGAGTCCATACCGAGTCCTGAAAGCGGTCTTGGGAATGTCAGACTCCTTGGTCTTCAACTGGTAGTAGCCCGTCCTGAGATCTATCTTGGAGAATACCGTACTGCCCTTAAGCTGGTCAAAAAGATCATCCACGCGAGGGATAGGGTACTTATTCTTCACTGTAACTTTGTTCAACTCTCGGTAGTCGATACAAAGCCTCAAGGAACCATCTTTCTTCTTCACGAAGAGGACGGGGGCTCCCCAAGGAGAAGTGCTGGGACGAATGTAACCAAGTTCAATCATTTCGTCCAGCTGCAACCGAAGTTCTTCCAACTCGCGCGGGGCCATTCGGTAAGGAGCCTTAGAGATGGGGCGCGTCCCAGGTTCCACGTCAATAGAGAACTCTATCTCTCGGTCTAGAGGCATCCCAGGCAATTTGGCGGGGAACACGTCAGGAAATTTAGAAACCACCGAAATAGACTCGAGTGGAGGAGCAGCAACATCCGAATGAGAAGCGCAGATAAATCCAGCAGTGCATCCTTGATTGAGAAACCGAGTGGCGCGTACAGCAGAAATTACCTTCAGATGGTCGCGGGTCTGCACGTGAACACTGTAATCCTTGCCACCGATGCTGAGATTGATCCTCTTTGCCGCGCAATCCAGCTTCACTCAATATGCAACCAGCCAATCCATTCCCAAAATCACGTCGAACTCAGACATCTCCAGAATTATGAGATCCGCAACGACTTGCAATTCTTCGAGCAAGATTGGGCAATTGGGGATACCCCTAGTTGATAGGTGCTGATGACCCAACACAGAAATCTCAAAAGGGGCCTCCAGAGGAGAAGTGGGCCAACCATGCAGGTCCACGATATGGCGAGCAATAAACGAGTGAGATGCGCCAGAATCAAAGAGAATCTGCAACCATTTGTTTCTGACTCTAAATCTCCCTAAAACGAATAGCAGTTATAACCGCCAATTCAGGTTGTATCTGATATAAAAGCATACATAAATGCTTGCATGAAAAAAAATAAAACAACACATACGTACCAGAGATGACGTCCGTGGAAGCGAGCGCCTCGCCTTGAGTAAGGACATTCAGCACAGCCTTGCCCATATTCTGGGCTCCGGGGTTAGCCAGCAGTGGCTGAGCAGTGCCCGAGCCTTCCTTCATAGGGCAGTCTAACTTGAGATGACCCACTTGCCCACACTTGAAACAGGCCTTCTGCCTACGGCGGCAGTCCCTCTGTTGATGGCCCGACAAATTGCAGTAGGCACAAATGGTGGAGGCGGAGGCAAGTGTCATCGGAGGCTGTGTAGGAGCGGCTGTCTTCTGCTTCTTCAGGAGGGACCGGCAGACTTGGGCGATATGGCCCACCTTGTGGCAGTAAGCACACACCTCCATGGACCTGGAACCTTGCTCCTGAAGTGGAGCACTCCTGCGCTTGAGGTCGAATGCAGCGGCATTGCTCGTCCCGTGCTGGGCTTTCTTTCCGGTACGATCCAGCTCAATAGCTTCCGCCCGCATGGCGGCTCCCACGATCTCTGCATAGGTACTGGCGTCGTGTGCTACCACATGCTGGTGAATGTCATGGCGAAGTCCCTTCACAAAACGACTGATCTTCTTGGCTTCATCCGGCACGAACTCCGCAGCAAGGAGGGATAGGCGGGAGAACTCCTGCGCATACTCTGTCACTGTCCTGCCAGGCTGCTGAAGGGACAAGAATCTCTCCGCTAACTTGTCCCGCTCCACAGAAGAGAGGAAGTTCCCCATCAGAGCGTCCTTGAACTGCCCCCAAGTTAGGGTGGTAGATTCGGGGAGGCTGCGGTGCTGGAGCCACCAAGTATAGGCGTCCTCGGTCAGCTGATAGGCCGCAAGAAGGACCTTCTGGGCTTCAGGAACTATGGCATACTCGAAGTGCTTCTCCATCTGGGAGATCCATTCAGTGATCACGAAGTAGTCGCGGTCACCATTGTAGGCAGGCGGATTTAGCCTCTTGAAAGCCAGAGTGTCAGCCATCGTCAAAGGAAGAGCAGCCGGAGTGGTCACGGTCGGGGTCACTACGGCATCAGATGCATGAGGGGTGATGGTGACAGCTACTCCAGACGTCCCTGCGCTGCCAGAACCAGAACCTGGATCAGGAGCTTGGCGATCCCCTTCCAGACGGGTGACACGCTCCACAAGCTGCTTCAAAAGTTGGACCATTTCACTGAAAGGGGCTTCCCCCGCAGAAGGAGTAGCCTTCTTGCGCTGCGGTCGCTTAGAAGCCATCTAGAAAGAAACATATAAGAACCGAGTGAGACAACGGCTAAGTTAAGCTTGAGGGTTGAGATTACAGGTCATAACATTCTAATACTGTTGGATAAGCAATTCAAGTAGTAGTTATAGCATTTTCATTGGACAACTCTAAGTGACGACTATGCAGATGCAAGTGCGGCGATATGATCACATGCGGTGAGACGATGATTGTAAAATCCATGTTTGTACATTCGTTGTCTGTTGCTCTTAGCCTAGACACTTGTGCAATGAGTTATGTTATGCATGCAACATGATTATGCCTACAATGCATTCCTAAGAATGTTTATGAATGGATACGCATGTCATGTTAAGCGCCCATATCACTTAACATGTCATGCGCATTATGATTCTAATGTCATCGCACTTGAAAATATTATATCGCCCATACAATTTAATATTCGCAAGCGGTGTATATCCTAGTGGGAATTCATATGCATATAAATGTTAAGTTTGCCCATACTCCCTTAACATTTGTACGCATACTACTCATGTTTATGAGTGAGTGTGTGCGTGTTTCAGCCTCGAACAACAGACAACGACAAAGTGAGTGAGGAAATGATGCATGCACGTATATTTACATAATAGATTTCAAAATATATGAAAATTTTAAAATACTTTATCTTTAGATGCTAAACCTGGCTCTGATACCAACTGTCACGACCCGCCCGTAGCGCACTCTGATAATTGTTATTAGACGGGTCGTGACAATCATCTTGGCGAGCCGGATGCAGTCGTGATCTTGTTGGCCCAATCCGTCCACTTTCAATTTTTTGGGAAACCCGTTGTTGGACCCCTGAACTATCCGTGGTTGGGGCTGACTCTACTGGCTTGGTGGATGAGAACAACGAAGATGGTTAGCAATCGCCAGAGATCCTACTTCGCACCCGAGAGCTTACCGCATGATCTCCTCCTCCAGAATTGCTGAAGGTCTCATGTTTCCAAGCAGGGTTGAAAGAAAAAGAGCAGAAAGAAGGCAAAAAAATTGGTGTCTTAATTGCTCTCAAGTCAGGCTATATAGTCGAATGTGTTGGGTCACATCAGTCGGTAGTGGAGTCTCGCGATAGTGGAGCCTTGTTCATGGATACTATCCTTTTTTTGAGGTCGGCAAGACAACCAGTACGATGTCAGGGCCGTATACGACACCTTACCCACAAAATATATGGGTGGATCGAAGAAAAATTGTGAAATCCGATTAGTGAGCAGAAGAACGTGTTTTTTCTGGGAAAATGAATGATTTACCTTGATAAATGGTGAGGATGATGCTTTTATCCTTGGGATGGAGTAGTAGTGGAAGAGCAGATGTAGTGGAATAAATCATGTTCTACTGTGTTGATAGCTTCTCATAGATGAAATTGAGGCTCCTTGGAGAGATAAGGGACGTCTCAGTAAGGTAATGGGCTTCTCGGTACGGCAAGAAGCTTCTCAGTGTGTGTCATGTGGCATGAAGGGAAGGGGAGCGAGGGGAGAGAGAGAGAAACCGTCATGTGGCACTCAACGAGAGAGGGAATCGAGATGTGTGCATGAATAACCGAGAGAGATGCGTATCTCGGTCAGCTTGTCATCTCGTAGGCGTCCCAAGAAAGTTCGATAGGGTATAATTGTGTGGTTTGCAGCAGTGAAGCTATGAGACTTGTCGAAAAGCGAGGCTTGCTGAAAATGAGCTAACGGATTGTCGGTCATCGGATCGTGAATGCGGATAATGAAATCTCATCCACACATGCAATGCTTATATTATAGACCTAGGCTATGTTTGCCGTTGCGGCAGCGGTCGTGAACACGGGTATCTCCATGTAGCCGCTTTCCATCAGGTTTCACATATCTCCATGTAGCCACTTTCCATCAATGTACACATTTTTTTTTGTAAGAAAGACTAGATGAAGACTAAGAAACTCTCTAGTGTATGCGTGGATCGCCGTCCCCACGCGACCTCCCCACGCGACCGAAGCACATGAAACATATGTTAGGTGGAACTCCCGGGGATGAGCACGGTGAATAAGAGGGAGAGTGAGATGCCGAAGTTCCTTAGCGCACAAACAAGACGCAGAGACGCGCTTTGAGTTTTCCAACATATGGCCTCAACACGGCGGTCCCTCGATAAACTTCCGCTATTGATAATAACAAACTCAAAGATAAATGTACACAAATAAATGTTCATTGGTAGAATAACATGATACCCTATGCATGGGATAAATAAATAAATAAGACCTAGTATGATATAATAATGGTGCATGTTAATCACCACCATAAACATACTCGAAAGAGAAATAAATTCATTTGTTATTATTCATCAAATTGACGAACGAGGCAATATTGATAAAGCACAAGAGGCAGAAAATGCTTCCAAGCCTAACCGAATCGGACCTGGGACTTGTCCAGTGGCCCATAAACCTCCCTGGAGGGCACCCCTCCGCGAGCTTTTCAATCAACACTTCACACTTGTATCAAAGACCAGCGATCTCGAGCAGTTTCAATTTTGGAATCAAAATCTCATTTTTCGTCTCGGAAAAAGAAGACACCCGAAAAAATGTTTGGCCCGGAGTCCGAGGAAATAAAAATGAACCGCGGTTCTATCTGCGTACGTAAATGAATTAGCTGCAGCATTTTAGCGAGGGAAAGCCATAAACCACCCAATGACCCAAACCAACAGAAATGTACAGAGAGCTCATGCTTTGGGCCTACAGATATCATAGAAACCGCAAAGTTCATCGCACATAGAGCGGATGCTTTGGGCCTACAGATATCATAGAAACCACGAAGTTCATCTTCTTGCATTCCAGAATCACATAAATTGTTTCCTACAATCATGTTTCATATCAACTGATGATGTTACTACCTAGGACGTATTTAAGTGCAATAATATATATATATAGGTGTGGAGATGTTGGCGTGTTCATGGCTGTCGATCCAACGGCTCAACAGCTGTTCTGAAGAGAAGAATGTAAACTTTGTCGATCGAGAAGTACACGAAACCTCCCAAAGAATGCGTCACGTATGAACCGAAGCTCGTGCCCACAATACAATGCCAGGCCGGACCATAGGAGGAATCAAATTCCTGTGAAAAGAAAAGCAACGATCATCGACTATACGATCTATTCAAGCACACACGGAAAATAATAAACAAGAAAGAACAGGCAGCAGCTTCACAAATTTGAGCAATAAAAATAGAGGCTGCACTCCAGATTTCTTCTTCTTCTTACCATCATCACAACCCAGAGCAGCATCTAATCACCACACCATTTTCAGTAACTATAGTGCATCCATCGCTGGAGCGGATAGCAGTTCGTGATCGCATGAGGCGGCTCCGGCGGCTGCTGAACCGGAGGAGAGATAGAAGACTTGGCGGAATCAGCTTCAATCATACGTGTTACGGAAACGAGAGTAGAGCGATCAAACAAACAGAACATGAAAACACAGACGACACAAATTTACCTGGTTCACCCCAAGATGGGCTACGTTCACGAGCAACAACAATCTGTTTTTTACTAGATCAAGAACAAAAGCAGTTACAAAAAGTTGTCAGATTTCGGATTTCAGAATTAACTCAAATCCTAGAAGAACAAAAGTTTATATAGCACTCCGTACATTTACAATGTTGAATTATTTGAAGTGAACAGGGTGGTTTTTTATTGGTCGGATTCGCCGTTTGGTGTTCTAGGCGGATCCGCTGCGCGGGGCGGTGTTTGGTGTTTTGCTGCATAACCTTATAAATAAGAGTGTTCTCTCCTTCTTCAAGAATAATCCGAAAGTGGTTCCTTGCTGCGGTTTGGAGAAGAAGTTCTGCGGTTAGCTTGAAAGAGAGGAGGTTGCGGACTGTTGGAAGAACAGTGGCGGTCTGCAGTGCGGTCTGGAGGTGAGAAGAGTTCTGCGGTTAGCTGAAGGAGAGGAGCTTTGCGGACTGCTGGAAGAGCAGTGGCGGTCTGCAGTGCGGTCTGTAGGTGAGAAGAGGTCTGCGGCTAGCTAGAGAGGAGAGGTTTGCGAGCTGTTGGAAGAGCAGTGGCGGTCTGCAGTCTTGGAGAGGAGGTCTGCAGTTTGAAGCTGCTGCTGGTTAATACTTTAGCCGATCTATCTCTCGAGGTGGTAGTTGGAAGTCTGCTAAGCTGTCGACTTGGTGGAGAGTAGCAGTCTGTTGCTGCGACTTGTGTTGGGGTATTGCAGGGTGCTGCTGCCGGCTTGGTGAAGGAAGAGCGGTCTGATGTTGCTGCTGCCGGCTTGGTGAAATAGGAGCAGTTGGTGCTGTTTGAAGGTTGTGCAAGATAGCGGGTTGTGCAGTCTCGCAGCGACAAGTAGGCGTGTTCGCCGTGTTGGGATTGTTCTGGCGGCAATTAGAAAGAGACCGTTTCTTTGCTTTGTTTTTTTGTGTGTCCTTCTGTAACTGTCCAATACCACGCAAAACTGTCTTGCGTTGGTTGCTTCCTTGTATCTGCTGATTTTATGAATGCAATTGATCTTTTCTAATTTGGTGTGCAACGAGAATTTTCACATGGTATCAAAGCGAGGTTCGAACTAGCTGCGCTGATCTCGTTGCAAGGTGGTTGCTTAAGTATGGAAGGAAGAAGCCTTGGAGTAGAGCAGCTCTCGCACCTAAACTACAAGAAGTGGAGATCCTGCATGGAGAGCTACTTACTGGGGGAGGACCTATGGGAAGTTGTTGGCGGAGATGAGCAAGAGCAGGTTGTTGCAGCTGGGGACAATGCTCACGTTGTCAGAGCATGGCGAAAGACAAACGCCAAAGCCGAGTTCGTTCTCAAACAAGCAATCTCCCCAGAATTATTTGATCATATTATAGGGTGCAAGTCTGCATCAGAAATATGGAGAGCTCTGGACGGCCTCTTTAATAAAAAGAACGTGGCACGGTTGCAGTTCTTGGAAAACGAACTGGCAAAAGCCACTCAAGGTGAGTTGACGATTTCAAACTTCTTTCTAAAGATGAAAAATCTCTGTGCGGAGATCTCTGCTTTAGACCCTGACGAGCCAATCTCTGAGGCAAAGTTAAAAAGACATATTATTCGAGGTCTGCGAAAGGAGTACGTGGCCTTCATTACTGTTGTTCAGGGTTGGGCTACTCAACCGTCTCTGGTGGAGTTGGAGAACCTCATATCGTCTCAAGAGAGTCTGGCAAGGCAAATGGCAGGAGTAACCCTCACGGAAGGAGAAAGTGAGGTTCTTTTTTCTGAAAGGAAGAGACCGGTTGAAAGACAGAAGAAGAGTTCAGGAGACGGATCGTCATCGTCCTCTCAGGGAGAAGGGAGGAACTTTCTCCCCCAGTATGATGAGCAGAACAGGCCCCTATGCTATGCCTATCGCAAGTATGGTCACATAGCGAGGAACTGTCGGTCAAATTTAAGGGCCGGACATGTTGCTGAGAAGGAGGAGCATCCAAGGCGAGGAGAACATGGAGAAGGAGGAGAACGAGGTGGACACAAAGGAGAACGTGTTTGGGACAACTGCTTCATGGCAGATATGACGACTAAGTCTGTCGATGCTCTTGCCTCCATCGACTTTCGAGAGGATTGGATCATCGACTCGGGTTGCGGACATCATCTTACAGGAGATGAGTCAAAGTTCTTATCTTGGCACCTTTACAATGGGAATGATGCGATTGTGACTGCTGACGACACGGTACATCCGGTGGAGAAGGAAGGCTTTGTATCCTTGGACAGTGAAGGAAAGTCTCTCATAATGAATAGTGTGTATCATGTGCCAGGGATGACAAAGAACTTATTCTCGGTAGTGAACGCGATGGATGCAGGTTATCATGTCCTCTTCGGACCGAAGGAGGTCAAGTTCTTGCGGAATTTCTCCTCAATAAAGGGTGACGTAACTCACACGGGGCGGAGGGTAAAGGACTTGTATGTGCTATCATCAAGTTCCTACATCAACAAGATGAGTACTAATGACAGCGCTGTCATCTGGCATGAGAGGTTGGGACACATCGGGATGGACAAGCTAAGGGCTATGGTAGCAAAGAGCCTAGTGAGAGGCTTACCTAAGCTGACCTCGCTCGGCGATGGGCATGTATGTGAAGGATGCCAGTTTGGGAAGGCTCACTGCCTCCCTTATGACAGATCGACTTCCAGGTGCAGGGCACCACTGGAGTGCATACATAGCGATGTTTTGGGTCCATGCCCCACTCCCACCTTTGGCGGGAACAGGTACATGTTGGTTCTTGTTGATGACTATACTCGATTCACTTGGACTTATTTTATGAAGGAAAAGTCAGAAGTCTTCAAGAAGTTTCAAGAGTTCAAGGAACTCGTAGAAGGCAGGTTGCGGCTTAGAATCAAGAAGTTGCGGTCGGATAACGGAGGAGAGTTTACCTCGACAGAGTTCGGCAACTTCTGCAGGAGGCATGGGATCCAAAGGGAGCTGTCATGTGCTCACACCCCCCAACAGAATGGAGTGGCAGAGAGAAAACTGAGGCATCCGGCGGAGACATGCCGCAGCTGGCTGCATGCCAAGGGAGTTCCCAGGGCCTTATGGGCAGAGGGGATGGCATGTGCAACTTATGTGATCAACAGGATGCCTCTGAGCCCTGTGAACATGAAGTCCCCCTTTGAGATGATGTGGGGAGAGAAACCGAACGTGAGTCACCTTCGGGTGTTTGGATCTACGTGCTATGTGCACGTTACGAATGCGACAAGGACCAAATTGGAGGCGAAGGCCCTCAAATGTGTCTTCATTGGCTACGATGAACGCAAAAAGGGCTGGAAATGCATGAACCCTGAGACTCGTCAGTTCCTTGTTTCAAGGGATGTGGTGTTTGACGAGCTGACATCATATAGAGGTGTCTCTACTGTTCCAATGCAGGAAAGCAGGGAGGAAGGAAGAGTGGAAGAAAGGAGAGTTGTTGATGACTCTCTTGTGGAGCTACCTCTGTCCCCAGGTGCTCCGACTCCATCAGGCTCAGGCGCCTCAGAATCCAGAGACAGGGGGAGCACTGCTCCAAGGCAAGCTGAAGTAGAGCAAGAAGTTACCACTATTACTACTGAGAGTGGTACGGGGCTGAGGAAGTCCAAGAGGACTATCATACCACCAGCTCGCTACAGAGAGAGCAACTTGGTGAGCACTTGTTCATGTTTCTTTGCAGGACCTCTGGACGAGCGAGAACCGTCATGCTTCGAGGAGGTCACTGGAGTGAAGGAGTGGGAGGAAGCCATGAATGAGGAGATGTCTGCCTTGGAAAAGAATGAGACTTGGGACCTTGTGCCCAAGGTCGACGGCATTACTCCAGTCACGTGCAAGTGGGTCTTCAAGGTAAAGAAGAAGGCGGATGGGAGTGTGGAGCGGTACAAGGCTCGCCTTGTGGCGCGGGGCTTCTCACAACACTATGGAGAAGACTACGATGAGACATTCAACCCTGTTGCCAAGATGACTTCCGTCCGAACGGTGATTGCGCTGGCAGCAAGCCAGAGTTAGAAGATCTGGCAACTTGACGTAAAGAACGTCTTTCTTTACGGAGAGATTGATAAAGACATCTTTATGCTACAACCACCGGGTTTTTTTGTCCAAATCACACCCCGGACACGTATGTAAGCTGAGAAAAGCGTTGTATGGTCTGAAGCAGGCACCTCGAGCCTGGTATGGAAAGGTCGCGGAGTACTTACAATTTTGTGGGTACTTTGCATCTGACTCAGACTCGAGCCTTTTCGTGAAGAAGAACGGGGAGCTACATGTGCTGGTGTTGTTATACATTGACGACATGATCGTAACGGGCAATGATGATGGGGAAGTGGCAAAGCTTCGGGCAGAGCTATCAATCCGTTTCGAGATGAAGGATCTTGGTGAGCTGCACCATTTCCTTGGTTTGGAGGTAGAAAGAAAGGAGAGCGGAGTGATCGTATCCCAGAAGGCTTATGCGAAGCAGATTGTTGAGCGTTTCGGCATGAAGGAAGGGAAGAGCTGCTCCACTCCGCTTGAGGTCGGGCTGAAGCTGGGGAAGGATGACGGGAGAATTCTTCCAGACCCGAAAGTGTTTCGTGCTCTGATGGGGAGCTTGATCTACTTGACTATTACCCGGCCAGACATCGCATTCTCTGTGGGTCTAGTTAGTCGGTACATGCAGGAGCCGCGGATGCCCCATCTGGAGGCGGCAAAGAGTATTCTGAAATATGTGAAGTCAACCTTGGAGTTTGGGTTGCTCTACAAAACCGACGTTAACTTCATGCTGCATGGATTCACAGATGCGGACTATGGGGGAGATGCGGATGGTCGGAGATCGACATCTGGCTATGTCTTCATGTGCGGGTCGGCTGCCATCTCTTGGTGCAGCAAGAAGCAGAATTCGGTTTCATTATCAACTACAGAGGCAGAGTACAAGGCATCATCCTTGGCAGCTCAGGAAGGCGTTTGGCTACGAAGATTGATAGGGGATATTCACAAGGAGGTGAGCGTGCTTACCTTGCTCCGCGGTGACAACTCGAGTGCCTTAAAACTGGTCACGAATCCTGTATGTCATGCACGGACAAAGCACATCGAGATTGAGCATCACTTCGTTCGAGAGAAGGTGTTGGATGGAACTCTGAAGGTGGAGTATGTGCAGAGTCAGGATAACATTGCTGACATCTTTACAAAGGCTCTTGCTAAGGGGCCGTTTGAGCGTCTTCGTTCCCTTCTTGGCGTTGTCTCCGCGGCTCACTTCAAGGGGGAGTGTTGAATTATTTGAAGTGAGCAGGGTGGTTTTTTATTGGTCGGATTCGCCGTTTGGTGTTCTAGGCGGATCCGCTGCGCGGGGCGGTGTTTGGTGTTTTGCTGCATAGCCTTATAAATAAGAGTGTTCTCTCCTTCTTCAAGAATAATCCGAAAGTGGTTCCTTGCTGCGGTTTGGAGAAGAAGTTCTGCGGTTAGCTTGAAAGAGAGGAGGTTGCGGACTGTTGGAAGAACAGTGGCGGTCTGCAGTGCGGTCTGGAGGTGAGAAGAGTTCTGCGGTTAGCTGAAGGAGAGGAGCTTTGCGGACTGCTGGAAGAGCAGTGGCGGTCTGCAGTGCGGTCTGTAGGTGAGAAGAGGTCTGCGGCTAGCTTGAGAGGAGAGGTTTGCGAGCTGTTGGAAGAGCAGTGGCGGTCTGCAGTCTTGGAGAGGAGGTCTGCGGTTTGAAGCTGCTGCTGGTTAATACTTTAGCCGATCTATCTCTCGAGGTGGTAGTTGGAAGTCTGCTAAGCTGTCGACTTGGTGGAGAGTAGCAGTCCGTTGCTGCGACTTGTGTTGGGGTATTGCAGGGTGCTGCTGCCGGCTTGGTGAAGGAAGAGCGGTCTGATGTTGCTGCTGCCGGCTTGGTGAAATAGGAGCAGTTGGTGCTGTTTGAAGGTTGTGCAAGATAGCGGGTTGTGCAGTCTCGCAGCGACAAGTAGGCGTGTTCGCCGTGTTGGGATTGTTCTGGCGGCAATTAGAAAGAGACCGTTTCTTTGCTTTGTTTTTTTGTGTGTCCTTCTGTAACTGTCCAATACCACGCAAAACTGTCTTGCGTTGGTTGCTTCCTTGTATCTGCTGGTTTTATGAATGCAATTGATCTTTTCTAATTTGGTGTGCAACGAGAATTTTCACATACAAATACCCTTGATAGCTACCCCGCAAAAAATTCACACCGCCAGAGTCGAGATCAGTGCCAACATTGTCTTTGGGTTAGGATTCGAGGCATATAATTAACAATACAGGCAATATCTATGGTGTCGGTGATAGTGTGTGGGATGGTGGGTGAGGAGGCGGGAGAAAATGTTGGTTTGGAGCCCTTGGAAAAAGAAACCCTAATAGTGATCGGGAGAAAGCCTGGGAACATGATTGACGATCTCGATGAACTTAGTAATATATCTATCAAGTGAGCAGTTTTGATGTCCCCGCATAGACGTTCCACCGCCAACATTATGAAAACTGGATGCCATAATAGTGATGGCAGCTGATATGTTGTCTTTATCAAGAGAATGCCATGACACTGTTTTAAATCCTCAAAATCATTTTAGAAAAAACTGATCGACATAATGGGAACAAGCAGGCATATTTGGCATATGCGCAATATTGAAATATCACGCGATATTTCAGTAAAGCGTATCTTTAAAAAAAATATTAAAATCTGAACACATTTCTTGTCCTTTAGTGACCCAATTAAAACCTGAACACATTTCTTGTTCTTGGGATAATTTCTTCTCCTGCCATCCGCTGAGACGATTCCCTTTACCGGCTCCTCACTCTATGAACGAATGCATGATAATCCTTGTCTAGAAGAAAGCTAGGGAAAAACAAAAGCTTCGCCTTCAATACTTCTTTGTCGACGAAATTACCCCACAGTCTATATATCCCTCTCTCAGCCAACGCATCTCTTTGTTACTACTGAATGTGAGTAATCCAAGTATCTAACATCATTTGGCAATATGTGATGTCAATGATGTGTTTTTGTGCGAGACTGATGAAATGAGTGTGTTATGTGCTAACCCTAGAATGGGGAAGAAGATGAGAAGAACTAGAGGAAGAGAAGAGGAGACTAGAGAGAGGAGGAGAAGAGTTAGAGTGAGAGGAATATTTAATTTAATTCTTGCATACGAAATACATGACCCAAGAGTCCCCTTATATAAGACCCTGATAGCATGGGCGTAAATGCCCAATATAAAAAGATCCGTGAACATTAAAACACTAAGGCTCCGTTTGGCACGTCGGCAGCGGTCGTGAACGGGTGGTTATGAACCGTCCTTCGTGAACGTCCAACCTCACCTAAGGAACTTCGTTCCCTTATGTTCAAAACTAGTGTTCTTTTCTTGGTGGCGGTCATAACCGTTGTCATGCCAAACATAAATTCTATGGCGGTGACGTTTTTGTTCAAACTCACTGGAGCAAAAATGTCATGCCAAACGGAACCTAAGACTCTAATGACCCATAACTACGACTCATACAACTCGACTAAATACAACTCGACCGATACAACTCGACTTTATACCTAAAGACTCATAATAATATAATTGCTAGATAACTAACGGTGTGAGAATGATGATATTGATATAAAGTGAATGATTCTTGTTAGCATTTTTGCCTTTATATCTCTTTCCTTTGAGTATGATATATGTGCCAGTAGATCTGTCCACAATTGCTCTCACTATACCGTATTGGAGCTCATATAAACGGTTCAGCGGACTTCAGATGTTGAGCCTACATGCTATCATTATAACTATATTGGTCACTTTCAAAGCACAATTGCAAAATGTAAAATGGTGACCTTTTGCATCATACTGTCCACTGGAAATGAGGTTCCTCTTCAAGCTATAATAAATGTGCTGCAGAATATGCAACATCTAATGATCTAAAATATCATTTGCAATTTTGATCTTCACATCACCGGTTCCCACAATATTAAGGGGCTCATCACCAGCTAAACAAAAGTTTACCAGAGCTTGCTGCAGAATGGTTAAAAATAAACTGTGCTGCGAGTGAAAGGACTCCGAAGTTTAGAATACATGATTCGGCGGGACTAATATTAAGAAGTTGTGCATCCTGGTAATCATGTGTCAGAACATACATATTCGACGCTCCGGTGGACTTTCAACCTCCCATATTTTGCAAATCCAACAGCTCACAATCCTCTTGAGTAATCGTAGTATGATTTAATCCTATAAGAGTTTGATGCAACTTCCCGTGCGGGTAAGCTTCTTCCGTGCATATATTGACGCAAGACAAATGTAGAGTGAATGTGCAATTGTGCCCTAATGAAACTCTAGTGAATGAGTGTAAGTGTAGTGTTGTGGGGAGATCTAAAGATGATATTATACAAAAACAATTATCCAACGATTAATTTGCAATAATTTTGAATTTAACGAAGAAATTCTCAAACAATCACAATTGATATTAGAGTATTAAATAAACGAGTAATTGCTAGTCCAATTAAAGTTAAGAATGCTTCAATTAAATGGTAAACGAATAAATATTGCCAATTAACGGACAAACTAATACATATTAATATCCGAAATTATATGATTGTTTATAAAAATATTCAACAATAAGTAGTAAAGACTTCATACAAAAACATACATACGAAATAGAAGTCCGAAGAGGTGTTAGAGGCTGATTCGGAGGGCTGGAAGTGAGATAATTGCAGTTTTGCACTGAATTCGGATTTCTGAAAGCGATTTCCTGTAGCCAAGGGGCACGAGTGGAAGATAAGGCTGCTCTAATAATGGGAGGACAGTGGGGCTGTGGGGAAGGAGGTGGAATAACTGGACGGGCCATGTGGTGACTTGAATTGGTTCAGTAAATTGGCCGAAGACAGTTACTTATGGTTGCAGGTGCAGTAGGTGTGAGTGCGGGTCAGCTAGGGGAGATCCTGTCGAAGGAGTGGCTGGAACAGGGAATAATGCTCGAGTGATTGTTAACTGTCCAGAAGGGGGTTGCTTTGGAGGAGTCTGGAAGAGAAATGCAAGTTGGCTGATGCTGGATGTTAGAAGCAGGGGCTGTGTTTTAGGAATAAGGGGCTGGAGGCGAAATTTGTTGGACAGGGAGGGGGTATAAGACTAGTAGAGGAGAGGGAATTGACTGTATGGAGAGGTCATTTGTAGCAAGAACAAGAAATTGGAGTCTTGTTAGGACTGGAAGCGCAGGAAAAACGAGTGGTAACTGCTTTTTTAGTGGGCAGTTACTGCAGTTAATAGTGGTTTATAGAGGTAATGGATGGTGGTTAATAGTTGGTTATTGAGTGGTGGAGTAGTTTACCTTGACTTCGGTACCAAGGGCCCATGGAATCGGCACCGTGGGAATACGGTGAGAGCTCAGAAATTCTCTCAAAATTCTATGATAATCTGGAAATCGGCCCCCAAACTCCTATTATTTATGGAAAGGATCCCACCATGGATGGTTACAATCGTAGGATATAATAATATAGAATATGCGTAAATAAAAATACAAAAATACAGTAATAATATATAAAATATGTCGTCATCACTCTAAGATGGCTACTAGCTTTGATCGTCCATATGACGATTCTATATCCATCTTCTACGTATGTAGACTAATGTGAGCTCATGTAAGCATCGGCCCGCCCTCGAACAATGATCCCCATCATTTATGATCACAATCATCCCAGCCTTAGTAGTTGCTCCTTTTCCCATGCATCGCCACAACATGGCTCCGATACAAATTATTTAGAAGAATACATCGAATACAAAAGAACATATATGCAGAACAAGAAAAAGAAAATGTTGCAAAAGAAAAATAAGGTGGCATAAATTTATATGATTCAGCGAGGAACATCAACAACATGGAAAGGATCCCACCATGGATGGTTACAATCGTAGGATATAATAATATAGAATATGCGTAAATAAAAATACAAAAATACAGTAATAATATATAAAATATGTCGTCATCACTCTAAGGTGGCTACTAGCTTTGATCGTCCATATGACGATTCTATATCCATCTTCTACGTATGTAGACTAATGTGAGCTCATGTAAGCATCGGCCCGCCCTCGAACAATGATCCCCATCATTTATGATCACAATCATCCCAGCCTTAGTAGTTGCTCCTTTTCCCATGCATCGCCACAACATGGCTCCGATACAAATTATTTAGAAGAATACATCGAATACAAAAGAACATATATGCAGAACAAGAAAAAGAAAATGTTGCAAAAGAAAAATAAGGTGGCATAAATTTATATGATTCAGCGAGGAACATCAACAACCTTAACCGTACAAATACAGACGTTCCACTGTCAGATAATAAATACAAAATATAAGATATGTTCAATTAACCCCATACCCCCCTCAACCCCCCCCCCCCCCCCCCCCCAACATACAAGTCCCTTGATCTTTCTCATAACAAGAACAAATAAATGTACCTCATACTGGATCTTAAGGCGCCCTTAGAGAGGGGGGGGGGGGGGGGGGGGGGGGGGGTGAATAAGGGTTTTAGAAATCTTTATAATTTTAAAGAAAACTTTTAATATTTTATAAGAAATAGATTGAATCAAAAGTAAATTGCTAGAATTGAAAACCAAATCAATTTTATTAAACAAGTAGAGACATGATTATTATTGATAAAATTGATTACAAAAGGGGATTTCTATAACGCTAGAAATCAAGGCGAAAATATGAAAAATACTTTTTGTTTTCTATACCGACTCTTCTCCCTAAGAACCGGTTGGCTTTAGCCGATCTATCCCCAGATAAGGTCTCAAGTCGCTCTAGTCTCTCTATCCCCAGAAAGGCCTCAAGCACCCCCTAGATCTAAGCCCTAGACCTAGTCGCCAACACACACGGCGAATTCCTCCTAAGTCGCACACGGACCTAGTCGCCAACAACCGCGACGAATTCACGAAACGATCACAAAGATAAAAGGTATATTACAAAATATGAAAGTCAAATTGAAAACTCCCGATGAAGAAATCTGGAGGAGACGACGAAGAACCGCTGAAGATAATCGAAGTCGAAGCGTGTGTTCTTCGCGTTGAGTTTGCGTTGATCCAATCCTCCTTTGATTTCTTCTCTTGAATTTGAATGGGAGATCTTTGGTGGTCTGGAAATATGGCCCTCACAGAGATTTCAGAGTGGTGGATTAGAACTCCTTGAGTTGTAAACTTGAAGAGAACGAATGACATCCTTTTTATAGGAGAGGAAGCTAACGCTAGCGTTAGACCTACCGTCAGACGTTGACTCAGTTTAGTAATATTTTGATGGCACATATCCTCATTCCAGGAAGGAGATATTGCATGTTTGAAAAGTTCTTATTTAAAGCAACTCTAACGCAGACGTTAAGGCTAACGCTGGCGTTAAGCCAAATAATTCCCAAAAAGCTCATACAATCACAACAGCTTCCCTCCATAGCATTTTCACACTGGTGAGATCGAGGGTCAACGACGGCGTTGGCTCTAACGCCTAGCATTAGACCACATCCTTTTCTTTTAGCACATTGAGCTAGTCCAAACCAAAATATAGCATCCTAGTGTCATCTTTATTCAATCCTGCATACTAAAAACACAATGACAAACTTGATAAAATATAAGTAGAATTTGTTACTTTCAAACCAAAGGGATGCGGAAAATCGTGTTTCAACACCTCATACAAGTAACAACTAAACCTAAGCCAATTTGATTCCACCAATCAGATCTGCATCATCAAATCGGTCTAGGAAATGCACATGATGACCGCGCACAAAAAATAGAATTTTGTCGATGAAAACACTTGTCACAATGATCGACATTGGATCGTCCAAGGCTTGCACTGCTGCCTTTTGTGTTTAGGCTGAAGAAACAACTGTCTGCTCTTTTGGGCTCGCAGTCCTTGAAAAGTCCAGATTGCGAATGAGCATAGTTGTTGTCGACTTGCCGCACACCTTGTCGTTCCTGCTTAGGTCATCCTTGGATCTCCACGTAGTCGTGTTGACCAACAAGAGAGAGGAATATGTTGTCGCTGAGAGTAAGGAGTAGATAGGGTGGCCAAAGAAGAATAAGAAAGAGAAAGAGAGAAGATGCGTTCATCTTTCTATCCTCGGTAATAATATTTTGATAACATGGAATAACGTTAGGCAACAAACTTTGATTCCCAAGGGATCCCCCATATATAACCACCTATAATCTATATTATTATTAAGACAGTTATTTCATGTAGACATGTGGCAACGAGAAAATCCATTTCCCCCTTTCCATTTGTTATTATAATATAATAATCGTCCATCCCACTCCTTTCTGTTTACGTTAGGCTCTTCATACTCCTCTGCCGCCTCTGGCTGTTGTTGCGTCGACTGCACATAGGCGCAACATGTTGTTGCTATTTCCGTCCAGCTCCCCAACAACACACAATATTCCTCGTCAACCTTCGCTATTGTTCCGGTCCAACACCTTGCCTACAAATGTTGCAAATTGCAACAACGTCCACTCCAGTCCAATTGCTGCTCCATCTTCGAACCCGCCTGATAGCTCCCACACCAAGCCACCGATCTTGTCTAACCACACCACCTCCACTGCCCACAAACTTTTGCTCCAGCTTTGTTCGTTCCATTGCAAGTGAAATTCAATAGGCCTGCGATATCCCAAATTTGACGAGGGAGGCAAATGTCGTCAAGCTAGTGAGGCTTGGGAAAGCATGAACTCATTACAAACTTCTAGGAGAGAAGAGGTGGGCAATAAACTAAATCTCACATCAGAATCGGAGAGAAAGTGATTGGGTATAAGAAATAGTTTAGACCCTAAATATGTGAGATGCCTCTTAAGTGTGTGGAGTTAAGTTAAGAAGTCCGCAATTAAGTGTATTCAGTTGAGGGTACAGTCAAGATAGGTGGCCTACAAGGAAGTTCTCATAAGCTACCTTGAAACGGAGCCGGGAGAACGACGAGCGGCAGACTGGTGTAACAGCAAGATTGTCGGCAAAAAATGTCAAGGCCAGCGATCACGAGATCGTCACTGGAGCACGCAGGCGGGATTGAGAGAAGCCAGCGATCACGAGATTGGCACAGTAGAAGCGGAACAACAGAAGAACAATGGAAACGTTCTCGCGTGAGAAGCGAACGAGACCGCTAGGTTTCCGAACGAGGGAACCAGCGACAATGTGGGACTAAACTCAAATACTCCTAGATGACTATAATAATGCGATAGCTTTAACAAAAGGACCGCGAGATTGGCACCATGTGAGGTGCTTTCACCATTTTTTTTGTTTGAAGTCTACGATGGAGGCTTGAAATGGCCAATTCATTGTTAAAAAGAACATTTGTTGTTTGTAAAGCTTAACTTTGACCTCAATATATGCAAATGTGGGATTGCGCGTTTAGAATCATTGAGTGTAATTAAGGGGGGTTTTCTCTTCAAAAAAAAACTAGCGAGTAACATGATAAGCCCAAAAGAATGAAATAAAAGCAGCCAAATGAAAACAAGCAACAGTAAAGATGCAGGTCAAATGCAAGAGGTATAATTAAAGTTGCGTGCACTAATCCTATACTGTTGTAACATGGGCTGCGCCACTCTCCGCAAGAGTTTACGGGTCGGCCCACATCAGGACTGCAGTCTGTACAAAGCATAATAAATGGGCACGAAGTCCATAACATCTTTTCCGTCGTGCAAAAAAAGCTTGACCTCAAGCTCAGGGGAGATCAACAACGGTGTCAATTTCACTAGACTCCCTCATCACCAGAGTCCTCCACGTGCAGATAAAAAAGTCTTTTGCACCGATGTCCGCAAGTATACTGCTCGCATTTATAACATAACTCGTGTGCACGTCTATCAGACATTTCTATACGAGACAAACGACGAATCTGCAAGGTTTGGGTGCCCTCGACACGTCCCTCCGGAGTCCCTATGTCAGTGGTGATGTGGGCCTCCTGTGCCAGCTGAAGTCGACAGTCGCACAATCAAGCTAAACTCATAGTAGTCACCAAGTCCCGAGAAGCCTCGAATTCGATGTCCAAGCGTAGTTGATTGCGAAGCCCGACTGTAAAGATAGTGACCTACATCTCAGGGGGTACCGTGACGTGAGCCAGAAGAATCTGGAACGGTTCTAGATATCCACCAATCGACCTTGTCTGACGTAATGTCGTGAGGGCACTAAAGGGGTTGTTGTGAATCGGGGGGTCAAAGCGCAGATTGCAGAACCGCTTAAAGTCGCGCGAATTAGTCCAGGATTGTCAGCATGTAAACGAGTGAACCATAAATGAGTGATATCAAGTATGTGGAAGGAGGCCAAACGAATCCATTCTGTTACCGGTATCTGTTGATGGCTAAAAATTGTTCGCATCTAATGAGCTATCCTAAGGGATCGTCCTTCCCATCATAAGTTGGAAATGGCAACTTGGTGTAATGGAGCACAATGTTGCCTTCATGTGGTATCATAGTTGGGGGATCAGGTCGAAGAAGCAGCAGTGGAGGTGCCTGACTGCTGCAAGCTTGATCAGTAGGTGGGGTAATCACGACCTGAATGAAAATTGTCAGATCATTAAGCTTGTTGGTGAGGGTGGTCATGTCTTCCCGATGACGTGCTTCGGCGTCCTGAAGGAGTGCTTCTATGGATGTCATGAATGTTTGCATTATGTCCTTAATAGTATCCATTAGAGCAGACGAGTCCCCCATAGTGTGTATTACTGCCAAAAATAAAATAAAAGTAGCACAAGATAAAGAGTGGCTGATTGGACAACTCGGTTCCTCTAAGGTGGCTGATTGTGGGTTGCCTGAGAGCCGCGACGTTTCCCTGTGATGATTCCAAAAAATTAACAGCCTTATTTCACTCTCTCTATTTTTTTTCAATTAAGCAAAAATAATTAGGACGCAGGACGGTTAATTAAGAGCACATAACTCAAAAAGGAAATATACTTGTCTGCTTGTGGGGCTCGAAATAGGAGCCAGGTTGGTGGAGACCAGCCCAGATCAGGTCGACGCAAAAGTGCCCGACGCCGCACCCGTCCGGACATCTACCGGCCCTGAGTTGTTGCATATTAATTTTATTATTTTGCACTTTATTTTAATTTGCATATTAATACGCCTGCGTGCGTAGTCGTGTTTGGAGCTTCTATTGTATTTTCCATCATATATGTATATATATATGCACACACTTATATATATATACATATATACACATGTTTTATTTTATTTTATTATGGGTAGTCCAAGCCGGTTCAACAACCCGCCACTGTTCATCTCCCAGATAGGCTCGCAACCCGCAACTGCTCATCTCCCAGTTAGGGCTCGCAACTCCCTCCCCCGACGTGGACGGCTGCACGCATCAGGACCCCCACGACAGCATCTCCAACCGCCGCCATGCCACGTTTCTCTTCCCCGACGTCGGCACGCACCCGTGGTATGCTCGGTTGCAGTTTCCCTGTTTCGACGGCTATAAAAGATGGGGAGGTCGACGATCAGAGGGGCGGCGATATTGATGAAGGGAGAGCACTTGATGTGAGGTATTTTGCATTCGATTTGAGTTCTGCAAGTCGACCTTGCTGGTTGTGTGTGTGCGTGTTTCCGTAAGAGTTATCGTCGCTGAAATTTCCTACTGCCGATTGGGTGATTGTTGAATATATGAATTCATTTGCTGAGGTGTTTCTCCCTCCCTGCTTAGAGTATGAGAAAATTCCCTTTGTGTGCTTGGGAGAGAATTTGTTTTAGTGCTTCTGTAATTGTGGATCCGTGAGAAGGTTTTTTTAGAAGAAGATGAACAGTGCCCCCATATGATTGGCTATTGCATGGTGAATAGTATCATCAACTCACTGTTTGATTTTTTTAGTTTTTTCTTAACTTGTATTGTTCTTGTTTGAGGAGTAGTGCTGCCGTGAGTGTGGAGTCCTGCTTCACCTTTGTTCGACTAGAGATTTCGTGGAACCACTTAGAGGGATCGAGATTTCGTGAATCCACCTACATCACAGGTGTCTTCTTTATGCGTGGGCTCAGCGAAAAGGAAGGAAAGTGGGGCCTCGATACACTGTTGGTGTTTGGTGGCTTAAGGAAGGGAGAAGTGTGGGTTGCTCCAAATGAGAAGGCATTGATACAAAGGCGTGCACAAGAGACGGACGAGGTTCGACGCGGGCTCTGTCAGGCTCGATAGGCTTGTGCGGCAAGAAGACGACGTTGATCTGGGAAAGGAGGGTATTCCAGTGATTGCCTACTGAAAACAGCAGAAGGCGGGGCTTGGATGGGCTCGAAAACAATGGGGGCAAGGCATGTAGCTTAGCGTCTGGACCGCAGGGGATGTCAACCTAGACTGTCAGGGTGTCATCAAGCCTGGGATGACCTGCTGGAGGCATTGCGGCAGAGGGACAGGGCTCCCGTGCGCAGGAATCACATGCCTGCGCAGGCACTGCAAGGTGTCGATCATGCCTGGTAAGGGAGAAGCCATGTAGCGTTGGCGTACGCTGGCGAGCAGCTATGACGGGCTTCGTCTTCGACGACACAGGACGCGTGCGAAGGAGGATGCGCGGACTGCAAGGGATGCGCAGACTGCAAGGGATGCGAGGACTGCAAGGGATGCAAAGTCTGTGAACAGTAGAGATGGAGTGGCTCGATCTCTTCTACGATTGTGAATGGCTTTGGCTGATCATAAGCTTGAAGGAGGGCATCAGCTTCGTTAGGAAATGTTGCTGGATCGGCGTAAGAGAGGAGGACTGGAGTCGGCAGTTTTACAAGTGGAGCGTGTCGAAGATGAAGGAGGAAAGAGGGGCTTTGATGCCAAGTCGCCAGAGAAGGGGGCCGGAGGTGGAGATGAGAGAGGTGAAGGATGCAACGAAGCCGGAACCGCGGTTGCCTAAGCGGGGTGTGCTCGGGAGGAGAGAGCTATCACAATCTCATCAAAGGGGGAAGGAATAGATTTCTTCTTGCTTACCATTTACAAGACCCAAAAGGTCCTTTAAATAGAAGATGCAAGGGGCATAAACGTAAATCTCCGACACTTGGACTAAGATACGATAAAACCTAATGAAGCACACATACTAAAACTCCTACACACCACATAAAGACACAAGATAATAACTGGGCACGAAGCCCATAACAATACAACAAAGCTTTCAGTAGAATAAATATGGGTTTCGTGTCAAGGGTTGCCTAAGCGGGGTGTGCTTCAAACTAGCACGCCAAAGCTTTCAGCATAATAAATATTACCTTAAAATAGTATGGATGATAGTGCCACAACCACAGGAACTCTAAGTCATTAAGAGCTCTCAACAATTATGGGTACTACATGACCAACTAGAAAGACAGCCTAAATGGAAAAAAGAGGTGCCAATCATTTGGCTTTTGAAACAAATCTCAAAATACATATTCCTCAGAAACCAAGATGTTTCTCAATAAATTTATCAAGTCAAATTTATTAATTTCCTAACTTTAGAGCTTTTTTAATTATTATATCAACATATATACCTATGAGAATGGAGGGTATTCTCGATGGAGCCTATTTCATTTCTAGTTCAGGTTCAAAACCTTTTTGATTCAGGCTCTCGGTTCAGGTTCCTATATAGAGTAAGAACCAACTCTCTGCAAATTTCTTGAATGAATAAAAGGCCATCAAACTATTTTTAAGCCATTTAAGCTTTTATCAAAGCAAGAAGATTGAACAAATCAAGCCCATTTAGCTTAAGCCATAATCCAAAAGCCTTCCTCCTTGCTGCAGTTCAACCTGCCACCATCCTATGATTCAACTAACTTCCCTCCTACTGTTCAGCGAGCCCTTATGCCGTGATACCCAACAGCAGGAGTTCAAGGCTTCCCGTCACATGAAGCTGTTTAGCTGAGTGACTCATTCACGTGAAATTCCAACCAAACGAAATCCATATCAGCACAAAAATCATGTCTGTTCTGCAATCATGACACCATCACTAAATTTACTCCGTGAGTCCGTCACACCATGAGTAAGTCGCGCTCTCCTTTGATGAAACATCCCATTTTGCAACAAACCAGATCATGCAAACAGTTCATAAACAACTGCCTCCTATTCACCTGTGACGAGGGCATTGATCAGATAAAAATTCTTCACAATTATTCCCCTTACAGGGGATAGGTATCGTGGTTCAAATGATCCCCCTCCTTTAGCTTTTTCGCCTCTAGTGAGGTGCTCAATAATTTAGAAACGTGTAAGGGTAATAGTAGCAATATCCACATACTTCAGAAAGATAACAGATAACAAACATCAAGATTTAATGTTTGTCGAAGAACAAATTACTTCTGAAGAAGACAAGAATATCCCATGCTAACAAATATCATCGCTCTACCTTAATACCTCCTGCTGAATCAGAGTGTTTTCCTAATGGCCCGGGATTCACCACATAAGTAACTCCATCTGATGATCTTGATGCAACGATTGCCCTCGGAAAAGGTAAACGTCAACCCCGCCCAATCCCAAATATCTTGTTGCAAATTATATCAATTACAAGCCTCTCTCACCTAAATTCTGCGCTTTTATATCTACCATATGTCCATATCATCAAACATTATCCCCATCCAACTCTCGATGCATAGCTTAAGCCTGAATGAAAGCAACTACGTGCGATGAAATGAATTCATTAGAAAAGAATGACACGTGGGACTTGGTTTTTTTACTAATATGAAAGATTGTCAATGGGTCTATACCATCACAACAAATTTAGATGGGTCAATTGATCGCTATAAAGCTCAGATAGTGGATGAGGTATATATGGAGCAACCACCATATTTTGTTGCTTAGGGGAAGTTAGTATGCAATTTAACAAAATCATTGGATGGTCTAAAGAAATCACCTCGACAATGGAGTGGATATTTCTAGAGTCCTCCATTATTCCGAGTTATCATAATGTCAGGTGGGTCATTCAATTTTATACAGACATATTGATAACGGAACCATTTTGTTGGTAGTATATGTGGAAGTAATCATTATCACAAGAAATGATAATAAAAGGATTAGTGACTTAAAATACAATTTGATTACTCATTTTGAAAAAAAAACACGAGGGGGCCAAGGTATTAATAGAGATTGCAAAATACTCAAAAGAGTTGTCTTATGCGAAGAAAATATACATTAGATTTGTAGATGATGTAGGAACATTGGGATGTAAGTCCATGGAGAATCCAAATTCATAGATGACAATTGGCGAAGAGGAGGACCTTTTGTGAATTAATGAAAGTCGATATAGAAAAGTCAATTTATGAGTGTCCCGAGAACAACATGTATGGAGACAATGATTCATATCCTTCGACATTTAAAACGAACTCTCGATATTGGCTTGTTATATAAGAAAGCTCATACAAAAATTGAGGATTTTACGATGCAAATTGGGTTGGTTCCCAATCAGGCGGGAGGTCAATTATAGGTTACTGTGTATTTGTTGAAGGAAACTTGATATCGTGGAAAAGCAAGAAGCAACATACTGATGCATGTTTCGGCACTGAGTTTGAATATAGAACCATGAAACAAACAACTAAAGAATTAATTTAGATAAATAGTTACTTACAGAATTAGGGGGTGGAAGCCAAAGAAACGATGAGTTTATATTGTGATAATAGGGCAGTCATCCACATTGCATCAATCTAATATTCCATTAGCATACCAAATATTTTGAGTTAAATTATTTATGTCATGAGAAGCTTAATAAGTGTACCAAATTGAATGGGAGTGTACCAATACTTCATGAGCATCCCAAGCATTTTGAGCTAGGTACTGCGGGTTTATTATCTCACACACTACTCCAGCTTGGAGGGGAGTGTTAGAATATAAAAATATATATTAGTCTCACATCTACTATTGTACTTTTGTGAGTCCCCTCTCTATCTATAAGTAGAGTTCCTATCAATACAATAAAAATTTTCCATTCTCTCATCAACATACCATGTCCTTATCCCAAGTGATTATCGGATACCCACATTTCCCTCAATAACCGGTATACACACAGATACTTATCATGACACAACAATCCTTTTGCTTAAATATCTGGACTTTATATCAGATCCATTTGTGACAAGAACTCGTGAACTGAGAAGCTCCCTAGATACCGACATCAACCGCTTGATGGGCATCGATACGGCTTCCATGGTTTTGAAAAGTACACAGCAGCACTTACATGCATCATACACCAACCATAAAAACTTTCCTATCACCCACATCATCTATTCATCTCTAGCTCATATTTTGTTCTTATCAACCACAAATGTACCAATCAATAGCTCTCTCACAGTTCCAAAATCTACAACTATTAATTTGAGAAATATTGAAATCTCGGATCGTTCTTCAAAGGCATGTTCTTATGAAGTAGCAAAACAAAAGGTAACACAATAATGCCAGTTTCATCATGCTCTACAGGATTATACCTAAAAGTCATCTTCTATTACAAAAGAACGATGGATTCCTTATACCAGCTTATAGAACTAACAAACCAACAATTCCTTTAAAAATCAAACCAAAGAGGACATAACCAACATAACTCCCAAACAAATTCAAGATAAATCGATACGGAGGCAGCAATAGATCAAATGTCAATCAACTGTCTCAACAAACCCACAAGAAAAGGATCAATTAAGACAGAACACATGAGGAAGTTAAAACAGGAAGAAATTTGCAGTACCTTCTTTAGGGCAAGCGCGAGGCGCTTGCTATCAAGCTTGGGCATGGCGTCTAGGGCCTCCCGTGCGCAGTGAAACGCACGCCGCTGCAGCTCCAGTGGCATATCACAGGCCCTCATCCGAATATTCAGCGCATCCTTTAAATCGTCCGCCGCCTCCCTTTCATGACCGCTATCGCATTTTCCCTTCTCCGGCTCCTTCTCTTTCCCCTCCTCCTCTCGATCAGCATCGTCCTTGAGCTTAGTCCTCTGTATGAGAGAACTGAGGTAGCGGCTCCGTCTTTCAAGCTCCTCCGACGCGCCATCCATCCCAGATTTCTCTCTCATATCCTCCGCCGACGCCGCCGAAGCATCACCGCTCTTAGAAGTATAAGCATGGCAAATGCACCATCTCTCTCTCTCTCTCTCTCTCTCTCTCTCTCTGGAAGCAACGCAGCGGGAGCAGTGCAGGAAATCAGGGGATCGATAGTGGAGGCAAGAGCCAAAGAGGCAGACTGGTGAGAGGGCAAACTTAAAAAACAATCGTATCCAGCAGTGCCAAATAAGTGGAACCATACGACGTGTTTAAAACCGTTGATTAGCATTTAATTTCTTTTTTCTGTAGATTATCATGACAATATGCACATATCTTGATGGAAATCAAAAGCTGGTTTAGAGTAGAGTTGTGTGTAGTATCATTTTCTATACATCGCAGGTGCATCAGATATTTCTCCCGGCAATTTCCCCTCTCGCCGGCCAGGGACTTTTGTTTGTTTTAATTCTTCTCAAAGTTCAAAGTTCAACTTCGAAACGTAATTAGTTTTTTTTTAAAAAAAATTAAAAGTATAATTAGACTTTCAAAACAATTTTTTGTGCGGTAACACACCGACCGACCTTTACGTGTGTTGCAATTATTTTTTTCTTCTTAAAATCACTTTTTTGTGTCAAAACAATTGATTTTTTGCAAAAAAAAATACTAAATATGAATTATGGTATTTTTATAATTATTTTAAGTACTGATTTATCTATATTCAGGTTGTGAAACTTGAAAATCTGTTCAACTGAGTTCAGATTAAGGGGGTAATAAAAGTTACTGGTTTAATGGTCGACCCACGTGAGACACGGCAAGAAGAAGCTAGAGAGCACAAAGAACAGTTACGAACTACCTACAAACAAGGCACGTGCTGCAGCGAGAAGGTCTCGTCACATACCCGAAAGTCTATAGAAACTTCTCCTCCTAAAGTCAATGTCGAGCTCGACACAAGAGAGGCGGACACTGAACTCGCCCAACCCCTAGAGAGAGGGGGGTATCAAAAAAAGTCCCTCTACTTATGTCTTGGGGTCCTATTTATAGGCAAATCCAAAAGGGGGAATGGTCTGCAAATAGCCGCTCTTGACTTTTTAAATGGACTGTGAATAGCTTCTTCCACCTTAACAAAATGCTATTCGCAGACCTAAATGATCTGCGGATAGCCCGTCCCGCCTTAAGCAAAATGTTATTCCCAGACCCGTATGAGGTGTAGGTACTCTCCCGGAGGTCGTCGAGTACTCTCTTTGAGTCTGCTGAGTACTCTCCTTGAGTTTGTGGAGTACTCTCCTTGAGGTCGCTGAGTACGCTCCTTGAGTTTGCCGAGTATTCTTCTTGAGTCTGTCGAGTACTCTCCTGGAGGGCGTCAAGTACCCTCCTTGAGTCTGCCGAGTACTCTCCTGGAGGTCGTCGAGTACTCTCCTGGAGGTCGCTGAGTACTCTCATGGAGATCGTTGAGTACTCTCCTTGAGTTTCTCGAATACCCTCCTTGAGTCTGTCGAGTACCCTCATTGAGCCTGCCGAGTACTCTCCCGGAGGTCGTCGAGCTGGTCTCCTAAGGTTCAGTCCTTAGGTATTTTGGATTTTGACGAATTACGGGGTATACAAGCTTGATTTCACGGGGAGCGAAAACTGTGATGAGCTTCATTTCATGGAAAGCGAAACTGTTCCATAAAATGAGGTCAGAATAGTGTGATGGCTTGGCTGGTATTTACCATATTCGGCGAAAGGAATTCAAACATTGTTAAGAAGATTGCCATTAATTATGTTTATGCGTTTCTAGGGAGGGTTTGTGTAACGCCCGAAATTTATTAAAACAAGTTTTGGTGTGCGTCTAGTGGCTTTTGGTGTGCGTTTAGAGAGGTGGTCTGCAGATAGCCTTGGGCTAGGGTTTTATTAAAACCCCAAATTTCCCCCTCCCCCTCTCATTACCCCAACCTCTCTCTCTCTCTCTCTCTCTCTCTCTCTCTCTCTCTCTCTCTCTCTCTCTCTCGCGCGCGCGCGCGCGCGCGCGCGCGCGCGCGCGCCGCCTGGAACCCAAGCCCCCTCCCGTCGCTCTCTCTCTCTCTCTCTCTCTCTCTCTCTCTCTCTCTCTCTCTCCGCATAGAGCCGAGCCTCCCTCTCCTCTCTTCCCTGTCGGCCTGGAGCAAGGGTGGCAGTCAAGCCTCCCTCTCCTCTCTTCCCCGTCGGCCTGGAGCAAGGGCAGCCGACCGATTAGGGCTTCTTTCGTCGTCTCTGTGGCTATCCGGTAGGAGGATAGGTTGTGTTGTGGGCTATTGTGGTTGTTTAGAGTCCCAAATCTTCGATTGGAGGGGGGATCTGTGTAGGAGCAGCTGTCACAACCCGCATTTTCTCCGTATTTAAATAATACGTCAAAGTAAGAGAAAATATGCATCATGATGTCACGTCATGCAGGGGACATCTGCAGACGCTCAGGCAGCTCTACCTTCACACTTTTCTTTAGAAAGTCATGAACTTTATGTTTAAAACATAATTTAAGTTTAAAGTTTTCAAACACCGTGTCTCTCGGTTTAATGGATCAACTAATCCATAAATAAGAAAGTATAGATTTACGCAACGGAAAGTACATAATTTACTTTAATTTACCATATATGAGCATGATGAACTAATCAGCATTCTAATAGTATGCAGCTTCTAGATTTAGTACAAGTAAAAAGATTTCTTTTACGAGCTTCAAAATAGAAGGATGATAGTTTGAAAGATATGTTATGTATGAAGAACTATGCAGTTTTGTATATAAAATAACTATCATGCATCCTAACATAAAATCTTCCCAGAGAGCAATTTCATAAATAACAAGACTACGGTAGTAGCATATATATATAGTAAGACAATGTCTATCACAAAAGAAAATTCAGGATATGGGCGTCAACATACTGACACGAACTCATAACCTTAACAAGTTCTGAAAGGAAACAACAATCTACCTCTCAAAGTGAGAGTAAGGAAACAACTACTGCAAATCTAAGAAAACAGAACTCGGTCAGCTCCACCTGCTACTGATCCGAACCTGGGGCATTCAAAAGAAAAGAATGTCTCAGCACAAAGGCATGAAAAGACATCATAATCAAAGAGTAAGAGAAAACTCAACAAAAGAGGGTTACCAACCCAATCAAGAATAGTTGTGAACATCAGCAAATCTAATAAGGAAGTATTAGCATCCAATAGTAAGGAAAGACTGGCACAAAGTGCGGTCAAAGTTGCATTGCAACGACATCCAAAAGGAAAGGGGTAAAGAGTTGCCCAAAAATGAATCACTAGCTATCCCCTCCAAAACAAAACAGTACTGAGGCGGAGGCATTCTTTCCAACCAACCATCAGACCCAAACATCCATGACACAAAAGCATTGTGGCGGCGGTTACAACCCACACAACTAACAGTCTACACGTCAACGGAAGGGAAAATAGGCACTGTGGTAGTGGTCTCATTGTCCAACTACACTAGCAGTCCAATATCAATCGACTGGGGATAGAGATTCACATCATCCTAACCAAAACAGACACCACAGAAAAACCTGGAAACAATTCCAAGAGAAACCCAACCTTACGACGAATTCGACGAATCCAAGGAATATCGACGAATTCGTCGAAATACAATCGACGAATCACAAAGACACTTAGCGAAAATACTAACGAAGGCATATGACAAAGTCGGAGAAAGCCTAAACCTATCGGCGAATTCGTCAAAATGATATCGACGAATTGACTATAACGTAAATGACGAATCTGCTTAACTATTTCACGGAAGTCTGAATCTACTCGAAACGAGCCTAACGTCAAACGACGAATTCGTCGAAATGAATTCGACGAAACATAATTGATGAATTGCGACATAAGGGAAAATTGGTGAATTTATATTTTCTTGACTAACTTAATAAATTACTTGGCTATTTAGTTTGGGTACAAGATTTGTAGCAGAAAGACGATCTACACTACTTGTTTAAATCAGATAGAAGTTAAAGAAGGTTAAAGAAAATGCGATAACATGTAAAGAAGATGCAATAACGTGGCAAGGGGAAAGAATTCACCACTTGCCTCAAATCTTTCGAAGAAAACGGCCTTTAACGCGCTCCACGTCTTAGAACTACCGCTAGAAGGCCTCAAGGAAGAATTTCTAAAACTTTTGGAACGAAAAGGAGGGTTAGGGCTACCGGCTCTAACCTTAAAAATCTACGAAACTCGGAATACTTACCGCGCACGCAAAGAGCTCGGCGAGACCTTTCCAGATCTATGCTCTGACGAAGATTTCGTGCTCCGGAGCTCCGGTGGCAGCGATCTGAAGGTTCACGGAAAGACGCTTCCACTCTCGGTTCGCAAAAAGAATCGGGAAGAAGATGAATAGATTTTCTCACGGAGGAAGAAGGCTTTTTATACATATAATAATAATAATAATAATAGTAATAATAATAATAATAATAGTAATAAAGATAAAGAGATGGGTTTAACCGAACCACTTTCAACAAATAATTTTATACTATTCCAATAAACATTTAATAATAATAATAATTATAAACGAATCCAAATATATAAACGAATCCATAAATATAAACGAATATATATATAAAGATATGATTTAATTTTAACCTAATCCATATATATCAATAAACGAATCCATACATATATCTATTCGTGATATATCTTTATTATATAAGGGAAGGGTAAAGTGAGGATGGTGAAACATTTGTATGCCCAATATACTCTTAAAACCCCTCTCCTACATTCATTTCTTGGGGTTTTTTTGTTCATAAATCGGCAAAATCCTCCCGCCAACAAACTCCTCCCGCCAGCATAGTCCCGCGCCCCAACACTCCTTTAATCTATTCGGCGCATGCACATCTCCTCCCACGCGACAATGTCCTCCCACGTCTTCTCTTCCTCGACTGCCACCCGCCGAAAGCTGACACCTCCCGTCGATAGAGCCTCCGCCGAAAGCAACAACTATACCTCCTCGACAGGGCCTCTGTTGGAAGCGCTACGTATGGGCACGCGTCCTCACTGTTCCCAACAGTGCACTTGGCGAACACCACTCAGGCAAACACCTTTCTTAGGCGAACACACCCCTACTTCCGCGAGCTCTACCCCACGGCGAGTACATGCACCGCGCGAGCACCACCCCACGGCGAGCTCCACACTTTGTGAATTGCACCGGCGAATGCTCCTGGTCGGCGAGCTGGCGGCTGCCCCTGCAGGCTGGTGCGGACTGGCGAGATCAACTCCGGCGAGCTGCTCATGCGGCGAGTGTAGGCTGCTCCTCTTTCTTAACGTCCAGCGCGAGGCGAGCTGGTAGGGCGGGCTGCTCCGACGAGATCTCCCTCGCGAGATGCCCGACGAGTTGAGGTGGCGAGAGGAAAGACGGGCTTACTATTCCTGCGGGAATAAGATAAAAAAACTTTTCTCTCTCAATAAAGTCTCCCTCTCACTCTTGGTATCAGCCAAAAAACTCCTTTTTAATTCCCCACTTCCAAAATTCTACTTCAAAAGAACAAACAAGCATATATATAGGCAAGAAAAAAAACTCTTACTCTCTCTCTGCAATAAATGCGCTTCCTCTCTCTCCTCCTTTTCAACTAATACAAAATACATATAAAAACTAAAATAAGACAAAACAAGTTGACCAAGTCAACAAAGCTAAAGCCAACAAACTCCCCCTCAAACTTGGCAGCACATGCCAAGTTTGCCTTTGAGCTTTGAGAATGTCTCCACCTTTAATGTCTTAGTGAAGATATTTGCGACCTGCTCCACCTGCTCCCTGAGGAAATGATACCGGGTCTCGATATGCTTGCTCCTCCCATGCAGCACCGGGTTCTTCACAAGCTGGATGGCAGACATGTTATCCACTAACACTGTCGTTGGGCCATCCTGCACATGATGTAACTCATCCAGAAGATTCCTCAGCCAGATAGCTTGGCAAACACATGTCGCAGCTGCAATGTACTCTGCCTCACATAATGATAAGGCTATCGTAGCCTGCTTCTTTGAACTCCATGAGAACGCCGTCGTTCCCATATGAAACACATATCTGGAAGTGCTCTTCTAGTCATTCACATCCCCTCTGAAGTCACTGTCCGAGTAGCCAACCAGCTTCAACTCTCCCGCAGATGAATACTTCAAGCCATGGTCCCTTGTCCCGTTCACATATCTCAGGATCCTCTTCGCCGCAGTGAAGTGGTCCTGCTTAGGCTCTTCCATGTACCTGCTCACGACCTCAACCGCATACATGATGTCAGGTCTGGTGAAAGTCAAATACCTTAGACTCCCAACCAAACTCTTGAACATCATTGGGTCCACACCTTCTTCCTCCGAGTCCTTCCTTAGCTTCGTTCCGGGATCAGCGGGAGTGGAGATAGCTTTGCTACCCTCCATCCTGAACTTCTTCAAAATTTCTTCCGCATACTTCTTCTGAGATATGAAGATGTCATCTTCTCTCTGCTGCACCTCAACGGCCAAGAAATAGTTGAGTTCTCCCAAGTACGTCATCTCGAACTCTCTCTTCATCATCCTCTTGAACTTTTCAAACATAGTTGGGTTGTTCCCGGTGAATATCATGTCGTCTACGTACATGCATAAGATCATGATATCGACGTTCTTCTCCATCTCATATACAAAGCGTACTCATACGGGCACTTTATGTAACCATGCTTCTGGAGGAATGTATCTATCCTTCCATTCCAATCCCTCGCTCCTTGCTTCAGCCCGTACAAAGCTTTGTCCAGCTTGCACACCTTCCTCTCCTGGCCTTTCACCACATACCCCAGAGGCTTCTCGATGTACACATCTTCCTTCAAATAGCCATTGAGATAGGCTGCCACAACATTCATCTGCATGATCATCCACCCATAGTGAGCTGCCAGTGCGATGATCAACCTGATGGTGTCAATCCTCACCACTGGGGAATAGACCTCGTCGTAGTCCACTCCTTGGACTTGCCTATAGCCCTTCACGACTAGCCTTGCCTTGTGCTTCTCCACAGCTCCATCCTTGTTCTTCTTTACTTTATAGACCCACTTCACCCCGAGGGTTTTGTGGCCTGCGGGTGGGTCGACCAGCCTCCAAGTGTCATTCTTCTTTATGGAAGCCATCTCAGCATCCATCGTCGTCCTCCAAGATTTCTCCTGGACAGCTTCGTCATAGGAGTGTGGTTCATAATCTGCTATAAGAGGCAATATAGAGAAAAATTAGTATGCATCGGTGCCGTCTCCTCATAGAGCTCCCCAACCCCTTCATCTTAGGTTGTGGACTCTCAGAGTCACTCCGGCCGCCGCTTCTTCCACCAGAACTGCTTCCGCTTGATGGCTCAGCTCCACCATCCTCAGCTCCTGCTTCGTGACCACCTTCTTCCTCATCTTCAAAGAACATCCCCTTCATGCTCCTTGTCTCCTCATCCCAGCTCCAGCAGCAGTCTTCTTCAAACACCACATCCCTTGAGATTATGGCCTTCTCCGTCACCGGGTTGTACAGATTGTAGGTCTTGCTCTCTGGAGCGTAACCCACAAAAATGCACTTCTCGCTCCTATCATCGAGCTTCTTCCTTCTCTGGTCCGCGACGTGAGCATGAGCGACACACCCGAAAACCCTCAAGTGCTTCACACTTGGCTTCCAGCCACTCCAAGCCTCGAATGGGGTCATGAACTTCATACTCTTCGTGGGGTATCTATTCAGTAGATACACCGCACACTGCACTGCCTCCGCCCAGAACATCTTCGGCAACCCTTTGCCCTTCACCATACTCCTCGCCATGTTCATGATGGTGAGATTCTTCCTCTCCGCGACTCCGTTTTACTGTGGTGAGTACGTCGCCGTTAACTGGTGTAAAATCCCATTCTCATTGCAAAAAACATCAAACAGCCTCGAGGTGTACTCCCCATCTCGATCTGTCCTCAGCACCTTCAGTGGCTGACCACTCTCCTTCTCCTCCATTGCCTTGAACTCCTTGAACCTGTCAAGGGCCCCAGACTTCTCTCTCAAGAAGTATACCCAACACTTCCGACTGAAGTCATCAGTGAAGGTGATATAGTATTTTCTTCCGCCTACTGAGGTGGTCTCAAACGGACCTGCAATGTCCGAGTGAACCAGTTCAAATTGTCTCCTTGCTCTCTGAGACTTCCCTCCTTCAAACGTCTACCTCTTCTGCTTCCCCTTCGTGCATGCTTCACACACCTTCTGTGGAGGGGAGATCATTGGGAGATTCTCCACCATCCTAGAGTGGGATAGTAGTTTCAATCCTGTGAAGCCCAAGTGACCCATCCGATGGTGCCACAGCCATGCTTCCTCGTCTTCCTTAGTCCTCGCGAGACATGTCATCTCCTGAGTATCCATCTTCAATGTAAAAAGACGGTTCGCCGTTATCTTCACCTTCACCAACTCCTTCCCTTGACAGTTCTTCATTGTCAGAGACCCGTCCTTCAACTGGACGCAGTAGCCTCTCTCCACCAACTGCCCAAGGCTCAAGATGTTAATCTTCAAGCCTGGCACATAAAACACATCGTTCAGATGCACCTTCTCTCCATTCAGCATTACGACCACCAGGCCCTTTCCTTCCAACGAGATCTTCGACGCATCCCCGAAGCTAACCTCACCCCCACTGGGTTCTAGGTTAGTGAACATCTCCCTATCTCTGCACATGTGGTTGCTCGCCCCTGTGTCTAGGTACCACACTTCATTTCTTCCTTCCTCCGCTCCTCTGTAGGTTAGGAACATCATCGGGTCTCCAGCGCCAGTATTGTTCGCGTTGTTCCTAGCCTCTGCATAATGGTTTGCCTCTTCTCTCTTCCTCAGAGCCCAATAGTCATAGCTCATGTGCCCAAATTTGTTACAGTTGTAGCATTGGACTTGGGACATATCTCCTCGGCCCCTTCCTCGGCCTCTTCCTCTTCCTCTTCCTTCTTGCCAACCTCCTTAAGGTCGCTTCGCCTCTCTCTGAAATTTTTGGTTCCTTCCTTGATCTCTACCTCCTCTTCTACCTCTGCCTCTGCCTTGGTGACCTCGGCCACGCTGGCCGCCTCCTCTTCCGGAGCTCTCTCCAAAATTCAACTGAGTCTGGAGTGCTTTTCCCAAGCCACTCGCCTCTTGATCATCTTGCAGCATCATATACTCATGGGCTTGCAAAGAGCCTACAAGCTCGTCAACGGCCATCACGGTGAGGTCCTTCGACTCTTCAATCGCTACCACCACATGACATAACTTCTTGGACATAGATCTCAACAACTTCTCCATAAGGCACACATCATCGATCGTCTCCCTATTGCACTTCATCTCATTTATGAGCGTCCGCAGACGGGTCACATAGTCACCGACCTTCTCAGTGCTCTGCATCTTCATTACTTCATATTCCGCACGGAGGGACTGGAGCTTCACCTTCTTTGCCTTATCAACCCCTTGCATGGAGCGTTGTAACACCTCACATGCCTCCTTAGAAGTTTTCGCGTCTGAGATTTTCTCAAAAGTCGCTTCGTCGACCCCTTGATACAACAAGAACAAAGCTTTCTTGTCAGCCTTCCTTGCTTCTCTAAGTGTCGTCTTCTGGGCGTTAGTCAACGCCGCCTCTTGTTCAGTAGTTTGCTCAGTATAGCTATTATTCACTATATCCCACAATTCTTTCGACGCTAGTAGCACCTTCATCTGAATGCTCCAGTTATCGTAATTCGTCTTCGTCAACTTGGGAACCTGCCCTGGCATGGCACTACCCATCTCCATCTCTTCTAGTCACTAACTCCTCTGGGTGACTTCCAAGGTTCACAACCTCGCTCTGATACCAGTTGTTGGAAGTGCTACGCATGGGCACGCAGCCTCACTGTTCCCAACAGGGCACTTGGCGAACACCACTCAGGCAAACACCTTCCTTAGGCGAACGCACCCCTACTTACGCGAGCTCTACCCCACGACGAGTACACGCACCGCGCGAGCACCACCCCACGACGAGCTCCACACTTTGCGAGTTGCACCGGCGAATGCTCCTGGTCGGCGAGCTGGCGGCTGCCCCTGCAGGCTGGTGCGGACTGGCGAGATCAACTCCGGCGAGCTGCTCCTGCGGCGAGTGCAGGCTGCTCCTCTTTCTCTACGTCCAGCGCGAGGCGAGCTGGTAGGGCGGGCTGCTCCGGCGAGATCTCCCTCGCGAGATGCCCGGCGAGTTGAGGTGGCCAGAGGAAAGACGGGCTTACTATTCCTACGTGAATAAGATAAAAAAACTTTTCTCTCTCAATAAAGTCTCGCTCTCACTCTTGGTATCAGCCAAAAAACTCCTTTTTAATTCCTCACTTCCAAAATTCTATTTCAAAAGAACAAACAAGCCTATATATAGGCAAGAAAAAAAAAACTCATACTCTCTCTTTACAATAAATGCGCTTCCTCTCACTCCTCCTTTTCAACTAATACAAAATACATATAAAAACTAAAATAAGACAAAACAAGTTGATCAAGTCAACAAAGCTAAAGCCAACAGCCTCTTCGAAGTCGCCTCCTCCACAGCTGGTTCCTCGACCTCCTCCTCCACCGTTCGAAGGGAATCCTCCATCAGCTGTTGTTCGAAGGGAATCCTGAAGCCACCTGCAGCTGCTGTTCGAAGGGGATTCTGAAGCCACCTCCATCAGCTGCTGTTCGAAGGGGATTCTGAAGCCACCTGCAGCTGTTGTTCGAAGGGAATCTTCCATCATTTAGGCCGTTTCTTCAACGCTGGTTTTCAACTTTTCTTCTTTCTTAGTCCACCGGCGCATCAACAACTCGAGCATTTCGCCCGGCCAGGTAACGAATTGATATATATATATGTTAATAATAATAAATAATAATTATTATTATAATCATATAACATTATTATCAAAACTAAACGAAAGCCGAAACCGACAAAAATTGCACCTTAGGTGAACGCCGATGCTACGAATCCAACGGCGAAGTCGGAATCAAAATCCGACGTACCGTTCTAGATATATAAATTTCTGAAGTTTACGGCGAACGTTAAATACATACAAATCTTCTAAAATTCACCGAGGCTCTAATATTGCTCGGAACGTCACGAAATTTTGTGGGTCTTTCTAAAATTAAATAATCTAATTTCCTAACATAAAATTTTCCGATTCCGGGTAGTTTCAAAATTTGGCCGACTTGACCGAACGGACGCGCAAATGCGCAGACGGCGCGCACCGTTAACTCCGCACTAACGTAACGCACTTCGTCATTATGACGTCGTCAATATATTTCTAATAATAATAGCCGAAAATTCAGGGGCGTTACAGCAGCCACTGCGACCGTGCTCCGTCAAGTTCGTGCAAGTCGAAATGCCTCCAAAGCGCGCGTCAAGAGTAACGACTTTTCTTCTTGGGCAGGTGAAACCCTTATTTAGCATACTTGCATGGAAGCCCCTCTCCACCGACAGGTGGGGAAGGGTGCCCTCCGACGTGTCGATGTTTATCCCCGCGATTAATTGCATTAGTGTCCGGAAGCGCGAGTACGGATTAGGCATGCTGTGTGAAGCCCATCCAGACATGTTGGTCTGGATTGGTGATGTTCTGGGATTCCCGGAGAAGTCTCTGTGGAATGTGTATGTTTGGAATTTGGGGGTCTGCACGGAGCTGCAGTTAGTACTGGAGGTGTGCTCTAGGAAACACTCCAATGTTTGCACGGGATCGATAGATCGTCGGCATTAGTTCCCGGGGAACTTGTGTTGTGTTTGTGCGAAGCCCGTCTCTCGGAGACTGTTGGGCTAACATGTGGAGTTGTGCGCCTTGGGTGCCCAACTTAGGTGACCGCGAGTGTCGCCCTTGTTACATAACAATCAGTTATGTGTTTGATAACAGGCAAGGGGAGGCTGACCCGTGTCATGCGTGTTGGGTATGACGACTTGAGCAACGGGCCGGCTTGGCTGAACTGTACCTGCACTATGTAGTGTAATTCGGTTACCTAAGGAAATTGGTGTGTTGATACAGACATAGGAGAGAGCCGAGGACCTTGGATCACGGTTAGCGAATGCTCAATTTTGGGTCATCTAGTCTAGGACTGAGGATGGTGGTGGGACCGGGGAAATCCGGTACACCGTTAAGGTGCCCTGAGTGCACGAGACGTTGGGCCGGTCGAGCCAACATTTGTGATGTTTGGTGCTTATATGACACACTCTGACTCTATGTGATTATGCTAACTTGCTTGCAGGGAAGAAGCACCGCCACCCCGAGAAAGGGGTGTGGTCGTTATAATTTGGTCAATTATGCTGATTGTTGCTTTGTTTGTCACCGCTTGGTGGAATGTTCTTATGCAGGAGCAGGTGAGCCGAGCGAGAAGCTGCGGACTGAAGCTCTTGTGTTGAGCCGGCCCTCAAAGACCCGAATGTTTTGTTTAACTTTTTCATGTGTTGCCGGTCTGCGTGCAGAAGTATGCAAGACACATTATTTTGATTAAACAATATAGATGTAAGGCCTTAAGGCCAAACTTTGGTTGTACGTGTTTTCATTCCTAGTTTCCTTTTTAGTGGATATTCCTTATTGGGTGTGTTGAAACCGATTTCTCGGTCTCTGTGGAGTTCGGGGCCCCCAACAAGTTGAGGGGTGACCAACTCTTACTCCCCCCCCCCCAAGGGAGAGCTCTAGGTTGAAGGTGTTGGAACTATGAACTGGACCAAGGGATCGGCGAGGAGGTCCCACCACATACCCGGAAGATCCTTAGAGTGCTTCCCCTCCCAAGCCAATGCCGGGCTTGGGCACCACTAGAGGCTCTCCTCACCCCACTAGAGAGACTTGGGGAGAGAGAGGGAGAGAGAGAACTAGCCTAGAACAAGCCCTTCCCAAATGGTGCCCCCTTGGTCCTATTTATAGGATTCCTGAACTTGGTCTGCCAATAACCACAGTCTGGCCTATGAGATTACCAAAATACCCTCGGATTTGGCTGCGGATAGCCAAATCCCGCTGTTCTGCAGTGCTAAATGCAGACCAAACCCTCCCCCCGGAACTGGGCGAGAGGGGGTACCACGCGGGGCTCGGCGAGCCCACTAACTGGGGTGGGACAAGACCCGGGGGTCGACCCCCTGCTGGTCTCGCCCCCTGCTGGGGTTGGGCGAGACCCAGCCAGGGTCGTCCTCCTGCTGGTCTCGCCCCTCTGCTGGGGCGAGGGCGAGGGGGGTCGGAGGCCTCCTCCCCTCGCCCCCCTGCTGGGGTTGAGCGAGACCCAGCCAGGGTCGGCCCCCTGCTGGCCTCTCCTCTCTGCTGGGGCGGGGGCGAGGGGAGGCCTCCTCCCCTCTCCCCCCTGCTGGGGCTGGGCGAGACCCAGCCAGGGTCGGCCCCCTGCTGGTCTCACCCTTCTGCTGGGGCGGGGGCGAGGGGGGGCCGGAGGCCTCCTCCCCTCGCCCCCTGCTGGGGTTGGGCGAGACCCAGCCAGGGTCGGCCCCTGCTGGTCTCGCCCCTCTGCTGGGACGGGGCGAAGGGGGTCGGAGGCCTCCTCCCCTCGCCCCCCTGCTGGGGCTGGGCGAGACCCAGCCAGGGTCGGCCCCCTGCTGGTCTCGCCCCTCTGTTGGTGGGGGTGCGGGGGCGAGTGGAGCTCGCCCCCCTACCTCGGGGCGGGGCGAGTGGAGCTCGCCCCCCTACCTCGGGGCGGGGCGAGTGGAGCTCGCCCCCCTACCTCGGGGAGGGGCGAGTGGAGCTTGCCCCCTACCTTTGGGGCGGGGCGAGTGGAGCTCGCCCCCTACCTTGGGGCGGGGCGAGTGGAGCTCACCCCCTACCTTGGGGCGGGGCGAGTGGAGCTCGCCCCCTACCTTGGGGCAGGGCGAGTGGAGCTCGCCCCTCTACCTTGGGGCGGGGCGAGTGGAGATCACCCCCCTACCTTGGGGCGGGGCGAGTGGAGCTCGCCCCCTACCTACTGGGTCTCGCCCCCTCCTGCTGGGGGCGCGGGGGCGAGGGGAGCTCGCCCCCCTGACTGAGGGCGGGGGCGAGAGGAGCTCGCCCCCCCTTACATGGGCTAGGCGAGCGGGAGGTCTCTACCTCCCCCGCTCTCCCTCCTCTTTCCTTTCCCTGGATCATACTGAACAATAATGTTACAAAATATCTCTTGCCTCGAGAACCTACTCGGCGAATACAGGGTTGTACACAATCCCCGCTCTTTTCGAGCGAGGTACACGCTCGGAAAGAAATGTCCAACCCTGCATATTCGATGAGTGTCGCTGGAAATCCGGCCAACGGAGCTACTTCGGGAAAAAACACAGCCTCCCTGAGCGTTCCTCCAACCCTGCCGGCTAGCGAGACCATCTCGGGGGAAAAAACTTTACCTCCCTAGGAGGTCAACCTGCCCTGCCGGCTGGAGAGAGCCCGGTCAGCGGAACCGTCCGAGGGGAAAAGAACATAGCCTCCCTAGGGAGGTCAACCTGCACCTGCCGGCTAGTGAGAGCCCGGTCAGCGGAACCATCCGAGGGGTGAAGAACATAGCCTCCCTGGGAGGTCAACCTGCACCTGCCGGCTAGTGAGAGCCCGGTCAGCGAAACCATCCGAGGGGTGAAGAACATAGCCTCCCTGGGAGGTCAACCTGCACCTGCCGGTTAGTGAGAGCCCGGTCAGCGGAACCATCCGATGGGTGAAGAACATAGCCTCCCTGGGAGGTCAACCTGCACCTGCCGGCTAGTGAGAGCCCGGTCAACGGAACCATCCGAGGGGTGAAGAGCATAGCCTCCCTGGGAGGTCAACCTACACCTGCCGGCTAGTGAGAGCCCGGTCAGCAGAAACATCCGAGGGGTGAAGAACATAGCCTCCCTTGGAGGTCAACCTGCACCTGCCGGCTAGTGAGAGCCCGGTCAGCGCAACCATCCGAGGGGTGAAGAACATAGCCTCCCTGGGAGGTCAACCTGCACCTGCCGGCTAGTGAGAGCCCGGTCAGCGGAACCATCAGAGGGTTGAAGAACATAGCCTCCCTGGGAGGTCAACCTGCACCTGCCGGCTAGTGAGAGCCCGGTCAGCGGAACCATCCGAGGGGTGAAGAACATAGCCTCCCTGGGAGGTCAACCTGCACTTGCCGGCTAGTGAGAGCCCGGTTAGCGGAACCGTCCGAGGGGTGAAGAACATAGCCTCCCTAGGAGGTCAACCTACACCTGCCGGCTAGTGAGAGCCCGGTCAGCGGAACCGTCCGAGGGGTGAAGAACATAGCCTCCCTGGGAGGTCAACCTGCACCTGCCGGCTAGTGAGAGCCCGGTCAGCGGAACCGTCCGAGGGGAAAAGAACTTTGAAAAACTTTTATTACATTAGTCATCCGGTTACACGCAAGAAAAACTAAGTAAGGAAATAAACCATCCTACTACATGGATTTAAAGACAAAGCTAAGTACGGAGACCAGGACTTGGACTTCTATTCTAGGCATGGTCCTCCTCGACCTCTTCTGGTTGCTGACGTTGCGACTTCGGACGCCTTGCCTCCCTCATTTCTAAGAACTCGGGGCAGGTGGATGTCGCGTGACCCTCCTCATCGTGGAAGTCACAGTAAGGTAACTCCGCCCGGACTCCTCTTCTTCCTCCCTTACGATTCCTTCTTCTTCTTTGGTCGATCTCCATGGTTTGCTGAGGTGGTGCAGAGGGTGCTTTCGATACCTGCCCCCACCTCGGGGGATTGGCCCCTTCTTCCTGGAAGTTTCCTTCCTCCTAGTCGAACTTCCTCTTGGGAGCCTCTACCCTCCCCCCTGCTGCCTTGCCTCCGACTCACTCAGCTTGGCCAACCTTCTCTCGAACTCCGGGTTGGCCTCCTCACTTTCAACTTCTTCTGCCACCCTTTCCATCAACTCCTCAAAGGACAAAGGAGCTCTCCTCTTGAGGTCCATCTTGAAGAAGCCCTCCCGCAGCCCTAACGTGAAGGCAAGCTTGAGGGTGTACCCAGGCACTTCTTGGACGAGGAGAACCTCCTCCCTGAACCGCTCCAGATAGTGAGCCAGCGACTCCCCTGACTCTTGCTTGATCTGTAAAAGTGCTTCGGCATGTTTCTTCCTCTTCCTTGACGCCGAGAAGCGTAGCAGGAAAACTCGGCGCAAGTCTTCGAAGGCATAGATGGATCCCGCAGGGAGCTGGTGGAACCAATCTCTAGCCTTCTCCTTCAGAGTTGTCGCGAAGAGTCGACACTTGAAAGCGTCCGACATGGGCATGATGGAGACCATGTCCTCAAACCACTGCAGGTGCATGACTGGATCATTCCTGCCGGAGTAGTGGGACGTCTCCGCCCCCCTGAACCCCTCTGGAACCGGGGCTGAGAGGATCTGCTCACCAAAAGGACTTCCCTTGCTCTCCCCCATTTGGGGCTGGGCGAGTGGGGGCTGGCCGCCTCCCCACTCGCATCCTTGGGGCTGGGCGAGTGGGGGTCTGGGACCTCCCCACTCGCGTCCTTGGGGCTGGGCGAGTGGGGGTATGGGACCTCCCCACTCGCCCCCTTGGGTCTCGGCGAGTGGGGGTCTGGGACCTCCCCACTCGCCCCCTCCCGGCACCTCCTTCCCGGATGGCTAGCCGAGGGTGTTCTCAGCAGCCCGCTGAGGCGAGGCCTCCGGACCACTTTCTCTCCTGCCTTCGCTTATCGAGGCGAAAGCTACCTGCAAGGTCTGCATGACCTCCCGCTTGAGATTTTCGAACATCTCCAACGTCACCCCAGCCACCGGGGGCTGTGAGTGACCTGGGTCGGATCTTCCTCCACCTCCGTCCATGGAGCTCATCTTGAGAGTTTCTTGAGTTGGTCACACTCCACGCTCACCGCACCATAATGTTGAAACCGATTTCTCGGTCTCTGTGGAGTTCAGGGCCCCCAACAAGTTGAGGGGTGGCCAACTCTTACTCCCCCCAAGGGAGAGCTCTAGGTTGAAGGTGTTGGAACTATGAACTGGACCAAGGGCTCGGCGAGGAGGTCCCACCACAACCCAAAAGATCCTTAGAGTGCTTCCCTTCCCAAACCAATGTCGGGCTTGGGCACCACTAGAGGCTCTCCTCACCCCACTAGAGAGACTTGGGGAGAGAGAGGGAGAGAGAGAGAGAGAGCTAGCCTAGAACAAGCCCTTCCCAAATGGTGCCCCCTTGGTCCTATTTATAGGATTCCTGAACTTGGTCTGCCAATAACCACAGTCTGGCCTATGAGATTACCAAAATACCCTCGGATTTGGCTGTGGATAGCCAAATCCCGCTGTTCTGCAGCGCTAAACACAGACCAAACCCTCCCCCCCGGAACTGGGCGAGAGGGGGTACCACGCGGGGCTCGGCGAGCCCACTAACTGGGGTGGGGCGAGACCCGGGGTCGCCCCCTGCTGGTCTCGCCCCCCTGCTGGGGCTGGGCGAGACCCAGCCAGGGTCGGCCCCCTGCTGGTCTCGCCCCTCTGCTGGGGCGGGGGCGAGGGGGGCCGGAGGACTCCTCCCCTCGCCCCCCTGCTGGGGCTGGGCGAGACCCAGCCAGGGTCGTTCCCCTGCTGGTCTCGCCCCTATGATGGGGCAGGGGCGAGGGGGGCCGGAGGCCTCCTCCCCTCGCCCCCCTGTTGGGGCTGGGCGAGACCCAGCCAGGGTCAGCCCCCTGCTGGTCTAGCCCTTCTGCTGGGGCGGGGGCGAGGGGGGCCGGAGGCCTCCTCCCCTCGCCCCCCCTGCTGGGGTTGGGCGAGACCCAGCCAGGGTCGGCCCCTGCTGGTCTCGCCCCTCTGCTGGAGCGGGGGCGGGGACGAGGGGGGCCGAAGGCCTCCTCCCCTCGCCCCCCTGCTGGGGCTGGGCGAGACCCAGCCAGGGTCTCGCCCCTCTACTGGTGGGGGTGCGGGGGCGAGTGGAGCTCGCCCCCTACCTCGGGGCGGGCGAGTGGAGCTCGCCCCCCTACCTCGGGGCGGGCCGAGTGGAGCTCGCCCCCCTACCTTGGGGCGGGGCGAGTGGGGGCAACCTTGGGGCGGGGCGAGTGGAGTTCGCCCCCTACCTTGGGGCGGGGTGAGTGGAGCTCGCCACCCTACCTTGGGGCGGGGCGAGTGGAGCTCGCCCCCCTACCTACTGGGTCTCGCCCCCTCCTGCTGGGGGCGCGGGGGCGAGGGGAGCTCGCCCCCCCTGGCTGAGGGCGAGGGCGAGGGGAGCTCCACTCGCCCCGACCCCTGCTGGTCTCGCCCCTCTGCTGGGGCGGGGGCGAGGGGGGGCCGGAGGCCTCCTCCCCTCTCCCCCCTGCTGGGGCTGGGCGAGACCCAGCCAGGGTCTCGCCCCTCTGCTGGTGGGGGTGCGGGGGCGAGTGGAGCTCGCCCCCCTACCTCGGGGGTGAGTGGAGCTCGCCCCCCTACCTTGGGGAGGGGCGAGTGGAGCTCGCCCCCCTACCTCGGGGCGGCGCGAGTGGAGCTCGCCCCCCTACCTCGGGGCGGGGCGAGTGGAGCTCGCCCCCTACCTTGGGGCGGGGCGAGTGGGGGCGAGTGGAGCTCGCCCCCTACCTTGGGGCGGGGCGAGTGGAGCTCGCCCCCCTACCTTGGGGCGGGGCGAGTGGAGCTCGCCACCCTACCTTGGGGCGGGGCGAGTGGAGCTCGCCACCCTACCTTGGGGAGGGGCGAGTGGAGCTCTCCCCCCCTACCTTGGGGCGGGGCGAGTGGAACTCGCCCCCTCCTGCTGGGGGCGCGGGGGCGAGGGGAGCTCGCCCCCCCCTGGCTGAGGGCGGGGGCGAGAGGAGCTCGCCCCCCCCCCCCCCCCCCCCCCCCCCCCCCTACATGGGCTGGGCGAGCGGGAGGTATCTACCTCCCCCACTCGCCCTCCTCTTTCCTTTCCCTGGATCATACTGAACAATAATGTTACAAAATATCTCTTGCCTCGAGAACCTACTCGGCGAATACAGGGTTGTACATGGTGATTATTTCATCTCTTTAAAAGCTTCCATTAGAATGAAACTCTGTGTTATGGTGCATTTTGAAAATAAAAGAATTGTATGGTCTCATTTAGTAATGCGTTCGCCTGTCCGTATAATATGACGCGGGGCCCCGGCCGACCTTCTGTCATATTACCCGCGACGGATGGGAGTGTTACAACTTGAAGGGAGAATAGTGTGATGGCTTGTTTGGTATCGTCCAAATCCCGATCCTCTTGAAATTGTTCCTGCTTTAGGTATTTTCATTCCTTCCATCTCCTCTCCGAGGCCTGCTTCCCAATGGCCCCTATTTCCCGATGGACTCCTTTTGCATTTTCATCACCTAATTCGGAGTGCATTTTCATTACCTAATTCGGCGATTCCGTATGATTTTTTTTTCAATTGCTTCAATTTTGCTTGCACTTAATAAATTGATTTGCACTTAATTTTTTTTATTTGTGCATACATAATCGTGATTTGCATATATAATTACTCTTTAGAAATCCCACCAATTGAAAGATCTATCTTGTGTGTTTTCTTAGAGCACATCAAAGCAATTTTTAGATTAATCTGAGTTTCATTTGAGTGGTTTGAGAGACATCTAGCAATTTTATAGACATTTACTAATATTCACAGTACATCGCCACAATTAATTAGAGACTTTAAAATCAAGCTGTTCCATAGAGAGTTTTTGAAGAGTAAAATTACACAGTATTGTAATATATTTTAGTTTGACGAAAAAAATAATACTTTTTATATTGAATTTTCTCATGCAATTGAATATTAAAAAAATTTCAATCTCATCTCTGCTTTCCGACTGTCTCACTTTTTGTCTTTCCGACTGTCTCACTTTTTGTCTTTCCAGCGTGCTCACTTTTTGTCTTTCCGGCGTGCTCACTTTTTGTCTTTCAGGCTTCTCACTTTTCAGGAAAGGCCAGTCGCCTTTTTCGCCTCCAACAGAACTGCCCGAACTGCCCGAGCCGCCCAAGCTGCCCGAAGGGCAAAGTGGTCATTTACGAAAAATGGCGATCCGTGTGCCCCAAATCGAAAAATATGATTCGTCCACCAAGCATTTATGGAAACTGCCAATGGCAAAATTACCGGACCGCCCCCGGCTAAAGCTATAAAAGGAGCCCCAGGGCTTCATTTGAAAGGACCTGGACTTCTGGACCCGGGAGAGCTCCTTGCAGACTTTTGCGGAATTCTCCTTCGGCGCTTAAAGATCTCCTTCGTGGACTTGAAGATCTTCATCATCCCGAAAGGCGACTAGCATTCTCACTTCCGAAAGACGACAAGCATTCTCAGAAGGAAAAGGCGACTAGCTTTCTCACTTCCGAAAGGCGACAAACATTCTCAGAAGGAAAAGACGACTAGCCTTCTCACTTCCGAAAGGCGACAAGCATTCTCAGAAGGAAAAGGCGACTAGCCTTCTCACTTCCGAAAGGCGACAAGCATTCTCAGAAGGAAAAGACGACTAGCCTTCTCACTTCCGAAAGGCGACAAGCATTCTCAGAAGGAAAAGGCGACTAGCCTTCTCACTTCCGAAAGGCGACAAGCATTCTCAGAAGGAAAAGGCGACTAGCCTTCTCACTTCCGAAAGGCGACAAGCATTCTCAGAAAGAAAAGGCGACTAGCTTTCTCACTTCCGAAAGGCGACAAGCATTCTCAGAAGAAAAAGGCGACTAGCCTTCTCACTTCCGAAAGGCGACCAACATTCTTAGAAGGAAAAGGCGACTAGCCGTCTCACTTCCGAAAGGCGACTAGCATTCTCAGAAGAGAAAAAGACTTAGTTTTTCCGAGAGGTGACCTGTCACCCTCGGAGCTCGTTCTCTCTCTCTCCAAATATTGTAACGAGCAGCGGCCTGTCGCGCTCAAGTTCTAGTTTCCAAGTTGTAACCCCCAGAAGATAGTGAAGTTTGGTCGGCACAGCTCCGGCCGCGTGGTTTTTTACCCTTTCCGGGTTTTCCACGTTAAAAACTCCCTGTGTACTCAGCAAATCTCTAATTGACTTTTTGCGCGCTTAGTTCGCTCACGAGCTAAGGTGGTTCAAGTGAACCGGTCTACCACGAGCCCTAAGCGTTCCGCAACAGTTTGGCGCCGTCTGTGGGAAAGTTCCCAAAAACTCTCTGAAGGCCAACTGCAATGGCAAGAAAGAGTGCTCGCACTACTGAAGGATCAATGTCGGAGGGGCGCGTCGACCCAGCTCCCTCCCACTCGCTTATCAATGCACCTCCCGGGGAGGAGGCTGTGCCTGCTCCCGTAGCTGGGCTGGAAGTGCGCATGCAGCATATTGAAGAACACCAAGCCGATATGTTGGCTCTCGTAAGGAATCTCGGGGCTCCTCAAGTCCCGATTCAACCGCCGGCCCTGAACGCACCGCCACCCCCAGTTCCGAACCATGCCCCGAACGAGGAGGCCGTTCGAGAAGGAGAAGCCTCAGAAGGGTTCTCCGACGCAGCAGGCTCCGTTCAACCTGCTCCGCCGGCCAGGGGGCCAGAAACTGATCACCATCGCCCAGTAGGAGTTGTCCCCGGTCGAGCGGTAGAAAGAACTACGCGAGAGGAGATACGCAACATGATAGCAGAAGAGTACGACCTGGCAAGGCGACACACAACTCTCGCCCGTCGTCCCGCGAATCACGGCTCCCAACTATCGCCTCAAGTCTTGGCCCATCCAGCTCCAAACGGGTTCAAGCTTCCCAACATCGAAACATTCGACGGGACGGACGACCCATTGGAACATGTCAATCACTTCACCACCATCATGAGGATTTACAGCGCCCCTGATCAGCTCCTCTGTCAGGTGTTCCCGACAACCTTGAAGGGGCAAACGCGCACTTGGTTCCACTCCCTGCCGAATGGAGCCATCAACAACTTCACAGAAATGACGCAGCAGTTCGTGGATCAATTCATCGCCAACCGCAGAATCGTCCGAGATCCCTCCCATCTCTCAGGGATCCGCCAAAACAACGGAGAGACACTCAAGGATTTTTTCCGACGCTTCACTACGGAGGACCGACAAATCCCAGGAGTTGACCCTGAGCTCCTGCGGGGAGTTTTCCTTGGAGGACTCCGCCCAAGTGGATTTTACTCAGCTATAATGAGAGAAACCGTACCAAGCTATCCCGACCTCGTTCAGCGAGTCGAGGCCCAGATAGCAGCAGATGAGGCAATTGAAGTGCACCGTCGGCAGTTCGAGGGGAGTTCGAAGAGGAAGAAAGAGGAGTCGCTGCCGCAGACAGTTCCCAATAAGAACAGCAAGCGTCACGACAACTCCAGCCGAGGACGAAGATCTCACCAACATCAGGACTACACTTCCCTGAACACAACCAGGACTAACGTTCTCCTTGCCATCCATGATCATCCCTCTCTCTAGAGGCCTAGGGCTCTTGCACCAAATTCCGGAGACCAATCCAAATACTGCGACTTCCATCGAGGCCGCGGACACAAAACAGAAGATTGTTCGCGACTGAGCGCAGAGATCGAACGATTCGCACGTCGGGGACTCCTTGAAAAATTTCTCCAAACCAAGGATCCTGAATCAACAAGTCAAGAATGATCCAGCAGGGGAGCAATCCCCAAAGGGACAGTCCCGAAGAATAGCATGTTCTATGCCTGACGTATCTACTTGTATCTCGTGTAACAAACAAATATCATTTTATTTATTACTCTTCATCAAGCACCCAAACCTCCAGCGTCATTTTCAATTGTACTGTCTCTCCCAGCACAGAGTGTTCAGATTGTCCGACAATGGACTCTGCCCTCTCCCAGAACAGAGTGTTCAGATTGTTCGACAATGGACTCTGCCCTCTCCCAGAACAGAGTGTTCAGATTGTCCGACAAAGGACTCTGCCCTCTCCCAGAACAGAGTGTTCAGATTGTCCGACAAAGGACTCTGCCCTCTCCCAGAACAGAGTGTTCAGATTGTCCGACAACGGACTCTGCCCTCTCCCAGAACAGAGTGTTCAGATTGTCCGACAATGGACTCTGCCCTCTCCCAGAACAGAGTGTTCAGATTGTCCGACAAAGGACTCTGCCCTCTCCCAGAACAGAGTGTTCAGATTGTCCGACAAAGGACTCTGCCCTCTCCCAGAACAGAGTGTTCAGATTGTCCGACAACGGACTCTGCCCTCTCCTAGAACAGAGTGTTCAGATTGTCCGACAACGGACTCTGCCCTCTCCCAGAACAGAGTGTTCAGATTGTCCGACAACGGACTCTGCCCTCTCCCAGAACAGAGTGTTCAGATTGTCCGACAATGGACTCTGCCCTCTCCCAGAACAGAGTGTTCAGATTGTCCGACAAAGGACTCTGCCCTCTCCCAGAACAGAGTGTTCAGATTGTCCGACAAAGGACTCTGCCCTCTCCCAGAACAGAGTGTTCAGATTGTCCGACAATGGACTCTGCCCTCTCCCAGAACAGAGTGTTCAGATTGTCCGACAAAGGACTCTGACCTCTCCCAGAACAGAATGTTCGGATCGTCCGACAAGAGACTCTGACCACTCCTATAACAAGTGCTTGTATATGTCATACAAAAACGTCGAGCTCTTCCGAACAGAACGACCGGGTGCCCAAAGTAGAGGCTCTGATATTTTTCAAAGGACCCAACGTCCACCAGACGCGAGAGCTCGCTCTCCTCCCCCAGTGACCTCATTACTACAACACAAAGCGTCCGCACTTCGCCCTCATGTTTGGTCACGGTGCGAAGCGTCAGCCCTTCGCAGAAACTTTGGGGGTCCTAAAATTGGTCCTATTCAAGTCCGCGATCTTCGGTACTAACGCCCGACAACACACCTTGCGCACCTCGCCTCAGCGCTGCTTGGGAACCTCGCCTCAGTGCTGCTTCGTCGCATCGCTCCCAAGCTACTCAAGCTTCAACGCTGAACGGCAAGCTCGTCACAATCTCCAACACAATCACAGGGCAACCAGCTCGCAACCGAACAAAGCGAGATATAAATTTCTCCCACAACAAGAGCCAAGCAACGGCTTTCGGAAAGCACGCACGACAACAGGCTCATCGTTGCGCAAGTCGCAACAGCTTACCTCTGACATGGTACAACGCGTCGCTCGAATATGACGAGGGTCGGAATTGCCGCAGAAAAATCAAAAACCTCCGAACTCCTCCGCGCCGAAACTCGGACTCCGAAGGTTTGGGGGGCTTATGTTATACCATCCATAAAGGCCTTTGGGTGCGTCTAGAGAAAACTCCACTGAAGAGAGATGGGGTCAACGGTCAACACGCAATCGCTCGAATCGAAGAAACCGAGCCCGTCATTCCCGCCGCCAACCGCCAGGAACAGAGCGCGCAAAGAACAAACCGCAAGCGCACGCGCTACCGCACGCAAGGTAGCGCACGGGCAGCGCCCCCCGTCGCGGGGGAACGGCCCCGCCGCACACCCTCGGGGTGCGGCTCGCGCGGAGCCGCACCCCACAAGGGGTGCGGCCCAGCCGCACCCCTCAAGGGGTGCGGCCAAGCCGCACCCCCTTGGGGGTGCGGACCAGCCGCACCCCTTGGCCGCACCCCCCTTGGGGGTGCGGTCCAGCCGCACCCCTTGGCGGGTGAGGCCAAGCCGCACCCCCCTTGGGGGTGCGGCCCAGCCGCACCCCTCAAGGGGTGCGGCCCAGCCGCACCCCCCTCGGGGTGCGGCCAAGCCGCACCCCCCGGGGTGCGATTCAGCCGCACCGCCCATAGGGTGCGGTCCGGCCCCCTCCCCTCGCCTTTTTCCGTAGGGGGGCTCGCAAGGGGCCCTGCCATAGTCGCGCCCCCTCGTCAGGTGCATCGGATCCCAATTTCTATTCGGGGGGCAACTCCCCGCTCCACCGTTCGCTTCTGAGCGCGCTCAGAACGCCTCCGCGCTCACGCGCGCTCAGAACGCCTCCAAGTGCGTTCAAAGCGCTTCCATGTTCGTCGCGCGCTCAGAACGCTTCTGAGCGCGCTCAGAACGCCCCCGCGCTTACGCGCGCTCAGAACGCCTTCAAGCGCGTTCAAAGCGCTTCCATGTTCGTTGCGCGCTCAGAACGCTTCTGAGCGCGCTCAGAACGCCTCCTAGCGCGTTCAAAGCGCTTCCATGTTTATTGCGCGCTCAGAACGCTTCTGAGCGCGCTCAAAGCATTCTCACTTTTTGTCTTTCCGACTGTCTCACTTTTTGTCTTTCCGACTGTCTCACTTTTTGTCTTTTCGACTGTCTCACTTTTTGTCTTTCCGGCGTGCTCACTTTTTGTCTTTCCGGCGTGCTCACTTTTTGTCTTTCCGGCGTGCTCACTTTTTGTCTTTCAGGCTTCTCACTTTTCAGGAACGGCCAGTCGCCTTTTTCGCCTCCAACAGAACTGCCCGAGCCGCCCAAGCTGCCCGAAGGGCAAAGTGGTCATTTACGAAAAATGGCGATCCGTGTGCCCCAAATCGGAAAATATGATTCTTCCACCAAGCATTTATGGAAACTGCCAACGGCAAAATTACCGGACCGCCCCCGGCTAAAGCTATAAAAGGAGCCCCAGGGCTTCATTTGAAAGGACCTGGACTTCTGGACCCGGGAGAGCTCCTTGCAGACTTTTGCAGAATTCTCCTTCGGCGCTTGAAGATCTCCTTCGTGGACTTGAAGATCTTCATCATCCCGAAAGGCGACTAGCCTTCTCACTTCCGAAAGGCGACAAGCATTCTTAGAAGGAAAAGACGACTAGTCTTCTCACTTCCGAAAGGCGACAAACATTCTCAGTAGGAAAAGGCGACTAGCCTTCTCACTTCCGAAAGGCGACAAGCATTCTCAGAAGAAAAAGGCGACTAGCCTTCTCACTTCCGAAAGGCGACAAGCATTCTCAGAAGGAAAAGGCGACTAGCCTTCTCACTTCCGAAAGGCGACAAGCATTCTCAGAAGGAAAAGGCGACTAGCCTTCTCACTTTCGAAATGCGACAAGCATTCTCAGAAGGAAAAGACGACTAGCCTTCTCACTTCCGAAAGGCGACAAGCATTCTCAGAAGAAAAATGAGACTAGCCTTCTCACTTCCGAAAGGCGACCAACATTCTCAGAAGAAAAAGGCGACTAGCCGTCTCACTTCCGAAAGGCGACTAGCATTCTCAGAAGAGAAAAAGACTTAGTTTTTCCGAGAGGTGGTCTGTCACCCTCGGAGCTCGTTCTCTCTCTCTCTCTCCAAATATTGTAACGAGCAGCGGCCTGTCGCGCTCAAGTTCTAGTTTCCAAGTTGTAACCCCCAGAAGATAGTGAAGTTTGGTCGGCACAGCTCCGGCCGCGTGACTTTTTACCCTTTCCGGGTTTTCCACGTTAAAAACTCCCTGTGTACTCAGCAAATCTCTAATTGACTGTTTGCGCGCTTAGTTCGCTCACGAGCTAAGGTGGTTCAAGTGAACCGGTCTACCATGAGCCCTAAGCGTTCCGCAACAATTTTGTTGGAAATTTTTCGTAAGATGGACTCGATTCATCGAGACGTCTCGGTGAAGTCGTACGTGAATAGTTGAGCCTATTCGGACTCCTACGAGCGTGCGTTAATTCAGTCGCGCGAACGGTCGAAGCATGTGATAGGTGGGCTAGATCGTCTCACAATTTCAGTCGCGAGCTCGGTCTCACTCTTGGCATATGAATGGACATGAAACTTAAATCTCAATTAATTTCAAGAGATTTAATTTACTTGGGGAGTTATGAGGATTTATAGATCTCTTTTGGTAACTCCCATTAGGGCCTTCCTATTAAGCCTAAAATTCCATGTTTCATTCCACGGTTATGAACAAGGGTTGAAATTTCGATTCTCTTTCTTCCTTTTCGTGATACTGCTGCACTCTTCATTGGGAGAAACTGCCGGCCTTCATCATCTTCCTCCTGGTTCGCTGGCAAAAGGCTTGGCTGATCTGCAGTTCTCCACCGATTTGGAGATCTAGGAAATCTGAGGAAGAAGTCTTCGGCCTTTGACAACCGGAAACTGTGCCAGCGGACAGCTCTGCACCTCTTCCTCCTACTCGGTTTTGTGAAGTAGAAATAACATTGATTCCTTTTGGAGGAGGAGATCTTCATCTTTCTGTTTCGGCATCAGGAAACTGCCGGCGAAGCTTTGGGGAGGAGATCTTCATTCGGCAGCCTTCTCCTATTTTAATAATATTCAGATCTGATTTTTAAATCATGGAAAAGCTAGCCGGCCACTGACTTTGGGTAGAAACCGAAAGTGCAGGTATTCACACCGCCACATTCATGATTGCCACCGCCATGCCAAACAGACCCCAAGTAAAGATTAGGATAATCAAATTGATAGCTATTCATGTTACTTATAAGCAGTAGCGGATGTGAGATTTTTTTCAGTGTGAGCGAAGTACTGATTCATTTAAAAAAAAAAATTCAATCAATAGATATAAAAAAAAAATATCTATGCTACATTAATATCAAATATTCGTCAGCTCAATTATATTCAAGATTATGTAACGGTAAATTGCTATAATTCTTAGGAATAATTTCCAAAACTTTCCCAGGAAGTCAACAAGCATAATTACTGGTCGCATTCCTCTTACTTTTGAAATTATATACGCCACATTAAATTTTGTAGTAAGAATTTTAGGGAGATCTTTTTGTGCATTGATGCTATGAAATGTAAACTTACAGAGGAGATATTTATAATTTAGCAATCTTAGAGGGGGAATTTTTCAAATAATTAGTAGAAATCTATTTCAAGAAGCCATCACTATAGATTTCAAATGAGAGTTGATATTAGCTGTCCAATTCTCGCTATTCGCACTTCAAAAATTGTACAAATCCTAATTATATTCGCAGTCCAATTCTCGTCAATCGCACCCCATCGAATAACCTCCTCTCTATCTCTCTCTCATTGCCTAAACCCTAGCCGTAGTTCTATCGGTCGCGTCATTTTCCCCCTCTTAGATTCACCTTCAAAAAAGAAGGAAATTATCCAGCAAAAATCCCCCAAAAGTAGTCAGTTTTCTGGCTAGAGGAAGGTTTGCATGTAATTTAACTTGGTTTAGAGTTAATTCCTTTATGCATACCATTTAACTTGTTTTCCTGCTAGATTTTTAAATTATTTTTGAGCTTTTAAGATTTTCTCTAGGCTTCTAGTACTTAATAAATCAGTAAAGTGTTTCACTTATTTGGGATGAGAGTGAGGTGCAAATATAATTTTGGACTACAAATAGCGATGGAATGCAAATAGCCAGTTCCGGACTGCTAATATCAACTCTCTTTCAAATTGGTAGAGACACACCGCCTTCACTCCGGCAATCTCCGAGGCCTCACCACCGCCGAATATTCGTGTCCATAAAGAATTCGCCCCAATGGCGGTTTATACAATTGTTCATGTTTTCTTGACCATAACAAAATCAGAAAGTAAATAATTCGTCGGACGTTTGTTTACCCGCCTTGCGGTGGCGTTTGCCGCAAACGCCGCCCATCACCGCCGCGTCAAATGAAGCCTAACAAAATTCCGATCTATAATATTAAATTGAGAGAAAGAGAAAAAAGAACTCATCGGAGGGCAAGGAGTTTGCCTAAGCAGTCGAAATACAACAACACTCAAGCCTTTATCCCACTATAGTGGGGTCGGCTATATGGATCCTTTGTCGCTATTGCGCCCTATCTTTAATCGTAGCCTCACTAATACCTAAGTACATCATATCTTTCCTTATAGTTTCATTCCAAGTCTTTTTTGGTCTACCCCTCCCTCGTTTAACATGTCTAGTGACTAAACTCTCACAATGCCTAACCGGTGCCTCTAATGGTCTCCTATGTACATGTCTGAACCATCTTAAACGAGCTTCTCGCATCTTCTCTACAATTGACGCCACTCATGTCTTATCCCTGATACATTCATTCCTAATTTTATCTAGTTTTGTGTGACCACACATCCACCTATGCATTCTCATCTCCGCAACTCCCATTTTTTGCTCATGTACACCATTGACTGCCCAACACTCAAAACTGTAGAGCATTGCTGGCCTAATTGCAGTACGGTAAAACTTGCCTTTAAGTTTTAATGGTACTTTACGATCACATAAGATCCCAGGCACGCCTCTCCACTTCAACCAACCTGCTTGGATTCTATGTATCACATCTTTATCTACACTTTCATCTTTTTGAATTATCTATCCCAGATATTTAAAGCACTCCTTGCGGGAAACATCTTGGTCACCCAATTTAATGACGGAGTCATCCGACCTTCTTACACTAGTAAATTTAAGCTCTGCATACTCCGTCTTTGTCCTGCTCAACCTAAAACCCTTCTTTTATAAAGTGTCTCGCCAAGATTCAAGTTTCACATTTACACCCTCGCAAGTCTCATCGACCAAAACAATTTCATATGCAAATAATAAACACCAAGGTAGTGCTTGTTGGATATGTCTGGTAAGCTCATCTAAGATACATGTAAAGAGATAAGGGCTTAAAGCTGGCCTAAGCAATCGAAATGGCCCGAAAAAATGATCTCGCCGACCGGAAATCACACAGAGGGCGGCGCAATGGGAGGTCGGGCGAGGGCTTCAGATAAGCGAAATAGGAGCGGTGACTTTCGGTCGTGAGCGAGAGAAAGAAGACAGGTTACGAATATGTATTTTAGAAGCTCTAGTAATGCATTGTTTTTTGAAATAAAAGATGTACAAATAGCCAAATAGAATGTTTGACTATCAATGCTCTATTTAATTGCTCCTATTTACATAAGTGCCACTGGGTATGTGCAGTTAACTTTTCTAACAAAGCTACCTGATGAATGAAAGCAGAGACTGTTGAGCAAATCCAGCTCGATCGCTGGCAATTTTCACGGCTTTGACTTTCAACCTTCTATAGATCAGATCAATCCAGCTCCTTTACGGCTGGATGAAACCGACTACAGTGTTGACTTTTTCCGTCGATGCCTACGATGAAAGTCAACCAGTCCAGCCTATCTCCATTGAATTTCAGAAGAAAATCAAATGCATTGATGTAGCGCCAAACAGTAAAAATACAGTAAAATAAGTGGGTCGGAATGGACACCTCCACCGGTTGAGAAATAAAATACTTACTGCGGTCCGTTGAACAATGAACGAGCAAAATTTACACATGAACTTTCGTCATTGTAGGACGTTCAACCTTCGACCACGACCAGCAACCGGAGAAGGAGCTCAAGCCAGATCGAACCCGCCGCAGCCTTGCCGCTCGAAACGAAGCCCATTGCTGCCATGCCATCGATCAGAACCCCAAATAACTCCTTCTCGCTGTTGTTGACCAGGAACCGTGGACCCTCCGCTGGCACCACTCCCGGCACCCGCAAACCGCCGCCGCCACCACTTGATCGACCTCCTCTATGCCACCGGTTGCACATCCAGATGTAGATCGTGAGAAGGAAGAGTGGGCGAAGACCGTGCACTCTTTGTCGGACTTCTCTCCATGTCGATGGGCATGGGTTTCGTAAAATTAGTAGGTATCATATCGCAACCTAATAAGAAACACCTATCGAATCCGGATCTGAGTCAACCAAACCTGACAAACAGAGCATGTCAACTTTATTGAAATTGATTTGAAAAATTAATTACGAAAATCCATCAATTTAATTTAGAAAAATAATAAAAATAATAATGAAAAATTAATAATATATAAATTATGATGAAAATTTTTTTAGCAAAAAAAAAAGAAAAAAAAGTATATAACTATTTTCCGCGTTAATAAATTAATAATATATTTATTTTAAACTACATTAATTAATTGATAAGGGTGAAATCCCGTGTCTCTTGCGGTTGGGATACTGTCACGGTCAAGGTACTGTCGCAGTTGATCTCGTGCCTGTCATTCGTCTATGATTATTTATTTGTCTTATAGAAAAATCACGCCATTTTCACTGTGTTTGCTCCTCTTCTCTTCACGGATGGAGATCTCTCTATTTTGAGATTAAATGGAGAGATTCATTTTACTCTTTTAAATTAATTCTTATTTATCTAAGAGTGCAAAATATTTTGTATAAAAAAAAGAATATTACCTCTAAGACTCAAGTGCAACAAATCCCTTCTTCCACGAAGTGAAAAAGCCATAAACAAATATTTAATGGAAAACTTTTTGACTGGAGAAGAAGAGTAGGAGAGGAATTGATTGCTTCGGCAAGTGTCTCGTGGAACATGCAGAAACAGTGGTAATGCACACGGGGCTGCTGGAGAAGAACGGTGGAGAAGAACGGCGGCACCGACGGGGCTGCTGGAGAAGAACGATGGCGTTGTTGTAAAAACGAAAAAGATGAGGGGGGAAGGTAGCCGGTACTAACAGGATTTCATTTCACTAGAAAAAGATACAATATGCAACTTAAGGCTCTTACAACAACACCTCTACTTCATGCCTTAAGAAGAACAAAAGGCCTTTATATTTATAGGCACAAAAAAAGGTTACAACAAACATTTTAAAATAAGAAAAAGCAAAGGGATAATAAGAAGTGATAGGCACACTCCTCAAAACGCGGCTGGTTATCAGATTTTTGGTGATCTGATATCTTCTTCCTTCTTGCAGGGATAAATGACGGCAGTTCCAAGCTTAAACAGAGATCAACAGCAAAGATTAGGGAAATTTCAACACCCTCCCTTAATCGAGGCTGTTGATCACGCTCATTTGCTTTCGTAAGTCTTCGAAGCGATCCACGGTGAGGCCTTTGGTAAGGGCATCTGCGATCTGAACTTTGGTACTGCAATGTTCTAGGGTAAGATCTCCATTACTTACCAGATCTCTTGTGAAGTGCCATTTCATTTCCAAATGTTTAGTTTTGTTGTGGAAGACTGGATTACGTGCAAGTGCTATGGCTGAGGTATTATCTATTTTGATCTGAGTTTTTATTTCTGCTTCTCCGACTATTTCTTCCAAGACGCGTTTGATCCAGACTCCTTCTCGAGCTGCTTCACTTAGGGCAACATATTCTGCTTCTGTTGAGGATAACGCAACAGTTTTTTGTTTGCGGGAGCTCCAGGAGATGGGCATGTTGTCAAGGAAGAAGATATATCCAGATGTACTTTTTCTGTCATCTGTGCAACCTCCCCAATCGCTGTCGGTGTAACCTTGAAGGGAAAAATTCTTCAAGTTACTGCTTCTAAAGACTTCTTCTTTATACTTCTTTTCTTCTATCTTCAAGTTTCCTGGGTGATTGGGACCTTCTCTTGTCTCTCCCCGCTCCTTCTTCTTTTCTGAGGCACTGAAGTTTTCTCTATCTTTAGAACAGAGCTGTATTCCATAGTCTCTTGTTCCTTTGGCATAACGCAATATACGTTTTGCGGCTGCCAAGTGTTTTACACTTGGTGAGTTCATGTACCTGGACACCATACTTACGGCAAATTCAATGTCAGGACGGGTGTTTGTAAGATAAATTAAGGAGCCAACAAGACTCCTATATTCTTCCACACAAGTTTTTTTCTCTCCATCTTCCTTTTGAAATTTCTCACCACCTGTAATGAGGCTTTTTACAGATTTGGCTAAAACCATATCAAAACGTAGGACCAAGTCATCTATATACTTGGTTTGTGTAATGAGAATGGAAGAGGAATTCCTGGCAATTTGCATCCCCAGGAAATATTTTACCTGTCCAAGATCTGTCATTTCAAATTCCTTTTTGAGCTTGTCTTTGATCTCATCTAGACCTTCTTGGCTTGTCCCTGTGATCAAAAGATCATCAACATATATACACAAAATTATATAGTTGTTATCTGCATACTTCCTTATGTAGAGGGCTGGCTCATAGTTATTTTTGGTGAATCCATGGGATAGAAGACTGGAATCTATTTTTGAATTCCAGGCTCTAGGGGCCTGCTTAAGTCCATACAAGGCCTTTTTTTAATTTCAATACCTTATCTTTGTTTTCAGAATCCTCAAATCCTTCTGGTTGTGAGACGTAGATCTCTTCCTCTATATCCCCATTTAGGAATGCAGATTTTACGTCTAATTGGAAAACAGGATAATTATTTTTAACAGCTAGAGCAAGGAGTCGGATAGATTCAAACCTGGCCACGGGAGCAAAAGTCTCATAGTAATCTATGCCGGGCTTTTGTGCATACCCGTTTGCTACTAATCTTGCCTTGTATTTTTGAACTGAACCATCTTCTTTCAACTTGGTTTTGAATAACCATTTCAAGCCAATAGCAGCTTTGTGGTTTGGTAGCTCTGCTAGCTCCCAGGTATGATTCTTTTTAATCATATGAAGTTCTTCTTCCATGGCTTCTTTCCAGTGAGAAATCTTGGCTGCTTCTTTATAAGAAGTGGGCTCAATAGCAATTAGAGCTAAATTGCAATCTTGATAAATTTCTCTTAAAAATATGTATTTAATTGGAGATGATGAATCAGCAATATCACTTGAAGTGTTACCTGAGGATGCCGAGCTGTTTTCTCTCCCAGGTGAGGATGTCTGTACTGTTTCTTCAATGCTGGAATCTAGTTGAGGTGTTCTTTCCAAGACATGGCTGGATTCCCCGGTGAAGAAATGATCAACAACCCTTTGGGAGTTGTGATTCTGATCCAACTTTTCTTCCCACCGCCATTCTCCTTCTTCATCAAAGATAACATCTCTAGCAATAATAAGCTTTTTGCTGATGGGATTATATAATCTATATGCCTTTGATTCATCACAATAGCCTAAAAGAATAGTTTTTTCTCCTTTGCTATCTAACTTATTTCTTTGTGATGAAGGAATTAGACTATATGCTATGCACCCAAAAGTTTTTAGATGATGTACAGATGCTTTCTTGCCATGCCATTTCTCATAAGGTGTGGCTTCTATCAGAGCTCTAGTTGGTGCTCTATTTAGTAGGTAAAGTGCTGTGTGAGCAGCTTCTGCCCAATACACTTTTGGTAACTTCTTCCTACTGAGCATACTTCAAGTCATCTCGATTATAGTTCTGTTTCTTCTCTCTACCACCCCATTTTGTTGAGGTGAATTCCTTACTGTTAGATCTCTTCTTATCCCATGATCTATGCAGTAGGAGATAAATTCTTTGCTTAAGAATTCTCCTCCCCTATCTGATCTTACAGCTTTAATTTTACTTTCTTTGAGGTTTTCAACTTCATTTTTGAATTTTTTGAAGTGGGAAAAAGCTTCAGCTTTTGTGGTTAGAAAGTATGTCCACATCATTCGACTAAAGTCATCAACAAGGAGTAAGTAATAAGAGTTACCTGATAAGGATTTTACAGGTGCAGGTCCCCATAAATCAATATGAATAAGCTCCAAGGGTTGTGTTGCTCTGTTGGTTGATGATTTTGGAAATGGTGCTCTATGGATTTTGTTGGTAGCACAATCTTGACATTTTGGGTTATCTTCTTTTATACTTGGCAATCCTGTTACCAGTTTTCCTTCACTTAACTTTTTCAAATCACCATAGTTCAAGTGGCCATATCTATCATGCCATTTTTTTGAAATAGAGGAGGTGTTTTGACTTATCAGAGCTTTCTCACACATATGTGACAAGTTTATAGGGAATATTTTGTTGCTTGTCATTTTAATTAGGGCTATCTAAGCGAAGTTTTTGTCAAGTATTTGACATGATTCATTTTTGAAGATAAGTTGATAACCTCTTTTCACAAGCTGACCCACACTCAAGAGATTCTGGGCAAGTTCAAGCACATAATGTACATCATGTATATTTTTGAGTTGACCAGAAGTACATGTTATAATTATGATACCTTTTCCTTCTATTGTTTTGCTTTTACCATCTCCTAACACCACTTTTGATTTCTCTTCTTCATTCAACCAAGAGAAAGCAAGCTTATTACTAGTCATGTGGTTTGAACAACCACTATCTAGGTACCAAATATTGTTGATTACTTCTCCATCTTCTGAATTGATGAAGAATGCTCTATCAAGTTCTTGTTCTTCATCTTTTGTTTCCTCCCTTGTGTTTCTTTCTTGTTTTTGTTGAAACCAACAATCTTTGTTGAGATGGGTTGGTTTTTTGCATCTCCTACACTTGTAGTAACACCAATAAGGTTCATGCCCAGGTCTGCTAGATAAGTTGCAATATAAAGGTGGCCCTACTTCCTTCTTCTTCTTCTCAACTTCTTCTTCTTTAATAACTATTTTACTTTGAAAAGCAAGTTCAAGTGGAGGTTCCTCAATTTTTTTTAGTCTTTCTTCATGAGTTTGAAGAGAGCCTACCAGATCAGTTAAGGGAAGGTTGTTTATGTCTTTAGCTTCCTCTATTGCCACTGCCACATAAGCAAACTTCTTTATCATTGTTCTAAGGATTTTAATCACTATCTTTTTCTCCTCAACCCTTATCTCCATAACACCTTATTTGATTAACTAAGGAGGTTACTCTTGAGATATAAGCATTAATATCTTCACTTTCCTTCATCTTGACTGTGTCAAATTCTTGCCACACATTTTGGAGTTTAAAAGAGATTACCTTTGGGGAAACTTGAAAGTCAGCTTTTAGAATGTCCCATGCTTCTTTGGATGAAGTGGCTGCAATAATCCTTGGAAAAATGCTCCTACTAATCCCTTGTTGAATAAAGAGGAGGGCTATAACATTCTTCTTTTCAGCTTCATAGTACTCAGCTACTGCTGCTGGTTGCCATCCTTCTATTGGAGTTGCTTCAGTTGGTTTAGTATAACCATTCTGAACTATGTTCCAGATGCCTTGTGATATGAATAAGGTCCTCATCTGAACATGCCAATAATCAAAGGCCTCTCCTTCGAATATGGGGACTCCACTTGGAGAGTATAGGAAATGTTGTGGAGGGTTACTTGATGATGCCATGTGATGAAGGTAATGGGAGAAGAGTTACAAGAACAGATATGGAAAACAGAGTACACTCGATGAAGGACTCCCTTAATCTGATGGCAGAAAGAACCTTTTACTGGATTCCAGGAAACGCGAGCTCTGATACCATGTTGTATTAACGAAAAAGATGAGGGGGGAAGGTAGCCGGTACTACCAGGATTTCATTTCACTAGAAAAGATACAATATGCAACTTAAGGCTCTTACAACAACACCTCTACTTCATGCCTTTAGAAGAACAAAAGGCATTTATATTTATAGGCACAAAAAAAGGTTTCAGCAAACATTTTAAAATAAGAAAAAGCAAAGGGATAATAAGAAGTGATAAGCACACTCCTCAAAACACGGCTGGTTATCAGATTTTCGGTGATCTGATATCTTCTTCCTTCTTGCAGGGATAGATGGCGGCAGTTCCAAGCTTAAACAAAGATCAACAGCAAAGATTAGGGAAATTTCAACAGGCGTTGCTGGAGTAACGTGACGGCGGCACTATTGGCGCAGGGCGACAATGACCTCTGAGAGAGAAGAGAGTAGAGTTGCGAGAGACAAGGCGGGTCGCGAGATTTCTCGCTTATTTTCAATCGCGGATGAGAAGATCCCAAACGCGCGTACTAGAGACGTGAAAGGCTCTGTTTGGGACAACAGTGGTGGTGGGAAAAGCTCTATTCCCACCTCCACCTTTGTTTTAGAAGCATTTGGTTTTGTAGTGGTGAAAAATGTTTACGCCAAAAAGGTGTTTTCGGACTTTTTGGAACACTGAACCCTCCTCCCACTTTCAAAAAAGATAAAATGAGTTATCCACATTTTTAGTGTCCATGTTCTTGTATGTCTACATCTCCTAACACCGCTTTTCATATCCCCACAGCTATACCAAACAAAGCCAAAGTGGGGTGAGAGCTGCTGACCGAAATCCATGAAATAAGCTGTTTTGTAAAATTCTCTGTTCAAAAAGTTGAGCAAACATGCGGTCTAAAAATAGATTATGCGTTTCGAATAGAGCTTTTGCATCCGCAAGAGCTCTCTCAAACATAGGCTCTGTTTGGCGGAGCGGCTGCGGATCAGAGAGAGATTCCTGATCCGCAGCAGTGGAAAGTTTTCCGTTTGGCGGAGCGGATGCGGGGCGCGGTTTGCAGCGCCTCCGCTGAATCAGCGGAAAAACGCCGCTCCTCCAACCGCCACTATGTATCCACGGTTGCGGATCACTCCTCCAACCGCCGCTCCTGCAATCCGCCGCTCCTCCAACCTCCGCGCCAAACAGAACCATAGCCTTCAATCATCACGAGATACTTCATATACTTACCACTATTATCAGACTTCAACTGATCATCCGTTTTTCACTTTTGACGTTGATTATTCACACTATGCGATCAATATATTTATATACGCAGACACACGCTCCCCATACATTAAAACTTGCTACCACTGTTTTTTCGAGGATAGTAAAATCAAGCAAAATTGTAATTCTGGCGTAGTTTCACTTTCACACAAACGGATTTGCCCAAGTTCTGCAACCATAGTCCGCCGCAAATCCATAGTTTTCCATAAATTTATGGGTGCGCACCGACTGCGGACACTCATCAGAGGTCCGTCCAGCTAAACCCGCCCTCGGTCTGTATTCAACCGAAAAAACTTTTCGTGCGTCGGACGCACAGGAGGAAGGTGCGTGGGTTGCCTGCTCGCCGTTGGATCCAGCCTGCCCGTCGTCCGAACAATAGTGCACTCGCCTATATTTTTCTTTTTTGTCCATTTTTTACTGGTGGTCAGAGCTTAAATAGAGCGACCATCTTTTTACTCGCACCTGCGTCTATGTGCACGCATGCACCTAAATATCTCTCGTATTCATCCTCTGGAACAACAATGATTGTTAGTGTTTCAGCCTGTTCATAATATGACATTTTTTTACCTATGTAAGTCTATGAACAAATTGTTGAAAACCCTCCTTATGTTTATCACCATTGACAATAACCCCCCCCCCCCCCCCCCCCCCCCCCAAGTTTTAATAATAGGTCGATAATGTAGGGAATGAAGGTCGCAGCTAACGACGTCTCCCACCGATCAATAGAGCCTAAGAACAATGAGAAAGAAAACCAACAAAACCAAACACAAGAGAATTTACGTGGAAAACCTTCACCACTTGAAGGTCAAAAGCCACGGGGCACGGCACAACAAAATCCACTATAATAAATAAGAATTACAGAAAAATTATCTAGGTTTGCCCAAACCTAGAACGCCCACCGGATTTGACACACAAATCCACTCCTCTCTACCACAAGGATAAACAAACAACTTCTCTACAACAAGATAAAACTCTCATCTCTCTTCAAGCACAATAGCAAACGAAGACAAGAAAGAGAACACCTTGAACCGTAGACGAAGAGGCCTTTGAAACGGTAGAGAAATCTCCAAGCAACACTGAGGAATCACCTCCTCCTTCCGGCAAAAAAAAAATCTGGCCACAGATTTCAGATCTCCAAGCAAAGAGGCCGGACCTTGTTTCTACAACAGAAATGGCGCGGCGCCTCTCCAACAGCAGCGGCAAAGCAGCCCCTCTTCAAAGCAGCGGCGATGAGCGGCAGCCCTCTCCAATCTCCGACAGCAGCGCCGGCAACCCTTCCTCCACGCACCGGCGGCGGCTCTCCAAAAGAACGAGAGAAAGAGAAGGGGGGGGGGGGGGGCGGTTCTGAAATCGGGAGAGAGGGAGAGAAGAAAAGGGAGATTGATTACCCTAACTCCTCCTAATTTCTACACATAAAACACTGTTCACGCCAAAGATAAAAAACAGTCTGGTTCAGCTTGAACCGAACCAAAAAAATCTGCCCAGATTTTGCCCACGCCAAAGGACAGCAGGAAAAGAGTTGCAACCTGTCATTTGAGGAATTGCAACCTATTTTGCTGAACCACAATTTCAAAGAATTTCCGCACGTCAATCACCTTTAGGGGCTGAACCCCAACAAACTCCCCCTTCAGACCATAAAGGGGAGTTTTCCACCTTGACTCCTTCAAGTGGACATCATGCCGATCAACTGTCGGCAAAGATCATGCTTTTCCCTTGGGACGACCTTCGTCATCATATCCGAAGGGTTTTCATCTGTGTGGATCTTCTCCACCACCAACAGCTTCTCCTCAACTGCATCCTGAATCCAGTGATACTTCACGTCGATGTGCTTCGTCCTGGAGTGAAAAGCGGGATTCTTGGCCAAGAATATAGCACTCTGACTGTCACAAAATACTGTGTACACGTCCTGTCGGAGATCAAGCTCAAGCATGAACTTCTTCATCCAAATAAGCTCCTTTGACGCCTCAGTCAACGCAATATATTCAGCCTCCGTTGTCGACAATGCCACGTACTTCTGAAGCCTTGACTGCCATGACACTGCTCCCCCTCCAAAAGTGACCACGAATCCAGAAGTGGATCTCCTCGTGTCAACATCTCCTGACATGTCCGAGTCTGAGTACCCGATAAGTTCTGGTGGACCTCCACCAAACCTTAAGCAAAGATCTGTGGTACCTCGGAGATAGCGGAATATCCATTTCACAGCACTCCAGTGAACTTTCCCTGGGTTTGCCAAGTAACGACTCACAGTCCCCACATCATGAGCTATGTCTGGCCTAGTGCAGACCATAGCATACATCAGGCTCCCCACTGCAGATGCATAAGGAATATGACTCATCTCTTCCACCTCCTTCTCAGATGAAGGGCTTTGAGAACTAGAAAGTATGAAGTGCCCGGCTAAAGGTGTAACATCCCCCAAACAGCTAGACCCCTAGAGTGGTTTTGTCATAACTAGGTCATGACAAAACCCTAGGAAGCTTGAAGAGACCACTTGACCTTAGCCAAGAAGAAGGAAACCACAATGGTCTGCAAATAGCAATTTCGAGTTAACAAGCATATGGTTGGACTTAAGGGCCTCACCTTGACCCTTTGACCCCACCATAACATACCTAACCCTTTAGGGGCCCCCCTAGAGCACCAAGGACCCATTGGGGTCAACCAAAGAGGCCAAATTGACCAAAGTCAACCCTAACCCCAAATTGGTCAAAGTAGCCTAATTAGGGTCAATTCACCTCCACTTTGCCAAATTGACCATACATATACCTTCCTAACCCTTAGGGGAGGCCAATGGGTCACTAATCACCCATTGAGGCCAACCCAAATGGTCAAATTGACCAAAGTCAACTCCACCCTAAATTTAGGTCAAAATGACCTATTTTGACCTAATCAAGCCCAATTCACTTGGGCTAGACTCAATTGAGGTGGTCCACCACCTAATGGGGTTGGGAATTACTGAAATTGCCATTCAATTTCGAGAAATTCGGCCAGGAGAGAGAAAATCTCATTTTCCCCAAAAATGGCGGAGAGAGAAAGAGAGGAGTAATGACATTCATAGCCAAGGGAGGTCAATTGATCTCCCAATTGATGGGGATTCATCTCCTCTGGCTGTTACAAGAAGTTTAGGGGGTTTTCCAGCCCACATGGGGGCTGATTTGGGAGGTTTTTACCATGGCCGAAATTCCCCTTTGACGGCCATTAATGGCATTCAAGGTATAACCCTCCCTCTCCCTCGATTAATCTCTCTATCGCCTTCAAAAGATTGAGAGGAGTGAAACCCCCAACTTTTCAGAAGGAATCGTGCAGTGGAGGCTCGGATCGGCATGTCTTCCAAGCTCCAAGGTTGGCCATGGTGATGGGCCAAACGGCAAGGCTTCAAGGCTCCACTAAGGTCTGGTTCTTCTCCTCTTCTCTAGTGGGTAGATCTACTTCAAAAATCGGCAAGGATTGGGGCCAATTGGCCCTCCATCTTCATGGCCAAAATTTCCTTTTATTGGAGATTTTCTTCTTGCCAAAATCGCCGGTTCCGGCCACCACCGGCCGACCAACACCTCCTATCGCCGGCCACCACCTCAAGGAAGGTGGTGGTAGCATTGGCCGGCCGGGGAGGGGCGTGGGTGGCCGGGAAAACCAAGGTAGATAGGCTACAGGTCGGGTAAATCTCCACCCTTGGCTGGAGGAGGAAGATGAAGGAATGCCCTCGAAATTGCTTCAAGATCTGTGCTGGATCATATGATATAAATGTTTATTAAATGTATTTTCTGTCACACTTTTTGCTGTACCTAGATTAATTTATTAAAAATACTTAGGCCCCTCTACAGAAACAGTGGTCAACACCAAAGTTGTAGCCCTTGGAGTCTACTTTATTTTAAAATTGATTTCACCCCAAAAGGAGTTCTGTAGCTCCCTATAGGTCTATTTTGGTGGGGCTGGTCCCTAGTGTAGGACAACCACCATTTCTTGAATAACTTTTGATTGGGAAATGATATGGACTTGAGATTTGAAACATAGTCTACTTATACCTACACACATCATATCCAAAGATGGCAGTTTTAGTAGAACATTTTTCTAAGGTTTTTGTAATAATTTCATAAATCATATATTAATTAATTATTGGGTCAAATGACCTCCAATGCCCTCCAAATTTTGGTGGGTACTTCTTAAGGTCATCACATGACCCTGGTAAAAATTTCAGCCCAATTGGGACTGATTTTATTTGGAAATTGGTTAACCTAAGTTGGGTCTAATTAGGTCAAAATTAGGGCATGGTGTTTATCTTGGGGTATTGTGGTCAAATCTCCTCACCATGAGATGAAACCTTGGCCAATGGATTAGGATCACCTAAAACACCCCCATGAGTGAGTTGGGGTGGTATGGAGGTGGATATGCCCTAGGATCCTAGATTTACCCCTTGGGGTGCATGTAGAGCTTTGTGAAGGACATGTGGTCAAAAGTCCCTTGGTGGTTATGAAACTTGGTGGATAGATTCATAGGGTGTAAATAGGCACTGAGTAATTTTATAAGAATTTTAGGAGTCAATATTCCCTTTGAATTAGGTCATAACCTCTTTAGGGAAACTTCTTATAAGAAACTTGTACATGCTTAAAATATCTTGGATGATGATGAGACTTTGTTGGTGCCCTTATAATCATGGTTTAGACCTCTGGTAATTTTTGTGAATTTTATTAAATGATTTAATCAGTACTTCTTTCACAAGGCACCTGTTTTGATTTAGACTTAAGAAAAATATTTGATGGTTCAAAACTCATTGTTAAATTGTGCAAGTTGGTGATAGGACATTTCAGAGTATTAGAAAGCTCTGTGAATATTTATATAATTTTTGGAGACATAAATCAGTAGGCTACTTCACAAATTATCTTATTTGGGGTTTTCTTAAAGAATTCATTTAAGTGAGAAAATGATTCTCATAGATTATACAATTTAGTCAGTAGCCTTTTCTGATAAATGCAAAGGTCTGGAAATTTTCCCATAATTTTGGTGCAAGTATTTTTGGTGGTTCCTTCATAAATCTATAATTTTGGATAGATGATAAATAATTAAATTAGAGGACAATTTCTTACTGTAAAAATATGATATGCTGTCTCTGGTGTTATTTAGACACCATAGATTTATCCTAAATTTTGGAAAGCCATATCATAAGTCTTACTTATAGTTCATGTTCATTTTCATGCTTGGCAGATATTTGGAGAAATTAAAATAAATATTAATTAATTAGGGAAAAATATGATTCTCTGGAATTAATCTTATAACATCATGATAGACCTCCAGTAAATAGCTTGGGTCAGTTGGATGAATATTTGGAGTACCTATAGTTGTGAGCTTCATATAATTAGTTTGGTCTGTGTATAGTAAAACTGTGAAATTTGAGAATCAAGTGGATCCTTAGGAGGGATGGGAGGTAAGTGGTTTACCTAGTTTAGTTGAGAAGGTATGATGGTCAACAAGAAGGATCATAGGTGGTAAAGTGTGCTTGGTGAGTTAAGGGTAAAGTGATGCTCGGGACTGACGAAAGATCGTCTTGGAAAGTCATAAGTCCCCTAGGGTTAATTCAATTGTAATAACAAGGAGGGTGTTCTTAAGGGTAGATACCAATAACAGTAAGTATCTTGAGAAAGGGAACTTTGGGGTGTCATCCCATTGCAGTTCCTAGTACCGTAGCGAGCCCCTTACAGGATAATCCTCGGGAAGCCCAAGATTAACCATAAGTCGTAGGAGTATAGAAGATGCTCAAGACTAATTAATAATACGCACACACGCACACCCCGTAGTTACGGGAGATTAGTTGTTTTGGTTGTACGAGCGGTAGGCTCGGTGGTTGAAGCAGCAGATTAGTTAGTCCGGTGAGCTTGTGACTCAGTAGTGTTTGTTGGTACGGACGGGTTGGTCCGGCGAGCCGGTGGCTCAGAAGGTTATTGATGACGGACAGGTTAGCCCGGGGAATTTATGGCTCGGGATATAGTAGAACATGTTGCATGTGCATGAAGGTGGTGGGTCTCCGGTATTGGACGGTCGTTCACACCGACGTCAATACGTTGACTCGGCAAGTGTGGAATTTGCACTTAACCTTGAAAGTCTGGTGGTCCAACCAGTAAGAGTACGCAGATGTTCCGCGGTTTTGCGTTGAGGCGTACGATAGGTCTAGGTAGGGTAGTGTGAATACCAACCTAGAGGTGGACAGACCCAACCCACCGCTTCCGTTTGCCACTACGAGAGTATCCTGGGAGTCTAGCTCGCTCCAAAAAGGGGGAACTAAAGGTCTATGAGCATAGAGTCGAAGTGGGTGAGTTGCACTTGTATGAACATAGCATAACTGTATACCTTGCCTGTCATAGCATAAACATTGCATTTCAACCCCTACCTCTATCGTATAAGTCGGTTATGGGACTTCTTATACGATAGGCCTTGCTAAACGACCTCTTGGTCTATAGGTTTGTATGGGCATTCCTATAAATCAATGGTTACTTTTTTATTGCCATTGTATTTACTTACTGCACTTTACTTAATCTTTACCTGCTTTTACTATGCTCTTTTACTGCTTCAGTTATACATATACACATGTGTAGTGTAGAAACATTTCCTGTACCACTGTCAACTGCTCTTTGTTATACCTCTTGCTGTCCTCCGCTTCATCCTCCCGCACGATGCCTAGGAGCCATTGAGGGTGGGGTGGGGAACATAAGGCTTAGTCTTTTTGACTAACGGTCGGTGGACCATATCATTTTAGGAGATCGAGGAGACGCAGCAGCACTAGAGGCCGGTGCAGACGGAGGCGGGCCAGCCTATTACAGGAGCACCAGAATCAGGATCAGTGAGTGATTAGTAGTTAGCTTCCGCGAGTGATCTTGTAGTGAAGACATGATGTACTGGGCACGAGTTCTTCCTTCTTTGTATTTATTGTAACTCTTGTTGTCTTTTATTCAGTTATTATCTGTGGACATTTACCTTTATGGTTTTATATTTCATGTTGATTCTGTGGACTGTCTTCTTTAATGTACTTTTCTTCGTGATCTATTTGGCCGGCAGGATCGGTGTTTTGTAGTGGTGACCTTCCCGAGTGAAGGTGTCACTGCAAAGCGGCGGTTCTGGGCCTAAGACCCGGTGTTTGAAAAGAAAAAAAAATGGGGTCTAAGAGTGGTATCAGAGCGAACCTCGATCCGAAGAAAAGAAGTCCACAAACCCTGGGCCACCCCACGCGAGTTTAGTTTGAGGACAAACTAAGCAGCGGAAGCAATGGTGTGCCCATATGGGGGAATCACATGAAAAAAATCCACCTTTAACTGAATCTTTTTAGCCAAAATCTCCTTACGAGTGTCAAGTTTTCTTTTGTAGACTGTGGTGAACCCTGCCCCCAGCACGGAATACCTCCGGCTACAAAAATCTCTTTAGATAGACCTTTAGGCAATGAGTTAGACTCAACCCCACTAGGACACGTGACTCACCATGATAATTTATACCATGCCCTAGTCAGAAATAAACCATAGATATAATTCTGGTGAAGTTACGAGGATACCCCAAAGAGGCTAGAGAAAGAGAGATTGATACATAACCAAAAGCTAGGTGACTCGTAGACTCAGCCCTCATTTCGGTGACATGATTACATTGAGACAACCACCATGACAAACACCGAGGGTCAGATAAGAGTCCAAGTGCAGAAGAGACCCGTTTGGGATTGTCACATGTTGACCCTAATAAGGTTGTCGTAGAAGGTACCTTGAAGAGTCTAAAGTATGGAGTATACCAACAAGTTTCAGATAGAACCCCAAGTCTAAGATTGTGTGCCCAGCTAGGACTAATATAACATAATGATATCGAAGATACTTAGCCCAAAATAGATAGAAGCTTATCTTTTGTTTATTGAGGCTTACCTTTTGTTTATTAGGCAAATTATTGACTGACTTGGGTTTCCCTTAGACATAATTTAGAAAGTGTTGCGTCGTGAAAATAATGATTTTGAAGTTGATCATATTCGATGTTATTCAGGCGAAGATGAGATTGTGTAAAATTATGTTCGGAATGATGATCCGTAGTAATACCAGGGCAATGAAAGGACATCGTAGATCGAGCAACGACTTTACCTTAGTTGAATCATTGGAAATGTAAAGTCGCCAGGATTAATCACTTAAGGATGTCGATGTCCTAATCTAGAAATTGAGGACGGAAATTAGATCTTACAAGTTATATCCGACAGTTCTTGAGGTTTGGGGCATTCAGAAGTGATTAACTTATGGTTTGTTAAAAATCACACCTTATCATGGTAGAGAATCTTAATTACAATAATAGCCTTATACCTTGGGTGCTTTGATGCGAATAACCAGAGATCATAGACGATGACTTATTGGATTTTGAATCTAGTATTTGAGTTGACCATGATAAGAACGATCTAAGTTTATCTTACTTTGGACCATTTGAAAGTGATCAAGACTAGCATATGTAGAAGTAATAGGAATTTGGTGAAATAAACGTGAAGATATTTTCTTGATGAAATTGACTTGTGAAAAATCTTAGGGTTTCAAAAGATTCTACCCGTAAATCTTATGAATCAAACTCCACCTAGAAAGTGATTGGGAGTCTTCTTCAAACATTGATACTAGTGTTGGTTGGTTAACATATGTTCATAAGATCCATGTGTACACCCCCTTAAATTTCGAGAATAATTGGGACGCTTGATGATGCGATCAGTCCCACTAAATGATAAGAATCATTTAAATCATTAAGTTGAGTTGGTTGATGACTCGGGCGTACTCGTAGGAATAAGAAGCTGATTGTGTGGAGAAGTTTTAATAGAGTCGCTGCCTACCCACATAAATGAGAAATATAGTCACCAAAAAAATGGTGTATTGCGGAATGTTATTTCCCCGGAATGAGGAAAGACAACATAAGTTTTGTGACGCACCGTGAGGCTTGTCAGTTAGTGAAGGCCAAGTGCAAGAATCTTTGGGGAACTACTATAGTCACTTCCCATGTTAGGGAGTGGAAGCTCGAGGATAGATTGATCAGGATAGCTAGGGTCACCCTGGGATGGAAGGACGCTCTCATTAGTGTTGGATGGGATTTGACGAGATGTTTGTCCATTATCGTGGTATGACAAGGACGAGCGTGTCGGATCGGGATGAACGGTTTACGTCTAAAGAGTGAACATCAGTACAAGCTTATCTGGGCTCTTGGTTGACATTCAACACAGCTTTCCACCCTCAGAGGGACAGAGGCGCAGAATTCCACAATCTTGGACCCAGGATGAGGATTTAAGGAGACTCGGCTCTGAATTTGTGAAGGACACAGATACCTAGGTGCGACTGATTTGGGTGAGGATGTTGGAGGCTTAGAGCAGCCAGGTCAGGTATTATGATGTATGGTATCGTCAGGTAGAGTTCCAGGTTGGAGACCGAGTGTTCCGGAAGATACGTTCGATGCAGGGAGTCTTGTGGGTCTTGCGGCACAAGAAGGTCTCGCTGATCAAGGTCCTATGGAGAAATCATGGACAAGAGAAGCTTATCAGGGAGCCTCTAAAACTAATGTAGCAGAGATAGTCGGTGCTCTTCGAGTCAGGAATAACTTCAATTCTTAGGGGATGTTACGTTCAGTCACTCTCGGTGAAAACCCCGCAAGCCTAACCTGAATTTCGAGGACGAAATTATTATTTTTGTTTATTGGGATTTGTAACATCCCCCAAACAGCTAGACCCCTAGAGTGGTTTTGTCATAACTAGATCATGACAAAACCCTAGGAAGCTTGAAGAGACCACTTGGCCTTAGCCAAGAAGAAGGAAACCACAGTGGTCTGCAAATAGCAATTTCCAGTTAACAAGCATATGGTTGGACTTAAGGGCCTCACCTTGACCCTTTGACCCCACCAAAGCATACCTAACCCATTAGGGGCCCCCCTAGAGCACCAAGGACCCATTGGGGTCGACCAAAGAGGCCAAATTGACCAAAGTCAACCTTAACCTCAAATTGGTCAAAGTAGCCTAATTAGGGCCAATTGACCTCCACTTTGCCAAATTGACCCTACATATACCTTCCTAAGCCTTAGGGGAGGCCAATGGGTCACTAACCACCCATTGAGGCCAACCCAAATGGTCAAATTGACCAAAGTCAACTCCACCCTAAATTTAGGTCAAAATGACCTATTTTGACCTAATCAAGCCCAATCCACTTGGGCTAGGCTCAATTGAGGTGGTCCACCACCTAATGGGGTTGGGAATTACTGAAATGGCATTCAATTTCAAGAAATTCGGCCAGGAGAGAGAAAATCTCATTTTCCCCAAAAATGGTGGAGAGTGAAAGAGAGGAGTAATGACATTCATGGTCAAGGGAGGTCAATTGATCTCCCAATTGATGGGGATTCATCTCCTCTGGCTGTTACAAGAAGTTTAGGGGGTTTTCCAGCCCACATGGGGGCTGACTTGGGAGGTTTTTACCATGGCCGAAATTCCCCTTTGATGGCCATTAATGGCATTCAAGGTATAACCCTCCCTCTCCCTCGATTAATCTCTCTATCACCTTCAAAAGATTGAGAGGAGTGAAACCCCCAACTTTTCAGAAGGAATCGTGCAGTGGAGGCTCGGATCGGCATGGCTTCCAACTCCAAGGTTGGCCATGGTGATGGGCCAAACGACAAGGCTTCAAGGCTCCACTCAGGTCTGGTTCTTCTCCTCTTCTCTAGTGGGTAGATCTACTTCAAAAATCGGCAAGGATTGGGGCCAATTGGTCCTCCATCTTCATGGCCGAAATCTCCTTTTATTGGAGATTTTCTTCTTGCCAAAACCGCCGGTTTCGGCCACCACCGGCCGGCCAACACCTCCTATCGCCGGCCACCACCTCAAGGAAGGTGGTGGTGGCATTGGCCGGCCGGGGAGGGGCGTGGGTGGCCGGGAAAACCAAGGTAGATAGGCTACAGGTCGGGTAAATCTCCACCCTTGGCTGGAGGAGGAAGATGAAGGGATGACCACAATCTGCAGCTCAATTGGTGATGAGAAGTGAAAGTACTCCATAGTTAAGCGTGCTCGGGCTGGAGCAATTCTGGGATGGGTGACCTCCTTGTTGAAACCGATTTCTCGGTCCCTAGTGGAGCTCGGGGCCCTCACCGAAATGAGGGGCAGCTAGCCCTTACCGGTCCTTCGGGAGAGGTAAGGCCGACAATTCGAGCAAAGAACAAAGACCCTAGTCTCAGCGAGGAGGTCCCTCTACTAACCCGGAAGATCGTTGAGCGCTTCCCCTCCCAAGCCAAAGCTAAGACTCGGGCACCTTGGAGAGCTAGAGAGCCCAAACCAAAGCGACCTAGGGAGAGAAGAGCTCAAAGATAATGAACCGGTCCTCTTCCAAGGTGCCCTTCAAGGTCTATTTATAGATTTTGGTTTTGTGGTCTGTCAATAGCCAACTCCCGCTGTCCGTTCTTACTATCCGCACCCCAAATTGGTCTGCTAACAGCCAAACTCCGCTGTCCGGAGGGGCTAACCGCAGACCACCAGGGGTTTTCTGGTAAAAGACCATCCCAATTACCAGCGAACCCGAGACCCTCGACCTGTTCAGCGAACATGAGGTTCGCCAAGGCCACCTAGCGAGCTCCTTCGGCTGGCTGGCTCGCCTCTTCCCGGGCTCGCCCCCACCTGTGCTCGCCCTCGGTCGCCTGGTGAACTCCTTCGGCCGGCTGGCTCGCCTGTCTCTACGGCTCGCCCGCTGAACCACTCCTTAGCGGGTCGAGCTCGCCAAAATGGCTAACTGTACCCCAGAAATGGCTATTTGCACCCCAAGGGCCCGGACCTGCCCAGCGAGCTCCTCCGACCGGCTGGCTCGCCTGTCTCTACGGCTCGCCCGCTGAACCACTCCTTAGCGGGTCGAGCTCGCCAAAATGGCTAACTGTACCCCAGAAATGGCTATTTGCACCCCAAGGCCCTGGACCTGCCCAGCGAGCTCCTCCGACCGGCTGGCTCGCCTCTTCCCGGGCTCGCCCCCATCTGGGCTCGCCTTCGGTCGCCTGGCGAACTCCTTCAGCCGGCTGGCTCGCCTGTCTCTACGGCTCGCCCGCTGAACCACTCCTTAGCGGGTCGAGCTCGCCAAAATGGCTAACTGTACCCCAGAAATGGCTATTTGCACCCCAAGGGCCCGGACCTGCCCAGCGAGCTCCTCCGACCGGCTGGCTCGCCTATTCCCGGGCTCGCCTCCTTCCTGGGCTCGCCTTCGGTTGCCTGGCGAACTGGGCAGGTCGGCTGGCTCGCCCGGTCGTGCGAACTTGGAACCCCTTTCCTGGCGAACATCGGGGTTGTACACAATCCCCGCTCTTCGCGAGGTTGTCTTGAGCTCGCGAAGAAACATCCAACCCTGGTGTTCGCCGATTCGGCTGACGTAGTAGATAGGGAATTGTTTCTTCCCTTCCTCCCGGATTAACACGGAGCTTACTACTTCGGACCCTACCCCCAGGTACAGGGATAGGTCTTCTCCTGGCCTCGGTCCCTGGAGCAGAGGGTGTACAACCCTGTGTTCGCCGAGTGGACCCCTGAGGCCCAAGATATTTTTAGGCCCAATATTTCCAAAGGGCACGACCTCGGGAGGAGGAGGGGTGAGCATTTGGAGGGAGTCGAGTCTGAGGGGCGCATCCCAGGACTGTTCCCTTGTGGGGGCGAGCTGGGAGGGCTGGGAGGCCTCCGGCTCGCCCAGAGCCTTGTGGGGGCGAGCTGGGAGGGCCGGGAGGCCTCCGGCTCGCCCAGACCCTTGTGGGGGCGAGCTGGGAGGGCCGGGAGGCCTCCGGCTCGCCCAGAGCCTTGTGGGGGCGAGCTGGGAGGGCCGGGAGGCCTCCAGCTCGCCCAGAGCCTTGTGGGGGCGAGCTGGGAGGGCCGGGAGGCCTCCAGCTCGCCCAGACCCTTGTGGGGGCGAGCTGGGAGGGCCGGGAGGCCTCCGGCTCGCCCAGACCCTTGTGGGGGCGAGCTGGGAGGGCCGAAGGCCTCCGGCTCGCCCAGACCCTTGTGGGGGCGAGCTGGGAGGGCCGGGAGGCCTCCGGCTCGCCCAAAGCCTTGTGGGGGCGAGCTGGGAGGGCCGGGAGGCCTCCGGCTCGCCCAGATCCTTGTGGGGGCGAGCTGGGAGGGCCGGGAGGCCTCCGGCTCGCCCAGACCCTTGTGGGGGCGAGCTGGGAGGGCCGGGAGGCCTCCGGCTCGCCCAGAACCTTGTGGGGGCGAGCTGGGAGGGCCTGGAGGCCTCCGGCTCGGCCAGACCCTTGTGGGGGCGAGCTGGGAGGGCCGGGAGGCCTCCAGCTCGCCCAGAGCCTTGTGGGGGAGAGCTGGGAGGGCCGGGAGGACTCCGGCTCGCCCAGACCCTTGTGAGGGCGAGCTGGGAGGGCCGGGAGGCCTCCGGCTCGCCCAGAACCTTGTGGGGGTGAGCTGGGAGGGTCGGGAGGCCTCTGGCTCGCCCAGAGCCTTGTGGGGGCGAGCTGGGAGGGCCAGGAGGCCTCTGGCTCGCCCAGAGCCTTGTGGGGGCGAGCTGGGAGGGCCGGGAGGCCTCCGGCTCGCCCAGAGCCTTGTGGGGGCGAGCTGGGAGGGCCGGGAGGCCTCTGGCTCGCCCAGAGCCTTGTGGGGGCGAGCTGGGAGGGCCGGGAGGCCTCCGGCTCGCCCAGACCCTTGTGGGGGCGAGCTGGGAGGGCCGGGAGGCCTCCGGCTCGCCCAGAGCCTTGTGGGGGCGATCCGGGCAGGCTAGGAGGCCTCCAGCTCGCCCATATTCTTGTGGGGGCGAGCCGGGGAGGCCGGGAGGCCTCCGGCTCGCCCAGCTCTAAGCCGGGTAGGCGGTCTGCGTTTAGCGCCCAAGAGTAGCGAGATTTGGCTATCTGCAGCCCAGTTCAAGGGTATTTTGGTAATCTGGCAGACCAGTTTTCGGCTATTTGCAGCCCAACTTCAGAAATCCTATAAATAGGACCAAGGGGGCACCATTTGGGGGGATCTCATTCTAGGCTAGCTCTCTCCCTCTCTCTCTCCCTCCCCAAGTCTCTCTAGGGGGGGTGAGGAGAGCCTCCAGTGGTGCCCAAGCTTAGTAGTGGCTTGGGAGGGGAAGTTCCTAAGGGGCTTCCGGGTATGTGGCGGGACCTCCCCACTAAGCCCTTGGTCCAGTCCCTAGTTCCAACACCTTCAACCTAGAGCTCTCCCTTGGGAGGAGTAAGGATTGGTCGCCCCTCGGCTAGCTGAGGGGCCCGAACTCCACAGAGACTAAGTCTTGTTCGCAAGTCTCGGTTTCAACACATGGTGCGGTGAGCGTGGAGTGTGACCGATTCAAGAAACTCTCAAGATGAGCTCCATGGCTGGAGGTGGAGGATCCGACCCAGGTCGCTCGCAACCCCCAGTGGATGGAGCGACGTTGGAGATGTTTGAAAATTTCAGGCAAGAGATCCTGCAGACCTTGCAGCTAACTTTCGCCACGATAGGCGAAGGCAGGAGAGAAAGTGGTCCGGAGGCCTCACCTCAAAAGGTGGGCGAGAGCATCCTCGGCCAGGCATCCGGGAAAGAGGTGACGGAAGGGGGCGTGTGGGGAGGTACTCGACCCCCACTCGCTGAGACCCAAGTGGGCGAGTGGGGAGGTCCTCGACCCCCACTCGCCGAGACCCAAAGGGGCGAGAGGGGAGGCGCCATGCCCCCACTCGCCCAGCCCCAAAGGGGGGCGAGCATAGGAGGTCCTTTTTGTGAGCTGATCCTCTCAGCCCCGATTCCGGAGGGGTTCAAGGGGGCGGAGATGTCTCACTACTTCGGCAAGGATGACCCCGTCTTGCACCTGCAGTGGTTTGAGGACATGGTCTCCATCATGCCCATGTCGGACGCCTTCAAGTGTCGGCTCTTTGCCGTCACCCTCAAGGAGAAGGCCAGGGACTGGTTCCATCAGCTCCCTGCAGGATCCATCTACGCCTTCGAAGACTTGCGCCGAGCTTTTCTGCTACGCTTCTCGACGTCAAGAAAGAAGAAGAAAGATGCCGAGACACTTTTCAAGATCAAACAAGAGCCAGGGGAGTCGCTAGCTCACTATCTGGAACGGTTCAGGGAGGAGGTTCTCCTCGTCCAAGAAGTGCCCGGGTACACCCTCAAGCTCGCCTTCACGTTGGGGCTGCGGGAGGGCTTCTTCAAGATGGACCTTAAGAGAAGAGCTCCTTTGTCCTTTGAAGAGTTGATGGAAAGGGTGGCAGAAGAAGTCGAGAGGGAGGAGGCCAACCCGGAGTTCGCGAGAAGGCTGGCCAAGCTGAGTGAGCCAGAGGCAAGGCAGCAGGGGGGAAGAGTAGGGGCTCCCAAGAGAAAGTTCGACCAAGAGGAAGACAACTTCCAGGAAGAGGGGGTTGACCTCCCTAGGTGGGGGCAGAGGCCAAGGGCATCCCCTCCACCGCCTCAACAGACCATGGCGATTGGCTGGGAAAAAAGGAGGAGAGTCAGAAAAGCAGGAAGAAGAGGAAGAGGGGGTAGGGTGGAGTTACCCTATTGTGACCTCCACGATGAGGAAGGTCACGCGACGATCAACTGCCCTGAGTTCTTGGAATTGAAGGAAGCGAGGGGTTTGGTGCGGCAACAACAACAACCAAATGGGAACGAGGGAGACCACCCTCGGCAGTAGGAGACCAAGTTTGTCTAAGTGCTCAGTTTCTTCTCTCCACCCTTAAGTTCATGTAGCGTGGTTGTTTACTTAGTTTTTTCTTGCATGTAATGTGATGATTAATGTAGTGAAAGTTTTCAAATACTTAGCCCCGACGCTGGCCCGCTGACCAGGCTCCCATCAAGCTGGCAGGTCCGAGGATCGCTCGGTGGCAGGAAAATCTCAAGGTACTTAGCCCCGACGCTGGCCCGCTGACCAGGCTCCCATCAAGCTGGCAGGTCCGAGGATCGCTCGGTGGCAGGAAAATTTCAAGGTACTTAGCCCCGACGCTGGCCCGCTGACCAGGCTCCCATCAAGCTGGCAGGTCCGAGGATCGCTCGGTGGCAGGAAAATCCCAAGTACTTAGTCCCGACGCTGACCCGCTGACCAGGCTCCCATCAAGCTGGCAGGTCTGAGGATCGCTCGGTGGCAGGAAAATCCCAAGTACTTAGTCCCGACGCTGGCCCGCTGACCAGGCTCCCATCAAGCTGGCAGGTCCGAGGATCGCTCGGTGGCAGGAAAGTCCCAAGTACTTAGTCCCGATGCTGGCCCGCTGACCAGGCTCCCATCAAGCTGGTAGGTCCGAGGATCGCTCGGTGGCAGGAAAGTCCCAAGTACTTAGTCCCGATGCTGGCCCGCTGACCAGGCTCCCCTCAAGCTGGCAGGTCTGAGGATCGCTCGGTGGCAGGAAAATCCCAAGTACTTAGTCCCGATGCTGGCCCGCTGATCAGGCTCCCATCAAGCTGGCAGGTCCGAGAATCGCTCGGTGGCAGGAAAGTCCCAAGTACTTAGTCCCGATGCTGGCCCGCTGACCAGGTTTCCATCAAGCTGGCAGGTCCGAGGATCGCTCGGTGGCAGGAAAGTCCCAAGTACTTAGTCCACATGCTGACCTGCTGACCAGGCTCCGACCTAGCTAGCAGGGTCAAGAACCGCCCAGTGGCCGAAAATTCTCTTAAGTATTTTCCCCCGAGGTGGCTTCACTAGCTGGGCTCTCACTAGCCGGCAGAGTTGGAAGACCTCTCGGGGAGGCTATGTATTTTCCCCCGAGGTGGTCTCGCTAGCCGGGCTCTCACTAGCCGGCAGGGTTGGAAGACCTCTCGGGGAGGCTATGTATTTTTCCCCCGAGGTGGTCTCGCTAGCCGGGCTCTCACTAGCCGGCAGGGTTGGAAGACCTCTCGAGGAGGCTATGTATTTTTCCCCCGAGGTGGTCTCGCTTGTCGGGCTCTCCCTAGTCGGCAGGGTTGGAAGACCTCTTGGGGAGGCTATGTATTTTTCCCCCGATGTGGGCTCGCTAGCCGGGCTCTCACTAGCCGGCAGGGTTGGAAGACCTCTCGGGGAGGCTATGTATTTTTCCCCCGAGGTGGTCTCGCTTGTCGGGCTCTCCCTAGCCGGCAGGGTTGGAAGACCTCTCGGGGAGGCTATGTATTTCTCCCCCAAGGTGGTCCTGCTAGCCGGGCTATCACTGGCCGGCAGGGTTGGAGGACGTCTCGGGGAGGCGTTGTGGCTTTTCCAAGATATCACCAATAACCGGATTCCCAGCGACACTCGTCGAATATGCAGGGTTGGACATTTCTTTCCGAGCGTGAGTCACGCTCGAAAAGAGCGGGGATTGTGTACAACCCTGTGTTCGCCGAGTGGGCCCCCGAGGCCCAAGGTATTTTTAGGCCCAATATTTCCAAAGGGCACAACCTCGGGAGGAGGAGGGGTGAGCATTTGGAGGGAGTCGAGTCTGAGGGGCGCATCCTAGGACTATTCCCTTGTGGGGGCGAGCTGGGAGGGCCGGGAGGCCTCCGGCTCGCCCAGAGCCTTGTGGGGGCGAGCTGGGAGGGCCGGAAGGCCTCCGGCTCGCCCAGACCCTTGTGGGGGCGAGCTGGGAGGGCCGGGAGGCCTCCGGCTCGCCCAGAGCCTTGTGGGGGCGAGCTGGGAGGGCCGGGAGGCCTCCAGCTCACCCAGAGCCTTGTGGGGGCGAGCTGGGAGGGCCGGGAGGCCTCCAGCTCGCCCAGACCCTTGTGGGGGCGAGCTGGGAGGGTCGGGAGGCCTCCGGCTCGCCCAGACCCTTGTGGGGGCGAGCTGGGAGGGCCGGGAGGCCTCCGGCTCGCCCAGAGCCTTGTGGGGGCGAGCTGGGAGGGTCGGGAGGCCTCCGGCTCGCCCATAGCCTTGTGGGGGCGAGCTGGGAGGGCCGGGAGGCCTCCAGCTCGCCCAGTGCCTTGTGGGGGCGAGCTGGGAGGGCCGGGAGGCCTCCGGCTCGCCCAGACCCTTGTGGGGGCGAGCTGGGAGGGCCGGGAGGCCTCCGGCTCGCCCAGAACCTTGTGGGGGCGAGCTGGGAGGGCCGGGAGGCCTCCGGCTCGGCCAGACCCTTGTGGGGGCGAGCTGGGAGGGCCAGGAGGCCTCCAGCTCGCCCAGAGCCTTGTGGGGGCGAGCTGGGAGGGCCGGGAGGACTCCGGCTCGCCCAGACCCTTGTGGGGGCGAGCTGGGAGGGCCGGGAGGCCTCCGGCTCGCCCAGAACCTTGTGGGGGTGAGCTGGGAGGGTCGGGAGGCCTCCGGCTCGCCCAGAGCCTTGTGGGGGCGAGCTGGGAGGGTCGGGAGGCCTCCGGCTCTCACAGAGCCTTGTGGGGGCGAGCTGGGAGGGTCGGGAGGACTCCGGCTCGCCCAGAACCTTGTGGGGGCGAGCTGGGAGGGCCGGGAGGCCTCCGGCTTGCCCAGAGCCTTGTGGGGGCGAGATGGGAGGGCCGGGAGGCCTCCGGCTCGCCCAGACCCTTGTGGGGGCGAGCTGGGAGGGCCGGGAGGTCTCCGGCTCGCCCAGACCCTTGTGGGGGCGAGCTGGGAGGGCGGGAGGCCTCCGGCTCGCCCAGAGCCTTGTGGGGGCGATCCGGGGAGGCCAGGAGGCCTCCAGCTCGCCCATATTCTTGTGGGGGCGAGCCGGGGAGGCCGGGAGGCCTCCGGCTCGCCCAGCTCTAAGCCGGGTAGGCGGTCTGCGTTTAGCGCCCAAGAGTAGCGAGATTTGGCTATCTGCAGCCCAGTTCAAGGGTATTTTGGTAATCTGGCAGACCAGTTTTCGGCTATTTGCAGCCCAACTTCAGAAATCCTATAAATAGGACCAAGGGGGCACCATTTGGGGGGATCTCATTCTAGGCTAGCTCTCTCCCTCTCTCTCTCCCTCCCCAAGTCTCTCTAGGGGGGTGAGGAGAGCCTCCAGTGGTGCCCAAGCTTAGTAGTGGCTTGGGAGGGGAAGTTCCTAAGGGGCTTCCGGGTATGTGGCGGGACCTCCCCACTAAGCCCTTGGTCCAGTCCCTAGTTCCAACACCTTCAACCTAGAGCTCTCCCTTGGGAGGAGTAAGGATTGGTCGCCCTCGGCTAGCTGAGGGCCCCGAATTCCACAGAGACTAAGTCTTGTTCGCAAGTCTCGGTTTCAACAGAGGGGTTTGGGTGAGTTGTTCTTTCAGAGCCTGGAAAGCTTTCTCGCATTCCGGGGTCCATTCAAACTTCTTGTTTCCCCGCAGCACTTTGAAAAAAGGTGCACATTTTTCTCCTGCCTTGGAGAGGAATCTGCTGAGCCCAGCCAATTTCCCTGTAAGGCTCTGAACCTCCTTCGGATTTCTCGGCGACTCCAACTCCATCACCGCTTTAACTTTGTCCGGGTTGGGCTCCACCCCTGTGGGGGTGAGCAAATGGCCCAGGAACTTCCCTCGGCTCGCCCCGAAGACACACTTCAAGGGATTGAGCTTCATCTTGTACCGCCGCAGGGTCCCGAATGTCTCTTCGAGGTCGCGGAGGTGAGTCTCGAGGTCTCGGATCTTAACCATGAGGTCGTCGACATAGACTTCTAAATTTCTTCCTTTCTGCTCGCGGAAGACCCTATCCATCATCCTTTGGTACGTAGCCCCTGCGTTCTTGAGCCCGAAGGGCATCATCTTGTAGCAATAACATCCATCCCCCGTGATGAAGGAAACATCCTTGATGTCCGGGGGATGCATGCGAATTTGATGGTAACCTGAAAAAGCATCTAAGAAAGACATTACATAAAAACCAACGGCTGAGTCAACCAGCGCGTCGATCCTGGGCAGGGGGTAGCAATCTTTCGGGCATGATTTATTAAGAAGCGAAAAGTCGATACACATACGCCACTTACCTCCTCCCTTCTTTACCATAACGACGTTGGAGACCCAGCCTGGATACTGGATCTCCGATACAAACCCGGCCTGCAGGAGTTTGCCCACCTCCTCGCGGATCGGCCCTTCTAGCTTGTCCGCGACGGCCCTCCTCTTCTGACGGATGGGGCGGGCACCGGGGTCGAGGTTGAGGCGATGACATGCCACATCCGCGTCGATCCCGGGCATTTCCGCGGCGCTCCAAGCGAAGACGTCAACGTTCTTCTGTACGCAAGCCAGAATCTCCGCTTGGTCTCCTGGGCTGAGTTCTCCGCTGACCCGGACTTTTTCCACCACCCCCAGCCGGGTGGTGACCTCGAGCTCCACAACCTCGTCCACAGCCTCCAACCGGGACTGCTCTCCCCAAGCCCTTTCCTCTTCGGCACAAGCGGGAGCTTGGGTCTCTTCCTCGACTTCCTTCCCTACCACCATCAGCTCTTCCGCCCTTCCCTCCTGGGCCTTCTCCTCTTTTTCCTTTCCCTCCGCCCGGGGTACCTCAGCTACCCCTTCCTGGGCATGAACTACATCTCCCTCCTTCTCTTCGGCTACCTCCAAACCTCCGGCTTCGGCCACCTCCTCCATCTCCTTATCCCACTCCTCAGCTTCTCCCATCCAGGAGATGGTGTTGACAGCCGTCACGTAGCACTGTCTTGCCACCTTGGGATCCCCCCTGATCCGCACCTGGACCCCTCCGTCGTTGAACTTGAGGCATTGGTGAAAAGTGGAAGGGACGCAGCGGAACGCGCTGATGAGTGGCCGTCCGAAGATGGCGCTGTAACTGCTCGGGGCGTCCACTATGACAAAACGACAGTTCCGGGACTGCCCACCCAGGGTCACATGGAGCCCTACTCCTCCTTCTACTTCCTTCCTCTCCCCCGAAAATCCGAACAGAGGGCCATCTGAGGCCAACACCCTTCTGGGTTCCACCTCCATCTTGTCGAATGCCTTCTTGAAGATGACATTGACCGAACTCCCGTTGTCTACTAGGATTCGGGAGACGGTGAAGTTCTCGATCGCCGTCTGGATGACCAGCTCGTCGCAGAACGGGTCCTCGTAGCTCGGCATGTCCTTCTGGGTGAAAATAATCTTTTCGGCCGGGGGTGGAGCAGTGGATGTTGACGCTACGCTCCGGCGGTAGATGGTATGGAGACTAGCCTTGCGGGTTGCCTCCACCCCTACCCCCCCCCATGGATCACTCCGATCCCTCCCCTACTCCCCAGATCTGCTCTATCCTCACACCTTTCCTCCCCCTCCTCCTCTCGAGGTTCCACCTCCACGATCCTTAATGGCTGCTGCTGTGGTGGCGCGGGCGCCCTGCCCCTCTTCACCTCCAGGAACTCCGGACAGGTGTCCGTTGAGTGGCCTTCTACATCGTGGAAGATGCAGTATGGCACCGCCACTTCCCTTGCCTCGGTCTCTGCTACCCTATTCCTTCTTATCCTAGCGGCCGCCGTTTCCGCTTCTCCTCCCCTTCCCCTTCCTCTTCCTCGGCCAATTGCCATGGCTTGTTGAGGCGGGGGAGGTAACTGCATCGGGCCCTGCCTCCACCCCAACTGGGGGGGTCTCCATTGACCTTCGAAACGGTTACCCCTTCCTGGGCCGTAACCCCTTCCCTGCACCTGCATTCCTCCACCTTGCGGCCTCCATCCCCCCTCCGGGGCCCGGGGCTCTTCCCTTCTTCTGACATCTTGCTGCCTCATCTTCGGCTCACTGAGCTTTGCTAGCCTCTTGGTGAGCTCTGGGTTGACTTCTTCGCTTGCTACTTCCTCCGCCACCCTCTCCATCAGCTCCTCATAGGAGACGGGGGCCTTCCTCTTCAACGCCATCTTGAAGAAACTTTCCTTCAACCCGACCGTGAAGGCGAGTTGAAGTGCAAACCCAGGCACCTCCTGAGTGAGCTGCACTTCCTCCTGGAACCGATCCGCATACTGAGCCAACGTCTCCCTGGACTCCTGCTTCACCGCGAAGAGGGAATCAACGTCCTTCTTCCTCCTTTTTGAAGTTGAAAATCTCAACAAAAAACTTCGGCGCAGGTCCTCGAACGCGTAGATAGAGCCTGCCGGAAGTGAATGAAACCAGTCCCTGGCCTTCTCCTTGAGAGTGACGGCGAAGAGCCGACACTTGAAGGCATCGGACATCGGCCTGATGGAGACCGAGTCCTCGAAAGACTGCAGATGCTGAACTGGGTCATCTCTGCCATTGTAGTACACTCTATCCCATTCTCCGAATCCCGCTGGAACGGGTGCAGACAACACCAACTCGCAGAAGGGACTTCCCCCTCCTGCCATCTTTTCTCGCTCGGCTCGCGGACCTAGCTCGCTCGCCAAGCTTGGGATCGCACTCGCGAGGGCGACGCTTGCCTGAACCACCCCGACTGTCGCCGCATCCTCCTAGCGCGCGCTCGCCTGCGCCGCGCTTGCTGGGGCAGAGCTTGTCGGCACCGAACTCGCCGGCGCGGAGCTCGCCAACACCGGGCTCGCCGGACTGGCGAACAACACTCGCCCTTCCCTGTCATGCCCTGGTTCAACGACAACTTCTTTTCCAGCCCTTCCTCCTGGTGCCCTCTCGCCGGCTGCTGTTGGGGGAGTGGTCGCCTGAGGTGCCGGGGTCGCAAACTCACTTCGCAGAGCCGTGACCGTGAACCCCAAGGTGTCGAGCACCTCCTTCCTGAAATCCGCGAACATCCTAGCCATCGCTTCCTGAGGGGTCTCGCCGAACTCCTCGCCCTGCTCTTCATCTTCAGCCATAACTCTTCTCTGGGACTTTCTTGAACCAGCCACGCTCCACGCTCACCGCACCAAAATGTTGAAACCGATTTCTCGGTCCCTAGTGGAGCTCGGGGCCCTCACCGAAATGAGGGGCAGCTAGCCCTTACCGGTCCTTCGGGAGAGGTAAGGCCGACAATTCGAGCAAAGAACAAAGACCCTAGTCTCAGCGAGGAGGTCCCTCCACTAACCCGGAAGATCGTTGAGCGCTTCCCCTCCCAAGCCAAAGCTAAGACTCGGGCACCTTGGAGAGCTAGAGAGCCCAAACCAAAGCGACCTAGGGAGAGAAGAGCTCAAAGATAATGAACCGGTCCTCTTCCAAGGTGCCCTTCAAGGTCTATTTATAGATTTTGGTTTTGTGGTCTGTCAATAGCCAACTCCCGCTGTCCGTTCTTACTATCCGCACCCCAAATTGGTCTGCTAACAGCCAAACTCCGCTGTCCGGAGGAGCTAACCGCAGACCACCAGGGGTTTTCTGGTAAAAGACCATCCCAATTACCAGCGAACCCGAGACCCTCGACCTGTTCAGCGAACATGAGGTTCGCCAAGGCCACCTAGCGAGCTCCTTCGGCTGGCTGGCTCGCCTCTTCCCGGGCTCGCCCCCACCTGTGCTCGCCCTCGGTCGCCTGGTGAACTCCTTCGGCCGGCTGGCTCGCCTGTCTCTACGGCTCGCCCGCTGAACCACTCCTTAGCGGGTCGAGCTCGCCAAAATGGCTAACTGTACCCCAGAAATGGCTATTTGCACCCCAAGGGCCCGGACCTGCCCAGCGAGCTCCTCCGACCGGCTGGCTTGCCTGTCTCTACGGCTCGCCCGCTGAACCACTCCTTAGCGGGTCGAGCTCGCCAAAATGGCTAACTGTACCCCAGAAATGGCTATTTGCACCCCAAGGCCCTGGACCTGCCCATCGAGCTCCTCCGACCGGCTGGCTCGCCTCTTCCCGGGCTCGCCCCCATCTGGGCTCGCCTTCGGTCGCCTGGCGAACTCCTTCAACCGGCTGGCTCGCCTGTCTCTACGGCTCGCCCGCTGAACCACTCCTTAGCGGGTCGAGCTCGCCAAAATGGCTAACTGTACCCCAGAAATGGCTATTTGCACCCCAAGGGCCCGGACCTGCCCAGCGAGCTCCTCCGACCGGCTGGCTCACCTCTTCCCGGGCTCGCCTCCTTCCTGGGCTCGCCTTCGGTTGCCTGGCGAACTGGGCAGGTCGGATGGCTCGCCCGGTCGTGCGAACTTGGAACCCCTTTCCTGGCGAACATCGGGGTTGCACACTCCTGGGAAGTCCACGCGCTGCTGCTTAACTAGCTCAATTCTCATCAATGGGGGACTGCGGTCTCCAACAACCCACTGTGCCCTGTGGTGGGACAGAGAGGGGTTGGGGTGCATTGTTGAAACCAGTTTCCCGGTTTCAGCGTTCGAAAGGGGGTTGCGACTAACTCTTACTTGACCTAAGCCTTGACTCTTGACCGGTCACTAAGAACTAAGAGACTCGGATTTGGTAACAACTGGAGTCTAGGAACAGACCCCTTAAGCTTCAACGTGGAGGTCCCACCGCACACCCGGAAGCCCACTCGGTACTTCCCCTCCCAAGCCAATGCTGAGCCTGAGCACCTTGGAGGGCACTAAGGATCACTTCACCGACCACCTTCAACGACAAGGGGAGGGGGAGGGGTAATGCTTGCTCACGCGTGAGGGAGGGGGTAGAGACCAACCCTTCCCAAGGTGCCCATGGGGGTCTATTTATAGACTTCCCAAAATTGGGTTGCGGATAGCCGAAATTTCACTATCCGCAGCTCGATCATGACCATGAACGAACAGTGCAGGAGGGGGGGCGAGTGGGGCTCGAGGTGCCCCACTCCCCCCCTCGCTGGAGGTCCTACCTGCCCCTCCCGAGGGTGTCGGGCGAGTGGGAGAGTCCCTCCCACTCGCCCCCAAGGTTGCCCGGTGAGTGGGAGGGCCTCTCCCACTCGCCCGGGCGAGTGGGAGAGCTCCTCCCACTCGCTCTACATGGGGCCGGCGAGTGGGAGGGCCCCTCCCACTCGCCCAAAGAGGGCCGGGCGAGTGGGAGGCTCCTCCCACTCGCCCAAAGAGGGCCGGGCGAGTGGGAGGCTCCTTCCACTCGCCCAAAGAGGGCCGGGCGAGTGGGAGGGTTCCTCCCACTCGCCCGAAGGGAGCCGGGGGAGCGGGTGCTCCCTCTGCTTCCCCCCGCTTCCTCTTTTGGCCTTGATCTGTTTCGAACATTTCTGCGCGGTCGTTTGGCTCGTTTCGGTCACCTTCACTGTCTCGGCCTCACCCGGGTCGGGTCACACCGACTCGGAAAATATGAGGGTTGTACATGCATGGTCTGCAGACCATCTGGTTAGGCTGAACCCTTCCGGTGCCAGCTGGGTCCCGTGTTGGCGGGCCTGGGCTGGGAGGGTGCTGGCGGTCCAGCTGGGTCCCGTGTTGGCGGGCCTGGACCGTTAGAAAAGGAGTAGCAGCGGGTTTTACCTTGTCCATCATGAACCTCTTCAGCACTTTCTCCACATACTCAGACTGAGATAGCCATAGTTGACCGGCACTCATGTCCCTGGTGATTTTCATTCCAAGAATCTTCCTTGCCGGTCCCAAATCCTTCATTTCAAAGGACTCACTGAGCTCCTTCTTCAACTCATCTATGCTTGCCTTGTCATCCCCAACAATCAGGATGTCATCTACGTACAACAGCAGAATAGTCAAAGCCTTCTCAGTCCTCTTCACATATACGCAGTGATCAGCCCTGGTCCGTTGAAATTTGCTCTTCATCATGAAAGCGTCAAATTTCTTATACCACTGCCTGGGTGTCTGTTTCAACCCATAAAGGCTCTTCTTGAGCCGGCAGACCAGATGATGCTTCCCCTTAGCCACAAAGCCTTCGGGCTGCTCCATGTATAGCTCTTCCTCCAAATCGCCATACAGAAATGTCGTCTTGACGTCCATCTGCTCGACTTCAAGATCCATGGAGGCATCCATACCCAACACCAGTCTGATAGAGGACATTTTCACCACTGGGGAAAAAATCTCATCGAAATCGATACCTTGTTTCTGACTGAAACCTTTCACTACAAGTCTCGCCTTGTACCTCGGCTGAGAGAGATTTTCATCCAACTTCAGCTTGAAGACCCACTTGTTCTTCAAAGCTCTCTTACCTTTAGGCAATGTGACTAAATCATACGTCTCATTCTTCTGAAGGGAGTATAACTCCTCTTCCATAGCAGCCGTCCAAGCCTCACGATCTTCAGCACTCTGAGCCTCCATATAGGACTCAGGCTCTCCACTATCTGTAAGCAAGATATACTCATGAGGAGAATACCTGATATTGGGCCTTCTGACTCTCTCAGATCTGACAGGAGGAACCTCCACCACAGGTAGCGCATCAACTGGCAAAGCTCCCCTACATCCGGAATCATCTCCTCATCAGGAATAAGCTCACCAACTTCCTCCTCAGCATGCCCATCATCAGCAACAGTCTCTACTGGCCCATCATCAATATAAAGTCTCTCCTCCGCAGGTGGAAACTGTGGAACCTGTGAATCCGCAGCATTCTGCTCACCAACCACTTGATCTTCAACAAAGATCACATCTATGCTTCTGATCATTTTCTTGTTCACGGGATCCCAGAGTCTATATCCAAACTCCTCATGGGGAAATCCCAACAAGATGCACTCCCGAGACTTCTCATCAAGCTTTGATTTCTCTTCCTTGCGGACATGAACGTGAACTTTGCACCCAAACACCCGCACATGTCCGTACGACACTTCCTTCCCGGACCAAACACGCTCTGGAATATCACCATTCAGAGGTGCCGAAGGAGACAGATTTATCAGATGTACAGCAGTTTACACAGCTTCAGCCCAAAACTGCTTACTAATGCCAGCTTGAGAAATCATGCATCTGATCTTCTCAATAATCGTCCTGTTCATCCTCTCTGCCAACCCATTCTGTTGCGGCGTCCTTGGGATTGTCCTTTCATGTACTATGTCATGCTCTCTGCAGTAAGCATCGAAGGCACCAGTGTACTCTCCCCCGTTGTCAGATCGAACTCGCTTTATTTCTTTACCAGTCATCTTCTCCACCTTCGCTCTGAACTCTTCAAACTTTGCTAGAACATCACTCTTCTGCTTCACAGAATATGCCCAGACTTTCCTGGAATGATCGTCAATGAACGTGACAAAGTAAGTGGCTCCGCCCACAGACTTGGGCTCAATAGGACCACACACATCAGTGTGTATCAAATATAGTAACTCTGCCTTCCTCTTTGGTTCAGAATTAACAAAGGAAACACGTTTCTGCTTACCGGCCAAGCAGTGCACACACGTGTTGGGAATCCCTCCTGATAGCTCCGGAAGAACCTTATTCTTCACCAAAATCTTCAAGCTCTTCTCACTGATATGCCCAAGCCTGCGATGTCATAACTCCATAGAGTCGCCCTCAGCAGCATTCACAATTGGGCCACAGATCTTGGCATTAGTGCGATAAAGGCCACATCACTTCCTTCCTCTGGCTACCACCAAAGAGTCCTTCAGCAACCTCCAGGTACCTCCACCTTCAATGCTTGTGAAACCACCGTCATCAAGTCTACCAATGGAAATCAGATTCATTCTCAAGTCAGGAATATGCCTGATGCCCTTGAGAACAATCTTCCCAAACTCAGTCTCCAAGTGGACATCACCACTGCCAATAATCAACGATTCACCGGAATTTGCCATCCGGATCACACCAAGGTCTCCCGCAGAGTAGGTGTAGAAGTAATCCCTGTGAGGAGTGCAATGATAAGATGCACCTCCGTCCACGATCCAGTCTGTGTCAACGCATTCCTGGCAAGACGACTCACTGCACTGCAAGCATAACGGCTCAGCCTCCACAATCGAAGTCGTCGCATCACCACTGGATTCTCCTACCTCCTTGGTCTTTCCCTTCAGGTCTCTTTTCATTTGGAAACAATCCTTCTTGAAATGACCATTCTTCTTACAATAGTAGCACTTGATGTCCTTCTTGGACTTGCCCCTAGACTTGCTCCTGGAAGTGCCCCTGTTCTTCACATCCTTCTTCACAGACCTGCCTCTTCCTTCCATGAGGAAACACCCGAATTGGAAGATCCATAATCCTTCCTTCTCAACTCTTCGTTCAGGAGACAACTAGACACCATCTCCATGGTTACCACGCCATCAGGTGCTGAGTTGCTTAACGACACTACTAGAGTCTCCCAACTCTCTGGTAAGGAACTAAGGACCATCAGAGCTTGGAGTTCATCTCCCAGGGTAATCTTCATGGACTCCAACTGATTGATAATACTTTGGGCAAGGTTCAGGTGCTCAGTCATCTGCGAACCTTCCCGGTACTTCAAATTAACAAGCTTCCTAATCAGAAATGCCTTGTTACCTGCAGTCTTCCGCTCATACAAAGCTTCCAGCTTTTTCCATAAGGCTTGAGCCGAGGACTCCGTGGAAACATGATGAAAAACAGAGTCATCAAGCCACTGCCTAATGAAGCCTACTGCCTTCCGATCCATCCTCTTCCACTTTTCATCATCCTTAACTGAAGTCGGTCTCCCCGTCAGCGGAGCATGGAGATCTTTACAATATAAAAGATCCTCCATCCGAGGCTTCCAGATACTCCAATTCGTGCCATTCATACTGACCATCCTTGTATTCTGTTACATTGCTTTCTCAAACAAAGTAGCTCTAACACGATCCACAAGTCGATTTATTTCAAGGGATTAACAAGAGAGGATAGGGAGCGGACCAATGATCGTCACCTACCGCACCGAGTTAGAAACCGAGAAATAAAAACGACAAGCCAAAGAACCTGTCTCTGATACCACTTGTGGGGAATGAAGGTCGCAGCTAACGACGTCTCCCACAGATCGATAGAGCCTAAGAATAATGAGAAAGAAAACCAACAAAACCAAACACAAGAGAATTTACGTGGAAAACCTTCACCACTTGAAGGTCAAAAACCACGGGGCACGGCACAACAAAATCCACTATAATAAATAAGGATTACAGAAAAACTATCTAGGTTTGCCCAAACCTAGAATGCCCACCGGATTTGACACATAAATCCACTCCTCTCTACCACAAGGATAAACAAACAACTTCTCTACAACAGGATAAAACTCTCTTCTCTCTTCAAGCACAATAGCAAACGAAGACAAGAAAGAGAACACCTTGAACCGTAAACGAAGATGCCTTTGAAACGGTAGAGAAATCTCCAAGCAACACTGAGGAATCACCTCCTCCTTCCGGCAAAAAAAAAAAATTTGGCCACAGATTTCAGATCTCCAAGCAAAGAGGTCGGACCTTGTTTCTACAACAGAAATGGCGCGGCGCCTCTCCAACAGCAGCGGCAAAGCAGCCCCTCTTCAAAGCAGCGACGACGAGCGGCAACCCTCTCCAATCTCCGACAGCAGCGCCGACAACCCTTCCTCCACGCACCGGCGACGGCTCTCCAAAAGAACGAGAGAAAGAGAAAGGGGGGGGGGGGGTTCTGAAATCGGGAGAGAGGGAGAGAAGAAAAGGGAGATCGATTACCCTAACTCCTCCTAATTTCCACACATAAAACACTGTTCACGCCAAAGATAAAAAACAGTCCGGTTCAGCTTGAACCGGAACAAAAAAATCTGCCCAGATTTTGCCCACGCCAAAGGACAGCAGGAAAAGAGTTGCAACCTGTCATTTGAGGAGTTGCAACCTATTTTGCTGAACCACAATTTCAAAGAATTTCTGCACGTCAATCACCTTTAGGGGTTGAACCCTAACAGATAACCCCTCTTAGTTTTATTAAATTGGGGAGAGGAATTTTTTACCAATTCGAGTTAACACCGTTAACTCCATTCTTCACAGCGTTAATCGCACACGATTAACTCCATGAAATGAATCCAATTGAACTAGCTCCAATGAGTATGTAGTAAAATTGGTGAACAACATTAATATTTCAAGTTAAGAAATTCTGCATTTTAATGGCTTTTGAACAAAATATATGTACCTCGTTGGAATTTTAAGCTTGTCGCCGCATGCATTTTGATACATTTTTTAGAACGCATTCAAAATTTGGACTTCACAAAATCTAAAGGAGATCATATGCTTGGCTGGTGAACTCGCCGCATCTACTCTGTAGATTATTACCTTGAACGCAGAAACCGGAAATGGGGAGGGTCGCGGATCGGCTAGGGCTGAAGGAGTTTCGAAAACCACTTGACAGTCGTCGGAGAAGATGTAGGACGGCAAACTGGAGAAGATGTAGGCCGACGAACTCGCCGGAGAAGATCAACTGCCGGGCAACCTGCTAGAGTTGGAGATCACGAAAAAGAAAAACGCGGAAGAAAGAGGGTCGGCCGGCCAAGGAGAAGAAACGGTGTTAATTTGAAACCCAAGGGGGGTTGTCAACCAATTATTATAACTTAGGGGGTTATTGCCAAAGGGGATAAAACTAAGAGGGGTTTTCAACAATTTATTAATAAGACTATAATAGTAACATTAATACTGCACATTTTTCCTCAATGCTATTTAAAAAAAATAAAAAATAATAATAATTAAATATAGTTTACGGGGGCTGTCGTCCGTGTGGACTTTTATTAGGGTTATCGCGACGCCGATGACGCGATGGTCCGCGTAGGACGCGGGGGCCCGGACTGGAGATTATCTACGACTCTATAATCAATTTGATCCGAGAAGACGAACAATGAGACAGATGAAGATGATGAAGGAGCAGAGAAGCCCCCGACACGCGCTTCTCATGGCCGGAGATGGAATCCTTTATAATCCCCCGCGCCGCGGGCCAGGAGAAGAAGACAATAGCATCATCACTGTCTACTCCACACCGACGATTTCGCGGCAGCCTACCCAAAAAGGATTTTATAATTGGCCGAATCAGCTGCCTGCCAATGGATTTGCCGAGAATAGACAGAGGACAGGGACGGCGGCTCGTTTCGCGCTTGGATTCGTTAGGGTTCTGTAATACGGCATCGCTTTCATTTGCTTCCTTGCTGGGGGCTCTTATTCTGTTTCGGATCTCGGAGTTTTTAAAGAGGAGAGGCCTGAAGAGGGAGATTCCGGTGAGGAAGACGATGGTCTCCATGGTGTCGAGGCAAGGGAGGGAGCTTCAGAGGTACACGAGCGGCGGCGGCAGACGAGTTGTCGGGTGAGTTGGTGTTCTTCGATTCCATCGCGCCTGGATTTTGCCCCCCTTTGATTTCATTGAGCATGCGGAATAATATCCTTTCAACTTCACCGAGCATTATTAGATCCCCTTCTGCTTGTTTCACCATCGACTGCTCTCTCCTCCTTTTTGTGACTATTTCATGGAATTACTAACAACCCGATGAATACATGAATGCTGCTGCCTTCTCCATTATTGTGAGAAGTTTTACCTGCAGTTGAAGAAATTGCTCTGAAACCCCCCACCTCGTTATTTTTCTGTCATTCATTCAGCAATTTAGGGTTTTGATGTTCTAGCATTATACTTGCTTCTCTTCAGATTTCAAATCCTCCTGGCCATGGAGGCATTGATTTCAATCTTTCTCTAACACCTTAGGCAGAAAAATGCTGTTATAACTGTATTGTAAGCCATTGATTTCTTCTAATTTTTTTGTTTTTGAACAAAGCAGGTGCATTCCATATAGGTTAAAGACGAGTGATCCTTGCACCGATGACATAGATAAGCAGGTGCAAGTTCTTGTCATAAGCTCTCAGAAGGGCCATGGCATGATGTTTCCAAAGGTAAATTGAAGCAACTCGGTTACAATTTTTACATTTTAAAAAACTCAGTTACTTTGTGAGAACTACATTTCGAAATGTAGTTCTTCATTTCAACATCATGACCCGATGAATCAAAATAACATTTTTTTTTTCTTCTCAGGGAGGATGGGAATTGGATGAAACTATGAAGCAAGCGGCTTCTAGGGAGGCCTTGGAGGAAGCCGGCGTCCACGGACACGTTGAGGTTGGTAACTTAATTCTCCCAATATATCACCATAATCACTCTGCATTGCCAGCTAAAATATCATCAAAACTATATTGAATTGCAGAGCAATCTGGGAAAATGGATGTATAAAAGCAACAGATACAATATATTTTACGAGGGCGTCATGTTTCCGCTGAACGTGACAGAAGAACTGTCTTATTGGCCCGAGATGGAAGTTCGGAAGAGACGATGGGTGAGCGTCGCCGAAGCACGGGAGGGGTGCCAGCACGATTGGATGAGAGAGGCGCTGGAAAGACTGCTGGCAAGACTCAGGGATCAAAATTCTGAAGCTTGAGTTTCCAAAACTTTGTTTTAGAGAGGAATGCATTGCAATTGTTTGGTGTAGGAGCAGCAGCAGTAGGAGGAGCAAGCACATGATGCTTTGTATATACAATTCTTGGGGCGATCGTGAACACGGTGGTCGCAACTTTTGTCAAATCAAATAGGTGTTTGGATCACGGTTTTTGTCAGAATGCACCGGAGCGAAAACAGTGTCAAGCAAACCCTAGGTTATAGAGAATGTTAGGCTTTGTATTCAATTTATTTTTTAAGGAAATAGTTCCATCCATGGTATGAATAAGTGAGAATGAGGTATTCTTTATGTTCTGAACAGCAAGAAATAGTTTTTTTACATTCTTTACTCTGAGAATATGTTCCGATTGTTCTTCAGCATGCATTTTATGATTAAGAATATGTTAGGGGCCTACTCGGATGATTGCAGAGGAGAGGCGAGATGCCGGTGGAGAGGATACTATGAAAGTACGGAGCTGTGACTGCGGTTGCCTAAGCGGAGCGTGCTCGAGAGAGAGAGAGAGAGAGCTTCCAAGATAGATCTCTTTTAGGATTTGAGAAAATAAACTTTTTTTATTGGTATCAATACAAGATTCACTGGGTCTTTTAAATAGGAATTACACTCGACACAAATAAGGAAAGCTATAAAGAATTAACGCTAAAGAAAATAAGACAAATTTGAACATACGACTAAAAAAGACACCACATAAAGACACGACATAAATAACGACGTCATATAAAGACGTGACTCTAAGATAGAATAAAAACATATTAAAAAATAAATACTAATAATAAATGCCCAGATCAGAGCCCTTACGCACCTAAAGCCTCTACAGACAGGTGCAGCTTATTCGCAATCAAAAGCAGTCATGCACAGGCGAAATTTTTGAATCCAACTTGCGGACTCCGATTTCTTCTTTGCTCCACTGCGTGAACGGGTTCACCAATCCCGATAGTTTTTTAGATTTGATCGCCTCCCTTTGATCTTGCACGCGGCATGCGGACAGCGATCCCGAACAGAGATTTCGAAACGCCGATCGGACGCAAGAATCTCTCCATGCACAGACATGTGTGAATATATATATATATATATATATACATACATATACATACATATTAAAGAAGGAAAGAAAATCAAGAATAACACGAGTGATGAAAATGTTCATTTACATACCAAGACAATTCATAATACACCTGGACAATAATAATCTCCGGAGGAAATCTCTAATTTCATAAGACGACATCATCTCCATCCCAAGCACGACCTTTTTCAAGGGTATTTTGATCTTTTCTTCGTCTAAATAGCTCTTAGAATTTCTGTGTATAAAAGAGAATCTCTTATCCTCAAGGATGATAAAACAATAAAAATAAGAAACCATAGTGCTGCTGCTTCAGCAGCAGCCATGCAGTAGGAAATTCCATACTAACAAAACTTGTGCGTTCTTTTCGCTCGCATCTTGTTCTCTCTGCGATCATAGGAGCGAATGTTCTTTTCGCAACGCTACATATATTCTTCTGATAAACGCACTGCGGCTATCATTTATAACGTCGAAATATACATTCCTCTTGCTACCCAATAACCGGAGCAACTTTTCCATGCTGTACAAAGAAGAGACCCGACAATTAACAAAGATATTACCTAATCATCTAATATTTAGAGCAGCCTGTCAAACCCGTGGATCCTGATATAAGTTGAGTCTGTCGCCGACTTTCAACCTAATTTGCTCGACATTGATTTTTCGGAATCCTTATAAACCCCGTTCTCCAGTCCGTCATCCCTCGAGGAAGAGGAACAAGGCATTCCGTCCGTACCATCAACAGCTTTAACAGTCTTACGAGCCTGTTCTTCAACGGTTCCGTACTTGCCGACTTCAGCAGTGTGACTTCCAGTAGTGTTTTCTTCGGCTCTACCTGCTTCGATCATTTTCTTATCACCGCTGCTGCTCCTCGTTTTGATACCCGACGCAGAAACAGCTTTCACCGGTTTCGTCTCCGAAGGAATTTCATGGTGCGTTGGAAGGGATTCCGATTCAGTGGGAAGTGCGAGCACGACGCCATCCTGTTCCTTCGACTTGTCTGATTCTGTAAGAGCAGCCCCGCTTTTGATTTTCTCAAGGTTGAAACGATTCTGGCTCCCTTCTACTTTTGTGAGATCAATTGACTCATTCGCAGCCACTGGTCTGTGCTCCGATGCATGCTCGGTTAATTCGGACGAGACTGCTGGACTCGGACTCGAATCCGGTGGAAGAGCTGTCGGATGCTGCTTTTCGGTCCTGAGCTGCATCATGCTAGGTTGGTTGGCAGAACATTCTGGATTGTGTTCTGCGGATTCGCTAGTTTTACCTTCCATATTAACATCTGGAATATTCTGGACGCCATGAACCACCGCAGTATCTGCATGAGAAACATCCGAATAATTAGCATGCCCGTGTAAACTTGTAGGGGAATTTGTTACCACAAATGTCTATTCGAATATGGAATAAGATGATGATGAACTAGAACACAAAGGAGATCAAGCAGGGAACGACGGACGAGAACTTAGTTTTTAGAATTTGGTGATCAGAGCTTAAGATAAACCAAGTTGCCAGGATTTCTACATCGGATTGTGGGTTTTGTTAATTAATATCGAACCATCTTCCTCGCTCATGGATTGTGGATTTTTTATTATACGTATTGTTCAGGTATTTCGCTCCAAGTAGATAATCTGCATACGGACAGGAATTTATCATTGCAGAATAAGCAAAAGTTTAAGCTAAAAGAGATCACCATGAACAGACTGCATCACTTTTGGAGGATGTGTTGAGCTGGTCCTGTGATCATTCTCATTTTCAGGATTAGAAGACTTCGGTTCCTGAACATGCCTACAAATGCCTTCCAGAACAGTAGGCACAGGACAATTTTCTCTAGTAGGATTCTGGTCAAAACCTGAATTTGCAGGCAGTCTTGTAAACATACATAAATTAATGTTCACATATATGTACAATTTCCTGACATGCAAGGGTAAAAATCAAACCTGGTGAGTTTTTAGCATCATTTTTCACCGACTCATTTTTAGTTTTCTCCTCAGGAATCTCAGTCACGGAATTTATATTAGAAGGCTGAAATTTATTTCCCCGGGTCGGCAGCTTGACTTTTGCTTCGGAAGAACCTTCTGTTCTCATAATTCCAGCTGCGGAAGTCTTTTCTAATGGCAGAATACTTGCATTAACAGTGAGATCCTTATTTTCCTTCGAGTTGATTTTTGCTAATGAAAAATCTCTGGAAGATGGCAGACCCAGAACAAGTCCGCCTTCCATATCGTGCGAAGATGAAACAATAATGGATGTCGCTTTATCTGGCTCTGATGAAGAGGCGCAAGCAGTGCCTTGATCGAGTTTGATTTCCTTTGACATATTTTGATTGAAATTCATTGCAGCCGAAGTCACCTTTTCGGGTGCAATCATCAGCTGATTTGGTCGAAATTCATGACCCTGAAGAATCTGATTCTCTTGTTTCGCTCTAGCACTGGTCGCCTTACCGGCCCTTCCCTTGGCCTCCGCCTTTTTAGAACCATCCGCCTGCTTCAATCCTGCTTGTCTAGCACGCCGCTCACAAGCTGCTGTTGTTCCGCTGCTTCTGTTTCTTGTTTCACGAGCAGCCGCCTTTATTCTCATTACCGAAGCCCTGCCTTCACTATCTCTATGGATCATCACAGGCACTGCTCTAAAATCTGTAACTGGAGAGCCTTGCACTTGACCTGGAGTTACTCCAGCTGTAACTGGAGAGCCTTGCACTTGACCTGGAGGTACTCCAACAAAATTTTCAGGCTTCATGATTGTGGGCACTAGCACTGAACTGCTACAGGCAGTCAACGAGGTATGCTCAGTAGTTGACGTTGAATTTCTCACAACAAGCGAATCATCGACGCTCGGATTTTTCTCTTGGTTCGTAAGAGTAGAAATGTCGCTTCTATTTTCTACTGATTTCATCATACCGCTGTTTTTAACACAAAGTTCGGGCGGCGTCTTCTCTAATATTTGACTGGACTTCGCACCATTTGCAAAATCATGTGTCGGCTTCTCATTCAATACAACTTCAATGTCATGCGCTGTTTTCTGGGGTTTCTCCAGTAAACTGTCAGCGTCATTCACATCTTGCTTTGGAGCAGTTTTCATGCTATCGGATTTCTTCCATTGCAGGACACTCAACTCATCTTCGGTTGCTGGCAATTTAGTGCCAATATGAGTTGATTCAGTCTCACAAGCAGATAATTCTGCTCCAGTTTCTTTTTCCGCAGCAGCTGTAGCAGGCGCAGCAGCTGTAGCAGGCGCAGCAGCTGTAGCAGGCGCAGTGTTATCGGGTCTTTCGAGCGAGTGAGAACTGGAGGATTTGGCAGCAGATGTTTCAGTACAAGAGGAAGAAACTGGTATTTGATTAATATGATAACCAATGGATGCAAAATTAGATAATCCGGCGACATCAATTCCCTTCTGAATCATAGTATATGCATTCAACTGAGCGCCAACAGCAGTAGATAGAAACGATTTTTGCCTTCTGCCTCGCCCTCTGCCCCTTCCTTGAAGAAGAGGGATAGGGTTGGGGGATGGGAAGAAAGGCGGGACAGTTGCAGCATCATTAAGTGCCGAAGCAAATGGAGGAGCAACTGATACAGGACTGGCATAATGTACTGATGATCTCTTCGGTCTCCCTCTTCCCCGTTTTACCGGAGGCTCTTGTTTTATGAGAGGATCTTTGATGGGTTGCACTGAATCGAATGGTTGCACCGAACCGATTGGTAGTAGAGAATCGATTCGTTGCACCGAACCGATTGGTTGTAGAGAATCGATTCGTTGCACCGAACTGATTGGCTGCACCGAATCCATTGGTTGCACCAAGGGATCATTTGCTGCTGGTGATGTAAGAACCTCAACCAATTTAGGCGGGCGATGGATTTGCGGCATGAATAGACCGCGTGGTGGTCCGGTGGAGGCTGAAGATTCAGGGGAATCAACTTGACACAATTTTTCAAATTCTTCTTCGGTCCACTGATCCTCGTAAGAACGAACCTTTTAAAGTTCAAGAGGAAAAAATATTATGAGTAACTACTTGTTTGTGATGAGTGGTCTGAGTAAAGAAAATAACGAGAACGGAGAACGAACCTCACGGGCACGCTTTCCCCTACCATAATGCTCGGTATCAAGGCCTCCGAGATACTTGCCTTGTCTTTTTGCAATGGCAAGCGCATTTTTTACGTTCGAAGTATCATAAATCCTCACTACCTCGCAGAAGGGTTTCAAGTCGTCGTCTGTGACAAGACGGGAAGGCATGGCCGGCGGCAGCTTCGATGCATCTATTTTATTGCACTGAAGCAAATTAAGCCATGATGCCTGTATTAAAGAAAAATCAGCTGCTCAGCCCAGCTTTAAAACATTGAAATAAATGGAAGGAGGGAACAAAAAATTCACTGAATAAAACCTATCACAAGCACGCACCATCTCCTCTTCGCGCCTTTTCTTGTCAATTGATTCAAAAATATCGATCTCGGATTCACTGTAACAATTCCGAACCAATGAAATGATAAAAATCAGCAATTAGGTAATAAAATAGGGGGAAAACATCATAGCACATTAAAAATAAAAAAAGGCCTGTCATTGATCTAGTTATTTTCAAATTTAAAGCAATTAAAATGAGACAGTCGGGGAAAAACCTTCGAGCTAAGAGATCATTGAGAGAATCGTCATCTAATACAAGCGCTGCTTCTTCTTTCTTGCACTCCCTGAGGAGAGACTCCAAATATTCTCTTCTATCTTCAGCACTGCCTCAGCATCAAGCCAAATGTAAGGAGAAAATATAGACACATCAATTTCCTAGAAAAAAAAGCATAAGTCAAACAAAGAACAGAACCTTGTGTGATTGTCAAAAAATCCTGCAGTTATACTCTGATTCGCAACTCCCAATTTGTGCTCCGCAGAAGCTCTAACATGCTCTTCAACAGTACCCACCTTTACAGAAGCAAATAAATGACGCATCCGTCAAACTAAGTGTTGGAATAATTTACAAAACCAAAAAAACAAATAAACTACCATAATTCTGTGATCAAATCCAACAAGAAACTATTTGAGATGCAAGACCCTAATGTTTCATCAATATATTTGGCTTTTAGTGGCTAAAGCATAAACAAAAGAATGATAAAAGCATTGATAGGAATTTAAGAGTATGGTCCTAAAAGATGATCATCTAGGAAGCACAAATACTTGCAACGGCTTTACATATTGTATCCAAAACATTTTGGAGCCGGGAAACTCTTGAAAACTCTAGGAAACTCATCCTAAAAATGCTAGATGTTAATTTTAAATAAAAAGGTCTTTGATACTCTAAGATACTCCTGGATACGTGTATGCTTTAAAAGCTCAAAAACTATGTACATTGTGATGATGATATGAAGAAAGGCATGTAAAAGAGAAATTGGACAATAAATGGTGGGAGTCAATAGATTACACACTTTCTTTCACGGTTCTTATACAATTTTGTCACACATAGTTTTGTCTATATTTAACATCAGATATGCAAGATAAAATAATAATAGAAAAATGACAGGGCAAGAATGTCACACTCTTTACATTAATTTTTCTAATATTTAAATAATCAAAAATTCAAAAAGTATTGCATATCATAAGATTTTTTGAAAATCACGAATTTGTATATGTATCGTATTTTATCTCGTATCCCGTCTCGTCCTTGTTCAACATAGATGATCTTGCAATAGACTTTACCAACACCTATAATTAAATTTTCTCCTACAATCAACATGTCTATCATATGATCCATTTAGAAGCACCAGTGCAATCTAAATGGAACTGATCCCACAAGTAAAACATGAATGCAGGAGTTATGGTTTTTAACAAGGTTTACCATCTCTACCCACACCATGTCCCACACATAAGGAATCACAGTGAATTTTTTTTTTGCAATTCTCATCATCCTAGAGTAACTTCATTGAGAGCTAGTGCTAGGATATTTCTTAAATTGATAATGCTCTTTCAACAGAAACAGGTAATTAACTACAGGATCTTGCGTTAAGAAGTTTCTAACTGTTAGATTTTTTGTATATTTGTCGTATTTATTATTGCGTTCTCTCACTTTGTCTCTCATATGTGTGTGTAGATATATAACATATTATTATTCTATTCAATCTTTGAAAGATGGTATCAGAGCAAGCCTAGGAAGTAACCCGTTTTCATCGTTCTCCTTCTGAGCTCGATCCTCTACTACAGTTAGTGCCGACGTTTCTTCCTCTACAGGCCCAACAACCAAGCCGATCAACGTGCTTCCGCATGGATCCAAATTGATGTGCTTCTGCATCACTGAGCGATCAATCAACAGGTTTTGTTCCTATTTCTTCCGAACAATCGACGCATTTTCGATTTCTTTTTTGCGCGGACATCCCCCTTTTCCGTGTGCTTCAACAGATTTAGATTGACGATCTCCATTTTATACATGTGCTTCAGTAGGGCGTCAACTGCAATCTTCCTTTTCTGCGTGCTTCAGCAGATCCAGATCGACGATCTTTCTTTTCTACGTGCTTCAGTAAGAGATCGATTGCTATCTTCATGCCTGTTTTCTTGAGCTTCCGCTATGTTCCTCTATGTCTATCATTCTGCTCCTCTTGATCGTCTGGCCTTCTGCTCAACTATGGCTGAATTTCAGAATGATGAGAATCGGTTAATTAGTAGTGCAATTACTCACCGATGGGTTGAAACTGAATTCCATAAACTGTCACTTGGTTTCGCTCTGTTCATCGCTTCATCATTGGACTGGGTAAGATTGGTTATCTTACTGGTGAAATTCCTCTCCCCGCTGATACTACCTCTACAAAATATAGGGAAGATAGTCGGACCTGGGAAATTGCTAATGCCCAAATGGAATCTTGGCTTATCAATTCCATGGAACCCAACATTCCCCAATGATATATGATTTGCATTTTACTGTGGAAATTTAGAAATCCCTTCAGACCTTAATGGATCATCTATCAATGCTACGAGATCTTTAAGGAAACTTGCCACCATTTCTCAAGGAGATCTATTTATGACTGAGTATCACATTACACTTTGGCAATGTGGGCAAAATTAGATATCTTCCAGCAATATCCAAAAGATTTTACTTCCTACATGCTTTCATATTGTATTGCACAGAAGGAGGTAGCCCAATCCTATCAGTTCTTGGGTGGACTTCGTGATGAGTGCAACATGCTCAAACAACATGTTCTCTCTATTAACCGTTTACCTTTGTGGGATATCATTGTATCTCAGTTCTTTGAGGCAGGGCATGAACATCTTATTATGAGCACACCTAGTTAGTCTACTACTACAGCGAGGATTACTTTTTCCATACCGTGAACTGTGTTGCAGGGTCACACATATTTACTGAGGGTAGTGGAGGTGTTGATGATCGTAAGTAAACCTTTGTGGGCATGGTGGATCTTTGTGTCAACCTAGACGCATTAAATGTTCTCACTGCCAGAGACTTGGTCATCTCATTGAGAGGTGTTTTACCATGCATCCTCACCTCAAACCACCTCGCAAGTCCCATAACACTGTTATGGATCCACGCTGGAGGCGACCCTATCAGCGCCGAGCTAAGTCCACCAAGGAGTGATTGTATTTTACCTTGCATGTTTTATCGTGCTTTTATGTTTATTCATTGCACATTTATATTTTATCTCACTTGTAGTATGGTCCAAGTGAGCGGCTCTTGAACCAGGTTGAACCCCTACAGGGGGGGGGGGGATTCTTTTGGCGGTAACAAGTTATTATTCCAACCTTTTCCCTCTCTCTCTCTCTCTTCTTTCCCGATTCCATCTCTTTTCCCTAACATTTCCCTGCAGGTTACAAAGGACTCGGTGACTCTCGCCCGCTACCATCGCTAGCGTCAATCGCCTCCTCTCTTCCCCTCCACGATGAAGCTTCTCCGCCACCATATATCCATCGGGATCCAAGTAGGGGGACACAAATCCCTTACGGGACTTCTCCCTTGTCCACTCTAACACCAGATCTCAAACCGGGGCACACAACAAACACCTCTGTGGAGTTCACCAGTAATGATCAGGACCGTCTTTGTGCTGAATTCTCTAAGTTTTGTGACTTATGCGCATCACAACAGTCTGGTCATCTCCGGAATTTCTTGCCTCTTCAACTTCCATTTCTAAGGTTCCGTATACTAAACCTATAGGTATATCACATCATAATGTTCTCATTGCTAACACTATAAATGCTACCTCCTCTTATACTGATTGGATCATAGCCTCTGGTGCGACGGATCATATGACAAGTGTGCCACCTCCTACACATATTAATGTGTGTATGTCCTATGGTTCATTGACTCCCATTCGGGGGTGGGGCTCTCTGTCTATCTCTCCCACGTTTACCTTAAACAACGTCTTCATGTTCCACACTTATCTACAAAATTATTATATGCTAGTGCATTGACTCGTGCCATGAAAAGTAGTGTTCCTACACATTGCCATCTGTAGGATGGTAGGACCTATGTGGAAAGAATATTTTTTGCATGAGACATAAGAGTGACAAGTTGTATTACTTTGAAGGATTAGAAGTCACTCCTCATCCATGACATCCACCTGAACGTTCCTCCTCTTTTACTGCTTTACCTATCTTGTCTCATGTTACCAAGGACGATATTATGCTATGGCATGCCCGTTTAGGACATGTGAACTTTGATGTTTTGTGTATCTTTTTTCCTACTTTTGGAACTGTTTTCCAAGTTTTGTGTTACAATGTAAAGTTTGTTCATATAGTAAGCATGTTTGATGCACTTATCCTACTAGCAGTTCCAGTAGTAATCATGTGTTTGAACTTGTGCACTCTAATGTTTAGGGTCCGTCTCCTGTTATTTATGTGGTTAATATGGATATTATGTTACTTTTATTGATGGTTTCTCTTAAGTGACCTGTTTCTTCTTAATCCTCGTGATGAAGTTCTTCCTATCTTTAAATTGTCATGCTATAATTAAAACTCAATTTCAGGTTCATGTTATAATTCTTCGGACTGAGGATGGCAAGGAATATCTATCTTATCAGCTTGAAACATATTCACAAGATCAGTGAATTATTAGGCACTTCTCTTGTCCCTATACGCTCTAACAAAATAGTGTCACAAAGAGGAAGAACTGACATCTCATGGAAACCCATCGTGCTCTTCTTGCTTGCCATAATGTTCCCCAGTCATTTTGGTCCTTAGTTGTTCTTAGTAGTTGTTATATCATAACAAGTTGCCTACTCATGTGCCCGATGGTTCTTGCTCATTGTCTCTTCTGAATCCAACTATTGACCGTTTCTCTTACCTTTACGTATGTTTGGATGTATGTTCTATGTTCATGATACTAGATATTCACATCGTAAGTTAGATGATAACACTTTCCGTAGTACCTTTGTGGACTATTCCAATTAGTCCAAAGGTTATAAATATTATCATCCTGCTAGTCACCACCATCTTATTAGTCAGGATGTTATCTTTCACCCTCCTTATCTTTTATTCTTCCACCCACTTTTGTCAACATGCAGGAACCTTTTGATCACAAGCAGGAACCTTCCGAGACCTCATTCCAGAGGTTGTTGAGACTACCCAGGAACCTGCTGAGACTTCTCTCCACTCTTCAAGACTAAGGGTAATCTCTCACTTTGGTCTTCCATATATCAACATTGACATCCTTCTAGGAAACTCATTGCCAGAATCTTCCATCACAAGATCAGGTATATCTCCTCCTACCCATCGTTCTGGTATTAAGTATCTTTTATTAACTCGCCTCTGTAGCTTCATATTGCTACCCATAAGGGCAACTATAAATGCATGACTACTCATTATGTGGCTAAGCATATATTTTAACAGGATCTCCCACCTAGTTCGAATGCACTCTCTCAGTTATTGATGATGCTCCTAAACCATGCACTCTGAGTTTTGCTCTTGTTCATCTTGCTTGAAAGCATGAGATCTTTGAGGAGATGGATGCCTTACGTCAAAATCAGATATGGGACCCTGTGTCACTGCCCCTAGAAAGAAGGCAATCACCTGTCATTGGACCTTTAATCTCAAGTATCACTCCAATGGTACTGTAACTCGGTACAAAGCTCGGCTTGTTGCTAATAGCTTCAGTTAGTCATATGGAGTGGATTATCATTATTTTTGCTCCTATAGCTAATGCCTTTCTCCATGGGCTTCTTGATGAAGAAATCTATATGTCTCCTCCACCAAGTCTCCTACATGACCGGGGGGGGGGGGAGGAAAAATGCATCGCCTATGCAAATCCATGTATGTGCTCAAGCAGTCGCCTCAGACATGGTTTCAAAAAACTGCAATCTGATCACACTTTATTCACACATACTAAAACTATTGGCGTGTCATTGTACTAGTTTATGTTGATGATATTATTGTGACAGATGATGATCACATAATTATTTCTCAGGTGAAGAAATAACTGGGTACTTCCTTTGACATTAAAGATCTAGGTGAGCTTAAATACTTTCTTGGTCTAGAGATCTCTAGATCACCAAAAGGAATCTCCGTGTATCAATGAAAGTATGCCTTAGATGTTCTGTCTGATGCGGGCATGTTCGGTTGCAAGCTATCACATACTCCTATGGATCCGCGTACCCCTCTTACCGCTAATGAAGATGACTTCATTGAGATGTTAATATGTACAGCAGTACAGGAGATTGATTGGAAAATTAATCTACTCGACAATCACACGACCAAATATAGCCTTTGTCGTGAGTATTGCATCACAATTTATGCAGTCTCCGTGTTCTTCACTTTCCGGCCATACACAGGATCTTCAAATATATTAAGACTCGTCCTAAAAAAGGTCTTATGTATAAATCATGGAAATTTAAACACCTACGGTTTTACCGCTTCTGATTGGGCTGGCTCATCTTCTAATAGGCGATCAACAACTTAAAATCTCAAAGAAGTTCTCTTTCCCTCATAAGCTTAACGGTGACAACAATTATATGTAATATAAATACCCTTATTAATAACTTCTATCACAATAGCACTCGTCTACTAAAATGTGTGAAACTGAATTTTTTTCCTTAATCTACAATATAATGATTATGTTTCAAAGTGCCTGGTATGCCTCAAATCTTTAATTTTTGGAAAGATGCTGAAGAAAGTATACCACAGGATTAACCTAATCATTTACCACCCCAAACTGACCCTTAATTTAAGCATACTAAATGTAGAGGAATGGTATAAACCTTGTATTATTATATTGAATATGTATGAGTACAAATATATAGGAAGAGAAGGAGGCAAGTCACTCCAATCTCAAGATGTGGGACTAAACAAGAAATAAAGAAAAGCTACACAATGGGCCCCTAAATGGGCTCTTCACATGGGTTTTTTACATCTCTTCTCTAACACTCCCCCGCAAGCTGGAGCATACAAATCGTAGGCACCCAGCTTGGATAAGAACTGGAGATACAGTGGCCGAGGAAGTGTTTTTGTCAGGATGTCAGCAGTCTGTCTAGCAGCAGGAACATGCTCCAACTCTATCTTCTTTGATTGCACCTTTTCCCTGATGAAATGACAGTCAACCTCAATATGCTTTGTTCGCTCATGGAAAACAGGATTATTGGCGATATGGATTGCAGCCTTACTGTCACACCGAAGAGTTGTCGGAGAAGAAAGTCTAACACCCAAGTCACCTAGAAGACTCTCAAGCCAGGTTAATTCTGACACAACAGCAGCCATGGCCCTGTATTCTGACTCAGCCGAGGAGCGAGCAACCACAGACTGTTTCTTGCTCCGCCAGGTTATGAGGTGTCCACCAAAATAAGTGCAAAAGCCAGTCGTGGAACGCCTATCATCAGGAGACCCAACATAGTCAGCATCCGAGTAGGCAAGAAGAGATGGTGAGTTGGATGGTTTGTAGACAAGGCCTTGTCCCGGAGCGGTCATTAGATATCAGAGAATACGCTCAACAACTTGAAGGTGAGAAGTGCGTGGAGCATGCATGAAGCGACTTACAACACCAACAACAAACGAGATATCAGGTCTAGTAACCGTTAGGTAGATCAGCTTCCCAACCAATCGTCGGTAGTATTCTGGATTCTCAAGAAGTTGATCAGAATCAGAACCAGCAGCACATAACTTTTGATTAGCATCCATAGGAGTATCCGCAGGTTTGCACCCGGAGTATCCTGCTTCATGAAGTAAGTCGATGCAGTATTTCCGTTGGGACATAACCAACCCATCGGGTCGTCGAGCAACTTCAATCCCAAGGAAGTATCTAAGATTGCCAAGGTCCTTGGTCTGGAAAGCCGAGCTCAGATGTTTCTTGAGTTGTTGTATCCCAGAGAGATCATCGCCGGTGATGAGGATATCATCAACGTACACAAGAAGGATCACAGTGCCAGTTGGGCCATGCTTGGTGAATAGAGAGAAGTCGGCGGAGCTCCGAGTAAAGCCGAGAGCCAAGAGAACTTTGCAGAACTTATCAAACCAAGCTCGCGGAGATTGTTTGAGACCATAAAGAGCCCTGAGAAGGCGGCAGACATGAACTGTACGAGACTCCCCCGTGGTCTCAAACCCGGGAGGTTGGATCATATAGATAAGTTCCTTCAAATCACCGTTGAGAAATGCATTTTTAATATCCAGCTGAATAAGAGGCCAGCGCCGGTGCACAGCGACGGAGATAACAACACGAACAGTGTTTAGTTTGGCTACTGGAGAGAAGGTTTCCTCATAATCCAACCCTTGTTGCTGAGTGAAGCCCCGGGCCACGAGACGAGCCTTGAGGCGATCGACCGTCCCGTCGGCATTCTGCTTGATTGTGAAGACCCATTTGCAACTAACACAATGTTGACCAGGAGGAAGCGGGACCAGTTCCCAAGTCTGATTAGCCCAGAGGGCATTCATCTCCTCTTCCATAGCCGCCCGCCACCCTGGGTGCTGAAGTGCCTCCTGTACAGAGTTAGGAATAGAAATGGAGGAAAGAGAAGTAGCAAATTGGCGAAGATCCGGAGAGAGGCGGTGAAGAGAGACAGAGTGTGCCATTGGATGTGCAGTAGAGGAAGAAGTCGGATCAACAGGCCGCGAGTCATCATCAGAGGAGGGCACCTCCCGTAGGGCAGTGGAGGACAGAGGACGACGAGCGTACACACGAGTGATAGGTGGTTTCTGGGAGGGAGGTAGAAGAGGGATGGGAGAGACTGGTATGGAGGAGACGGGCGGGGAGGAAACGGGCGTTGGAGAGAGCGGAGGAAGGGGTGAAGTAACCGGAATAACAGGCCGCGGAAGAGGAGGCAGCGGAAGAGGACAGTCCGCTGGTTGGGAAAAATAGGGTTGATCTTCGAGGAAGGTAACATCAGCAGTCGTAAGAAGCTTGCGATCCTGGGGAGAGAAGCAGAGATAGCCCTTCTGAGTCCGGGAGTAACCAACAAACATATATTTGGTGGCACGTGGAGCAAGTTTGTCAGAGGACGGACCAAGGCGATGAGCGTAGCATACGCAGCCAAACACGCGAGGAGCGATGGAGAACGGAGTCGTAGAAGGAAAAAGGAGACTGAAGGGGGATGCAAAGTTGAGACGAGAAGAAGGCATGCGGTTGATGAGAGTGCAGGCGGTAGAGACCGCGAAATTCCAATATTGTTTGGGGACGTTCATTTGGAGCATGAGAGAGCGGGTGACCTCAAGCAGGTGACGATTATTGCGTTCAGCAACGCCATTCTGTTGGGGGGTATATGGACAAGAGGTTTGATGAATTATCCCAAACTCAGCACATAGGTGAGTGACTGTATGACCAGTATATTCGCGGGCATTGTCAGTACTGAGAGTTTTAATAGTAGTAGAAAATTGGTTGCGAGTTTCGATGATGAAGTTCCGGAGAACACCAGGCAATTCAGAGCGGTCACGAAGGAGGTACAACCATGTTACCCGTGAGTAATCATCAACGAAGGTAACAAAGTAACGATAGCCAAAAACACTGGCGATTTTGTAGGGACCCCAAATATCATAGTGAACCAAATCAAGGGGAGCAGCACTTCAAGTGGGATGGGGGGTGAACGTAGAACGATGATGTTTGACATAGATACACGACTCACAGGTAAACTCATGGAGAGAGACGTCGGGAAGAGCTTTGCGGAGTATTTGTAGAGGAGCGTGACCAAGACGGCGGTGCCACTCAATAGTGCTGATAGAGGAGAGAAGAACGGTGGGAGAGGTATCGAGGAGATAGAGTCCGTTCGAGAGATGCCCTTTGCAGATGATGCGTCGCGTCTGTCGATCCTGCACAATACATGAAGTAGAGGTGAATGAGACACAACAATCCAAATCTTGGGTGAGACGGCTAATAGATAAGAGATTGAAGGAGGAGCCCGGAACATGAAGAACCGAACGAAGAGTAAGTGAGGGTGACAGAGTGAGATCGGCAGAGCCAGCAACAGGAGTAGAAGCACCATTTTGCCACAGTAATGAACGGAGGATGTTCGGAGGCCAAGTATTGTGAAGGTGCTTGCGAAGTAATGTGGTGGCTGGCCCCGGAATCCAAAATCCACGGAGAGCTATGAAGGAGGCAGGAGATGCCACCACCAGAAATAGACACAACCGAGCCTGGGGACCGGGAAGGAGACAAAGCCATGGAGAAACAAGCACCAGGGAGTAACCAGCAGAGCAGAGGGCTCGGTGACCAGAAAGAAGCAGCCCGCACAGTCCGGTGGACTGAAGAGAAGCAAAGGGCGGACTGCAGGGAAGAGAGCAAGCCGGCAGGAAGGAGAGCTAGACTGCACGGTAACGGGGAGCACACCAGCGGCCACAACAAGGGGCCACGATCAGGAGCGGTGACAGCGGACAGAACAGCCAGACCGCACGGTCCAGGTGCGGACCCCAGCGGTCAGAGAAGACCACGAGATGGTGCGGGAAGAGCGAAGAGCAGAAGAGCAGAGTAAGCCGCACGAGGTGGTGAAGAGACTAGCGGCAAGAGGTCTGTAACCGAAGGAGGAGGCGGCTAGAACTGCTGGAGGCGGAACCCGTTGCGAACAGTTGAGATCGCTGGCGAGGTCGCTGGAGAGGTTGCTAGCGAGGGCGCTGGAGATCAGCTGGAGAGGTTGCTGGCGAGCAACGACTGAACCCGCTGCGAACAGTGAGATCGCTGGCGAGCTGCGAGCAGAGCATCGGCTTGGAGGAGCAGGTCAACGATCAGAGCAGCGATCTGGAGGGGCTGGCTGGCGGAAGCTCGGGGAGATCGCAGCAGGTCGCACGAGATCGCTGGCTGGCGAACAGCGAGCGAGCAGGAGCGGAGATCGCAGCGAGCCTTTGCGGGAAGAAGATTGCAGAGCTTGAGGACGCACGAGATCGCAGAGCTTGAGGAGATCGCAGAGATCGCAGAACTTGAGGACGCACGAGATCGCTCGAGCCTTTGCAGAGCAGAGCAGAAGCGGGAAGGAGAAGGAGACGGGTCCCACGGACCAAAGGATGCATGCTATAAAAGCCAGGAAGAGGACAGGAAGCTTGGAGGGGGGGGGGGGGGGGAATGCTGGAAGCAGAGGAGTTCGCAGCAGGGAAGCGGTCTCAGAAAAGGAGACCTCAAATTTTGAACCTGGCTTTGATACCATGTAGAGGAATGGTATAAACCTTGTATTATTATATTGAATATGTATGAGTACAAATATATAGGAAGAGAAGAAGGCAAGTCACTCCAATCTCAAGATGTGGGACTAAACAAGAAATAAAGAAAAGCTACACAATGGGCCCCTAAATGGGCTCTTCACATGGGTTTTTTACATCTCTTCTCTAACACTAAATATCATGCACAAAGCTTTACAATTTCCTCAACCTTTTCATTCAATAATAGACTTTGCTATATCTTACTGACCGTTACAAGCATATCATCATTGCATTCTCTTTGGAAACTAGAATATCGAATGATTATGTTTCAAAGTGCCCGGTATGCCTCAAATCTTTAATTTTTGGAAAGATGTTGAAGAAAGTATACCACAGGACTAACCTAATCATTTACCGCCCTTTTTTCATGGATTCAGCATTTTCCATTTTAATGCCAAAACTCAACTTTCAGCATGTTAAGCAGCTCAACTTTTGCCATTTTAAGCAGTCAAACTAGAATGTTTTACTGCTTATGAATTTGAAATCATCAACTCGGTTGTTTAGCAAGGTGTCCCTCATTTTATGTTCAGCATTAGTACCAATGTAATTTAGGGTCTGTTTGGCAAGCCGTTGGGGCTCCGGCGAGGGAGCAAACTCGCTGCAATTTGCGACCGGAAGGAAGGGGACGGGGTCTGAGAAGGAGTGATTTCTCCGTTCGTAGAGGGTGGCGGCTGGAAGCGGTGGGGGAAGGCGGAAAAACAAATGGGAAGGAACGACGGCGGTGACGTTCGCTCCGATCGCACCAGAAGCCTTACGCCGCCACAAACGATTAATTTAAGCATACTAAATATCATGCACAAAGATTAACGATTTCCTCAACCTTTTTGTTCAATAATAGAATATCGTTGGAAACTAGAATATCGAATGATCCCCATTTTCCATCTCTAGAGAATTAAACGACCAGGGTTCAAGCCTAGTATTGTCCTATAACACATTGTAGAACAACATTTTCATCCGAAAAAAAACCTAGGCTTCTTGAAGACATAACATTCATTTTTCTGAAAGTATAATGCCTGCTTGATTGTTATGAACAGTATCTCTCTTCGCAATGATACCTAAACACTTTAATGTGCAACTAAAATATCTTCACAAATCATATTTGCTGATGAATTGCGTGCACAACCAAAATGTAGTTGGGTACCTGCAGATTTATGAGGTATATTAAAAGTAGACGAAATTCTATATGCAAAGAATCACGATACTTCCAGATTATAGTTGAACAGCAACCGATTACACTTCCAACAAATAATGTATTAGGCTAGCAGCAGGAAAAGCAGAAAGGGATATCTAAAATAACTGAAGCATGTGAAAAGAAATCAAGAGATCCTACGTAGATAGATGGACTGCAGAAGAAGATAAGATAATGGTAATAGATTAAAGAAAACTAATAAAAAGTGGTTATTTAATGCCAACTATAAGGAAGAATTTCCCTAGGAAAGAAACTGTTAGGGCCTTAGGGGCCTACTCGGATGTTGCCGGAGGAGTGGCCGGAGGGGGAGATGATGGTGACGGAGATACTACGGAGCCTTGACCGCGGTTGCCTAAGCAGGGCGCGCTCGAGAGAGAGAGAGAGAGAGCTTCCAAGATCTCTTTAGGGTTTGGGGAAATAGACCTTCCTTCGTACCAATACAAGACCCACTTGGTCTTTTAAATAGGACTTACAATCGACACAAAAAGGAAAGAGCTACAAAGAAATAACGCTAAAGGAAATAACGACAGACTTGGACATAAACGACGAAATAGGAATGCGACAATGCGACATGAAAGCAATTATTAAGAAATAAATAATATAATAAGACCATAATATCGACCCGTAACATCTCTCCCGCCTTGCAAAACGAGCTTGTCCTCAAGCTCAAGGGAGATCCATGGTGTCCCGCATTATCTGACACCCTCATCATCAGTTGTTGATTCACAGTTGGTGTTGTCTTGAAGCAGGGCTAAAAGGTAAAGCTTCAGACCTTGCTCCTATCTGATCTTTCTCTTCAGCAGAGGAGGAAAGATCAACTTGCTCTTCTTGAATGAATCAGGAAGAACTATCTTCTCTCCTTGTATCTGCTTGTTGGTTCAGGAAGCAGGAAGACAACACTGGTAGAAGTCGTCAATAGAACAGTGCAAATTTGCTTTCCACTTTTCAGCACACCTCTCTATAATGCCATAACTTGTTCTTTTATACCTCTGTCATCTACAACGGCTCTAAGGAGGGCCCTGACACAGTATGGAGGGGGATAGAATACTTTATCTTGCTTTACAGCCACTTGCGTCAAAAGCAGATCCCGTCAATGCTTTTTTCAGATTTGAATCTGTCTCAGTGGTTGGGCTGAGACAGTCTTCAGTCTCAGTGGCTGAATTTGTCTGTCTCAGCGGATCCGCTGAGACAGATAATCTTCTCAACGGATTCTATCTAAATGCAGCTTAGCTGAGGCAGACTCCGTCTCAGCGGCTCCGTGCCTCGTCTCAGCGGTTCAACTGAGAGAGTGATGTTGTCTCATCAATTTTGACAGTAAACCACAAATCTTATTCCAATACTTGGAATAAACTAACCCTGCATGGGCATGATGCAAAAGAGGGTTTATTAAATACAATATGTACTTAGCATTGAGTGATATGCCTCTTCAAATCAAGGGAACATTGAGGGCAATATTCCCAACAGGAAGTTTCTTTGCCGCCTTAATCACTTTGACCTCACCATATTGTTGTTGTTGTTGTTCCTCATTTAGGACATGCTCAAAATGTGAAGGGTCTCTTTTTGTGAATTTATAATCCTCCAAAAACTTCTTTAAACTTCCTTTCAGGGATTCTATGGAGGAGATCGTCGACCAGCCAGGGAACAAGTCTATGCATTGGATCTTGCCCAACCCCGAAGCCTGGAAAGAGTCATTGCAGGTATGTTTAGTGTTCTAAGTTCCTTTTCAATTCTTAGAATATAGAACTGAATATAGAATTGGTAGAAATAGAAAACCTAGTCACCTAAAACCATACAACAAATTCAAGGATAGTAAATGTATGTGACAAGTCTGACCATACCCTATTCGACACGGGAGCATCTGACAACTTCATCTCGGAGGACTTCGTCAAAGACTTGGATCAAGTGTGACACTACACAAGAGCTGTCAGGAGGGTGCGTCTTCCCAACGGGTCGGGGATGGAATCAACTGCAAAGTGCCTCCTAAAGGTGACCATTGAAGTTCTGACACTCGATGCTTCTACAAACATCTTGAAGATGTCGGACTTTGACCTTGCCTTGGGGATGACATGACTCACCTGGAACCATGCTCAGATAGATTGCCCGACAAGGAAGGTCGTGCTAAGATACGAAAACACCTACATAACCTTCGAAAAAATCCACTGATTTCCCTTCTCAGACATCCACAGAGATCCTACACCTCAAGATGGGAGTACAACTCTACTAGCTCAGGCTTAACAGCCCTACCCACTCAGGCTCAATAGCCTTACAATCTCAGGTTCAACAACCCTACAGCTCAGACAAAATGCCCTACAAACTCAGAACACTAATGTTCTTACAGAGGTTATAATTTATGCTTACAACAGATGACATCAAAGATGCATCCTTCAGCCTTTTGTCTGTGTCGGCCTTTCCGTCGCAGCGTGATGTAGAGAGAGAGCGAGAGAGAGAGAAAGCGGGAGAGAGAGCGCGAGAGGCCGTTCGTCGAACGGCCTGGCCAGTTCGTCGAACTGCCTGGCCAGTTCGTCGAACTGCCTGTATATATATCTATAATAATAGGTCGTTCGACGAACTGGCATGGCCGTTCGTCGAACTGGCCCGGCCGTTCGTCGAAGGAGTGTGCTGGACAAGCTTGACTGTATATATATTATTATATATATAAAGGCCGTTCGACTATCTATAATAATATATATATCTATAATAATAGGCCGTTCGACGAACTGGCCTAGCCGTTCGTCGAACGGCCTATATATATACAGGCCAGTTCGTCGACGAGCATCGAGCACGGGCGTAGCACTACCTCAATTGCCAAGTTAACTTGCTAAAATACCGTCGTCGAGACAAAAGTTGTTACATCTACAACGAACTGCATTTTAAAGGCGGAATTAAGGCAGAGGTACTTGAGTGGTCTTGCGGCAGATGCAATTCTGTGATCGATTCTTTGACATCGCAATCATAATATAATAAGTGTATCTAAGTTACAAGCATTTTTCCTAGAATACGAGCATCTTCGCACGGGCTACGCCCGTGCTCGATGCTCTCCGCATCGACAGTACCTTAGCAGCGACAGTACCTCCGCTTAAACTCGCCCGCTCTAGGACGCTCAGTCAATTGACAGTGCATAGGTAGCCCCGCGCGACAGTGCCCCTCCTCGACATTGTCCCGGCGCTAGGCGCTCCCTCCGCTCGCGAACCCCCGTGGGCACAACAGAATCGGGATGGGGGAGAGCACCACGGGGGTTCGCGAGCGGAGGGAGCGCCTAGCGCCAGGACAATGTCGAGGAGGGGCACTGTCGTGCGGGGCACGGGGGCTACCTATGCACTGTCAATTGACTGAGCGTCCTAGAGCGGGCGAGTTTAAGCGGAGGTACTGTCGCTGCTAAGGTACTGTCGATGCGGAGAGCATCGAGCACGGGCGTAGCCCATGCGAAGATGCTCGTATATATATATGGCGGGGTTGGATGACCCTCAGAACGGCCTTGTTGAATTCATGTGGCGGTGGGCACATAGACCTCCTGTGCTAGTTGGAGGCGACGGTCACATAGTCTGGCAAAACTCATTGCAGTCACTAAGTCCGGAGGAGCCTCAAATTCGACATCGAATCGCAAGCGTTCGCGAAGTTCGGCGGTGAAGATGGCGACCTGCATCTCTGGGGAAAGTGTCCTGTGCCAGAAGAAGTTGAAACTGGTCCAGATAATCGTCCACGGAGCCTGTCTGGCGGAGTGTCGTGAGGGCACCGAGGGGGTTGCTGCGGATTGGAGGCCCGAAACGCAGATTGCAAAATTGCTTGAAGTCATCCCACGTCAAACCCGACTGATCATTGAGGAGACGAGTAGACCAGAGCAAAGCCGAGTCGAGAAGGTGGAAGGAGGCCAAAAGAAGTCGTTCAGCTGTCGGAGTTTGTTGATGACAAAAGAATTGTTCGCACCTGGTCAGCCAGCCCAAAGGATCTGTCTTCCCATCGTAAGTGGGGAATTCCAACCGGGTATGCGTGGTGGAATAGCAGCCTCAGGGCGTACGAGGGTCTGCGGTGGCGGCTCATGGCAGACGAGCGGTGGTAGCAGAACTTGATTGCTACTAAAGTGATCCGTGGGAGGCGTAGTAACAACGGGAAGGGAGGCGGTCAACTCATTAAGCCTCGCAATGATAGTGGTCATGTCGTCCCGGTGCCGGGTTTCAGCGTCTCGAAAGTGTGCTTCCATGGAGGTCATGACAGTCTGCAAAACGTCGTGGAGAGCTGCCGTAAAATCTTGTGAGCCCCCCATCGGTTGACTTGCTTGCCGAGAGGAGCGGGTGACTAGACGCCTGGAGTCATCGGGGGCGGCTAAATTTGTGTTGCCGCGAGTGCCGCGTCGTCTCCTAATGGTGGTGTCACAAATTTTGATTACTTAATTAAATTCGATCAAGAATTAATAAGCAAGCAGATTTGAATTATTAATAACTAATTAATCCAACAAATGATTAATCAAATAATAATAATTTTCATTAATAAGAAAAGACAGCCTTGCTTTAATATGGTGGCAGCGGTGCTTTAAGACGAAAGGTAGACGTGCTTTAATATGGTGGCAACGGTGCTTTAAGACGAAAGGTAGACGTGCTTTAATAAGGAAGGCAACACTTAATTGAGCGGAAACCGCGCTCCAGAAGGAATCTTTGTGTGTGCGATGGGAGCGGATGCGGAAGCCCAGTTGTACGCAGGTCAACGCTCGGGCACGAAGAGGAAGGGCAGCGCCACCTGTTTGGACGACGCGCGTGCTGGGAGGATGAGAATGAACCGTGCGAGGAGCGTCGATCAGAGCGGAAGGAGAAGCAGACGCTGCAGGCGTCGATCGGCTGTGTTGCGGGAGTCAAATAGCGACCGGAAGGCGTCGCCGATTTCCTCGGGTCGGGAGGATGCTTTGCCGGAGTACGGAGGGCTCAGCGGAAGCGTGAGCCGTGGTCGTCACTGGAACGGGGTGCGACAGACGACGGAGAAGTCGCCGGGAGGGACGTTGATGTCGCAGGGCTCGCGGGGTTGAGGATCGCCGAGGATGTCGTCTTGCGAGAAGGAGGGGAGGAGTCTACCTCCGATACCAAGGTGTTAGGGGCCTACTCGGATGTTACCGGAGGAGTGGCCGGAGGTGGAGATGATGGTGGAGGAGATACTATGGAGCCTTGACTGCGGCTGCCTAAGAGGGGAGTGCTCGAGAGAGAGAGAGAGCTTCCAATATCACTTTAGGGTTGGGGGAAATAGACCTTCCTTCATACCAATACAAGAACCACTGGGTCTTTTAAATAGGACTTACAATCGATACAAAAAGGAAAGAGCTACAAGATAATAACGCTAAAGAAAATAACGACAGACTTGGACATAAACGATGAAATATGAATGTGACATGAAAGCAATTATTAAGAAATAAATAATATAATAAGACCATAATATCGACCCGTAACAGAAACATAAATGCATCAAGTACACTATACACTAAAATGAAATTTACTTAATTAGATTTACTTTAAAAAAGATTCATAAAAGCTAAAAAGACATGGAGACTAAAATAAAATTTATTATGATAACTTAGTTACCTATCAAGTTATGAAAATTCCAAAAATTATGATAATTTAGTTACCAAGTAATTTTTAAGGAAAACATAGAGACTAAAAAGACATCAAATGATTGCAGAGTATCAATATAGAAAATATTGATAACTACGACAATTAAATTTAAGAGTCGTACGGGGGCATTTACCAAGCGAAAAATAAGTTATAATGGACATGCATAAAGAAATAGTATGATGCTAAAATTAGAGCAACAATTTATTGAGGCCTAGCTAACATGTAACTGATGGGGATCAGTCGCAGGATCAACACTGGACTTCGGGCCACCACTCGGCGGGGTCCGCATTTGTGTACTCGCGCAGGAGGCGTTGATTGGATCGTCGATCCGAGATCACGAGCGTATCCAGAGCGTCGTTTCAACAATTTTATGTATTTGTTTTTTTTTTGGACATTTTTTAGTGTTATTTAAGCATCGGGCGTAGCGGCTAATCATAGTCATTCACGCCGGGTGCCCTAGCCCCCTTTTCGCTATTGTTGGAGAATACAAAAGAAACTTCTCTCATTTATTGTATTTAGCCCATGTATTATGACCCATTATGAACATTCTTCTCTTAGGTTCCTTTAGTCTCACATCTTGTACTCTCTTTTAACTCCCGCTCTTTCCCTCTCTCTCTATATATATGTACTGAGTGATGGAGTAACAACAATTCATTTGGAGAATTTCTTTTACTCTCTTCTCACATTTTATCAGAGCCACTGGTCATCTGCCTTTTTCGCGATTGAGCTCCTGCTCTCACCTCTCACTGCGGGCGGATTCCCTCCTGTTACTCCCAGCATACCCTGTGTGGACTCTTTCACAGCAGTCGCCCTCCGTGGCTCTGCTCCTCCTGAGCCTACTCCTTGAACCCTCCTCGTCTTTATAGAACTCCTTTGTTGCTGGGACCCACTTGTTTGCGCGCCCTCTTCTTCAATGTCCGTCTGGAACCCCTAACATACTAAATCTCTCCACCCCGTGTGGACTCAGTGCGGTCTCCTCTGTTGTGTCCGCCCGACATTCATACTCCCGCAGTCCGGCCTACCAACAGTGTTCGCGCGGGTTGTGCTTGTTGACTGCCCGGTCTCTGCTCTGTTGCCGCCCGAGCTCTCTTGCTTGCTGCTTACCTGTCTCTGTTGTGACGCCACCATGCACTCTCTTGGTTGTTGTGCGTGAGGCCTCTGCCTTGCTGTCCTCCCGGATTCTTGCTTTAGGCAGCCTCCCGAGCTCTCTTGGTTGTTGTTTGTGCGGCCTCTACCTTGCTGTTCTCCCGGACTCTTGCCTCCGACTTGGGCGGACATTTCTTTTAGATCGCCTCTCCTCCTGCTGCCAACCCGCCTACTCTTGGGACGATGGGAAAGGATACTGCTCCCGCTTCATCGACTCTTCCTGCTCTTGCTCCATCCACTCTCCCTGATGCTCGGAATGAACTCCGGATTACTACTATCTCGCTCGTTTGCAAGAACTTTGTGAAGTGGGTGCATTCAGTGCGATGTGTCCTTCAGACCAAGGGTCTTTTCATCATCTCACATGGAACCCTCTCGCCGAGCCCACCGAGCAATGACTTCACCTCCCCCTCGCTCGACCACCGGGCAGCCAATCGTTACTGCCCGACCATCTGCCTCCCAGAACCGCAAGCCTATTTTGGTCTTTCCACTATGACATCAACTTTCTGCCGCAAGTCCCACCTTTCATTGTATCCGAGAGTCCCTCCTCCACAACCAGTTGAGTCCGCCCATGTCCAGTTCCAGCAGTTGAAGCCTCTTCCATCTACAGCAGTCGACGCTCATTTTCCTCCACCACAGGGCATTATGCTTGTGAGTATTTAATTTTAGTGTGTTTCTTTATTCTATCCTGAATATTGGATGGACATTGCATATGTAGTTGGGAATCATGTCTTGTTTGTGCCCTTGTTTGAATTTCTAATTTTTCCATAGAATCCAATCGCGAAAGTTTAAGCTTAAAACCCTTCGTACGAAGGAGAACGTGAATTTGCTCGTGTATTTGAAAATTCTTGTGCACTTTGTGTTTGATTGCTAAACTAATATAATTTTATTTACTAAATTTAATTTTGGATAAAATCGAATCATACACGCATCATATAGTTTTAAGGTTGTTCGAGTCAACCCCTCGCCATTCAAATAGCTTGCATTAGTGTCGGCATAACACCACAGCCTACCCAGCGTCAATAACACTCCACCCGTCTACGTAATATAATATGGGTCCGATCGGGTCCCTACAACATATCACATACACAAGTAAATGTTATAAAGAGGTAAAAGAACAAGAAGCTCATAAAACAACACTATGTTTGTGTGCTCTCCGGAGTAGTGACTGAAGGCGGAGGGAATACTTTGGAGCCGAAACCGCGGCGGCCTAGGCGGGGCTTGCTCGGGGGAGGGGGGGGGGATAACAAGAAAATTAGAAATGCTTCTTTGATACCCTCATAAAACCCAACTTGCCTTTAAATAGGCTACAAGACCTTCATAATGAAAACATAACCTATAATAATTAATAATAATAAAGACACAAAGTAGATAACTAAGCCCTTGGCATGTGGCCCATAACATCTAACAACTAAGCACAACTAATAATAATAAAAGACACTAAAGATACAATAACGAAATTGAGACCATAACATCTCATCCTTTCTTGAAATCGAGTTTGCCCTCAAGCTCGAGCATGGCACAATCGGTGTTGATCCTCGGGTTCCTTAACTTTGCGCCAGAATAAATTTTTTAGCGTGAGGTCGGAGTAGATGCGTCATTGGGGTAGGGGCTCATAACGTGCCCACAAATGTCACGGAGGTCTGTAGGGATCTAGTGTGGCACGACCATTAGTTGAGGAGAGCCTGTCATGCATAATGGCTAGCGACGGGGCAAGTGTGTTTGCTGAATGAGAGTCGCGGGAGTCAGAAGTGGCGGCGCCAATGGGGGGACGATCACCAAAAGGAATGGCGCCAGAGGAACCGACAAAACATGTAACTGGAGCGGAGGGCATTGGATGGAGGTGACTGACAGCACGGTTGACACGAGTTGCGGTGGGACAATCAACGAGTTCGATGGCGGCGCGGAGCGGAAGATGGTCAAGCTGTAGTTTATGTTTGTGTGTGGCGAACATGTCGTCGAGTTTGTCGAGGAAGGTGGCGATGCATCTTGCCATTGTCGAGGCGTTATAGGACATCCCGGCCTCCCAATATTCGTGTCAGGCCGCCTCAGGCGTCATTTGCAAATAACGAAGTAAATTTTAATTTATTAATCACTAGTTGATTAATAAATAAAAATCACTTGACGGTGTGTTTGGAGGCAGCAGACGTGAGGTCATTGCGTGCACGAAACAGGCGCATAGAAGTAGTAGCACATGTGGGAAACAAAAAAAAGGGTGGAATGTAGAGATCGGCAATAGAAAGCCGATCTGGAGCATGAGTCTAGACGTTGACAGGTAAACGAGTGGCTGGGAGGTCTTGATCGTCGGGTTGGAGCGGTCTCTGGAAGGAGACGACGCCAGAGAAGGGGCGTCAGATGCGAGTGAAGAGGAGGTTGCGCAGGTTCGGGTCCAGTTGGGTTATCGTTGAATGGAGGCGTCGAGGCCGGTTTGCGTTATCGTCGAGCTAGCGGTGTCGAGGGAGCGCGACGAGCTCAGGAAGAGATGAGCGGGGGGCTCTGTTGCAGACGACGAGCGCAGGGAATGGAAGGAAGCCCTTATCGAAGCCCGTCGAGCCCGTCTCTGCTTCCTGTCGAGTCTATCGTGCCCTTGTCGACGCAGACCGCCGATCTCTTTGATGCTCTTCCATGTCCGACGACGGCTGATCCCTCTCGATTCCGTCTGCGTTTCTGTCGCAGATCATCGACGACGATCCAGTCCCTGTTCCTGATGATGGAGCCTGTTGCTACGCCCGTGCCTCTGCTTCTTTTCGGTTGATCCAGTCCATGTTCCTGATGATGGAGCTTGTTGCTACGACGATCCAGTCCTTGTTCCTGATGATGGAGCCTATTGCTACGCCCGTGGCTCTGCTTCTTTTAGATACTCCCGGTGCTCCCTTTTCCTGGTCGTGCTCCTCTGCCGCTGCTGTTCTCCTGCAACAGACCTTCTTCTGGCTCAGTCTCTCTGCTCTCCGGGGATATGGATCCGCTGCCCGCTTCTCTTGTCAATGATGGTGCTAATGCAGTTTTTTGCTATTTTTTCTTTAAGTTTTTTGGGTTGTTTTTTTATGTTGGGTATGCCTATATGCACATGTTTTACACGTGAGGGGGAGTGTTTGGGACATAGGCGACTCAGATGACTTTTGCCGACCTTTCGTCTTCGTTCCACACGGCCTCTAGGCTTATGTTGTGTGTTGTTTGCGTCTCCCCAAGTTTTTCCTTGATGATTGGTATGTGGTATGGTCTTTGGTGGTTGTCTTTTTCCCTTTCTCCCTTATCCCCACGGTCTCATAGATTCATGTGTGTGGTGTTATCCCCGCGGTCTCGTAGATTCGTGTGTGTGGTGTTATCACCGCGGTCTCGTAGATTCGTGTGTGTGGTGTTATCCCCGCGGTCTCGTAGATTCGTGTGTGGTTTCCTCTCTATCTGTCTTGTCCGTTTTGCCTGCCACTTTTTACCAATTCTTTTATGATGTCCAAGCTAAAGGTTCCCCCTTCAGCTTGAGGGGGAGAATTGAGTTTATTAGTATTAGTATATTTATATATGAGTGAACTTAGTCCCACATCGTGTATGTGAGTTAATGCGTCTATGTAAGTCCTATATATTGCCCCTATGAGGACGAATAAGATTGCACCAATATATTTCCCTTTCATCTTTCTACTTGACGAATGTGAGTACCAAACAGGCATCCGTGTTAAAATGTTGCGAAAAGGAACCCTCTTCAATGATATGAGCTCTCGTGTCTCTAAAACTCTTGAGATAATAAAAATTGTCATAGTCGAGGTTTACAATATTGAAACCTGCTTGGAAACCTAGGATCTCACACGAATCTGAGACTAATCAGAATCTGAAACCTCTCTCAAGGCACTTTTGGAAAATGCCTCCTTGAGGAATCCAATGTTGAAGACTACTCAGGGGCTTATGCTCTCACACGGACTGGAGATTAGTCACAATCAACACGAATCTGAAGGCTCAAATGGAAACCTTCTCTTCAAGGATTCCAAAGCCGAAGCATCTTCTGAAAAATACTTCTTCGAGGATTCCATGTCAAAGCAGGTTAGGAGACCCAGGATCTCATACAAATTCGAGACTAGGTAAAATCTGAAACACGTCTCTAAGGGCTCTTTTTAGAAACTCCTTCGGGAATTCTAATGTTGAAGACTACTTGGAGACCTAAGATCTCATTCAAATCCGAGACTAGTCAGAATCTTAAACCCCTCTTTGAAGGCTCTCCTGGAAACCTCATCTTTATGGATTCTAGCGATGAAACCTTGTCAACAAACATCCTTCTCAAGAAGTCCAGCGCAGGAGCTTCTTCCACAAACCTCCTCTTCAGGCATTCTAGCATTGAAGCTTCTTACAAAAATCTTTTTTTCAATCCAATGCTGAAGCTTTTTTCCGGAAATCTTCTTTTGGGGATTTTAGTGTTGAAACCTTTTCAGAAAACCTCCTTTTGGGGATTCCAATGTTCAAGTTTCTTCTAAATACTTCCTCTGAATCGGAATTCTGATCTCCCATCTCTGAGTCATAAACCTTCTTTGGATTATCCAACCTTGATACACCTGATTTATCGAACATTGATCATCCCATTATTTTTAGAAAAGGGACAATCTTATAACAAGCATTCCATTGTCAAAATACCTATCGAATGAAAAATTGTCTAGTAATCATAAAGTATTTCATAATATTTCTAACATGTATGTTTTATGATCTATTCAGGATTCCCTAGGTGATCCTGATTGGAAATTAGCAATGGAGTAAATGCTCTAAAAAAGACTGAGGCATGGGGATCGAAATTCAGAGCTTGGGGCTGGCTGTGCTTAGTAACTTGATATGTGATAAAGATACTAAGCTCATATTTGCATAGCTAGATTGTTTGGTTCAGCTTTCAGTGGATTTTTTCTAGGAGTCTGACGCTTAAAATTTCCATTTAAATTGAAACTCTATTGAAGTAATAATTGTTGCTGAAGGATTTTGCAGCAATCTCACTTTAAATACTCTTTTATCTCAAGTTTTGTTATAAAACTGCAAGTGTGTATGACCACATACTTTATTTGGTATAGTAAGTTTCTGGTGCAGACACTAGTATGTGGCTTAATAAGTTTAAATAAGATCCAAAATAAGTTAAAAGAAGAATGATATCGGTGAGAAGAATGATATCGGCGAGAAGAATGATATCGGCGAGAAGAATGATATCGGCAAGGAAGTAAAAGAAAATAAAACATATTAAAAAAATCATGTTTTTGAAAAGTAATCCAGCAGAGTAATATCCAAAACTAACCGTCTCAAAACGTAGTATAAGTACTTCCTTCTTTTGGCCAATCCTGTGAGCTCTGGCCTGTGCTTGTAAGTCTACCTGAAATAATAGCACAAACAATCATGGTTAGTGACAAAAAAAGAAACAGATCAAACAATAAGGGTTTGTTCCATTTGACGGAATTAGGGGGAAGACATTAGAATTGGAGGTCAATTTTCATTGGAATTGGATCTTAAATTTCACTTATGAAGCTTCAATTTCGTCCAACCGAATGAACTATAAGAGTTGTAGCACGACAAAAGAGACAATGAATTGCCTGAGGATTCCAATCAGTGTCAAAAATGATGACAGTATCAGCCGCTTGGAGATTGACGCCGACACCACCAGCTCGAATGCTGCAAGCAATACAATGAAGTCAAAAAGCTTCTTAATCTACATAAAACAATTTTTGTATGTGTTTCAAAAAGAGATAAATTGAATGGTCATATTTTTCATGTTTCTTTTTGTAGCTCATAATTTTTAGAAATATTACTTGACAACTTCACTCATTTTTCAATGATATAACAACCTAAGATCAGCCTTTACAATTTTAAATAGATTCACAGGTTGTCATATTTATGAATGTGTAACATCCTAAATTGCCAGTACTTACAATAATAAGAACATCATATATCATGGATAAAAGGACCTGCGCTGTTATTAGTGAAAATATTTGTCAAAGCTAATTTAATTATGAACATGTTAAGGAGCAGAGTGCACTCTTTTATTTGACACCAGCCAAAGGACAGTTTTCAGGCATCTGAAGAAATGCATTCCAAGCTGTATCCAATTTGAATTCAAAGATAAGTACCTAAGTAGAAATATGAAAGTTTCGGAGTTGGGATGGTTGAACTGATCAATTAGGGCTCCGCGGTCATTTCCCGAAGTGTGCCCATCCAATCGAAGGTATTTATAGCGCTTCCAAGACAAGTACTCCTCCATAACATCAAGCAATCTGGTCATAGTTGAGAAGAAGAGGACCTACAAAATATGAAAGATGTGTGCAATGCTTCTGGTATCAGCAAAAAGGAGCTAAAGAAAAAATAAACGATTTTGTGATAAGCTTCAGTTTCTATTTGTATTAGAATCTTTTGACCACTGCTTCTTTAAATCTTCAAGTAAAAATACACTGAAATTAGTTTTTCTTCCATCTTACCCTTTTAAAGACGATACAATTACCCTGTGTTGGAGTTTACGCATTAAGAGTTTTATATTTCGGTCTATGCTTTAGAGTCCTCTAGTATTGCGTCTTGAGTTTAGTCTCACACCACCTATCGGTGTTATGAGTCAGTTGTATTTCCTATATATTGCCCCCATTGTGGAAGAATAAAATACACCAGTTATTATCTTTTCTTTCTTTCAACATGGTATCAGAGCGAAAGATCTGAAACCCTACAATTTTTTTTTCTCAGTCGCTTCCTCTTCTGCCCTACTTCTCGATTCCATCGACGAGCCCGGCCCGTATTCATCATACCATTCTGCTCCCGCTCCCGTCGACGCGATCGGCTTCTGTGTCCGTCGACGGGAGCGGCTTCTGTGTCCGTCGACGGGAGCGGCTCTGTAGCCTTTATCGAAGCTCGTCGAGCCCCTCTGCTCAGCCAGCGACGACAACATCGACGGAGGTTTTTTTTCTTCACTCTGCGCCTGCGTCTACGACTGATCCTGTGTCCATCGACGATATCGATCCCGTCGATTCCGTGTGATGCCTCCATCGTCGGCTCCTTCCATCAACTGCAGATCTATCGTCTTCGATCCCTGCCATCGACGACTGCTTCTGCCATCGACGACTGCTGTCGGGCTTTCTCCTCTCCCGTTTTTTTCTCCCGTCGTTGATCTCTCTAGTCGACGATACTGCGTTGATCTCGTCGTGTTGCCGTCCAACCCTTCAGCGACCACTCCTACAGGTGTCCACGATCCATTATGACGATGCTTCTGACTTCGTTCTCAGTCGACGATGCATCTAGTACATCGATCCCGTCGACTGGTTGTTGTTCTCGTCGCTGCCACTGCCTCCCTCTGCTCCCAATCTCGCCAATCTCGCTGTTACGTTCTGTTTCTGGTGCAAGACTAGACATATAAATAAATATTAACTATAGATCTAATTAAATCTCAGCGCCTAGTTTGTGTTTGATTGTTTGCTCTATTTATGGAAGTACGGATTATGCCAATACCTAACATGAAATAAGACAAATACCAATTACAAGCCTAAATAAAATGCCAATCAACAGAACGTAACATAGTATTTTAATTTGGACAAACTCTGATACGAGCACCGGCGATTCCGTCCCTGGACAACAGTTCGCACGTGTCTATACACGACGGGCACGTGGCCCAAGGGCGGCGGCGGAATGATTTACCTACTTCATATGTATTTGCTATTTTGTATCTTGGATTTTAGACTTGAATAGAAAGGGGAGAGGAACGAACCTGCGTTCAGCCCTAGTTACCTGACTCTCCTACAAACATGGCCTGTCTGCCTCTTCCAGCGCTGCTCTCACGATTTTCCGCTGACATCGCATCGTCTGCTCCCGCGTTGAAGCAGCGCCCTCGTCTGCAGCTTCCTTCGACCCTGACGTAGAGCGCAACCTGCCTTTCTCTCCTTCCACAACGGGCTTCGTTTGCGTTCGCGGAAGCAGCGCGCGAGCTGCGCCTCTCACCACCGACTGCAGCCCCTCTGTGGGACATCCTCGGCCTTCGCCGGCATCTCCAGCACCATGTTCCGTGCATGCCAGTGACCCGCAGCATGGCACGTAAAAAGGACACTCCCTCTGTCAAAGCCCTCTCCGACCACGTCGACACTACCCTCTCCGACTTCCAGATCGTCGTCCGCGACATCCACTCCCTCCTTTCCAATCGGCAAGCCACGCCGCCACCTCCAGCCCATCCAGTTCCGTCTGTCGCCTCGTCCAGCAGCACTGCCGAACCCTGCGTGCTCCTGCCACCCCCGGGCGACCCCTCGACAGCCCACCTACGTCGGCTCGACGACATTCCCGTGTTTGACGGGGCCGACCCCATGGGATGGTTAGCCCGTATGGAGCAGTATTTCGACCTACAGGGCACTCCTGAGCTTCAGAAGGTTCCCCTCGCGATTATTTACATGGAGGGCTTCGCCCTCCACTGGGTTCGTTGGATACATCAATCCAATCCTACCCTATCTTGGTTGGGCCTCAAGGACGAGTTGATTCGCCGCTACGATACGCGACATGTCGGCAATCCTTTTGAGTGCTTGAGCAACGTTCGTCAGACAAAGTCGGTGGACTCCTACATCGATGAGTTCATTGAGGTGGCCACGCATGTCCCTGGCCTGGCGCCGGCCCATTACTTGGGCAACTTCCTCGCCGGCCTGCGACCGCATATCCGGGCACGCCTGCGCGTGCAGGACCCGAATACCCTCACTCGGGCTATGGAGCAAGCCCGTTATGTCGAGGAGGACTTCACCACCTTCTCCTCTAGTTCCCCTCAGCAGACCGTCGACACATTGTCTGCTCCCCGCCATCAGTACCTGCCAAGCTTTCCGGCCGTCCTACAGCCGAGCCACCAGCCTCCCTGGGACCCCCCCCCCCCCCCCCCCGCGTCGAGGCCCTTGTCAACGCCCTCCCGGCCCAAGGTGCCAGTGCACAAGAACACTCACCAAGAGTACTTAGACCTCCGCAAGAAAGGTTTATGTTTCCGCTGCAAAGGCCCCTACTCCCCCACACATGACTGCACCAACATGGGGAGGGGGGGAGACGACGATATCGGGTTTGCTAACTTTGAGGCCTTCGATTTAGATGAGGACGATCTGAGTTTCCCCTCCTCAACTCAACTCAACCGCTTCGATGTCTTCTGCTACTCGGTGGGTTGGATGACTGGTCCCTACACTATGAAGATGACAACTTCACTTTGCAGCCGCTCCGCGGTGCTTTTGGTCGATAGTAGGGCGAGCCACAATTTCATTTCCTAGGACCTCGTTGTCGAGCTACAGCTACCAGTGACTCCAGCCCCAGGATTCATCTGTTCCTATGAGATGGCCGCCGCACTCGCGCGGCAGGCTGCTGCATGGGCCTTTCCCTCTCCATGGGGTCATATTCGGGCACAACGTATTTTTATGTCTTCGGACTAATGGGTCTTGACGCCATTCTCAGCGTGGTCTGGCTACGTACTCTGGGGGACGTCAAGCATAACTGGGATCGTCTCACCATGGCCTTCGAGACACCAGGGGCTTCCCACCTCCTGCAAGGGGACCCGTCATTAGCCCGCTCACCGGCCGGCCTGCGCTCCATCCTGAGGACTATTGACCCCGAATTTTGCATTCTCTTGTGGCATATGGGGACAGAGGCGCCCATTATGTCGACTAGGCCGCACCTCGACATTTAGTGTCTCTGGACAAACATGCCTCCCTCTTCATCACAGCCCACGGGCTACCCCCGAACAGAGTCTCGGACCACCTCATTGTCCTTCAGCCCGGGGTGACTGCGGTCTCCGTCCGCCCATACCGATATGGCCATGCCCAGAAATCCTCCATGAAGACCATGGTGGCAGAGATGCTACGAGCACGGATCATTCAGCCGAGCACCAGTTCCTTCTCGATCCATGTTCTTTTGGTGCGCAAAAAGGAAGGGAGATGGAGATTCTACGTGGACTATCGGGAGCTGAACAAGCCCACGATTCCCAACAAGTACCTGATTCCTCTTATTCAGGAGCTGTTGGATGAACTGCAGGGCGCGGCTTACTTCTCCAAATTGGACCTCCGATCGGGCTACTATTAGATCCAAGTGCGGGCTGAGGATGTGCCCAAGACAGTGTTCCACACACATGACGACCACTGTGAGTTCTTAGTCATGCCTTTTGGCCTGACTAACGCCCCCGCGACATTCCAGTCTACCATGAACGATGTCTTCCGCCCTCACCTGTGTAAGTTCGTTCTCATTTTCTTTGATGACATATTGGTCTACAGTTCTTCCTGGCAGCTCCATCTCAACCATTTGGCGACCGTACTGCAGCTTCTGGTAGAACACAAGTTCGTGGCCCATCAGAAGAAGTGCCTCTTTGGTCAGACTCAGATTGAGTACCTGGGCCATATCATTTCAGCCGTCGGGTTAGCCATGGACCCGGCCAAGGTCGCCCCGTCCTCCAATGGGCGACACCTTCCTGCACTCGAGGGGTCCGGGGATTTTTGGGCCTCACAGGATACTACCGCCGCTTCATCCGCAACTACAACGTGATTGCGCGACCGCTTACAAACCTCCTCAAGAAGGGGGCACCATTCGAGTGGAGACCGTCGGCCCAGGAAGCCTTCCACACCGGGTCCGGGGGGGTGAAGTGCGGCTTTGCACTTCACCGTGCAGTGCAGCCTTGGGATTATGATACCTGTAAAGCTTTCCATCAAATGTACATAAATACACCTGCATAAAGTAGGAAAAACAGGCTGCAAATTAATAAAAAAATAGAACAAAAGTGGCGGAAGAACAAAAGTGGCGGAAGAAGTCCCGCCATTTTTTATTCCGCCCAGCTGAAATTAAATCGAACAAAATAAGAACCCTTCTCTCCGCCCCTCTCCCGCTACTCCCTTTCTCCGATCAATCGTCCGTGGAGTCGCCGGCAAGGTCTCCAGAACAGCGTTAGCGACAGCTTCATCAGATTTCACGCTTTGGTCGTCCTCTAGGTCTTCATCAGGCTACGGCTTCATCAGATTCCGGCTTCATCAAGTTCCACCTTAATCAGGCTCCGGCAAAGGTGTTGCCGAATGCCGTCGAAGGTGTGGGTGTACCTGTTGATCCTCTTGCTTTTGCCGGGCTTCTAGGTATGCTTCATGCAGCTAATTTGTTGTATTAGTTTCAATTTGTTTTACTGTAATTGTTTGGATTCAATTCAGTTAAGGAGTCATATTGAAGTATCGCTTTTCTTTTCATAGTAGTCGACAGAAAAGCATGGTGATCCAAATGCGCAGTTAATGGTGACCCCTTTGTTTGGCTTCATTTACAGAGGGAGCTCCTTCAAAAGCTGCTGAACCTTTCTCCTCTGTTCTCCCAATCGCTCGTCCATGGCAGTTTCGGCAAGGTCGCCGAGACATGAGTTCGAACAGACATTAAATTGTAAGTTGATGTACTATGTTTAACAAAATAAAATTCCTCAAATTTTTATGACATGCGGAGGTGATAAATCAAAGTTTTAATCCATTACAGGTAGTAGTGATACCCGGATGAATTACAACATTGAGGACAGAGAAAGTGATGAGTTAAAGTTTACTCCACATGTCGACCAACAAATTACTCCTTGTCTTGGAATGGAGTTTGATTCCGATGAACTAGCATATCAATTCTACAATGAGTATGGGAGACATGCTGGTTTTAGTATCCGGAAACATTATCGAAATCTAAGCAGAAAGGATGGCATCGTGAACAACCGGAACTTTGTATGTTCAAAAGAGGGAGAAAGAACAAATATGAGAAATGGGCAAACACTAAATACTAGAGTTAAGCTGACAAGAACTAAATGTAAAGCAAGTTTCGGCGTCTCCTTGAGTCGAGAAGCAAATAAATGGTTTGTGACGACATTTTCTGAAGTCCATAATCATGAATTACACATTCCAGAAGTGAGTCACATGATGCTATCACAACGGCGAATAACTTCGGTACAAAGAACCAATGCTTGTATTGCTGCAGATTCAGGTTTATCTTTGAAGGCGTCTTTGGACCTAATGAGCGCTCAAGTTGGAGGCAAAGAGAACTTAGGCTTCACAAATGAAGATTTAAAATGGTACTTGCGTACTAGAAGACAAAGGGACATGGAGTACGGAGGTTTAGGAGGATTGATGAAATATCTACAAGATAAGAAGGGAGAAGACCCTTCATTTTACTATGCTGTCCAAATGGATTGTACCGAATACATCACTAATATATTCTAGGCCGATGGTAGAATGATTAGCGACTATGCAGACTTTGGCGATGTTGTGTCTTTTGATACTAGCTTTCGGACAAATAAGGAATCAAGACCGTTTGGTTGCTTTGTGGGATTCAATCATTTCAGACAAACAGTTGTTTTTGGCGCTGCTCTTATGTACGATGAAACCATTCCTTCATTTGAGTGGGTGTTTCAGACTTTTGTACATGCAATGTTAGGGAAGAAACCTATGACGATTTTCACAGATCAAGACCAAGCAATGGCAAGCGCTCTTAAAAATATCATGACAGACACATTCCATGGCCTTTGTACTTGGCACCTTTCTCAAAACGCCTTAAACCATTTAGGATATCTATGCAAGAAGGGATCACCGTTCCTTCGTGATTTGAGTGCTTGCTTTTACTCATATGAGACAGAGGATGAACTGAATGAAGCATGGCGCATAATACTTACTCAATACAAATTGCAGGACAATGCATGGATGCAAAAAACATGGAACTTACGAGAAAAGTGGGCACATGTTTATATGAAATGACATTTTTCGGGAGGAATGCGAAGCACCCAATTAAGTGAAAGCTTTAATGCGAGGATACAACGATATCTCAATAAAGATCATAAGTTGTCGGAATTTTTCACTCACTTTGATCGAGTTATGGAGGATGTGAGGTACAATGAACTGAAGTCAACATTTATCTTAAATGATAAAATCCCGAATATAATAATTCACGACTGTGATATGCTGTTGAAGGCTTCAAGATATTACACTTATTCAGTATTTGAAATATTTCAAAACGAATTTCTAGCATCAATTTCTTGTAAAGTAAAATAGTGCGAGGAGATTGATGTTGGAGTAATGTTTGAGGTGACCGAGAAGGCCAAAGAATATCATGTCATTGGTAATCTAGAAGCTCAAACTATATGTTGCAATTGCAAAAAATTTGAAAATTTTGGGATTTTATGTAAGGCATGCCCTCAAGATCCTCGATAGAATGGACATAACTTATCTACCTTCTAGATATATTTTAGGAAGGTGGAGAAAGGATGCAAAGACATGTTCATCGTATCTACCTTCTACATGTGAGGAGGATCCAAAGTTGTTGGTGGCATCGAGATACAGGACATGGAGTCACGTGGCAGTAAAAATGGTGGCTATGGCAGTTGAGAATGAAAATGCGTTTAAACACTTATCTCATTGTTTACCGCAATTGTGTCAAGAAATTGAAAAAATTGTTTCATCAAATGGTTCCGTTGAAGATGGTGTAAGAGAAAAAGTCATGGAATTTGGAGGTGGATCTGATTGGATTGATCCAAATTTTGCTCGTGCCAAGGGTTTCGAGAAAAGGGAAGTGAAAGTAAAAAACTCGAAAAAGGATGAAACAATGGCAAGAGAAATTGATCCAAAAGAAACCAAAGACTGATGCTTTACAAGGGAGACAAGATGTTGGCGTTCCATTTAATTTTTTTTTATATGCAGGGTTTACTCAAATTTTGTTGGTGGACTTTATATATGTTTTTATGTCATCTTGTATGTTTCCCTTTGAATTTCAAGAGAAGAATTGTTTTTTTCTGTTTTTATGTCATCTTGTTTGCTCGTTCCATTTCTGCTCTGGTTGTTATGTTCAAATCAGTTTTTTTTTCTCTGTTCTGATTCAAATAAATTCAATGAAAAGTATCTTCAAGACAATCCAAATATGCATAAGATAATCATCTTCAAAACAATAAGTGTGCCTAAATTCTTCAAGACAATACAAGCTGAGAGTCTGCGGATCGAAAAAAAAATTAGCTGCTGAAATCAAATGTTTGCGATGCTTATCAACTAAGTCCGGCGATCTTTCCGGCACAACCGTACATCACTTGTGTTCCGGCGATCTTTCCGGCGCAGCCATGGGTGATTTATCGGAGAGAGGGAAGAAGATGTTGAGAGGGGCGGAGCAAGCGAGCAAAAGAAAATGGCGGAATTGATTTGACGGTGCAGGGCGGAAAAAAAATTCAGCTTGGATTTCTTCCGCCACTTTTGTTCTATTTTTTTATTAATTTACAGCCTGTTTTTCCTACTTTATGCAGGTGTATTTATGTCCATTTGATGGAAAGCTTTACAGGTGTCATAATCCCAAGGCTGCACTGCACGGTGAAGTGCAAAGCCGCACTTCACCCCCCCCCCCCCCGGACCCCTTCCACACCATACAGCAAGCCCTGGTCTCTGTCCCCATCCTCAACATACTCGACTTCACCAAGCCCTTCGTCATTGAGTGTGATGCTTCTCATGTAAGAGGGCCTCCCCATCGCTTACTTCAGCAAGGCCTTTACAGACCGACGAGTGGCGTCCTCGGCCTATGACAGCGAGCTTCGGGCGCTGGTTTTGGCAGTCCAGCATTGACGACCCTACCTCCTGGGCCGATCATTTATGGTCCATACCGATCACCGCAGTTTGTGGCACCTTTGGAGTCAGAAAATCACGAACCCGGCACAGCAAATATGGATCGCCAAGCTTTTGGTTTATCACTTCTCCATTGAGTACAAGGTAGGGACCGCAAATACAACGACAGATGCTCTCTCGTGGAAGGCCATTAGTGGTACTCTGTCAGCGATCTCCCACTCGCGGTGGCGCGATGCGGACGCCATCACAGCTGAGGTGCGGAGTGACCCCCACTAAGCCTCCATGATACAAGATCTGCAGCAGGACCCTGAATCGCACCCCCCCCCTACCGCCTTGTTGGGGACCGCCTCCATTACCATGACTGTCTAGTGGTGCAGACTCCTCAACGTGGATTCCTCGTCTCCTCCACGAGTTTCATGCCACCTCTACAGCAAGACACTCAGGCGCATATCATACCTATCGGCGATTGGCCGCCACTCTGTACTGGCAGGGCATGATACGGGGAGTGCAACAGTTCGTCGCCAAGTGTCTCACATGCCAGAGGGCCAAGTACCAAACTCTTGCTCCAGCCGGGTTGCTCCAACCCCTTCCGATTCCCGACCTAGTCTGGAAGGACATCGTGATGGACTTTATCACCCGACTACCTCGCTCTCAGGGTTATGATTACCTTTTGGTCGTGGTGGATTGTCTCTCAAAGTATGGGCTTTTCATACTATTGAGGAAAACCGAAAATGACTTGATTATTTTCAAAGAGCAAATATCCCCTCTATATATGGAGGCGGATAAGGATAAAATGCGACAAGCGCTACATTACAAATGTTGATAAATACAAAGAAATAACAAATATTTTAACGGTCTATTGCAGATATTCATGGAGACGACCAACCATGGCGGGTGTACACGCGACGAGCAGGTGCGGTGCAGCCCGGGGTCGGCAATAGAGAATCGGACGAACCGGTGGCCATAGAGGGGCCGACGGTAGTGGAGCAGTAGCGGGGCCGGCCAAAGCGGAAAGATATTATTTCGTTTCCAAATTAATTATTTTCTATTATGTTTATTTCCTCTTTGGGTGTTTCCTATGTTTGGAAGTATTAATTGTGTGTTTCCTTTTTGCAAGTTTCCTATTTATAGGTTTCCTTTTTGTATGTTTCTTATTTGGATGTTGTCTCCCCCTCCTATATAAAGGGGCTGAGTATGTGTTTGTATTCATCTTGGAAGTAATATCAAAGGGCTACTCCCTTGTTCTTCTTCTCTATCTCTCTCTTCCTCTCTCCCTACCGCCGTCTCTCCCCCTAGCCCGGATCTTCTCTCCCACAAGCGTAATACTTCGTCTGACCTGCCGGTCCGCCCGCGTGAACGCCGCCGGACGACGAACCACTGCCCTTCCTCATGGCTCCAAACACCCGCGCGAACGCGGAGGCCAACGCGGTCGAGGTACCCGACAACAGCATCCAACGCCGCCTCGACGTGCATGAGGCCCAGTTCGCATCCCTGCAGACCACACTGCAAGCCATCCTGGCGCGTCTCGGTGTCGGCCCCGCCTCGTCCACGGTCGGCCCCACTGGCGGCTGCGCATCCTCCGCCGCTGGAGGATCGCTCCTCGGCGCACCTCCGCAACCCGCTACCAACGTGTTTCTCGCTAGTCGCACGACGCTCCCTCTCGACGTTCGGCATTTTTCCGGCACCGACCCCATGGGATGGATCGCCAAGGCCGAACAATATTTCGACCTCCACCTTACACCCGAGCCGGACAAGGCCGGCACCGCCATGGTCCGCCTCGACGGTTCCGCTCTCCACTGGGCGTGGTGGCTCCGACAAACCCAGCCTTACATCACATGGGACGCGCTCAAACACGAGATCGTACAGCGGTACGAACCCCGCTACGCCGGATCCGCGGTCGAGCGACTGTGTAGCGTCCGCCAGTCGGTCGGCCTCGACGCCTACATCGACGAGTTCATTGCCTTGGTCACAAATGTTCCGGGCCTTCCGCCGGATCACTATTTGGGATTCTTCATGCAAGGACTTCTCCCCGTGATTCACTCTCGCCTCTGCACCCACCAACCACGGACGGTCTCTGAAGCGCTCTCCCTCACACGTGTCGTGAAGGCAGATCTGTTTGCCCGGCCTCCGGCATCCACTGCTCTCCCTCCTTCTCGACCACCGCCACCGCCGCGGGACTTCGGTCCGCGACCGCCGCACCAGGGAGGGCCTCGGCCGAACCGCCCTCCGACCACCCACCGCCTGTCCAACGGAGACTATAACGAGCTTCGGAAGAAGGGACTTTGTTTTTATCACAACCCGTCTCAACAAGAGTCAGAGTGCGCTTCGGGGCGGGCCGTGATGCCACAGGCATGGGCGAAAAAGATTCCATGCCTGCTAAGGCGGAAACATAAATACTACAAAAAGTTTTAAAACAATTAATCTGAAGAAAAAGGGTTTGTTTTGCAACGACATAAGCTGTAATCGTTGAAATGCGTAAGTGTTTATAGTGGGTGCGCATGGTTCACACTCAAGTCCAATTGTAAGTCTTACTAGAATAAGAGTATTTCCTGCTTACCGCGACCATGCAAACAAGACGATGCACCACCTAAACCCTAGTTTCCAAGATTTGCTTATGACACTCAGGACCTAAGTGATTCATGTAATAGCATAAGTTGTAACAAGTGAAAGTGTAGGTGTTTTTGCTGGAGGCGCATGATTCATGATTCAGACAGATTCAAGTACGGATTCAGGAGATTCAGAAATTTAAGCTCGCTATGACCGGTCATTTGTTCCCATTAGGGATTCAAGAGGGAACCCATGTCAAGGAGTTGCGTCAGTTAAACCCTACCTTTCAATGTTTACTTGTGTTATTAATGAAATAATTCATGATTTCGTGATTCTAGCATATCAAGACATGTAACCAAGATACTGATTCAGATATACAAGAGTATATTTTACAAGCGTGAAACGGGAGGAATCAAGTTATAGAGCGTTATTTACTCAAGTCTTAGAACCAGACAGACATAAGAAACAAGATTCGATAACTCGGAGAACTCGATAGAGAGTTTTGAAACTTGCGGATTCAAGTATTCACGAGTAATAAGATTATTATACAATATTTTCTAGGATATCCAGTATTCATTTAGTTTGAACCATTCCAACAAACGATTATCCTCCAAGTAAACATGTGTACGAACCGAATATTTTATGTCAAACACAATTCATCTAGTTGCTAGCAGGAATCTAAACATTTATTATTATAACAATTAATGTTCCTGCTCGAAAAGATCTACTAGTCTTACATTTATCCATCAAATGAGATGTAATTCATGTAAATAAAAATCCAATTAAAACCACTTTCGTTCACTAACTCGTCTTCCAACAAATGAGACACAATTCATCTGCGTGAATATTCGAGTAACCATCATTCATGTTCACAACTCGTGTTATTTCAATCGCGTGAACCTCAAACTAAAAACATGTTTGTTTAGGGATTCAATGTCTAAATTCAGTTGACGAAACAAGCATTCAAGGGTGCATTCATATAAACATAAGAACAGACAAGACAATTAAATCCAATGCTTGCAAGAGAGAGGGATCTCTACTTGCCTTAAATGAGGCTGAATGACGGCGGCAGCTAAGCGACGCAAGCAAGAACAGAAATCTTATTTCAAACCTGCTTAAGAACAACGAAAGCGATAGTAAAATTCACTACGCTAACACAAGCATTCTACGACGCAAAAAATAAACAAAGAGGGTTTATGAAATTACCTCCCTCAAAAGAGAGGGGAGAAGAGATTCCACGCGGACACGGAGACTTGACGGCGCTTGGCAAGGTGAAACCCTAATTCGGAGAGGGGATTTGGAGAGATCCCGCCAAATGAATCGAGGAGCGGCGCCGGAAATCACAAACAGACCACGGTCAAACGATCGCAAGGGGACAAAAATCTGAAACACAAGATATCCGAAATTTGGAGCGCAAATTCCAAGGAAATTAGGAAAAACTGAAAATCCTTACCAAAAAATCCAAGAGGAGGAGGGTTCAAGCAAAACCCTAGGCGAAATCGGAGAAGAAGAGTGTACAACCCTCATTCTCCGAGGGTAGGCCCATTCAAAGCCACGTAGGCTGAAGTCAAGGTCAAAAGGTCAGCACAGAAGCCGGCAGTCCAAGACACAAGGCAACTCAGCCAGCAGGAGCAAGGGGCGAGTATGGCGAGCAAGGGGCGAGTATGGCGAGCAAGGGGCGAGCAGAGGCGAGCAAGGGGCGAGTATGGCGAGCAAGGGGCGAGTATGGCGAGCAAGGGGCGAGCAGAGGCGAGCAAGGGGCGAGCAGAGGCGAGCAGGGGCGAGCAGGGGCGAGCAACGACGAGCTTGGGCGAGTATCTCGAGAGTATGGGCGAGTAGCCCTTGTAACTCGCGAGTTTAGGCAGTATACTCGCATGTAACCCCCCCCCCCCCCCCCTTAGGATTTCTCTATAAATAGACCCCCAGGGGTACTAGAAATGGCACTTTGGGAAGTGGTCGAGGTCCCCCCAAGCTGGATACTCGCCAAATCCATGCCCGTCTAGTACTTCGCCCAGCTTTTGGTTGCAGAGGGGAAGTTTCTCCCAAACTTCCGGGTATGTGGTGGGACCTCCCTGCTGGAGCACCTGGGGTGTGCTTATAGTCATTTTCTCTCTCTTATTTTAGCTATCCGAGCCGTGGAGTTGGACCACAGGATCAGTAACCTCGGGCTGCATTGATCCGAATTTTGGAGCCGGTATTTTCCTGGCTTCAACAAAGAGGGCTGTCGGAGAGAGGTGGTTGTTGTCCACGAGAAGGAGACAAGGTTGCCGACCCTAGGAGGTGCTGCCGGCCTTGAGGAAGGAGGGTTGCAGGAAGAAGAGGTTGTTGCCGGGTGGAGAGACTGCTGCCGGCTCCTTGGAGGTCACGTCCAGAGCAGACGACGGCCATGGCAGGAGGAGAAGCAGCAGTCGGCGCCGGCAGAAGGAGCAGCAGGCGGCGGAGGCGCTGCGCGCGGGAGACGGGGGCGAGAGCGGGAGCGTGAGACGGGGTCGGGCTTGCGGCTTGCGGGAGATCTGAACCGGGGGAATTTAAGAAGGGGAAGGGTTGGGCTGCGGCTAGCAATTAGGTTTTTTTTCTTTTTCTTTTAAATATTATTATTATTATATTTTTTTTTAGGGTTGCTACAGTTTTCGCTGCCGACAACCATATTCTCTGAATCACGAGTGCACCGTGAAGGAGTTTCATGCCATCATCGGGGATTCGAGTGCTGAAATCACAATTGAGGACTTTGAGGCGCTAGAGATATCTGACGATACGCCACCCCCGGCGACCGAGGAAGCCACCCCCGGCGACCGAGGAAGCCACCATCCACCACCTAGATCTCCCTTGCTTCTCTGTGGGCGGCATCACCGGACCTCGGACAATGAAGTTGACAGGCCTTGTCCAAGGGCACCCGGTCCTAACTATGATTGATAGCGGCGCAAGCCATAACTTTATTTCTCAGCAATTGGTCCGGCACCTCTCCATCCCAAGCACCCCGTCGCCAGATTTCATGGTTTGTTTAGGCGACGGCCGCCGACGGCCGACCGCAGGCTCGTGCACCGTCGTGCAGATAGCCATGGGAGCATGTACGCTAACGGCCGATTTTTACGTCTTCGAGTTGGGCGGCGTCGACATTATACTTGGTGTCGCATGGCTCACGACACTAGGCGACGTTCGAGTCAACTGGGCCGAAATGTCCATGCAGTTTTCCTGGAAAGGGTCTCCTTGCCACCTCGTCGGTGACTCCACTCTTCTCTGCACGCCGGTCTCACTGCGGGCCATTCGCCGCACTTTGAATATAGAGTTCTCAGCCTGGCTCTGGCAGCTGCAGGCCTCACCAACAAGCGCCACGGGGCTGCCTTCCGACCTCTCCCAACTCCTCGACGAGTTCGACGATGTCTTCAACACCCCCACAGGCTTACCTCCGACAAGGTCCACTGACCATATCATTCAGCTGGCTCCTCACACCACAGCCATCTCCGTTCGGCCATATCGATACGGGCATGTTCAGAAAGACGAGATCGAACGCATCGTGCGGGAGATGCTCATGGGCGGCCTCATCCGGCCCAGCGCCAGCCCTTTTACCAGCCCGGTCCTCCTCATGCGCAAGAAGGACGGAAGTTGGCGTTTCTGCGTCGAGTACGGGGAACTGAACAATGCTACAATTCCGGACAAGTACCCCATTCCAGTCATTCAGGAGCTTCTGGATGAATTCCACGGTGCTGCCTTCTTCACAAAGCTCGATCTCAGGGCAGGGTACCACCAGATCCGTGTGCGGCCTGCGGACGTGCCAAAAACAGCATTCCGGACACATGATGGACATTATGAGTTCTTGGTTATGTCATTCGAGTTAACCAACGCTCCATCCACCTTCCAAGCCACCATGAACAACATCTTCCGCGCGGTACTCCTAAAAAATGTCCTTGTTTTTTTATGATATTTTGGTATACACCTCATCCTGGCAGGAGCACCTCCGCCTCGTGCGTCACACGCTCAAGACGATTCGGCACCATCATTTGGCCCTCCACCGCAAGAAGTGCTCGTTTGGTGTCACCACCGTCAACTATTTGGGCCACACAATCTCGGCCAAAGGCGTGGCCATGCACGACGACAAGGTAGCGGTCGTTCTCCAGTGGCCGACCCCCTCATCCCAACAGGATGTCTGGGGCTTCTTGGGCCTGACCGGGTACAATCGGCGCTTTATTCGGGAATACGACACCTTGGCCCGACATCTGACACGGCTGCTCAAATCCGCTGAGGAGGGACCCTTCAATTGGACCCCGGCGGCCATGTCCGCCTTCACCGCTCTCAAAACGGCGCTCGTCAATGGCCCCGTTTTGGCCATGCCGGACTTCACCCAGCCATTTATTGTGGAATGCGACGCTTCAGGTACTGGCGTTGGCGCGGTCCTCATGCAAGGAGGACGCCCCATCGCCTACTACAGTCGGGCCTTCTCCCACACCATCCGCAGCCGCTCAGTCTACGAGAACAAACTCATGGTGCTCGTACTGGCCGTGCAACATTGGAGACCATACCTCTTGGGCCGCACCTTCATCGTCGGCACCGATCACCACAGCTTGCGGTATCTCCTCCAGCAGAAAATCGTCACGCCAGCTCAGCAACTTTGGGTGGCCAAGCTCCTCGAATACGATTTCACTATCGAGTTCCGTCCGGGCCGCACCAACAAGGCGGCAGACGCTCTCTCCCGACAAGTGCAGTCCCCCGAACTCCGCGCTATCTCCAGGCCGGTTTGGGAGGACGCCGCCTCGATCCAGCTTGATGTGGAAAAGGACCCGCACCTCATTGCCATCCGTACGACCCTGATTGTCGACCCGGGAAGCCACCCCCTACTCACTGGTGGCCGGCCGACTATTCTACCGAGGACGCTTAGTGCTCTCCGCGGCCTCTCCGCTCATCCCTCATTTACTGGCCGAATTCCATGCTACACCATCTAGAGGCCACGCCGGAGCCTTCCGCACCTACCGGCGCCTAGCAGCGTCCCTCTACTGGCCTAACATGTTCAAACAGGTCAAAGCACATGTGGCCGCCTGCCTTCCGTGCTATAAGGCAAAGTATGAAACCACGTTTCCGGGTGGTTTACTGCAGCCCCTACCCATTCTGGACTGCATTTGGGAAGACATTGTCATGGATTTCATTACCCGCCTACCACGGTCCAATGGATTCGATTGTATTTTGGTCGTTGTGGACCGGCTCTCCAAATACGCGCATTTTCTTCCGCTCTGACACCCATACACAGCCGCAGGCGTGGCCGACAGCTTCATCTCAGGGGTCGTACGTCTCCATGGTTTTCCGCGCTCCATCGTGAGCGATCGCGACCCCTTTTTAAGTATCTTCTAGACGTCCCTCTTTCGCCTTCAAGGCACACAACTCCGCATGAGCTCCGCATACCATCCGCAAACAGATGGCCAATCAGAGGTTCTCAATCGCTGCTTGAAGACATACTTACGCTGCTTCATCGGAGACAGACCGGGCACTTGTGCCAAGTGGTTAAGCTGGGCCGAGTACTCTTACAACACCTCCTACCACCACGCCGCGGGCTCAACTCCATTCCAGTCCGTCTACGACCGCCCACCACCAGATGTTGTACGACATCTTCCCGGGGAGTCCATTCCACAGAATTTGGCGTCACAACTCCAGGATCGGGACATTATTTTGGACAGCCTCAAGCACCACTTACGTCGTACCCAAGCCAAGATGACGGCCTTCTCCAACAGCAAACGCCGAGACCTCTTATTTCAAATCGGGGAAAAGGTCCTCATCAAGCTGCATCTGTACCAGCAACTCTCGGTCGCCAAACAGGAGTGTCCCAAGCTCGCACCACGATTCTTTGGTCCATTCACAGTTCTGGCCCGGATTGGGGCAGTCGCATACAAGATTCAACTTCCCGACGGAAGCCGCATTCACCCGATTTTTCACGTCTCTCAGCTGCGTCGAGTCGTGGGCGACCACCCTACATTGGACCACATACCAAGCGATCTGGAGTACGCCGAAACCGCGCCCACATACCCAGACCGCATTCTAGACCGCCGACATCATTTGCCTGGGGACGCAGAACCAAAGGAGCTCCTCGTAGCATGACACCACCGTTCCCCGTCCGCAGCTACGTGGCTTCTACGGGATGATTTTCGCTGGCAATTTCCCGACTTTTGCCTTGAGGACAAGACAAATTTTCCAGACGGCGGTATTGTTACAGAAATTCATGGAGACAACCAACCATGGCGGGTGTGCACGCGACGAGCAGGTGCGGTGCAGCCCGGGGTCGGCAATAGAGAACCGGACGAACCAGTGGCCATAGAGGGGCCGGCGGTAGTGGAGCAGTAGCGGGGCCGGCCAAAGCGGAAAGATATTATTTCGTTTCCAAATTAATTATTTCCTATTATGTTTATTTCCTCTTTGGGTGTTTCCTATGTTTGGAAGTATTTTAATTGTGTGTTTTCATTTTGTATGTTTCCTATTTATAGGTTTCCTTTTTGTATGTTTCCTATTTATATGTTTCTTATTTGTAAGTTGTCTCCCCCCTCCTATATAAAGGGGCTGAGTATGTGTATGTATTCATCTTGGAAGTAATATCAAAGAGCTGCTCCCTTGTTCTTCTTCTCTATCTCTCTCTTCCTCTCTCCCTACCGCCGGCTCTCCCCCCTAGCCCGAATCTTCTCTCCCGCAAGCGTAATACAGTCCCCCTCAAGTTGGCCGTGAGATGTTGATCATGCCCAACTTGGCAACAATCTTTCCAAAGGTATTACCACTCAGGCCTTTTGTGAGAATATCAGCAAGTTGTCTATCTGATGGAACAAAGGGAGTACACACAACGCCCTTTTCAATGTCTCTTTGATGAAATGTCGATCCACTTCAATATGTTTAGTACGATCGTGCTGAACAGGGTTGTGGGCAATGCTGATAGCAGCCTTGTTATCACAATACAATCGAATGGGTGCAACGTCGGGAATCACAGGTCACTTAGCAAAGAACGCAACCAAAGACCTTCACACACACCATGAGTCGTAGCCCGAAACTCTGCTTCAGCGCTAGATCTTGCCACTACTTGTTTTTTTCTCCTCCAAGTAACAAGATTACCACCAACAAGAGAGAAATACCTAGAGGTAGATCGTCGATCGTCGATAGACTCAGCCCAATCCGCATCGGTGTATACTTCAACATTTAGGTCCGAGTTTGGAGAAAACAAGATTCCACTCCCAGGTGAGGACTTGAGATCTGAGGATTTTGTGGGCAGCATCAACATGGCGAGTCTTTTGAGCATGCATAAATTGGCTGACAACACTTATAGCATAGGTGATATCTGGACGGGTATGAGCCAGGTAGATCAGCCTCTGAAATTCAAATATATCTTCAATCTCCGCTCCATCATCGCGTCCCAACCTATGGTTTGCTTCAATTGGGGTATCAGAGGGTCTACAACCACTCATCCCAGACTTCTCGAGTAGGTCCAGAGTGTACTACCTCTGGGAGATAAAAATCCCATGCTTGGACCTTGCCACTTCAATACCCAAGAAATATTTGAGAGCACCCAGATCCTTGACCTTGATGTTGAAACCAAGACTTGGTCTCTTGTGGAGCTCGGGCCCCCAACAAGTTGAGGGGCAGCTAGCACTTACTGATTCCTCGGAAGGAACGGACCGGAGACTTGGAACTAGATACAAACCTTTGGTCGCATCGAGGAGGTCTCACCACACATCCGGAAGATCTTTGAGCGCTTCCCCTCCCAAGCCAAAGCTGAGACTGGGCACCTTGGAGAGCCTGAGCTAAGCCAAGATAACCTAAAGAGGAAGAAGCTCAGAATACTGAGATTGGAATCCTCTCCAAAGGTGCCCTTCAAGGTCTATATATAGTTTTTTACTTACGGTCTGCTAATAGTGGGATTCCGCCTTACTCTTTTGCTATACGCAACCCAAAATGGTCTGCCAACAGCCAAACTCCGTTGTTTGGAGAGGCTAACTGCAGACCACCGTGGGCTTCCAGGTAAAAACACCCATGGACCCCTACTGGGCGAGCCGCCCATAAGGGCCCCCTCTCGCGAACTATGAAGCCCGGCTCGTTCACCTCCACGCGAGCGACCGACGAGGGTCCAGGCCTGCTCGCCTTCCCGCGAGCGTCTGGCGAGAGCCCGGCTAGCCCGCTCCCTGCGAGCAGCCGGCGAGAGCCCGGCTCGCCCGCTTTCCTGCGAGCCTTCTTTGGGACTCTGGCTCGCCCTCCTCCTTACACATCTCGCCTGCTGACTGTTTAGTCTCCGCTCACCTCCTGGCGAATACCGGGGTTGTACACTTGAACTCACAAGCCAATTTTTGTTTTAAAAACTTGATCTCCTCCACATCGTCGCCTGTTATAACAATGTTATCAACATAGACAATGAGGGTTGTGAGTTTATCGGTCCTACGTTTGATGAATAGAGTATGATCGGCATTGCTCTGGTGATACCCAAAAGGCAACATGACCTTGTGAAATCTTCCAAACCAAACCCTTGGAGACTGTTTCAGTCCATATAGAGCTTTCTTTAACATGCAAACCTTTCCCACGGAACCTTTAAGAGTAAGGGCTGGTGGAAGAGACATGTAAACTTCCTCATCCAGATTCCCATGGAGGAAACCGTTTTTCACATCAAGTTGCCAAAGGTTCCATCCTTTGCAAGCAGCACAAGATAAGAGGTCGCGGATAGTGTTCATCTTTGCTGCAGGGGCAAATGTTTCTTGATAGTCGATCCCAAGAGTTTGAGTATACACTCTTGCCACCAGTCTTGCCTTACACCTTTGAACAACACCTTGAGAGCTTTGTTTGACGGAGAACATCCATTTGCACGCAACTGGTTTTTTGCCATGGGGAAGATGCACCAAATCCCAGGTGTTGTTCTTTTCAAGAGCAATCATTTCCTCAAACATCGCCTCTCTCCACATGGAGATTTCAAGAACATTCTGCCAAGATGCTGGTATGGACAGGGAAGCAATAGAAGACACAAAGGTCTTATGGGAAGTAGAAAATGAGTCGTAAGAAACATAATTTGAAAGAGGATGTTGAGTACAGGATCAGATACCTTTTCTGAGACCAATGGGATGCTCAAAAGAACCTGAGTCAGGGTCCAATGATTGATCTGGTTGCGCGGTCAGGTCAAGTGTGTTGTTCTTCTTTTTACGCCGAGTATACACCTGCAAGCTAGAAGCAGTAGAAGAAATAGGTAGAGGAACAATAGAGGTACTCACTTCCAACAGTATAGACTCCCCATGAAGTGAGGGATTGATGAGATTACAGCAAGTGCACCGGTCGTACAAGTAATAAAAGTTGGGAGAGACTCCCCGAATATCGTTCTCAAAGGACTGCAAGTTGGAGTGTATGACTTTCTCGTTAGGGAAATCAGTTATACAGATTTCTATGGTTTGAAAAAGGGGGGTTTGATTTGGGTTTCCTAATTTAACAACAATAAAAGGAAAATGCGGGCCGAGAGCACCGCTTCGCTTGGCGAGATGAAGTGCAGGCCGCAATGTCGTGCTTCGGTAAGCGGAATGGACGGAAGGCAGACGGAGGGAGTGATCTCCATTGCAAGAGTGAGGGTCGCAAACACCTCTTCGACGTCTCACATCTAGCTTTTGCTAGAGTAGCTCAGTTAGTGCGTGTATGGGGTGGACGTGTAATGGAGGCGAGGCGCATCACAACATAACATCAAAGTAGAGAAAATAGCTAGGCATGCTTTCATTCATAGACCAACAAAGAACATTCTAGGTTCATTACAAGTATTTAGGAGCACATCACACAAATAGACAAAGGGTAGAGTGAACCACAAGAAGAAAAGTCTCGTCGTGGGTCGTGGCCGGAATGGTGGGTTGTCAAGCCGCCTCCGAGCTCAGTCAGTGGTTGCTTCCAGGATCTAGAGGTTGTCACTACCTCTGACCTTCTTCGTATTCTTCCCTAGTGTAGGTTCCTTCTTCTTCGCTAAATGGAGTACGCCAAACCTTGATGCTGGTTGTAGATGGCCGGGAAGGCTTTCGGATCCTTGGATGAGGCTTAGAATCACAGGAGAACACTTCCAAAGTGGAGGAGATGGATGGGGTGACGGAAATGGCAGAGCTGGAATGAAAGTGGCGGGCTCGGTCTGTCTTCTTGAAGAAGGGCGAATCCTGCAGCTTTTATAGTAAACAGTCAAAAAATTGGTCACGACAGTCGAACGCACGACCGTGCGTAGACCGTGCGTTATTTATGAAGCAGCTAGCTCAGGAAGACGAAGCTGACCGCCCGTGCATTTTACTCACGTACGGTCAAAGCCAACCGTGCGTAAAAACGCACGGGCAAATTCCGAAAGCCAGAATTTCAGCTTGCCAGAGGAGATCGTGCATTTTACTCATGCACGGGCAAATCAACCGTGCGTGAACAAAACGCACGAGCAAATCCAGATCACCGTTTTGAGCCACAGAAGACCGCGCACGATCGGAGCAATCGTGCGTCAAGGAAACGCATGACCGTGCGATTCATGCAGACATGAAATCTGGGCAAACTTGGATGAACCGTCCGTCTGCACAACAATCAACACAGGAAATACACAGCTGGGAATACCCCTCCAGCTCAATCCAGAAATAGAAAAAGGGGTTGGGGAGCATCATGTGCTTACCCCCAACGACATGAAGCGCAAATGCACCCCAAAACGGGCATAAACAGTGCACATAGCGTGGAAGTGAATACAAGTGAAATACAAGCAATATTAGCTTGAATAAGACGTGCACAAGAGTGAAAACTAGCCCGGATGAGTCCATAAAATAGTATAAATGTTGGACTCATCAGGGATAAGGAGGAGGAATGGGCAGAGGAACCGAAGAAGAGGGCAAAGGAGTAGAGGGCATGGAAGGAGAGTCACCCGGGGTAGGATAGTACGCCTCAGATTCACGGAACGTGCATCCATGGTGACAAAGACCTTCCTAGTAGGAGGATGAAAACACTTATAGCCCTTCTGAGTTGAAGAATAGTCAATAAACACAAATTTTAGGGCGCGAGCATCAAGTTTAGTGGGAAGAGGGTGGTGGATGTGAACAAAGCAGACACAGCCAGATACCTTAGGAGGGAGCTGAGAGAAAGGGACCTGTAGAGTGCCAAGAGGAGTGGCATTCCCAAGAATACTCGAAGGCATACGATTAATAAGATAAGCTGCAGTGAGAACAGCATCCCCCCAGTAGTATTGGGAAGATGCATGGTAGACAATAGACAGCGAGTCACCTCCAGTAGATGGCGATTTTTACGCTCCGCAACACCATTTTGAGCAGGGGAATAAGCACAAGTAGTTTGATGCATAATGTCATGATCAACCAGATATTGCGCAAACTACGAATCCAGGTATTCACGACCATTATCGCCGTGAAGAATCTTAATTTTGGTTTGAAATTAGGTTGAGATCATGTTATGAAATTTTTTGAAGCTAGTAAAGACATCATTTTTTTCCGCAGTAAGTATAACCAGGTAGTTCGAGAAAAACAATCAATAAATGTGACAAACCAAATACAGCCAGAGATGGAAGTTGTAGGGCAAGGGCCCCAAACATCAGAATGAATCACAACAAAAGGAATAGAACTAGGCAAAGACACGCGATTAAATGTAGTACGACAATGTTTGTTAACAGTACAGACATCACACACAAAGGAATTAAAAACAATAGTAGGCATAACAAGAAATAATAATTTCATCACAGAAATAGAAGAATGGCCTAAACGAAAATGCCATGAATATAAAGGGGATGTACTGGAGTGGAGAGCTAGAGGAGGTGCTACTGGGGGGAGTCAAGCACATAGAGACCATTGACCAAACTACCAGAGCCAATCACCATCCTTGTCTTCAGGTCATGAAAAACACAAGAGGAGGGAAGAAAGGTTACCGAATAGTTCATGGAATTAGTCAAATGGCTAATAGAGAGTAAATTATGTGTGAAGTTGGGAACATGCAAAATCGATGATAAGGTGAGGGAGGAACAGGAGATGGATCCCTTTCTAGCAATAAGGAAAGAGACTCATCAGCAATGCTCACCTTATCACGACCAGAGAGAGGAGTATATGATATGAAACCCGAGGCGGAGCCAGTCATATGATTTGTGGCCCCGGAGTCAATGATCCACTGAGTGGAAGAGTGGGCGGTAGCAGAATGAGCAGCTGGAGTCCCAGTGTGGGCATACGAAGACAAGGCAGAAGGCTCCGTAGAAAGGTTGTGCATCATGCGGCGAAGAGCAAGAACCTCATCAGCTGAGAAAATACAGGGGAGGACAGAAGTATCGGCACTAGACAGGCTAGGAGAGGTATCGGTAGCAGCATCGGTGAGGTAAACAGAACGAGGGGAGGCATGACGGCCAGGAAAGCGCCCAAAGCCACGACCACCACGAGGAGGAGCACCACCTCTCGGTGGAGGAAAACCATGTAGTCTGAAGCAGGTGTCTCTGGTATGACGGTTTTTCCACAATAATCACAGAGAAGGTGGTACGAGCACCCGAAGAATAAGAAGTAGCGGCAGCAAGAGCAGAACTCTCAGGAGCAGGAGCAGGAAGCAAGGTCTGGCGACGATCAAACTCCTGTTGCACAATATTATAAACCTCGGGGAGAGACGGTAACAGCGGACGTACCAAAATCTGAACACTGATCTGATCAAAATCCCGATGAAGACCATGAAGAAACTCAAAGATCCGGTTGCGATTCTCCCGAGTATGAACCATGGCCTCATCAACAGGGCTAACAAAAGTGAGGGAATCAAAATGATCGTATTCCTGGTACAACTGAGTAAACTCCAAATAGTAGACAGATGGAAGACGATCACCCTTGCGGAATAAGGATATCTTCCATCTCAACTGGAAGATCTGAGCGGCATTACCTTTCCGAGAATAAGTGGCCTCCGCATGCCGCCAAATATTGGAAGCAGTATCCAGAAATAAGTAGTTGCGAGCAATGAAGTCCTGCATGGAATTCGTGAGCCAAGACATGACTAAGGAGTTCTTTGACTCCCACTGAAGCCAATCGGAAGAGGTCTGCTCCGGTGCCTTAGTTTGACCATTGACATAACCGAAGAGGCAACGTCTCTTAAGTGCCAAGGTGATGGAACGGGACCATGAGAGATAATTAGCATCATCTAAACTAATGGTAGTAATCTGCGGAGTATTATGATCATGACTCCCACGGAGAGAACTCGAAGGAGGAAGAGTCGGCGAGAAGGGAGCAGGGGAATCATTGATGCTAGACATAGCGGCTTAAGAATAAAAATCTGGAGACCACCCACAACTTAAGGCATCAAAGAGCGACGGATTACGCCAACCAGATACAACTGTAGAAGGGGAGAGGTAGAGAAATTCACTCCATCAAACAACTGAAAAACAAGGCAAGCGGCGCCGGAAGGAAGCAAGGGCTTCACTGCATGGCCGGTGCCGAAAGTACAGCGGCTACAACGGCGGAGTGGAGGGGAAAGAAGCTCTGGCTGGAAGAGGGAAGGCACTCTGGCTGGAAGAGGGAAGGCGCTCAGGCTGGAAGAGGGAAGACACTCTGGCTGGAGCGGAGGTGAACCGCTGACTGGAAAGGAAAGTCTGGAGTCGTAGACTGCGAACGAGCCGAGGAAAGAGAGATCTGAGAGCGCTGGAGCATCGATCGCAGCGGGCGAGCGAGCCGCGGCGATCGAATGAGCCGCATGCGAACAAAGAGGGAGGCGCGAGCACCGGTTAGGGCACCAGGAGTCGTGGCTCTGATACCATGTTGAGCAAAACCGAAAATGACTTGATTATTTTCAAAAAACAAATATCCCCTCTATATATGGAGGCGGATAAGGATAAAATGCGACAAGCGCTACATTACAGATGTTGACAAATACGGAGAAATAACAAATATTGTAACACATACACATCAAGCACCCCTACACAACCAGCTCCGTTGCTTGGATCTTTAAAGGGGTAATGGTTTGTTTGCACGGGTTTCCCCGTTCCATAGTCAGTGATCGCGATCCGGTGTGCATGAGTGCCTTTTGGCAGGAGATGATTCGACTACAGGGTACCAAGCTGCAGTTCAGCACGACCTACCATCTCCAGACTGATGGGCAAACCGAGGTCCTCAACCGCTGCGTCCGCGCATACTTGCACTACTTTGCTACCGAGCAGCCCCGCCACTAAACCTAGTGGACCGCTTGGGAGGAGTTATGGTACAACACCTCCCCGCATTCCTTGGCGGGCTCGACCCCCTTTCAGGTGGTATATGGGCGACCGCTCCTGAGACTACCATTCAATCTGTCGGGGGAGTGTCAAGTGCAAGCTTTGTCCACTGGTCTCCAGGATCGCGACGAGGCCCTTCGCAAGATCAAGCATCATCTCCTCCGAGCTCAGCAGCGCATGGTCCAACAGGCCAACCGACATCGCCGTGACGTGGTCTTCTCGTCGGGCGAGAAGGTGTTCGTCAAATTGCAGCCCCACCGCCAGAGTTCCCTAGCCGTCCGCCTACACCCCAAGATATATATCCACTACTTTGGCCCCTTCCTGATTCTAGAGAAGGTGGGAGAGGTGGCCTACCGCCTACAACTACCTCTCGACAAACGCATTCATCTAATTTTTCATGTCTCCCAGCTAAAGAGGGCGTTGGGAAATCACCCCCTCTAAACCACCCTAACAGAAGGACTATCGGTCGAGTCCATTCCCCGCTATGAGCCAAAGGCGGTGTTAGGATCGCGCATCGAGGAGATTCAGGACCAGCAGGTACGACAGGTCCTCATCCAGTGGATGGGACTACCAGCAGAGGAATCCACGTGGATCCTGGAGGAGGAGGTCCAGTCACAGCTCCCAGACTTCGACCTTGAGGACAAGGTCATTCTGGAACCCGGAGGTGTTGATACGAGCACGAGCGATTCTGTCCCTGGTCAGTAGTTCGTACGTGTCTACACAACGGGTGCGCGGCCCAGGGGCGGCGGCGGAATGATTTACCTACTTCATTATGTATTTGTTTCCTTGGGGGACCCTCCTATATATAAAGGAGTTCAGTGTCTTCTTTTATGCTATTTTGTATCTTGCATTTTGGACTTGAATATAAAGGGGAGAGGAGCGAACCTGCGTTCAGCCCTAGTTACCTGACTCTCCTACCAAACTATATTTAATTAGAAAAAAATATTAGTCAAACATTTTACATAGTCGCCATTAATCAAAAGCAAAAAAAAAAAATAACGTGCCTATAGCAAAGGAATTTTGACTTTATCAAGATCATATCACATAAAACCATAAATGAAATATCAGTATCATTTGATTTTTTTTCATCACTAGGACAGCGTCAGTATTATAAATTTGAGCAAAACAAAACACAGCAGTCATCAGTTGATAATTTTTTAACGAATAGGATTTTACATACTCTGTGATCAGTTGCCTTCAGTTTGGGCAGTAAACGGTCCAACATTTCCAGCTTACCGCAAAGTCTTACAACAGGGGGAAGATAATGTTTGGGTAATAAAGCGTCAATCTGCAAAAGTAAAATAAATTATGTATGGGCAAGAAAAATGGATATTCAGAAGAAAATACTGTACTGGTATAAGTTCTCATGCGTGCCTCCTCAGCATTAAGCTGACTGAGATAAGGATGATTGCATATATTACGCATCTCCATCACAGTGTTATGCACTGAACGACCCTGCTTTTTAATCCACATGTCAGAACTATCTCATTGTATTCAGTATAGCAATTATTTCATATAAACAAGAAAACTGAAATAATACTTTAGTATTCCCTATTGAACCAAGATTCTCTTCCACCCTCTTCATTAGGAGCTTTTGATATGCAGAAGCCTCGCATCTTACAAGTCGCTCAATTTTTTCAGGCAACTCATTTTCAACCTATCAAACCAAATTCATGTTAAAGAAAAAATAAGAATCAGGATATCAGTAAAATTCATGATGCCTAAAGTTCCAAAAGATAAACAAAATCGACAAATCAACCATCAAACTGATAACTAGCATGCATAAATTAAGGCACGCATAAAAAATTCTAATTGGAAAACTAAATGAATTTGCCTCCTCCCAGAGCACATATAGTTCTGTTGTTGTTGTTAGATTTATACAGGAAAAAAATGTATGTACATATACATATTATGAGTTTGACTTTTCTTCCCAGGGAGAAGATTGACCAACTCCTAATTTTACTTTTTGCGGCAAGTTTACAGTCTTGAAACTCAAGATCAGGCCACTTATGGTGAAAGCCAACTAAAAAGGTCTAGTTTTTTATCTTGTATTTGACCAATCAAAACTTTAAATACACCTTAAAAAAATTTAGTTGCACTCCGATGACTTGATACTAATTAGACCTCGTGATTCAAATTAGATGGAGAACCACTAAAGTCATAAAATTAAGGAAATTAAATCAATTTACGCTAACCAACATAATTAATGATGGAAAAACAGCAATAGTAAATTAAGACCATGATAAAATATATACATAAAAATGAATCCTCATGAACATAGCATTGCGGTCTCAAATAAATTTAAGCACAGGAGAAAGGTTAGATCTAATAAAAAGTGAAATTCTGACACAAAATTCACCAAAAGGCTCGATACAAATCTAAAAACTGTTGAAGTTATTAGTAAGAGTCTTTAAGTGTGTTTGGGGTTTAGTCCCACACCGTAGTTTTAAGTTTAATAATCTTTGTTTGTCCTGTGTAATGCCTCCTTGAGGGATGAATAAATTGCACCAACTATTTCCTTTCTTTCATTTCTACATGGAATCAGAGCAGAAATTGACTCTCTAAAATTTCGTCGCACTAATTGTTGGCGACCTAATTTTTTTCTCGGTGGCTTCCTCTCTCGATTTCGTCTCTTTCTCCCGTAGGAGCTCCTGTCACTTTTTCCCGTAAGAGGTCCTGTCGAAAAGTCCTTGTTGGGGAAATGATTTATCTTAACCCCTAAAAATGAGTAGAATATAAATTCTAAGAATGAAAAATTAGTCTAAGTAAATATGCGTCGAATAGTATTCGACGCAACGTCGAAGTGTAGTCGACGTTCCTCTCAGAATGAGTCGAAGTAGCTCTAAACAAAATTCGACGTAACCTATGTCAACGTAACTCTGACTTCAAGTCGACGCATCTAGTGAAGTCGACGTACCTTAATCGACGCACCTTCCAAATTTTCCTCTCGACGTCTAGCCAGTCTGAAATCGACGCTTCCGTCCAATAGTAATCGACGTACGTCGATTTCTATGTCAAATTCAAAACACGCCAGATCTCTTTCCTTCTTTCTTGTAGATCTGATTCTTATGGACTTATATTATTCTTTTATAGCCGTTCTGAATCAGTCTTTCCTTCTAATTGATTCTTGGCTAAATTGATTAAGTTTATTATGGATATTATTTGAAATCAGAATGATCTCTTTCCTTCTACAGAAATATTGATTATGGAATCTTTTCTCTCTTACTATTTCTCTGACTGCTAATTGATTATTCTCCTATAGTATTCTTTGAATAAACAGAGCTATAAATAAGAGGGAAATCGGCAGAGAACAAAAAAGTGATTCACTCCATACATTTGAAATAGAGGAAAAGCTCCCAAGAGAAAAGTGAGAAAATCTGAGAAAAGTGAAAGTGTGCTGCAGCAAACAACAAGCCTTCTTCTTCTCCTTCTTCTGAGATCATACTGCTGCAAATTTCTGAAACCTCTCACTGAAAGAGAAAAAGGCCTACAATCTCCTTCTCACTATAGAAGAGAGATTTCATTCACTATTTCTTGTGCTTCTAATCTTCTTGCTAAGAAGAAGATTCTTTCTTGTTTCAATTACTTCTTCTACTTCTTCTTCTTATTCTCATTTTCAACCTGTGTAAAAGAATTTTTAGAATCTCTCTTCAAAAAATTCAGTTGTACTGGTTCTAAGAGTCTCCTTATCAAAAGACTCAGGCTGGTTCTAAGAGTCTCCTTATCAAAAGACTCAGTACAAGATAGTGAATTCCTACCAAGGGGTAGAAGAGTGGACTACCCAAAGTTTGGGGAACCACTATATTTCTTTGTGTTGTGCTGTGATTTTCTTCTTGCTATTTTCCTTCTTTACTTGCATAATTCTTGTTAGTGTGTGTGGGAAGCTTAAATCTGTGATTATTACATATATATATATATATATATTTGTTAACTTTGCACAAAGTATTTTTAAATCTCTATTCACCCCCCCCCCCCCTCTAGAGAATTCTAGTGAGGTTAACTGTGCACTTTCAATTGGTATCAGAGGGAGGTTGGTCAAAAAAAAAAGGGTAACTCCTTGATCAAAAAGATCCTACCTCATATATATATATATATATTTCTAAAAAAAATTCATGACACAAATCAAAGATTATGCTTCCACCAGACCACCAATTTGCAACCTTGAAAAGTTTGCACTTTGGAAAACAAGAATTAAAATTTATCTAAACTCTATTGATGGAGAATTATTTGATGTTATTATGGCAGGTCCTCCCAAGCCATTCAAGAAGGACTCAAGTGGAAAGGTCACACAAACACTTGCTCCAAAGGCTGAATGGACAGATGAAGAAAAGAAAGCTCATGCATATGATGCCAAGGCTATGAATATCTTAGTCTCAACCCTCTCAGATGAAACCTTCCAAAAGATTGCTGAATGTGAGTCAGCTAAGGAAATATGGGAAGCTCTCACTAAAATGGTAGAAGGGAGTGCTGATGAGAGAAAAGATAGAAAGGCATTACTCATCTCTCAATATGAAAACTACCAGAAGAAAGATAGTGAAAGTGTTGCTGACATGTATGCCAGATTCAGCCTCATAATAAATGAGTTAAGAACACTTGAGAAGGACATATCTCTCACTGAGGTAAATGACAAATTGCTAACTTGCTTCCCTAGCTCTTGGGACTCAAGAATTTGGCTAATTAGAGACTCCAGAAGCCAAAATGAAATCTCAACAGATGTTCTGTTGGGTAAATTAAGATCCTATGAACAGTTGCTGAAAACAAGAGCTGAGAAAGAAGTAAAATAAAAGACTCTTTCACTCTCAAAGGAAAAGAGTATTGCTTTAAAAGCTACTGCAGGTGAACCCTCTACAAGTGATGAGGAGCTGATCAGTCTACTGGCCAGAAGGTTCAAGAAGTGGATCAAAACAGAAGGTTTCAGAAGGAGAGATTCAAAAACCAGGTATGATAAAACTCCTACTAAAGAGATTATATGTTACTCTTGCAGGAAACCTGGACACATTGCACCTGAATGTCCTAAAGAGATCAGTAACAAGAAAGATCTGAAAAGAACAGATCTAAAGAAGAAGAAGAAGAAAGAGAAATGATTCATTGCTCAATCATGGAGTGATTCAGAATCTGAAGGAAGTACCTAATCTGAAAATGATCAAGAAGAGGCTAAGCAAGAGGAAACCTGTTTGATGGCTACTAAGAAGCCTGAAGATAAATCTCTGGTAAATATATTTGATGATATAGACTTTTCTTCTACTGATTTCAAAAATAATTTCAAACAATGTTGTTTAGATCAAGTCAAATCTGAAAAGAAAATAAAAGAACTAAGAAATGAATTGAACAATCTCAAACAAATAGATACACAATATAAAAACTATGAGCTCAGTCAAGAACTCTCTAGATCAGAGGAGCAACTAGATAAAATAAATACTGAAATAAACACTGAAAAATGAGCTAGCAAAGGCAAAAGCCTTTGAAGATTCTCTAAATGGCAGAAATCAAAAAATCAAGAAAATCTCTGAAAATATCACTGATAGATTTAGACAACTAGAGTTTAATACTGATTTAGAACCCAGACCTCAGTCACCCAGCAAACTTGTCTGGAGACATCCTATACACTTCACTAGGAAGAATAATCTCATAGGAGAAGAATCACAAGAAAATCCAGAAACAACTACTGTTTTCAATAAAAATAATTTCACTATGTATGAAGGAATCCTAGGTAAATATCCTTTGAAAAGAAACAAACTTGCGTCGAATCAGTATCGACGTGCGTCGAATTCTACTCAACGCAACTCAAATAATACATCGATTTCTAATCAACGCATACACCGAAATACGTCGACTCCCAATCAACGCAACCTCTCCTATGCTTCGGCTAAAAGAGAACACAGAATGAAGGAAGCGTCGACTTCGACTCGACGCAACCTTAAACATACGTCGAATTCATATCGACGCAACCAATCTAACAGAAATATCTCATTTTCCAAAAAGTCTTCTCAATCCATTTCTTTTTATTATGAATACTATTTCTGTAATATTACTAAAGACTGTTGGTATGATAAGTCAACACTCCTAAAGAAGAAAGGGTACTCTGAAAAACCAACTAACTCTTTCATTGAACCTTTTTCTGTTGGGAGGAAGGGACCCCAGCTTAGCAGGGTCCAAACTAATGTTTAACATCTTATGTGCAGATGTATCACACATTCAGGCTGGTGTGGTACTTGGATAGTGGATGCTCCATGCACATGACAGGGTACAACAATCTATTAACCAACTTTGAAGATAGACATGGACCATCAGTGACTTTTGGAGACTCTAGCTGTGGGCAAACCAGGGGCTTTGGAGATTTCAAAGAAGGGAAAGTTACCTTCAAGAATGTGGCAGTAGTCAAAGGACTGAAGCACAATCCGATAAGTATAAATCAGATATGTGACAGTGGTAAGTATGAGGTAAAATTCACCACACTATTTTGTCATATTATTGATGTCAAGACTGGTGTCATAGTACTCAATGGAATTAGAAAAGGGAAAGTATATATAGTAGACTTTAACTCCACACCCACAGAAGTTTGTTTGTTCAACAATATTATTGATAAAAGTGAATTATGGCATAGGAGACTGGGTCATCTAAACTACAAAACCATTAGTAAACTAGCAAAGAATAACCTAGTCAGAGGCATACCAAAGGGTAGATACTCTAAGGATTCTCCATATAGACCTTGCCAACTAGGAAAACAGACCAAATCATCCTTCAAACCAATTGGTAAGGATGACTCCCCCAGGATTCTCTACTTACTGCACATGGATCTCTTTGGTCCCATATCCACTCAGAGCTTAGGGGGAAAGTCTTATACCCTAGTCATTGTGGATGACTATTCTAGATTTAGCTGGGTATTCTTTCTAAGGGCTAAGTCTGAAACCCACAAGGTTCTCTCAAGATTCATAAGACAGATTCAATCTGAATTCAATACTCATGTTTCCATAATCAGAAGTGATCATGGGACTGAATTTGAAAATCAGTTAATCAGTAGTTTCTGTGAGGATGTAGGTATCAAACAAAGCTCCTCAGCACCTAGAACTCCTCAACAAAATGGAGTTGCTGAAAGAAAGAATAGAACCTTAATTGAATCAGGAAGGACCTTGCTTGCAGAATCAGGATTACCAAAAACCTTCTGGGCTGAAACAGTCAACACTGCAAACTATGTTCTAAATAGAAGCCTCATACATAAAACTAAGTCAAAAACTCCATATGAGCTCCTGAAGTGAAAAACACTCATTGTTAAATACTTTAAAAATTTTGGATGTGCTTGCTTTATCCTAAATAATGGGAAAGATCATCTTGCCAAGTTTGACAAGAAGTCTGATGATGGAATATTTCAGGGATACTCATCATCTAGTAAAGCTTATAGGTGCTATAACAGGAGAACTCTCAGAATTGAAGAATCCATGCACATTATATTTGATAAAACTAACATGCTGTTTAAGGGGGAGGAAACTTCCACCAGTCCTTTTCCACAGGAAAACAGCAGCATAGAGACTCAGCTTGAACATCTGACTCTAAAGAACACAGACACTGGGAAAGAAAACTAGCTACAGGAACCAAGTGAGGAGTCTGAACAAGAACATGAAGAAGGTTCAGAAAAGAGCAATCAAAACCAACTCCCACAAGAGAACATGGTTCAGGAGGAACAGTTGGACAATGATCCTATTGTTAATGAGGAAGAAGAGCATCTGACAAATCCAAGCAGGACAGGGATCAATATGAAAAATCATCCACAATCCCAAGTAATTGGAGACCTCAATACTGGAGTAAGAACAAGACACCAAGTCTCCAGTGGGATGATGCTCCAATGTTTCTTATCACAAGTTGAACCAAAGAAGTTTGAAGAAGCAAATTGTGATCCTCACTGGATCATAGTCATGCAAGAAGAACTAAGCCAATTTGAGAGAAACAAAGTATGGAACTTAGTTGAGAGACCAAGAAACTACTCAGTTATTGGTACAAAGTGGGTATACAGAAACAAACTAGATTCCACTGGAGTAATTATCAGGAACAAGGCAAGACTTGTAGCACAAGGATACAGACAAGAAGAAGGAATAGACTACAATCAAACCTTTGCTCCAGTAGCCAGATTGGAAGCAATCAGACTCTTTCTTGCCTATGCAGCTTTCATGAAGATGAAAGTCTACCAGATGGATGTCAAGAGTGCTTTTCTGAATGGTGACCTTCAAGAAGAGGTGTATGTAGAGCAACCACCAGGTTTTATCAATCCCTCCTCTCCTAACTTTGTTTATAGACTTAACAAAGCTCTTTATGGCCTTAAGCAAGCACCTAGAGCTTGGTATGAAACTTTCTCCAACTTCCTGATAGAAAATTCTTTTGAAAGAGGTAAAGTAGATAAAACACTTTTTACTAGAACCCACAAGAATAAACTCCTGCTTGTTCAAATCTATGTAGATGACATCATCTTTGGCTCAACTCATCCCAAACTCTGTAAAAGATTTGCTAATCTAATGCAATCTAAATTTGAAATGAGTAATATAGGAGAACTCTCTTATTTCTTAGGGCTACAAGTAAAACAAAGCAGTGAGGGGATCTTTATCTCACAATCTAAATACACTAAAGAGTTAATCAAAAAGTTTGGTATGGAATCAGCATCTACCATGAAAACACCTATGGCAACTAATGTCATCATAGAAAAGGATGATAAGGGAAAAGCAGTAGATCAAAAGACCTATAGGGCAATCATAGGTTCCCTTCTCTATCTAACAGCTAGCAGACCTGACATTATATTTGCCATCTGCATATGTGCTAGATTTCAGGTTGATCCAAAAGAATCTCATCTCTCCTCTGTAAAAAGAATTCTTAGATACCTAAAGGGAACACCTGAACTAGGTCTATGGTACTCAGCAGAAACCAACTTTGAATTAACAGGTTTCTCAGATGCAGACTATGCTGGTTATAGGGTTGATAGAAAAAGCACATCTGGTACTTGCCAATTTCTAGGTGACAGATTAATATCATGGTTCAGTAAGAAACAAACCTCAGTCTCAACCTCAACAGCTGAAGCTGAATATATAGCTGCTGGGAGCTGTTGTTCACAAATCCTATGGATGCAAAATCAGCTTCTTGACTATAAATTAGAAGCCAACAACTCTAAAATCTATTGTGATAGTTCTAGTGATATATCCATAGCATCCAACCCAGTCCTTCATAGTAGAACCAAACATATAGAGATCAGACATCACTTTCTTAGAGACGATGTAGAAAAAGGCAAGATAACCTTAGAATATATTCCTACTGACAGTCAAAAAGCAGACATTTTCACCAAACTCTTGGATGAAACTAAGCATACTTACTTCATCAACACCTTAGGAATGCTTGATGGAAGCTTGTAAACATCATTGTTGGGCAAATCTAAAAGAGGTCAGAAAAACTAAGAGAGCACTTGAAGATACGTCGATTACCTATCGACGCACCGTCGACTTGATATCGACGCAAATCTGCGAACACGTCGAAAGGACAATAGGCTGACAAAATTTCGACGGAGCGTCGACCCCATATCGACGCATGCGTCGACTTCATGATAATACTGGAAACAAATCTTTCCTTCTCTTTTTGACGATTGAATTACCTAATATACCTTGATTTCTATTTCCTTTTCGACGTTTCACATTCTTTAAATAATACCTCTTATTTCACAACTCATACTCTCACAAACCGCTAAAAACTTCATCTTTTACCCTTCTCTCTGCAACAATGACGCCAACTCATGTTCAATCTGCCATCATCCAAGCAATAAACGATGCTCTGGAACAACTCGTGAATGAATTTCAGACACGACTGAACAACTTCTCAAACGAGTGTGTCGTCATGCTAACTACCTGTGAAGCCAAACTGGCCAACCTCTCTGCTTCTCTTCCTGAGCTTCATGTTCTTCTTAAAGAACAACCTCTGTCGCCAAAAGGGTTTACATCCTTTCTGCAGGATATAAACCAGGGAGAGAGTTGCTCCAGAAACCCCTCCAATCAGGTTCTCTATCCCTCTTAAAGCTCGGGGTTAATTCTTCTCCAAACTCTAACTATAATCTCTACATATTACACCAACTCCATTTCAATCAGGTTCTCTATCCCTCTTAAAGCTCAGGGTTAATTCTTCTCCAAACTCTAACTATAATCTCTACATATTACACCAACTTCATTTCTTACTATAGGCTCCAGTCTTCTCAAATCACTCTGATTACACCTTCAACAACCCCTTTGGTGAAACCTCATCCTACCATACAGAAGGAGACCATGCTGTGGACTCAGCATTCAGAGCAGATGCCCCATATGTTCAGGGGGAGATTGTTGCAGTAAAGAATACAGAAATCCAGGGGGAGGAAGAAGCAGCCACTTCAGATGACTGGAAAGGGCAAGTCTGGATTGATGCACCTCTTTGTATGGAAGAATATCAACATCACTCTTCTGGCTTCTCTGCTAGCTATATCAAACTCAAGACACCCCTACTTGAGGATATTCCTCCAGAAGAGATTGAAGTAGAAAAACATTCATCAGCACAGTCTACTCTACCAAAGAACATTCTGCCTCCTGTTACAGAACAAATTCCCTCTCCTACAAAAGTTCATTCTCCACCTTCTCCTTCTAAAGAGAAAACTACATCTCCACCTCTGCCTCTACCACCACTTCAACCTCCTTCTCTACCTCCTCTACTACATTTACCTCCACAAATGCTACCTAGGGAAAGACAAAGAGGACAAATGAAAAGAAGAAGAGAAGTCATCCCTCATTGACAAAAATTCTCCAAAGAAGAAAGGAAAGATTATGCAAAGGAAAAGAAATACAGAAAAGCTGTTGAGGAGATAAAAAGGGTTGAAAGAATGTCTAATATCACTCCTAACAGTCTTGTAAAGGAGTACCATAACCCTGACATGGAAAAGAGGCATGAAGAAATGAGAGAAAGAGAGTTGTATGAATTTGAAGCAGCAATGAAAGAGACAGAGGATAAGAGGAATATCTGGATGGAAAAGATCAAGAAGGGGATGACCAAAGAACAGATTCTTGCTGAATCTTCCATCAAACTTCCAAAGAAATTGTTTGATGTTGAAGCATATCAGAAGAAAAATCCTCAGGCATGGCTTATCCTAGACAAAGGACAAAAGCACAAAAGGGGTGTAGGGTGTTCAGAAGATGACTACATTCCCTATAAGAAGCCTAAAAGACCAGAAGGATTAGACAAATGGCATAGTTCACCCTGGAAAGGGAAAGGAAAAGTGTCTGAGATCCCTGAGAAACAAGAATCAGAGAAGAAGAGAAAATATAGGCCCAAGGTTGACAACAAGGGACCATCTGAGCCCAAATCTACACAAAAGAAACCTCAAAGCATTACAATTTAAATGATTGATGAAAGGTAACAATTATCATTAGCAATGGCTATTCCATAAATGACACTCTCCCTGATGCTGAAAAGACCCTGACAAAACTGCACATAATTATCAGAAATGTTCAGGAGCATCCTGATAGAGCCAGGACCTACATTTTTGAAGCTATTGAAAATTTATCTAAGAAACTTTACTCTGTCTTTGTCAACTTCATTTATAACAAGAAGTTCTTAGTTTAAATCTTGTAAAAGATATAAACTTGATTATATGATTTATTTCTCTACTTTCTTCTAATTACTTAACATATTTCTTTTCTATATAAATGTCTTGCTGTGTTGATTAAAAGCTGATACAATTTCTCCCTAAATAGGGTTAAGACAAATAGGGGGAGATTGTTGGGGAAATGATTTATCTTAACCCCTAAAAATGAGTAGAATATAAATTCTACAACAACAACAAGAACAGAACCCATATAGTCCCCAATCATTTGGGGTATGGGCGGGGGAAGATTGGAAACAGACCTAACCTTTGGCCCTATGCCCAAAGTGGCTTCTCTCAGAGAAGAAAGACCGAACCTTTGACAATAGATGCACAAAGTGGCTGCTCACAGATTACCACTGAAATAGTGGCCCCCTATACCGTCACGTTTGCTGCGGAATCATGCCCTCAAATCAAAGCCAAAGACATCAGAGAGGGCAGACTCAAGAATCCATTTTGATTTATGTGCACATAACCATGCTTCCTTCATTCAGCATCCAGAGCATTGGTCTTGCACAACTAGTAGAATATAAATTCTAAGAATGAAAAATTAGTCTAAGTAAATATGCGTCGAATAGTATTCGACGCAACGTCGAAGTGTAGTCGACGTTCCTCTCAGAATGAGTCGAAGTAGCTCTAAACAAAATTCGACGTAACCTATGTCAACGTAACTCTGACTTCAAGTCGACGCATCTAGTGAAGTCGACGTACCTTAATCGACGCACCTTCCAAATTTTCCTCTCGACGTCTAGCCAGTCTGAAATCGACGCTTCCGTCCAATAGTAATCGACGTACGTCGATTTCTATGTCAAATTCAAAACACGCCAGATCTCTTTCCTTCTTTCTTGTAGATCTGATTCTTATGGACTTATATTATTCTTTTATAGCCGTTCTGAATCAGTCTTTCCTTCTAATTGATTCTTGGCTAAATTGATTAAGTTTATTATGGATATTATTTGAAATCAGAATGATCTCTTTCCTTCTACAGAAATATTGATTATGGAATCTTTTCTCTCTTACTATTTCTCTGACTGCTAATTGATTATTCTCCTATAGTATTCTTTGAATAAACAGAGCTATAAATAAGAGGGAAATCGGCAGAGAACAAAAAAGTGATCCACTCCATACATTTGAAATAGAGGAAAAGCTCCCAAGAGAAAAGTGAGAAAATCTGAGAAAAGTGAAAGTGTGCTGCAGCAAACAACAAGCCTTCTTCTTCTCCTTCTTCTGAGATCATACTGCTGCAAATTTCTGAAACCTCTCACTGAAAGAGAAAAAGGCCTACAATCACCTTCTCACTATAGAAGAGAGATTTCATTCACTATTTCTTGTGCTTCTAATCTTCTTGCTAAGAAGAAGATTCTTTCTTGTTTCAATTACTTCTTCTTCTTATTCTCATTTTCAAACTGTGTAAAAGAGTTTTTACAATCTCTCTTCAAAAAATTCAGTTGTACTGGTTCTAAGAGTCTCTTTATCAAAAGACTCTGGCTGGTTCTAAGAGTCTCCTTATCAAAAGACTCAGTACAAGATAGTGAATTCCTACCAAGGGGGTAGAAGAGTGGACTACCCAAAGTTTGGGGAACCACTATATTTTTTTGTGTTGTGCTGTGATTTTCTTCTTGCTATTTTCCTTCTTTACTTGCTTAATTCTTGTTGGTGTATGTGGGAAGCTTAAATCTGTGATTATTACACACATATATATATATATATTTGTTAACTTTGCACAAAGTATTTTTAAATCTCTATTCACCCCCCTCTAGAGAATTCTAGTGAGGTTAACTGTGCACTTTCAGTCCTGCTTTTGCTCCCGTCGACGAGACCGACTTATAATTCCGTCGATGGGAGCGGCTTCTGATCCCCACGACGCAGGGCTCCTCTACGTTCTTCATCGGATTGGCTGCAACTCTTCGTCGACGTTTCCCTCGCAAATCTCGAGTGGCTTCTGATTCTGTCAGTGTTATCATCGACGGTTCTGCCGATCGTAGCTCTTGCCACTGCTCCCAGTCTTCGATCTCGACCATTCCATTCGTCCTTCATCGAGGGCCCTGGAAGATCCCAAGTCCCCTCTGCGCTCGCTTCTTGGAATCCAATCATCGAAGCTCTCTCGACAAGAACGTGTTGTCTTCTCTCCCGTCGAAAAGTGTGTCTTCCACTGGCTTCATCGACTCCATCTGATGCCTCGGTGACGATCCTATTGCTGCCCTCGTGGACAAAGGCATATGCTTCCATCGTCGAGCTCATATGTTGTTCCAGGCATCGACAACGACGGTGGAATCCAGTTCTTCAACGCAGCTCCTGTATGTCATGGCTCAATCGACGATGGCTTATGTTGTTCCCCTCTGCCTATCTCTGCTCGGACCACCTGCTCGTCGTTGTTCCTCTTTGATGTTGTTGTCGCCTCCAGCCGCTGCTACTCCTTCCGTGGTGTTAATCTTTTATCGATGATGGAGTTTCTTGATTTTTTTTGTAGTTTATTTGTGTCTTTCCTTGGTTGTTAATGTTTTTCTGGTCTTGTCTTCAAGCTTTCATGCATGTGTGTTCCATGTGATGAGTAGTGTTTGTGACGAAGGTGACTCGGATGATATTTTCCAGACTCTCGCCTTAGTCACACACGGCCCTCCAGGCTTATGTCTTGTCTTTATGCCTTCAAGCACGTGAATTTCACGTGAGGGGGAATGTTTGTCACGAAGGCGGCTCATATGACTTTTTTCCCGACTCTCTCCTTAGTCACATAAGGCCTCCAGGCATATTTTTTCTTGTGTTGTTTGTCTCCCCATTTTTCTTCATTGTTGGGTAGGTGGTATGGTATTTGTTGGTTGACCTTTTTATCCAACGGGTTGTGTCGTGTGGGAGTATCCCAGGTCACCCATCTGTTGATTTTTTTCCAGTGAGTCCACGCCGTGTGTGGGTCCTGCGTCATGTATGGGTCTACATCATGTGTGGCTATGTCCACGATTTGATTCGCCGATTTGGAATTTTCCCATGTGGCTCGTCTGATATTTTGTCCCACATCGCCAACCACCAATACCTTTCTTTTTATGATGTTTTCAAGTTGGAGGTTTCCCCTCCAGCTTGAGGGGGAGTGTTGAAGTTATTAATAAGAGTCTTTATGTGTGTTTGGGGTTTAGTCTCACACCGTAGTTTTAAGTTAAAGTCCTTGTTTGTCCTGTATAATGCCCCCTTGAGGGATGAATAATTGAACCAACTATTTCTTTTCTTTCATTTTCACAAAAACTCCTCAAATTAGTACTACAAAGTAACCTTGACACAATACCAAACCAACGAGCAGAATCCACAAAAATGTGACGAACAACCTCTTGGCGATCAACACAGTATTGGAGATCACCAGGATGACTAGGGAACCAAGGTAAGGATCCAAGTCAAAGGAGGAAATATGAGGGAGGAGAATGCACCTGAAAGATGTAAGCAAACAAATAAATGAGATGAATGTGCATGTAGCGGAGTTAACAACATCATTCATTGAGATTATTACGCTTCTCAAAAGCTATCAAGCATCGATTCGGCCTTTTGATCTATCGTCACTTTATCAACTAGTCCATATTCTTTTAGAACTTCATCCCATCAAGCTGATGAAAAACCTAGCAGTTAGAGTACCACATTGCTCTTAGATTATTATGTTCTAATTGTTGAGTAAATAAAATGACCTTCAGATTGATAATGGAGAAAATGTTACGCTTGTGTGTCATCCTTAGTGAATGTGCATTGCTCCCAAGACAACGTAGAATCCCGCCAGTGGGAGGACAAAGTTCCTCCTGGATGACATCCATATGCACCTCCAGCTAGACGTCAGCGCATATGATGGGGCTAGGTAGTAGCTCACCATTGGTGACGACCATGTGAGACCTCTCTAGAAAGGATGGTAAGCACGAGTGCCCGAGCGACCCTTTCCTCTTCTAAATTATGTGTGATGCCCGAGTCAATTAGGACTCAGATAGCGTGATGGGCCACCAGTACCTGCAGTTGCATCGTCTGTAAACTCATGCGCTCGTCATGCAATGGAGCGAAATCTCTGGTTCGTCCTCGGCAGCGGGGAACGTGTCCCCATCCTCTTCTACCTCGAGACAAAAGTGCTTTTGCACAAATGTATTGGTGCATAAACCTTATCGCAACTAAAGCAGAGACCCTTGGTCCTACACTCTCCATCTCCGTCGGGGAGTGTCTGCGGCTCAACAAACGTGGGCCTATTGCTGGTCCCCCATTATCACCCCAGGACGAAGTCCGTCAGTCCAAGGGAGGGTGTCTGGGAGGTGGCGGTATCCGTCGATAGTCGTCTGCCCTGTCCAGCTGAAGGCGGTGGTCGAAAATTCGTGTCAAGCTCATCGTCGTGGCGAGGTCAAGATGATCCTCAAACTCAACGTCTAAGTAAAAGCACTCATGGACACCTACTATGGAGATGGAAGCATGTTGTTTAGGTCGGATGTCAGACACGTGCAAGACAATAGTATAGAACTTCTCCAAGTAATCATTGATCGCACTCGTGTGTTTAAGAGACATCAAGCCTCCCAACGGATTGCCCTACATCAGGTCCCAAAGCGCAAGTGGCGTAATTGCTTGAAGTCTTTGCCGCGAGAGAGATCCATTCCATGGATGGCATCATTTGATTGGCAGGGAACTGTTCTCATTGAGTCAACCAACCCAGATGATCGTTCTTGCCGTCATAAGCCGGAAACTTAAGCTTCACAAAACGAGAAAAAGCGTTGTTCTCATACTGTCCCCCGTGGAATCTCCCCCGCCCTCTATGGAAGGGGGAGCCCCTTAATGAAAGTTCGGCCCAATCCGCTTGTTCGGATGCGACAAGTTTGTTCATCATCATCTTGTACATCCTCTCGAGCATCGCCTTCATGGGGTAATTGGATCCCGCCATGGTCGGCTTAAATACCAAGTTGTCACATGCTAGGGTATAGGGTCGGGTCACATGACAGAATGCGACGGAGGAAGGGGGCAAAGAAGGTAGAGTGTGATGTTTTCCCAGAGATCATTGGTGTCGACCTATGATGGGGTCGAGGAGTTGAAGACTTTCTGCGACATCCGAAGAGGAGGCATTGATGGATGATCGAACTCGGGGAAGTGTGTGAGTCGACGAGGCCCGAAGGAGCTAACAACTACCACACTAGGAGGGCGTGGTAGTTGCGCCAATAGCAAGCCGCATGAGTTGCAATTGGTCGTGCACAAGTCGCATGGGGTGAGGTTGTTCACGCGAACAGAGCCCTCACACACGGAGGTCTTTCTGCCTTCAAGAGGAAGCCCCCCTTCAGATCTATCACAGCCCGTACACCTCCCCTATCCAGCAGTAACCCCATTGAATCACCCCCAAACAGTCGCACCCCTTCCTCGAGCACCCATCTCTGTATCGCGCGGTCTCCTCGCATGTAGCCAGCCCTTCCTCGAGCAAACTTGCTACCCCGACCAACATCCCAACCCTAAACTATCCCACTTCCACCCTCTTCAATCCACAGTCGAGCACCCACCAGGCCATTTCAGGTCTGGTCGATCCCTCCAAACACTCCCATCAAAGCAGAATCTCCCCTTCAAATATCATTCCAATTGTCCTACTACCCTAGTCTATTCAAACCTTTATTTCTCCTTGTTTTAGCACACGCACGGCCCACCCCTTGCATAAACCGTCTCATTCAGACTGGTTCCCATCAGGAACTAACCTTCATCCACTGTTGGTAGAACCTTTCCAGCCCCATCCAACTATAGTTGAACCCCACCAAACCTCTTCTAACCCACCAGCACCATTCAACCCCCTTTATGCACCTACATCACACCCAAACAGCCCTTTGTGTTATTCCTCCAGACAGCCACCATATAACTCCACAACCACTGAGTCCTCTGTTCTTACGCCCATAGCCCCTCGCTCATGAATTTTTATTGTTTGGTTTTATTATTTTCGTTGTAGATGATATTGTTTTGGTCGATGAGACGCGTGAGGGTGTAAACGCAAAACTTGAATCTTGGCGAGACACTTTAGAAAAGAAGGATTTTAGGTTGAGCAGGACAAAGACGGAGTATATAGAGCTTAAATTTAGTAGTGCAAGAAGGTCGGATGATTCCGTTATTAAATTGGGTGACCAAGATATTTCCCGCAATGAGTGCTTTAAATATTTGGGATCGATAATTCAAAAAGATGGAGGTGTAGATAAAGATGTGATGCATAGAATCCAAGCAAGTTGGTTGAAGTGGAGAGGCGCGTCTGGGATCTTATGTGATCATAAAGTACCATTAAAACTTAAAGGCAAGTTTTATCGTACTGCAATTAGACCAGCAATGCTTTACGGTTCTGAGTGTTGGGTAGTGAATGATGTACACGAGCAAAAAATGGGAGTTGCTGAGATGAGAATGCTTAGGTGGATGTGTGGTCACACGAGACTGGATAAAATTAGGGATGAATGTATCAGGGATAAGACAGGAGTGGCGCCAATTGTAGAGAAGATGCGAGAAGCTCGTTTAAGATGGCTCGGACATGTACATAGGAGACCATTATAGGCACCTGTTAGGCGTTGTGAGAGTTTAGTCACTAGACATGTTAAACAGGGGAGGGGTAGGCCAAAATGACTTGGAGTGAAACTATAAAGAAAGACATGATGTACTTAGGCATTAGTGAGACTATGATTAAAGATAGGGCGCAATGGCGAGGCATTAGTGAGACTATGATTAAAGATAGGGCGCAATGGCGACAGAGGATTCATATAGTCGACCCCACTATAGGATAAAGGCTTGAGTGTTGTTGTTGTTGGTTTTATTATTTTCATTATTGTTGTACGAACTTGGTTCTTATATAAGTATGGAAGCCTTGTTATGTTAGTGCATTTGTTTGTGAGACTAATTGTGACTTGCAGGATGTATTCGCATGCACATTTATTAACGGCCCTACAACGGAGGAAAGCCTAACTTGAAAGCTTTTAGAATTATTTGTTTATCTTATTATTGATAACTGCATGAGATTTATGCTTTTATTATTATTTACAGTTTATTATTGGATCACTTTTTACATGCATACATCATCCTAGGTTAAACATGGTTCATAATCTAGAGTTCACTAACACATCCCTACCATGCATCAAATATCAAATGGTAATTCAATTTCATGGCAAAACCATATTTTGCACACCACTCAACCGACAAATTAAAACATTAAAATCGAAAGAAAAGTAATCTAGTTATAAAATAAATCAGTAACAATATATGTTCACTGAGCTTAGAAATTGAGAATTAAATGGACCAATATTTTATTATTCTCATAATCATGTCACTTACATACATTGTACAATGGGTCGGTCTCCTTTTATAGAAAGAGAGAGAGAGAGCTAAATACAAACTCAAGATGTGGGACTAAAGGAGGAGATAGAGAAGAGAGTCCTTATGGGCCTAAATACATAAGTTTATTTATTTATTTCTTATAACACTCCCCCGCAAGCTGGAGCGTACAAGTCTTAGGCGCCAAGCTTGGAGATAAATTGTTGATATAGTGGGCGAGACAAGGCCTTAGTGAGAATATCGGAGATTTGATCGGCAGCCCACACATGTCGTAGAATCAGTTTCTGAAGTTGAACATTTTCCCGGACAAAATGACAATCAACTTTAATATGTTTTGTAAGTTGATGAAACACAGGATTCTCGGCAATGTGAATAGTAGATTGACCATTGCAAAAGAGAACAGCTGGTGATGGAAGTTTGACACCAAAATCCGTGAGACTTTCTAGCCATGTAAGTTCTGAGACGACGGCAGCCATGGAGCGATACTCCGCTTCAGCTGAAAACCGAGCAGCCACAGTCTGCTTCTTGCTTCGCCAAGTAACCAAATTCCCGCCAAAATATATGCAGTAGCCACTCGTGGACCGATGATCGTTCAGGGACCCAGCGTAATCAGCATCACAATATGCAATGAGATGCAGAGAAGTTGAAGGCTTGTATACCAGCCCTTGTCCCAGAGCATTCTTCAAGTATCGAAGAATACGCTCAACGTCCTGAAGATGAGAGACCTGAGGGTTATGCATGAAGCGACTGATCACATCGACCACAAAGGAAATGTCAGGTCGTGTGGCAGTAAAATAGATTAGCATACCAACAAGGCGGCGAAAATACTCCGGATTAGGGAGAAGTTGATCAGAGTTTGAGCTATGAGTGCAGAACTGATGATTTACATCCATAGGTGTATCTGCAAGCTTACATCCAGAGCAACCTGCATCATGAAGTAGATCGAGATAATGCTACCGTTGAGACAAAACAAGACCATCAGGGCATCGGGCTACCTCAATTACCAAGAAGTAACGGAGTCATCTCAAATCCTTAGTTTGAAAATGAGGCAAGATGTTGCTTGACTTGGGTGATGTCGGGAAGATCATCACCAGTAACAAGGATGTCATCAACGTAGACTAGAGAAATCACTGTGCCAGATGAATGTTTTCGATTAAAAAGGGAGAAATCTGTCGAGCTTCGGGTGAAGCCAAACTCACGAACCACCTGACTAAACTTCTCAAACCATGCCCGTGGAGACTGTTTGAGGTCATGAGGAGATTTCTTCAGATGGCATACAAGTGACTCCCCGTGGTTGTATAACCAAGAGGTTGTTGTATGTAAACAGTCTCCACAAGATCGTCGTGAAGGAAGACATTTTTAGGCTCTGTTTGGGGCGGCGGCTGCGGATCAGAGAGCTGCTCTCTGATCCGCAGCCGCTATATTGTGTGTTTGAATGCAGCGGTTTATGAAAATCGTGAATCTAAAAACCTGCGTTTTTGGCATGTCCTGGGCCGCGGACATGGGGTCGCGTCCAGCGCCATAATACGCGATTCTCATTTCTATTTTTCTTTCCCGATTTCTGCCGAGCCCGACGACCGCTTACGCGCGCTTCTTTTCTTCCCCTTCTTCGGCGACAACGGCGAGCTCTTCCAGTTCCCAGGCGATAACGACGACTTCCTCCAGTTCTCCGACGACGACGACCTCCTCCAGTTCTCCGACGACAGCGGCCATTTCTCCAGATATCCCTAGCGTGCCCCTGGACGATTCCCGCCTGTGAACGCTTCCTGCACGCATCCCATCGTTCCCGATTTCTCCGGCGACACCCGCGATTTCCCCGCCTGTGAACGATCCGACGCATTGCTCAGGTCGAATTTCTGCCCCTGTTTAGGCATTTTTTTGGTTTTCTATTTGCAACATGGGAGTCAAATGATGTTTTGATCTTTTGCGATCTTTGCATTATAGAGATAGGGTTGGGAAATCGGCCTACCACCCACTTCAGCAAGGATGGTTGGAAAAATTTGATTGGATCTTTTAAACAGCGGATTGGAAAAAACTACGATCGAATGCAAATGAAGAATAAGTGGGACCATCTCAAGAAAGACTGGAAGTTGTGAAAAGAACTTAAACATGGAGAGACCGGTTTGGGATGGGACCAGGAAAAGAGAACCATTGCAGCTTCTGATCAGTGGTGGGAGGATAAAATCAAGGTAACCTAAAAATCAAATAATATAAATCAAATTATATGTTTTTTAATATTTTCTTATATTATTATAATTGTTATGTATAGGTTGTTCCTGCTGCCAAAAAATTCGATATGCTGGTATTGCGCCCGAGTTAGAGGAGAAACTGAATATTATGTTCAGTCAGGTTGTTGCTACAGGTGAAGATTCTTGGGCTCCATCAATTGGTAGCGTTCCACCTGATGTGGAGCACATTTCTGACGAAGAAGACAATCCAGTGGAAAACTTGGAGGTGCAACGACTTGATTCATCAACCAATATTGGCAATACCTCCACCTCCACTAGTAAACGAAGAAGAATGGGAAAGAATAAAGGAGTGGCTCTTTCATATATGAGTGAATTACGTGCATCTGTACTAGCGGAGAAGCCACCACCAATTGTCACAATCAAGGAGGCAGTGGACTTGATATGCAAGATGCAAGAGATACGGGATGATCAGAGTTTATATTACTTTGCTTTGAACCATATCAAAGACAAAAACAATAGAGAAATTTTCATTAACATACCGGAGGAGGATAGGGTATGGTGGATCAAAAGTGCTTTTGAGAACAGGATGCAGTGGTCGTGTCATTTTAGGCTGTTGTGTGTTGTGTTATGTGTTTTTGGTTTTTCAAAAGACTACGTGGTTTTTTTTATCCTGTTTGTTTATTATTAAAACTATTCTGTAATGAAATTTGCTTAAACAGAATTCATGTTGTGTTGTCATGTTTCTATTTTAGTAAGACTTTTATGTGATCTTTTTTATCCTGTGATGTTTTTTTGCTGTGATGTTTATACTGTGATGTTTATACTATGATGTTTTTATATCCTAATCTAAATTCATGTTACGTGTTGTCTCTTTTAGGTAATGGAAGCACCGGAGAACCTACCATTTGATGTTATATTTGAGAACAATATATATTTTTATTGATATGTTTTAATGTTTGAGAACAATATATATTAATATTTTCGTTTAAAAAAAACAGCTCTCAATAAGCTGTTCTACCAAACAGTTTTATTTGAAAGAGCTCTGTTCAATCAGCGCTTATCCACAGACCATCCAAACAGACTGCAACTTTTCAAAACAGCTCCTCAAAGAGCTCTGTCTAAAGAGTCCTGTTCAATCAGCAGCTTCTCAATCCGCAACAGCTCTCCCAAACAGACCTTTAATGTCAAGCTGATGGAGCGGCCAATGTCGATGAACGACAAGTGAGAGTAGGACACGGACGGTGTTGAGTTTTGCCACCGGAGAAAAGGTCTCTTCATAATCTAGGTCGTGTTGTTGAGTAAAACCTCTGGCAGCAAGACGGGTCTTGAGGCGATCAACAGTCTCATTCGGATGATGCTTCACAGTGAATAACCAATTGCAGCTCACAGTATGTTCATTAGGAGGAAGAGGAATAAAGTCCCAAGTGTGGTTGGCCCAAATTGCAGTCATTTCCTCATCCATTGTTGCATGTCACCCCAGATGTTGAAGGGTTTCATGCACAGAAAAGGGAGAGGAAATAGACGATAGAGAGGTCGAAACCTGCGCAAATCAAGGGAGAGGCGATGCAGGGAAACATAATTGAAAGCGGATGCACGGTGGAGGGTGTCTTCGAATCAGCAGACTGTGGAGTATCAGTAGTAGATGGGGGTTATCGCGGGGCACCAGATCGAGGATAGCGGCGAGAGTAGACAAGAAGAGGAGCCGAGGCAGACGGTGGTGTCGGTAGTAAAGGTGGTTAAGGAGAATTGGTAGGAACAAGAGGACATGAGAGATCAAGAGGTGGCATTGACGTGGTGACGGATTGATGGAAAGACTGATTTTCTAGGAAAGTGACCTCAGCAAACGTGATCAACTTCCGAGTGAAGAGTAATAGACATAGCCCTTCTGGGTGCGTGAATACCCAACGAACATGTAACGCGTGGCACGAGGGGCCAGTTTGTCAACAGGAGGACCCAGATGGTGAACGTAGCAGACGCAGCCAGACCCGTGGAATCAGGGGTAAGGGAGGGCGTTCAGGAAATATGAGAGAGAAGGGGGTCGCAAATTGGAGGACGGGCGAGAGAATGTTGTTGATAAGATACAAGCAGTGGAGATAGCGAAATTCCAATAGGTAGTGGGAGTCTGCATCTGGAATAAGAGAGATCGAGCAACATCGAGAAGGTGGCGGTTCTTCCACTCAGCAACACCATTTTGTTGTGGCGTGTATGCACGGGAGGTTTGGTGGATGATGCCTAACGAGGTGCATAATTCTTGGCAAGCATGCTCAGTGTATTCACGCGCATTATCAATGCGAAAAATTTTGATAGCGCAGGGTAAATTGCATTTGGGTTTCTGCAGAAAAAAAACGAAAAATGGACAGAAGCTCAGAGTGATCGCACATCATAATTCATATATAACCAAGTCATGCGTGAATAATCATAAATAAACGTAACAAAATAGCGATAAACAAATATGCTAGCGGTTTTGTATGGACCCCGGATATCGGAATGTACTATATCAAAAGGAGCAGCGCTCCAAGTACAATGAGGAGGGAAAACAGAGCGATGTTTTTTTCTCATAAATACATGATTCACAATTAAAAGGGGAAAAGATACATCGGGGAGAGCCTTCTGTAGAATGGGAAGAGGAGCATGACAGCCGCAAAAACCATTGGAGGGAGGGCGAGCTGCAACAGAAAACAGACAGTTGCACGGGCTAGAAGAAACTGTAGGTGTTCCCATGACTAGTTAGCAACAGGAACCAACCACAGGGGAGAAGGGCGAGCAGCACGGGACCGGGCGGTTGCAGCTAGCTCAACAAGCAGGGGCTCGACAGGAGGGAGATCGGCACAGGAGCTCGGCAGAAGATGAGCTCAGCAGGAGATGAGCTCGGCAAGGAATCGAGAGCAGCGAGCTCGGCGAACAGAACGTCGCGCAGTCGACAAGTTGCGGTCACGACGATCTCTTTGCCGTCTCAATCGGGTATCGCGCAGAAGCATACGCGCGAGCAGCAAGCATAAATGACGATAATGCACAGAGTGCGGGACTCAGCAGGCACGAAGAAGGAATGAAGGCGGTCACTGCGAGCACCAGGGGCTGTCACTGAAGAACAACGGTCACAGAACGCGGTCCCGGAGTTCGCAGGGTAGCGCGAATAGGGAGTCGACAGATTCGCAGAGTGCGCGAGCAGACGCAGAGCGCGCGAACAGAAGCAGCGCGGATAGGGAGCTGGCGGACTCGCAGGATGCGCAAGCAGACGCAAATCGCATGAGCGGGAGCAGCGCGGATAGGGTGACGGCGGACTCGCAGGGTGCGCAAGTAGACGCAGATCATGCGAGCAGGAGCAGCACGGGTAGGGTGCCGGTGGATTCACAGAGTAAGCGAGCATACGCAGAGGTGGATCCCGGCGAAGAGGTCTATAAAGAAGCAGCGGGGGAGGGGGAAGGGGAAATAAGGGGAGAAGAGAGCCCAAGCAGAGAATGGTAGCAAAGATCCGACCAGAGGTGCGCAAAAGCGGTCACAGGTCAGCGACTAAGAGCACAACCAGAAAATGGGAGCAAAGATCCGACGCAGAGGTGCGAGAGAGCGGTCATAGGTCAGCGACGGGAGAGCAAGAGCTCGACCGAAAAAAATGAAAATTCGAACCTGACTCTGATACCATGTAGAAATTGAGAATAAAATGGGTTAATATTTTATTATTCTCATAATCATGTCACTTACATACATTGTACAATGAGTCTCCTTTTATAGAAAGAGAGAGATCTAAATACAAACTCAAGATGTGGGACTAAAGGAGGAGATAGAGAAGAGAGGCCTTATGGGCCTAAATACATGAGTTTTATATTTATTTCTTGTTCCAGACATAAATAAAGACAAGAACGCACAAATATAAATAAACCAAATAATCAATAAATAACAGAGGGGAGAAAATACAAATTTATGGGCTGACTTTTAAAACAGATGAAAGATATTCACACAAATAATAATTTAACAAACATGCCTTGTGCTTTAGCCTTCGAAGCACAAAAGGTCGGAGAACTTGGTGAAGACGGTTTATAATCAAAAGATTCTCCTCCTCTGTCAGTAATGCCTATACCATCATCAATCATAAATCAAGTAATGTGATATGATCTATGGCATATAAATTGAAAGCAAGAGAAAATAACAAAATAAGTCTCTCACTTCATCAGGTGAGGCGTCTACATTACTCTCAAATGGTTTATTGAACCACTGAGAGAAATCCTCAGATGAATTGAAAATACTTGGCAACAAGAAATTCAGTAGTGCCCAAAGTTCATCCAGATTGTTCTGCATAAAAAAAAAGTAAGTTTAGAATGGAAGATAAAGCACAATGTAATCTTTAGATACAGATAATGGATATTATGATAACAAGAATAATAATAACTTACAGGGGAAAACAGCTAGAAGATAAAGATAAAAAGGGGATAAAACAAAACCGTAAGCAACTTCACAGAATATAAAATTAGTCAAATCTCAATACTACTGCACATGGTCTACAAAAATGGTGCAACACACACCTGAAGGGGTGTCCCTGTTAAAAGCAGTCGATGGGTGCTGGAATAATGCTTCAAATCAGCATTGAGCTTGCAAGATGCATTCTTTATCCGATGGCCTTCATCAATAATAATATAATGCCACTGAACTTTACTTAGCTTTGGCTTATCATGCTTATTCATAAGGTATTCATATGTAGTGAGGAGAACATTGAATTTCTGAGGAAGAATCCTTTCCCTGCAGGAGACAATATATCAATAGCCATTCAAAAAATGAAAACAAAAAGGTAAATTTGTGCTGGGTCGACAATTACTTAAATAGCTTGCGTCTATCCTCTGGAATACCAGCATAAGCAATTGCATTTATGCTAGGTGCCCAAAACCTAATTTCAGATGCCCATCCAGGAAGAACAGAAGATGGCACTACCACTAAAAATGGACCTCTATCATTTTTCTTCTCCATAAGATAGCATATTAAGGAAATAACCTGCAGAAAATGAATATCACCATCAGCTCCATTGAACAAGGTCAAGCCTCTAAAAAATGGATATCACAGCATCTCATGGAGACTGAAGAACGTGGAAATACAGTCGCAAAAAACCATACTTGAACCGTTTTTCCAAGCCCCATTTCATCGGCAAGAATACCATTCAGATGATTATTATACAATGAAACAAGCCAGCGCAAACCATTCATCTGGTACCTATGATCAAGTAGCAATTACACAGCTAATTACATTTCTGGAAAAAACATGAACTACATTCAACAAATAGCAATAGAATAAATAAAAGGAAATAATAATAATTACAAGGTTAAAGCTTGATCACTCAGAAACATAACTTACTCGCGCAACTTTCCACCAATAAGAGAAGAAGGCTGCTCATTTATGCTCTCTTTAATGCTGGAAAGAAATAATGCAAATCAACTTTACATACAGAAATTTGTTATGGGGCAACTGCCGACAATCAATAATCTACAATAATATATTTGCAAGTCCATTGTCATGCAACAATTAGCTAAAGTGTATACGCATAGCATATAATGATCAACCTTATCCCAACTATTCTACTCTATATAAACTATTTACGCACATAAACATATGCTTATAACAAGACGAAGTGGTTATTACCTGTGAGCCAACATGTAGTACTTTTCGTTGCTTTCCAGGTAGTGCTGACATGGATAACAAGAAAATACAAAATACTGAGTTGTCAAATTTTGGTATAATTCAGAAAATGAAAAAAAAAATTTGTACGCTAAATACTTCAGCTTGATCACTTTCATCCTCATTATCAATTGCAACATTGTCCTTCTCATCAGCATCAGTTGGTCGGCAATCCTCCAATTCCATCTCAAACCTCCTAGACATACCCTTGGCATCCTTTAACTTTGAACCCAACTTCTGAAGATATTTTTCAGTCTCTTTAAGGAGCTGCCTAACACGATCAGACTTAGCATCCTGCATATCCATTAAGCAATCAATACGTAGAAGATTATTGTAAAATGTAAAGTACATAGCAAAAATAACGAGCTCATTAGAACCTGAACCATTCTTAGATATCCTTCCACATCATTATTTTTTAAAAGATTAATCTTCTCGCGCTGGATTCTGTCAATCTTTTCACGATAGATACGTTCTTTTCGTTTGTGAAACTCCTTGGCGTATCTATTAAAACCTCTCCACCGCTCCCTCCTGACCTTGAAATAATCATCTAACTTTTCCCTGTTAATTCAATACTTAAGCTGTGAAATTACTACATTCAGGAAAAGCCATATAACAAATACAGAATCACAACAGAGTATAACAAATTAATGTTGTAGTTTGAAACTAAAACGTATCTTAGCATAGCATGTTTAATCACCAGAAAAAACATTATGCACTAACATCCTATCAAAAGCATAAATTAGATTAAACAGAGATAGGTACAGATCTCCACCTGTGGGCTTCAATTTCAGTAAAGAACTCTTTTTGTCTCTCGCGAATTCGCTTCTGCCTCTCTTCCTTCATCTTTTGTTCAAATTTCTCAAGTTGTTTCGCTCTCCTACCATGCCTATATTTCTTGATTGATTTCAAATGTTCCATGTCGGATGCAATAGGCTTGAAAAAGTCATTGAGAAATTCGCTGTTAATAGACAACAAAAAGAATAAGGAAGACAATTCTGGAAAATGTAGACCTACATGCAATTAAGAAATTAATCATAGCAGCTTCAATATAGTTAGGCCATGCTAAAATTAACTAAAGAAAACACCAAGGAAACTCAGTATCCAACAAGGAGAAATAGACACCTCCGTAGCCGCTGCTGAAGTTTAAGAAGTTGGAGTTTTTTTAACTCAATAACACTTTTTGTCTTCGCAGAAATATCTTCAGATGAATTGACATTTTCCTAGGGAAAAAAATTAGATTAGTACATTTACAAGTGAATAGTAAAGCTAAGTCATAATCCATGGTTTAACACATGCATAGAAATGATTTGACATTTCAGAAAATTATGAATAAGTCCTAATATGGCACATAAAAGTAATACAGTTTGAGATAAAAGTAGTACGACAAGCTTAGGAATTAAGTAAAATAACATTGATCTCTGCAAATTGATCATCAATAGCAAGATATCAACATATGTAACATGGAAATTTGTTAGTTTACTGAATCACCAATAGAATTTTAAAAAAATAGAGTTAATTTATCTATCACTATGTGGCATCTATGTAATAGACTATAGACATCAAAAACATTGGCACTGAGACCTTATAAATTCCTCTAATATTTTTATTGATATATACCTCACTCATACATGAAATTACAATCCACCCAACAATTTAATTGCAACGAATGATCTTAACTTTGCTATACTCTGAAGCAGATCTTCCAGAAAAAAGGGGGTATATCCACTTCCAAAATAAGGAAATTCATGGACTTATTGTAGATGAAAAGGAGTTGGCAATCTAATGTTAACCTATATAATTTCGAAAGAACATTTTACTAATCTGAAAATAAAACTTTTAAGTAACTTGAAAGCATACTTTTAACTTGACATAGCATGATGTGATCCTTTCATCAGCCATTTTTTGTTTCAAGGTCCACTTTTGATCTTCAGCAAATTTCCTTTTCTGAAAGTCCATTATCCACTTGTCAGAGATTGAGTACTTCGGGGGAGAGTGCATCTCGTTGGAGGGTGACTCATATCCATCCTCTTCTTCATCATACTCAAGCAAATCTTGATTGTTGTACTTCAGCACATCGCTGGCTAAAATCTTCAGCCCATCAGAACTTGACTGGCAATGAATATCAAGCTTTTGAATTTCAGAAGCCTTCTGATCGTCCATCCCATCACTAACATCCACAGCATCATCCGAGTGATTAGATATGGAAAAATTGGAAGTAGTTCGTATCCGATTATTCAGGACACCATGGGTGAAGAACATGTTGGCATCCTTTGAAGGGTCGGAGGCAAGCTTCAGGTTATCAGTGTCTTTTGCCGTGCTTGGCATCGTCAGCTCTCTTAATGGTAAAGTAAGGTGCCGACCTGAAACTTTGGTGGCTTCCAACATAGGAGAACCTGGCATATATAATCTGCTTGGATTATCACGTTCAATCATGATTTGAGAGTGACCTGAACAATTTTCTATTTCTCTTGGTGCAGATTCTTGATGAACCATGGGGACTGTTGATGATTCTTTAAAGAATTCAACACTAGTTTTATCCCTCAATATATCACTTTCCTCAAAGCCAGGACGAAGCTTGTCTTCACAAACAACAGATGATACTTGATTTATAAGCAATTCTTGCTGGTTAAAAAGCTCTGTAGAACCCCTTCCTAGATGGCTATCATGAATACTTCTTCCAGAATGTTGAAAAGAATCCGATTGTGGCATGTTTGGCGCTATATATGATTCTGCTATTTCTGGGGCCTTCGTTTCAGTATCAAGCCTTTGATTAAAAATAGAAAGCGGTTCATCTTCTTGAGATACCATGGACGTGTTTAAATTTGTCTTATTCTTCTTCACACTCTCCATAACCGTCAATGCTGAATCTCTCTCCACTATACTTCCAACAGATGAAGCTGTTGGCCCCTTGGAAGGATCATTTTCCCTAGCAAACATGCCAGATCTTTCATGATTGTCAACAGTATCCTTTGCAGACTTATCAGTTCCTCCGCTATCATTCAACAGTCTCAGACCCCCATCACCACTACCCCCTATTTTAGGAAATATCCAGAATGGTAAAGATTAAAAACAAATAAACAATAACAAGCACTTACACTCTAATTTTTAGCATTTACCTTCTTGTGTGTAGTTAGCTCCTAGAGCGATTTCAAGATGCAACTTTCTTGGCACCAAATTATTTCTGTATGCATGACGATAAAAAAAGGTTAAGATGTATGGCTTTATAACAAATAAAAATTTTAGGCACGCCAACAACAGTTAACGCACACAAAATCATACCTGAAAGCTAGAAACACGAGGCACTGTGCCCTAAGCTGCCTCAGTTGCTGTTCATTAAAAAGCGTATTTGAAGAAGTCGATGTTGCATTCCTTGGCGCAATTGTCTGCACGTTACTACAAGGTTCGGCATACATGTTGGGCCCTGTCTTCAACTTAGGAAATGCATCTCGATTTCTTTCCAAAGAAATATTATCCAAGCTCTGTCTCTCTGGAAGTCCTCTTACCTGGAATAAACCATTCTAATTAGTAACAAAAGATGGAATTATAGAAACCCCTATAATAGAAGTGACAAGAAGGATGATACAGCAAAACTAAAACTCTATCCTTACTGACCGTCATGGAGGATGATGCTCTCTTAACTTTTGCACGTCTTAGTCTAGATAGACACTATTAGGCTGTATTTTTGGAAAAATTGACCAATTGGAATTGGAGTGATCATGATACTGATATGCATGGCGATCAACCCTCATTAATATTGTGTTATGTATCTTTCCCTCTCGAAGGACATTTTGGTAATTGTAGTCACTAGCGAGTCCTCCTATACATAAGGAAGAGTAGTGAGGGAGTTATGTCAAGTAGCCTTGTAACTCTAATTGAGAGGGATGCTTAGGGAGAACCAGCTACAAAGTAATTAACTCGAGTATATCTCGCGAGGTTGTACTTCGATTTCTATCTATGAGTAATATTCTATCCTCCAATTGCTATAAGCGGTCCCGCATGCCCATCTCGGCTGACACTGAGCTTTCCCATCATTTAGGGTTCCATCAAGAACAATTGGGTGCTCTCCATTCCATGTGCTTGCTCCTCCAATGACGATCAAATTATTTGTTGAAGATACATACATCCTTATCGGCCACCCCAATCATCCAACGATGTCGCCCACGACCTCAGAACCGATCACAGTCGACATGCCGCTCTCTAGCGGCACTTTTGCATCTACCATTGTCCTCCAATCGCAAGTTGAAGCTATCCCCGCACATTGTCAGCGTCTTGACATTCTTGTTTTCGATGGGACTGGCCCCCTTAGGTGGATTCTAGTTCCGAGTAATTTTTTGAACTCCAGGACACCCTCAAACATGTAGAAGATTCCGATCTCCACCATCTACATGGAACGATCTGCTCTTCATTGCCTTAGATGGACTCATAAAACCAACCCGACCTTAACATGGGTGATGTTCAAGAAAAAGCCTATTCACCGCTACAACAGTCGTCAAGCCGGCAATGCATACTAATGACTAGGGACAGAATGCTTAGCAGAATCCGTTGGCGCCTACATAGACGACTTCATTGACGTCGCCACACACATACCAGATCTCTCGCTAGACCACTATTGGGGTTACTTACTCATCCATCTCCAACCCCACATCATGGCACGTCTTGCATCCACAATCAAGACATTTTTACTAGCGTCATGGAGAAAGACATATTTCTTGAAGAAAAGTTTTACTTCATCTTGGGCGCTACCCCTCCCTGCTACCAACCCCTAAATTGCCACACCGGTATTCCGATTGTCTTGTTATGCACCCCCTTACACTCACCAATAGGAAACCCTACCCCGCTTGGACATGTTGCCACCTCCATAGCCACCTCACAACCCAAGTTAAACCCATCTCACTGATTGCTACACCAAGAGTACATCGATCTCCACATACATGGCCAATGTTTCCTCTGCAAGCAGCTTTACCCACCCACAAATATCTGAAGAAAGAATGTGCATGCTACTCAATGTTGAAGACTACGACATCTCCCTTGCTGATTTTGAGGCTCTTGAGCTTGAGGATGGCCCCGCCAGGACTCGACATTGAGGACAAGGTTGATTTGAGGAACGCAGTATTGATACGACTACACACGACTCGAACCCTCATAAATATTGTCTTATGTATCTTTCCATCTCGAAGAGCATTTTGGTAACTGTAATCACTAGCGAGTCCTCTTCTATATAAGGGAGAGTGGCAGAGTCTTAGAGAGTTATGTCAAGTAATTTTGTAATTCTCATTGAGAGGGATCCTTCTGAAGAACCAGCCCCAAGTAATTAACACGAGAATACCTCGCAAGGTTATACTTTGATTTCTATCTAGGAGCAGTATGTTATTCTCTAATGCAATTGAATCAATTTGAACGCCATTTTTCAGTGACAAAATAAAAGAAAGAATTGAAAATTATATCGAATTTTGTTGAATTCATTTTTATGGTAATCTCAATTCCTTCCTGACGATGTCAAAATTGTCCAGGAATTGAAATTGATCACATTTCCAATATTCAATTCCAATTTTGTCCAAATGAATAAAGGCTTGGAGATTTTTCAAGTGGAAGACAATATACCATTGGATTTGTGTAAGAACTCGCTCCTATATGGAGCCCACCTCTCTTTTCTTGCAAAACAGCTTTCCCAGTAGTAGCAAAACCTGCTGATGCTTCAGATGAGTGCAAGGACGAGCTTGTTTGAGCTTCTGAAAATCTTTGGGACATGTGAGGTACTCCATCAGAAGCAAGTTTAGCTGAACCATGAGTGGGAGACCCAGTACTAACATTGATAGAACATTCATTTCCTCCCTTCTCCAATAATTGAGAGCCAGAGTATGACCCCAAATAATTTTCATTTTCCAACTTGGAAGCAGTATATTGATTCTCGAAAGGATAGCTGCTCTGATGAGCTGGAAAAGGAAAGCCCATCTTTGCCATTGCAAAGGAGCTGAAGGCACTTGTTCCTAAGGATTTTCCACTGCTATGTGCAAGGCTCGAGGGTACACTGATATGCTTTGAGCTTTCATTTGGCCCTAGCGCAACACCCTTTAGTTCATTAACATTGTACGCAGAGACATTGTTCGTATCAGAAGGTGGCTCAGCAATGCCAGGGTTGGTGCCATGAGAAACTTGTGAAGAACCATACCGGTTGTGACTCCACACAGGAGCAGATCCCAGAATGTTATTTCTGGGGAGCACTTTGCCTTTCTGAGCTCCAGAACTCTGACCAGAAGACACCTCCCCATCGTCATGATGTTTTGGCGAAATCAAAAAAGGATTAGAGTTTTTTACTTCATCCATAATCCTTTCAGAAAAAGAATGACCACCATCTTGTTTAGCCCTGATAAGGGATGCAGCACCTGCACCATGTTGAACAGGATTTACTTGTACATGGTCATCATATTTTCCAGAAAATAGGCCTTGTAAACCACTTTTAGTAACTTGCTTACCCTTCCTAGAGTTAGATCCGGTACTCATATTATCAGACTGCTGAGGGTTCTCTGAATGGGCATCCGATGCCGCCTTGGAATCAGTTCTTTTGCGCTTACTACCAGGTTTTTTAGTGGCTTTCGTGCTTCCTTTGTTATCCGATCTAATGGAATCGTGTATTTCCTGCGAATTTGCAGATCTTGTGTCATCCATCGGAACACTAGCAGGGCTTTCCTGCTCAGACGACTTACCACTTCTGTGAGAACCCTGATGAGCATCAACTGGCATACTATCCAGTCTACCAAGACCTGCTGGTGGTCTACTTGGAAAAATCAGTTCATTTCTAGTTACATCTAGCCCACCAGGACCTACTTTAGAAGCTTGCAGCATCCCAAAATTCTGAAAAGAACCAGCATAAGCTTCTTCTTTTGACTGACTACTTGATGCTCCTTGCCATGTTACAGAAGGAATACCTCTATTATGAGGCAAATCACTTTGACTAGTGGGTAACTGATTATCAGGTGTGTCCTGACCTATTATTGCCCCATTCCCAGCATCACCTTTCTGAGGAACGCTCAGTGAAATTCGTGACCTCAGAACATTAATATCAAGTCCATGCTGATTTACAACTTTTTCCATGGCCCTGCATTTGAAAAATCATTTCAAATAAATTGGACTGCCCTGCATTTCTTAACATGAAAAAACAAGTACTAAAGGAATAAAATACCGAAGTTATGCAGTTTTGTCAGGATGTCATCAACCACAAAAGTGTACATGATAAGAGTTTTATTTCACTTTTTGTTCGCATAGGCAGCCACGAAACCTAAGTTGGCTCAAGGCCTAACAACACCCAACTACAATATTTTGGATGAAAATTACATATCTATAGCAAAACATTTTAAATAAAACATAACACGATATTCCTAAACATGAACCATGTTACAATCCACGGACGAAGATCCAAACACGAAAAACAACTTAACAATATAAAAAATACAAGCTAGAGGTCCTAGCACACTAGACCCCAACTATACTAATGCACACACTAGTTGTGGCACGGATCTCGTAGTCATGGATCCTGTAGTTGTAACAATTAGAGTTGTCACTTAAAACGGAAAACCGTAAACCGAACCGGAATCGAACCGGAACCGCAAAGAATCGGACCGAACAGTTCGCGAATTATTCGGGTTACGGTTTGAATTTTGGAACCGTGAACAACAATGGTCCGGGTGCAGTTCTTTCATTTTATTATCCGGACCGGAACCGGAACCGGAACCGGAACAAACAAATCTCAAGCGGTTTAAGGATTTTTAGACCCGATCCGAACCGGACCGAAACAGAACCGAACCGGACCGAAACAGAACCGAACCAGACCGAAGCAGAACCGAACGCAGGTAGTTGTTTGTTAGATTATTATTGTGATTTGCAGGGTTTATTCGACGTGCGCTCTTGTTTTGGCCCTCCACGTGGAGGAAAGCCTAAGTCTGTTTTGCTTAATTAAATTATCATGTCTTACTGTGAACTTATTTTGCGTGGGATGTTTGTATTAATTAACTAATTTAGGATTTAATTCGTTGGGCTTTGCATAGCATGTAGAGTTAGGGCACGGTTCATCCGCCGCCTATAGATTCGTCCTGCGTCAAAACGCTATCCGCTTATTATTATTTTTATAATATATTTTTATATTATAATATTATAATATTTTGATAATTTTCTTTTCAAAATTACAAATAGTTAAAAAAGTATTCTATTATTATTATTTTAATATAGGTTATAGTTGTGAATCTGCCATCTAACATTTAATGATCTAATTGATCAATACGGGCTCTGGAGTTACTTATGAGGCGTGAGCTGTGAATCTGTGAGCTGTCGCTTCAAATCTCACTCATTTCTCCCCCCTGTCTGTTGTCCCCTGTCCCGTAGGCTGCAACTTCGCAAGAATCAAGAACCCCATAAGCACGAAACGCCCCCCCCCCCCCCCCCCGAGGTAAAGCACTATTTTTTCTTGCTCGTTGCTTGAATGCATCTCTCCATATGGTAGCTTGAATGTATTTCTCATCTGCTAGCTATTTTCTCCTTCTCGTTGGTTGAGTGCATCTCTCCATCTGGCGCTGCACTTCTCACTACCTCTTTACGGTGTGCATTTCCTTCTCTCTCCCATCTAGCTATTTTTTCGTTCTCGTTGGTTGAATTGTTACTGCTTAGTTTTTTTTCTTTCATATAAAAAGTTTTGTTATCCCATTAGTCCATTACTCGTTAGACTGATAGTGTTGACTTTGTTTTATATCGCAAATTTTGTGCTTTTTTCAGCAAGTGTATGTGGTTTTATTTTATAATCAAATATTATGATTCATGCTTAGTATTCTTAAATCTGTTAGCATCTATTAGTTCTATTTAAATTGAAGGTAGGAACTAGGAAGCATGATATGAGCCTCAGTAGCTCAGGACCAGGACACGAAGGGACCTGGTAGAAGATTTATGCATTGGCATAGGAAGTGGACAACATATGTAGACGATGTTTGCTACAATGTTGAGTCAAAGGGGAGACTTAATTAATTAAATCAATACTGTAATTATGAGATTTTATTAGGATAGATTTTAATTAATTTTTTTGTATGTTAGAAATTGTTTTGAAGGATGTGGGTTCTATTTGTGATTGCATCGTGGACAATTGGAAAAAATGCTGGTTCTTCTCTTCCTTGTGAGAAAAGTACGAGAACATTCAATCTAGTTTGAATTTGTTTAAAATTTCATTTAAAATGCTTCAAATTTTGAGAAAAATTAGTGGCTTCAAAATCTAAGTGACCGAACCGGAACCGAACCAGAATCGCATAGAACCGGACCGAACCGCTGGTGAAAATTTTGGTATTGGTTCTTAGTGAACCAGAACCGTATGTACGACGGTTCCAAAAATTATGTTGGAACCGGAACCGCAAAACAAACAAGGTTTTGGTTCTAACTTGAAGAATCGTTACCTTAACGGTTCCGTTCATGGTTTTAGTAGAACCGGAACCAAACCGGAACAGTGACAGCTCTAGTAACAATACATGCTGTCGGGAAAACAACCTTCCCCCAAGGTCGTGGGGGAGAGAATGAACTAAAACTGCTTGGGACCATCATTGTATGCCAATGCAATGAAGTCGAACATGGTAATATATGTCTTCAGTACGAAGGATCATGTGCACTTCTTTATTTGGACATAGACGTATAGAAGAGAAAGGCTTCCTGCGGCAGAAACAAAGGCACTGGTGGCGGCGCTTGAGGTACTTCTGATAGATATTCATTGTGGTAGGTGCTTCAATTTTGATGCATACACGTTAAGAAGGGGTGGAGGAGTGGATAAATATGTGGGAGGTGCCTTGAGAGTTCAAGTGAAGTGTGTAGGAAGTTCAAATGGATCTTCACGTGTCGTATGAAAGGGATAGTGTTGGGAAGGCATAGGACTAGAACAGCCAAAAGAGAGGCACCAATCCTTGTGCCAAATTCAGTATCCACAAAATGAGCTTGTTGCATTGTGAAGGCATTCAAACTCCATATATTCTTCAGTGTATGTGTTAACCGACTTACCGTGGTGGATGATGCATAAGCGCTTGAAGTCGTTGTTGTACTGTCTAGTGTCATAACAGAGGATTAGTAAAAATAATCGAAGAACAGAAAACCATTCCAAGACCCTAACCAAGTGGTTCGGATCAGTTCTCACGGATCTCAATTTGGTTCTAGGTCAAAAAAAATCAGAACCGACTATACTGTTCGGTTTTAGGTCTTATATTCGGGTACCCGGGAACCGAACCGAGAATCAGATTATTGAAATTAAGCCATCAGGAATTCAAAATTAATCAGATTCAGGCATCACTGGATCAACCATCCAACACTTACCAATCTAAAACGTCGGTCTAGGGTTTAACCTAAAAGACAGCCTTTGCAGTTGCACTGCAATTTAGCACTTCACTAATTTTGCTCATTGGTTGTGGACATCGACATAGCGTCGGGATCTTCAACTTCTTCTCCACACTCCATCTTTCACTTCCAGAGGTTAGACCCAAAGAAGGTTCACAACTTTGGTCAAACTACGCAGTTCGCACTGTAGTTTCCCTCTGCTTGACATTTTTTCCCAACCACTCAGTTTACAGCAACACACCTTTACGGGTCTTGTTTTTACCAATTCTCTTTCCCATCTCATAGTGACGATTTATTAGCCTCAAAATCAAGATAGCAATCTCATAAATATCTCATAAGGATAATAATCACCGAAGTTGACTCACTGTTGTTGCATGAAGAGGATTCCTAGAGTGCACACTCCCGGCAATTTTCCTTAGATCTTTTTCATACTCACTTGTATGGATTTATTAAATTGTAGATAATTTCATAATAAAGTTGGACACAGGCACTCTGCTAGCATTATTTATGGAATTTCATATATACTAATGAGTTAGGAAGGCTTATTATATATGTTGGAATAGCCCATATAAAGAGCCCGTATTTGGGCCCATGTATTCTTCCCCTTCTTTAGACTCACATCTTGTATAGGAATATCTCTCTCCTCCTCTCTCTTATATATATGTACTCACTCTCTGTATTTTGTAATAAGACAGGAATATACAAGCTTCAGTTTTTCTCTACATGGTATCAAAGCGAAACGATCTCGCCTGTCTCTGACCGCAGACCTCCCCGCCTTCGTGCGGTCTCCTCTTTTTCAGACCGCAGCCTGCTCTCCGTTTTTTTTTGCTCCTCCTCCTCATCGCTTTTATAGGCGTCTCAAGCCTGTCAAGTGGGCCCCTCCTCCGATCGGTCTCTCCTCCGCAGCGAGCTTCTCCGCCGATCTCACAGCAGCGATCTCTTCAACAGCTATCCTTCTCAACAGCTCTCCTCTGCCGGTCTCTCTTCCGAGCTTGCTTCCCTCGATCGGGCGGCCTCTTCGTATCTGTCCAGCGGCTTCTTCCAGTCGATCGTGCGGCTTGCTCCCTCCTATAGCTCGTGCGATCTCCTCTTCCCTGCGGTCTCCCAGCAGATAGACCGGGCGGCGTCCTCCCGCAATTGCGTGCGAGCTCCTCTCCTCTCGTCGCACTCTCCTCTGCCGAGCTCTCATCTAGCCGAGCTCTCCTCGCAGACCGCCGAGCTCTCCTCTAGCCGCAATCTCATCTGCGATCTCCCTCTGCCGAGCTCTCATCTATCCGAGCTCTCCTTGCAGACCGCCGAGCTCTCCTCTTGCAGCGGGTTCCTCTAATCGCAGCGCCCTCTTGCTTGCGCTCCCTTGTCGCTCCCTTGCCGCAGCTCCTACCCGCAGCTTCTACCCGCAGCTCTACCCGCAGCTCTACCCGCGGCTCTACCCGCAGCTCTACCCGCAACGATCTCCTCCCTCTTCTCTGCTCGTCGCCGAGGTCTCCAAACTTGCCGCAGCTTCCCTCTAACCGCAGCGAGCTTTCCCTCTGCTCGTCTCCTACTCGCAGCTCGTCTCATGCGGCTTCTCCTCCTGATCACAGCGGCTTCTCCCTGTTCGCCGGTCTCCTCCCAGCAGCCCGCTCGTCCCATTTCTATCTTTAATGGGATCTTTCGTTGACTCCACCACGGTGCCTGCTCCGCCTCAGCCTGACAACCTGGGTCAGCCTCCCGAACTTCGTGATGAGCTGCGAATCACCACAATCTCCCTCTCCGGAAAAGGAAACTTCATACAATGGGTTCACTCGGTCCGCCGAGTTCTTCAGTCCAAGGGACTTCTGGGTCATCTCACCCAAGGGCCTCCAGTCCCTGCTACGGATACCTGGCTCCGTAATGACGGCCGAGTTCAGACTTGGCTCCTCAACTCGATGGATGGAGAGTCATACCAGATGGTGATGTATCACGAGACTGCTAAAGCAATGTAGGATGAGCTCCACTCTCTATACTCGGGCAAGGACAGCCTTCAACATCTATACGACATCATCACAGATCTCCAGGATTTAGATACGGCTGGGGCTGCTAACATGATCTCCTTCGTTGCTCGCACCAAGACTCTGGCCGAGGCATGGATCCAACATCAACCGTCCACCAATGATCATGCTGCTCAACGGGCTCAGAAGGAAGCTGTCATCATTGATATGATCATGGCTCGTGTTCCACCACACTTGCAGAGCATCCGGAATCAGGTTCTGGCCTCGGCCATCACTCCTTCCCTCTCAGATGTGTGCTCCATGCTCCTCAAAACCTCAGCACCTATGGTGGCTCCTACTCTTCCCTCACCGGCCCTTCTTCAGCACACTCCCGCTCCCTTACTCCATGTGCCTCCTTCAGCTCGTGGTGGACTTTTGCCTCTCGAGGAAGGGGACGTGGTGGTCGTTCTCGACCAAAATGTTCATTCTGTGGGCGAGATGGGCACTTTGAGACGACCTGCTATCGGAAGCCTGGGAATCCTCCTCGTCCGACTGTCGCTGCTGTTACTGATGACAGCCCATCGGTCTCCCGCGCCGATCTTGACGCTCTCCGCCTACAGTTCCAAGAGCTTCAAGGGATGATGTCCCCACCTACCTCAGTCGCCTCCCTCTCCAATTCAGATATAACCTGTCTCTCAACGAGTCCACGCTGGATAGTGGACTCTGGTGCTACTCATCATATCACCCCGCTACAGCCACCAGAGTATTTGAATGCTCCTCACCCGAAGTGTATCATCGTGGCCAATGGGGAGACGGTTCCAGTCTCTGGCTCGGCTGACCTCTCTCTTAGCCCCTCCATCTCTCTCCGCTCGGCTCTTCATGTTCCTGGATCCCCGTTCAATTTACTTTCTGTTAGTCGTCTTACTTCGGACCTGGATTGCTCCCTGACATTTACATCATCTTCTTTTCTGATACAGGATCGGCGGACGCGGACTACCATTGGTAAGGGGCGACTGCGTAACGGGCTCTACCTTCTCGACGACTCTCCCACTATCCTCTCATCGATCTCCTCTGCTGAGTGGCATCAACGTCTTGGCCATGCTCCCCTCCCAGTTCTCCAGAAGGCACTTCCCGATGTATCTTTTCCAGATTTTAAATGTGATTCTTGTATTTTGGGCAAACAGCTGCGTTCTTCGTTTCCCGCACATTGTACTCGGAGCTCTGCTCCTTTTGATCTATTACATTCTGATATATGGGGACCCTATAAAATTACTAGTATTTCGGGGTTTCGATATTTTCTTACGTTTATTGATGACTATTCACGAGTTACGTGGTTATACTTACTTCGCGATCGCCGGAGCTCCCTCGTGTCTTTCGGGCGTTTATCCTTGAAACCCGCACTCAATTCTCCACCACCATCAAAACTATACGAACCGATAATGCTCGTGAATACACAGGCAACGAGTTTGCAAATTTATGCTCTGAATTCGGGATTATCCATCAGACTTCATGTCCCTACACCCCACAACAAAATGGTGTGGCTGAACGGAAGAACCGACACTTACATGATGTTGCCCGCTCTCTCATGCTTCACATGAGCGTTCCCAAAGCCTATTGGAACTTTGCGGTCTCCACAGCCTGCTTTCTTATTAACCGTCTTCCATCCTCTGTCTTCAACAATGCCACTCCTTTCTGTCTCCTCTTTCCTTCTACTTCGGCCTTTCCCCTCACACCTCGAATCTTCGGGTGTACGTGTTACATTCATATTCTGGGACCATCAACGGACAAGCTGGCTCCCAGAGCGGCCAAGCAAATTTTCGTTGGCTACTCACGTACACAGAAGGGCTACGTCTGTTATTCTCCTACTACTCGCAAAATCTCTGTGTCGCCGGATGTTACCTTCCGCGAGGATCAGCCATTCTTCTCTACTCCAATACCCACACCTACGCCAGTACCTACCCCACTGCCTGTCCTCCGCCCTATCATTCCCGTTCACACACCGGCTCCTCCTTCCCCGAGTTCTGCTCCTGCCCCATCCAAGCCACCTCTCATCCATGTCTACTCTCGTCGCACTCGAACTCCTGTTGCCCCTACGCAGTCGGCCTCAACCTCGGGTACTCAGCGCCTGCTTGATCCGGTAACAGAATCAACCGCTCATCCGATGGCGAACTATGTTTCCCTACATCGTCTCACTCCTCAACTCCAGACACTTGCTACCTCTTTGTCCACCATTGCTATTCCTAACTCTGTGCAGGAGGCTCTTCAACATCCTGGGTGGCGAGCTGCCATGGAGGAAGAAATGGCTGCTCTTTGGACTAACAAGACATGGACTCTAGTACCCCGTCCTCCAGGACAGAAACCCGTTGGGTGTAAATGGGTTTTTGTTATCAAGCATGCTCCTGATGGCACCATTGACCGGCTGAAAGCTCGCTTGGTTGCTCGTGGCTACACTCAACAACAGGGTATCGACTATGAAGAGACCTTCTCTCCGGTGGCTAAACTCAACACTGTTCGTGTGCTTATCTCAGTAGTCGTACATCGTCAGTGGCCATTATTTCAGCTTGATATTAAAAATGCGTTCCTCAACGGAGATCTCCATGAAACTGTTTTCATGGAGCAACCTCCCGGGTTTGAGACCACGGGGAAGTCCTCTCTGGTCTGCCGACTACTGAAGCAAGACGGTATATGTGAGAAATATTATGAGGCAAGAGTAGAACCAAGAATCGAACAGGAATCGAACCGGAACCGAACCAAACTTTTCGGTTCGAATCTTGTTCTATACCTTTGGTATATGAGTCAGTCCCGGTTACGGAAAGCCAGACTCGAACCTATATGGATTGGTTCTTGATTTTGGGTGGAACTGGTCCAAACCAACCTGAGTTGCACCACTACAGATGAGTTCTTTCAACATTGGTCCACTCATAGTTGGGTTCATTAGGCGGAGCTATCAGAATAAATGGAGAGTTAAGTAACATTTGTGGCCTTTTAGTGTATATTGCAATTTGAAAAACGGACTTCTGTGCAAAATGCAAATTGTTTAAGTCATAGTCGGGTTCATTTGGCGGAGCCATCACAACAAATAAAGAATCGACCATTCCATAAAACACAAAGAAAGGCATTGTGGCATTCTAGTGTAAAGTGTTGTTTGAAAAATGGATGTGTGCACAACGCAATCTAGAGGGTCCATGCTCTCAAAAATCAAAATATTGAAATGGTGTGGAAGATTTGGTGAGGTTGCAAGTAGAGGCGGTGGTGTCGATAGATGGTAACGCGCCCATGTCGCATCAGTGGGTTCAATTATAAGATTGAGTGAGAAGGAGTTATCGGGTGGGTTGGAAACTGTAGCACATATCTGAAGAATGTGCAGTAAGAAGTGTTTGATGTTCTCCAAGTGGGAGGAGAAATCCCAAAGGACGTTTGATGTTGAATGTTCAACTGAAGCTCGGGTGAATGGCATCAATGTAAGAAAAGTGCGGTGGATGTTACCACGAGGTCGATGGAGAAGCAACATGGGTGCTCAGTCAAAGTGTGGGTGGGTCACCTCACTCTATTGTTAGAGGGTTAGAGGAATCATGACTTGCATGTTCGAGGTGACGGAAGAAGCAGCATGCTAGGTCTCATGCGAGGAAGCGATTGTTGCTTGCATGTTGGATGGGAGATGGAATCGATGTCAAGTGGTGCATAGGAGTCACCAGAAAGGAGGCTCAACGAAGGCGGGCATTAACGGAGTCAATTGGTGTTGGATTCAAATACTCTGAAGTAGAGTTCGGAGAAGACAAGTGCAGCTGGAAACGGTACTAGGCAGGGCTTTAACGTGCGATTACAGTGCCAGCATCCAAACACAAGGCTGCGAAGAAAAGGAAATTCTAAAGAGGTGTTGGGTTGGAGGCTGAGGTTAAAGGGTAGCCGCTGAAATTGGTCGTAGTGAGCAATTGTGTGATAAGAAATTTCACGAATAAACCATGAGGCTGGGTAGAATTTTTTTAGCTGATGTCGCGTCATATGGCAATAGGGGGAGAGGAACGGTAGGCGGGACCAAATGTGGTGATCCGCCGACGAAGATGCAAACACAAAAAACAACTTTGTACTACAAGATACTGTCACGGGCAATTTGCGGACGCATACATGGCAAGTGATCTCATGATGGGAGGACGTAGATACGCCACATTCATCTCATTATTTTGTTCCTATTTTGGTTGTCACTTTTGTTATTTTATTTTGTCTAGTTATGAGAGCATTGTAATAATTTTATTTATTCCTGGGGTGTCGTGCGAACTGGGTATACGAAAATGAAATAGATCTTTTGGCATCAAAGATGTATTAGGGCTCCCTCTCCTATCCCTCTACTGACATCTTGCGCCCTACACATCAGTCGGGCACTAGGGTCAACCCTAAGAAAGTCGTCAGCCACCCAGTTTGCTTCCAGTGCAGTCGTCGGTCACAGAGATTGCAGCCAGCACAGTCGCCGACCTCGTGGTTGCTCTCCTATGCAGTCGGGCAAGTATACCACTGCGCCCAAAGGTCACCACCGCACACGCGGCTATAGTCCACTGCAGTCGATGCTTCCTTCCAGTCAGGCAGCTCTTCCGAGCACGCCTAGGCCACTAGCCTTCATGTAAGGATCCACTTTGGCTCTGCCCCCCCCCCCCTTAAGCTCGATAACCATGCTTAGGCTGTCGAAGAAAGGCTCTACAGTATCTCTGACATCCTCCCACTTCACCATCGTCCGCCTTTGGGATACTCCCTTCGAGTGTTGAGATCCCCCGAATCCACCGCAACACACCTGTGATTCCCAACGGGGGGGGCCGCAGCAGAGGCTTTGAATCACCCATTTCAACATAGATTGTTCACGAGGATCAAAAGGGAAACACCTTCCACAATAATCCACATCTCTATCCATCGTCACATCCTGTCTGATGACTCCATTCTATGCACGGGCATACAACAAATACAAGATCTAGGGCTATTTCATCGGCAAGATTGAGCACAAATCCTAAAACACAGAAGCCAAACTAAAGAACACTCATATAGCGTTCTCTTATATAAGAATACAACACACACAAACACATGTTACCATAATGCCAACTAGCCCTTTTGGATCCAATTACACTAATGCACCTGTTATTCTGGTCATGAATCCAGGCGTTGTAACAAACCAGAAAAATCTAATCTAATAGCTAAGCAAGGATTGATTTTTTGTCGACAAACATGTAAAATCGCCTTGATAAGTGGCAAGTGTTAAGTAATATTATTAAGCATTATAGACCAAAGAAATCCTAATAAACATATTTCCATTAGAGAAATTAAAAAATAAAATCTTTAGCAACAAACAACGACAACACTCAAGCCTTTATCCCACTATAGTGGGGTCGGCTATATGGATCCTTTGTCGCTATTGTGCCATATCTTTAGTCATAATCTCACTAATGCCTAAGTACATCATGTCTTTCCTTATAGTCTCATTCCAAAGTCTTTATTGGCTACCACTCCCCCGTTTAACATGCCTAGTGACTAAACTCTCACAACGCCTAACAAGTGCCTCTAATGGTCTCCTTTGTACGTGTCCAAACCATCTTAGTCGAGCTTCTCACATCTTCTCTGCAATTGGTGTCACTCCTGTCTTATCCATGATACATTCATTCCTAATTTTATCAAGTCTCGTGTGTCCACACATCCACCTAAGCATTCTCATCTCCGCAACTCCCATTTTTTGCTCATGTACACAATTCACTGCCCATCACTCAGAACCATAGAGCATCGTTGGTCTAATTGCAGTACGGTAAATTTGCCTTTAAGTTTTAATGGTACTTTACGATCACATAAGATTCCTGGCGCGCTTCTTCACTACAACCAACCTGCTTGGATCCTATGTATCACATCTTTATCAACACCTCCATCTTTTTGAACTATCGATCCAAGATATTTAAAGCACTCACCGTGGAAAATATCTTGATTACCCAACTTAATAATGTAGTCACCTGTCCTTCTTGCACTGCTAAATTTAAGCTCCATATACTCCGTTTTTGCCCTGCTCAACCTAAAACCCTTCTTTTCTGTCTTGCCAAGATTCAAGTTTCGTGTTTACACCCTCGCGTGTCTCATCGACCAAAACGATATAACCTTGATGTAAGCCAACAGTGATAGGGAATTCCTGTGCTAATAAAATCTTTAACAATTGAACAAAAAATATATCATACAAATCCACCAAAATCTATTTACTTTACTATCGTGAAAATAGACCATTCCTATCACAATAAAGAGGACAAATTAAATTAATATGGAAAGATAAAAAAAAGTAAGGCTGACAAAGTTAATATGGCCGGAATTGTGCAAATAATGCATACAAAGTTTAAGTAATACCTCTAAGAATGAATAAGCCTAATGATGATAATAATGTAATTAATTTGAATTTTAATACTAATTAATCTTAAGTGAATATATGAAAGATTTTCAATTACTCAAGGCCTCTATTTTCTTAAGCACTACTTCCAAATCATATTTTATTTATATTATATATTTGTACTATATTAAAAGGGAAAAACATTCTTTGTTGAAACATTCAAATTTTGGATTTTACCCCTATTTATTGCAAAATTTTACATTACTTTAATTTATGTGTTTTTCTTTAATTTTAAAAAATATGCTCTCATATAGGCAAAGTCCTTTATCTATAATAAAAAAATGTGCTCTCCCCGCCGCTCGCAAACCCCCGTGCACACAGAAAAAATGAGGGACGGGCGGAGTATAGCGCTTGGGAGTTTGCGAGCGACTGGACCACCGTCACGTTGGGGCAATGTCATAGCCGGAGTACTGTCGCGCGTGGCACTGGGGGCCTCCTGTGCACTGTCGTGATCGCGGTACTGTCGTGGTTGGTCGTAGGGGAGGAGACCCGTGCCTGTCGCTCGTATATATATAAGAGAAGAGTGACCACACAATGGATTCATTATTAATCGTCGGATCGAAATAAATTCACAGCGGGATTAGGTCCACTTATTTGCGTCATGCATATATCCTCATCTCTCATTCCTTCGCAAGCCACTCTACTCCACGACCCTAAATTCCTCCGACCTGACCCCACGCTACTACTACAAGTCGACGCCATTGGCGCTAGCATTGTGTTATGGGCTTTTCATGTAACAGCAGTAGTGTCGTCGGAGGAGTGGTAGGAGGCGGGGATGACCGCGGTGCAGGGTACTATGGAGCCGGAACCGCGGCTACCTAGGAGAGATGTGCTCTGGAGGAGAAAGCTACCACAATCTCTTCTGGGGAGGGGCAAAGAAAAGAGAATACTTCTTGCTTCCTTCATTCCATACAATCCACGTGTTTAAATAGGCTACAAGACTCATAAAGACAAAACATGTCATAATGACTAGCTCCTAACTTCTAACCCTTAACTAATATTTAAATGACTCGACATTTAAAGGACAAGACCCAAAATGATAACATTAAAAGATAATGATAACTAGGTCCGTCTCCTGAGGCCCGTAACATCTCACTTGTCCTTCAAATCGAGCTTGTCCTCAAGCTCAACGTAGCTCGAACGATTTGATCATCTGACTCCTTAATTTCCCTCCAAAACAGTTCCCAGTGGAGTCATTATAGCGGAAACCGTAGCGAGTGGAAGGTCGTCATCGTGCTCATATATGTCATGAAGGATTGCATGGATCTGTCGTGGCGGGGGCGCTAGCTGAGGAGAGTTTGACATGCATAAGGGTTGGAGGCGGGGTAAGTGTCTGCTGAATGTGAGTCATGACGATCAGAAGTGGCGGCGTCGGCTGAAGGACGATCGTCGGAAGGAAGGCGCCAGAAGGGTCGGCGGAGCAGGCAACTGGAGCGGAGGGCACTAGATGGAGGTGGCTAACAAAACGGTTGGCACAGGGCTCAAAGTCAATGAGATCTGTGGCGTCGAAAGAGACAGTTGGGGTTGAGGGAGGCTTACAGGAGTCGGCGGAGGCATAGGTTGAGGTGGAACAATCAACAAGCTCGATGGCGGCGCAGAGAGCGGAAGACGAGCGAGCAGTTGTTTATGTTTGAGTGCAGCGATCAGGTCGTCGAGTTTGGCGAGGATGGCGGCAGCGCAGCTTGCCATTGTCGAGGCGTGAGAGTCCATCTTGGTCTCCCAATATTTTTGTCGGGCCACCTCAGATGTCATTTGTAAAAAAATGTAAATAATTAATTACCAAGTAATTAATTAAAAAATTAAGCAATTAATGAAGTAATAATTAATTAATCAAGTGGTTGACTAATCAATAAAATCAACTCATTCGTGGTTTTGGAAGCAGCGGCGGAAAAGAAAAAGTCGAGGGCACTTCGAAAAGGTACGGTGCGTGGAGATCCAACAAGACTGCAGGGTGAGGGGCTCGAAAAAGGGATGAGCGTGGGAGGCTCGATACGAGCACGGGATGCTCTGTGGGCTCGATGAAGAAGATGAGGGTGAGCGTCAACTGATCGATGCGGAACTGGACTGCAGGATCTGCTTTGGGACAACGACGAAGGAGCAGGCTCGTGGGTTCCCGCGGCTTCGATGATGGAAGACGGAGCACTTCGAAAAGGTACGGTGGACGCGATAAGGAGAAGTAGAGGTCGAGCGCATGAGAGGTCGACACGTTTCCAGTATTCTTGAAGAAAGTGCGGTCGTTTTGTTCTGTAGTCGGCGTGGCTTCGATTACCTCGACAGCAGAAGCTTCCACTGGCGTTGAACTAAAACTGTAGAGGTGGCTTAAAATGGTGTCTTTCGTGATGAAGAAGAGGATGGTTGTTGTTGGCAAAAGAGGGCGAAAGAGAGGAGGAAGATACCTAGCTCTGATACCAAGTTGTTATGGGTTTTTCCCATAACAATGGTAGCGTCGCCGGAGGCGGGGATGACAGCGGAGGAGGGTACTGTGGAGCCGAAACTACGGTTGCCTGGGCGAGGCGTGCTCGGGAGGAGAGAGCTACAACAATCTCTTCAAAGGGAGGACAAAGAAAAGAGAATACTTCTTGCTTCCTCCATTCCATAAAATCCATGCCTTTAAAAATGCTACAAGACTTGTAAAGACAAAACATGTCATAATGACTTACTCCTAACTGCTAACCCTTAATTAATATTTAAATGACTCGACATTTAAAGGACAAGACCCAAAATGATAACAATAAAAGACATGAAAAGATAACGATAACTAGGCCAATCGCCAGATGCCCATAACACATGGTTCTGTTTTTTTCTCACGGCTCCGAACCTCAGATATTTCCCACTGACCTACTCGAATATGCTCGCACATTCAAAGGAGGAGGGTATTGTGGAGCCGGAACCGCGGCTGCCTAGGCGAGGCATGCTCGTGAGAAGAGAGCTACCACAATCTCTTCAAAGGGGGGACAAAGAAAATAGAATACTTCTTGCGTCCTCCATTCCATACAATTCATGCCTTTAAATATGCTACAAGACACATAAAGACAAAACATGTCAAAATGACTAACTCCTATTTTCTAACCCTTAACTAATATTTAAATGACTTGACATTTAAAGGACAACACCCAAAATGATAACAATAAAAGACATTAAAAGATAACGATAACTAGGCCAGTCACCAGATGCCCATAACACATTGGTTCTGTTTTTTTTCTCACAGCTCCGAACCACGGATATTTCCCACTGACCTTCTCGAATATGCTCGTTTTTTCGAATTCCCCAAAATGCCCCTCTAAATTCAGTTAATTTTAACTCTCAGTCCCCAACACCTCCTCGCTGCAGGAAGCATAGGCTGATTCCGATTCCACGCCGCCTCCTCATCGCAGCAACCAGATGTGATTATGACTCCTCTCGGACGCTTATCTACCGTTCTCACCACTAGAGGTACATCCTCTCCTTTTTGTTGCATTACTACTCGCCGACCCCGCAACTTAGTAAAAGAATAAGTTAGCCTCGGTAAAAAAAATAGGTTAGCAAGAGCTGATTCGTACTCCTCTACTCTCCTCTGAATCGTGCGGGGATCCTGACTGCTCTCGAGCACTCATTCGGCGGTCTCGCACATCTCCTCCGAATCTCGGACATCAATCAAATATTCGTTGATCGCGGATCTTGAGCTCAGGTCGGCAATCGACAATCGATGACAGGTCCTTGGTTCGGAGGAGGCAATCGGTGATCGCTCGCTCAGGTCAGCGATCAGCCATCACTAGCTCCGATCGGCAATCATTGGCTCCAGTCGAAGATCGCTGATTGCGACTCCCAATTACTCTGCAAGATTCCACGACTTTCATCGCTAATTATAGGTTTTATCATACACATCGTGTTCAGGCATTGATTCACTATCCTGTGTCATTATATCTCTCATTAATTTTTGTAAGCATATGTATATACAAGTGACAGCGCGCGGAGGGCCACTCGTGCGGACGCGATAATACCCTGATCACGACAGTACCCGACTGTGACAGTGCTCCGGCCACGACAATCTTCGCGCGTGGACCCCAGCTCTCGGGCGCACGTCGACCCCTGCTCTCGTGTGCACGGGGTTCACACGTGCACAACGGTACTCCCGCAGCTCGCACTCCCTCCGAGTGCAATACTGCAGACGTAGCACAATCTTCTATCGCGGTCGGTGGGAGAGTGCGAGCGGGAGTACCGCCGTGCACATGTGAACCACGTGTGCCCACGTGTGCCCGAGAGCAGGCGACCACAGGCGGAGCGACTATCGTGGTTGGGGCACTATTGCAGCCGGGATACTATCATGGTCGGGTCCTGTCGCGGGCGCAATAGGGCCCCCGTGCGCTGTCACTTGTGACTAATTAAATGTAATACTTACAATAATTAATAAAAGAATAAGATAAAATCTAACCAATTTAAATCCAATTAATTTTACAAGAATTTAAACACATTTAAACATAGATAATAACATTCACATCTCAATAATAAGTATTATTTGAATCATTGAGAAGGGGAAGGGAGAGATCAACGAAGAGTGTTGAGTATATGTTTGTAGAGAAATACTGAACCTTGTATATATTTCTTCAATGATCAAATACAGAGTATGAATACATATATATGGGAGGGAGACAAAGAAAAGAATCACTATACAAGATGTGGGACTAAAAAATAAGACACTAAATGGGCCTTATCATGGGCCTTTACATGGTCTTTTCTAATACTCCCCCGCAAGCTGGAGCGTACAAGTCGTAGGCACCCAGCTTGGACAGGAACTGATAAAATAGGGTACTTGATAGGGCTTTAGTGAGAAGATCAGCAACTTGGTCAGTGCCTGGAACATGCTTCAATTCTAGCTTCTTCATTTGAACTTTTTCCCTAATGAAGTGGCAGTCCACTTCAATGTGTTTCGTTCTTTCGTGGAAGACTGGATTCTTAGCTATGTGTATAGAAGGATTAGCAGCTTGACTGTCACATAGTAAGATAGCTGGTGAGGGAAGTTTTACTCCTAGATCAGCGAGGAGACTTTCAAGCCATGTAAGCTCAGAGACAATGGATGTCATCGACCGGTATTCAACTTCAGTTGATGATCGAGCAACCACAACTTGTTTCTTACTGTGCCAGGTCACAAGGTGACCTCCAAAGTAGGTAAGAAAATCACTAGTAGACCGCCGATCGTCCAGGGAACCAGCATAATCTGCATCTGAATACGCAACCAATGTTGGAGTAGAAGAAGAGGTTTTATATACCAACTCATGACCAGGGGTTGTTTTTAGATATCTCAGGATGCGCTCAACAGCCTGTAGATGAGATATCTGAGGAGAATGCATAAACCTGTTGACCACCCCAACTGCAAAGGATATGTCTGGTCTCATGACTGTTAAGTAAATAAGTTTTCCAACGAGTCGTCGATAGTATTCTGGATTTGGAAGAAGATCTTCATCAGAAGCATGTGCACACACCTTGTGATTGACATCCATTGGGGTGTTAATCGGCTTGCATCCAGAGTAGCCAGCATCTTGATGAAGGTCGAGAGAATATTTTTGTTGAGAGAAGACAAGTCCATCAGGACATCTTGCAATCTTCAGGCCAAGGAAGTATCGAAGGTTCCCCAGATCTTTTGTTTGAAAAACGGAATTAAGATGTTGTTTGACCGTTTGTACTCCCTTTGAATCATCTCCTGTGATTAGGATGTCATCGACATATACCAAAAGAAGAATCGGGTCTGTAGGTCGATGTCGAGTGAACAGAGAGAAGTCTGTCGAGCTCCGGGTAAAGCCAACCTCCCGAACAGCCTTACTGAACTTATCAAACCATGCCCGGGGGGATTGTTTGAGACTATAAATGGACTTTTTAAGGTGACATACTCGGGACTCCCCCGTGGTCTCAAACCCGGGAGGTTGTTGCATGTATACTGTTTCTTGAAAGTCGCCATTTAAAAAAGCATTCTTGATATCCAGCTGATGGAGAGGCCATTGGCGATGCAGCGGGAGACAGCGAGCTGGAGAGGAGGTCGCTGGCAAGGAGAGACCGCGCGAGCATACAAGAGATCGCAGAAGGAGAGATGAGCGATCAGGAAGAGTGGGGCCCATGTGTCAGAAGGGAGGAGCTATAAGAGAGCCGAGGAGCAGACCAAGCGGGACAGAGAGAGGAACAGCAGAGATTGTAGGAGGAGATGCGGTCACTGAAAAAGGAGACTGCCGGCTGACTAAGCTCGCAGGGGGGGCTGGCGGTCAAAGAAAAGGGAGACCGCAGGTTCGGACCGATATCTCTGATACCATGTAGAGAAATACTGAACCTTGTATATATTTCTTCAATGATCAAATACAGAGTATGAATACATATATATATGAGGGAGACAAAGAAAATAATCACTATTCAAGATGTGGGACTAAAAAATAAGACACTAAATGGGCCTTATCATGGGCTTTTACATGGTCTTTTCTAACAATGTTAAATCTATTTGTGCAAATCCATTTGTCATCCATCTATGTGATTTAACCCATTTTCCTAAAGATTCTAGCCACATTAATTTAATGTACACATTGCATCCTTCAACCATCATCGCATTACATTTTGCTACTTTATCATTGAAATCGATGCTCCCCTCATCCCTTAAGTATAATCATTTTTCAATATATCCTTACAAATTTTATCATACATCCATGTTTATGATCTCATTTTTTAAGTCTCAACATAAGAATCATTGACCTTATATGCCCAAACACAGAACAGATTCACCTTTATATCTCCATAACATTTTTATGGGGTAGCACTCTCAAACAACTTCTGTAAACGGCATTAATATTTCATTCTTCTATACAATAGATCCAAAAATAACCAATTTCAACAAATTAGATCTTCAATCAAAAATGAATGATAACAATAAAATATATGCCCTATAATAGTGTAGATACTATATTGTTGTTACAAAGACAGGAGGGCAAAAACGAGGAGACGAGGACACGATGCATAAGTCGACGTCGGGACCAAGGCGACGTGAACACGGATCTCAACTCGACGACAGACATCCGCTAGTAGTGTGTATGGGAGCAGCGCAGCCGTCACCCTTACCTTTTTATTATCGCACATGTATTTCGGGTTGTGGGTTATTTATCGTTTGCCCTTGCGTACTTCGAAATTAGGCACTATATAAGCCTATGTGTATCTCTCATTTGCATTATCTTGGAAGTATGATGAAAATGAAACCCTAGGGGTTTTCTCTTCCCCTCATCTCCTCCTTTCCTTTTCTCCTCTTCTTTGTCTCGAAATCCCCGACTACATATCAATTGTCTTTGTTTTACCAATTTTAAGTCTTTATAATCAAAATATGTCCTCCGATGTCATAATTATTCACTTATTGATGCAAAGAACTCACCGATTAAAACTACATCAAAAGCTAATAGTATAAAACAACACATCTCACTATGCATATCATTTATATAAACATTTCCTCGATAATCAATTAGAAAAAAACAATCAGCTGCTGATCTAAAATAACTTACTTCAATCCTAAGAGAACGGTACTCCTATGACCAAATCCAAATAACACGTTAGCATTTTTTGATCCAGTTATTGCAAAACAAAATGGGATTATTTCAAGTACAGCATCACACTGAAATTAGTAAATGAACTTTATTATGCATGATTCAACAGAACACATTTACCTTGCTATGACTTGATATGGCAATGAATGTTCCTTTCCACTTGCTTTCATATGCTGGCAGATCTGGCGTGGTTAAAAAAGAAAAGAAAACAAAGACATCAGGTGGTAATCCAACTTTTGGCCATCACTCAACATGAAGTGCAGCATAGGCCTAAGAATTTTACTAATTTATTAAGAAAAACATTTCCAGCATACCACATAAAGCTTTGTTGCCAATTTGGCAGGCTCGTCGGTTGATTCTTGGATAAGTTTCTGTAGAAGTTTAGCAGCTTCTAATTCAACATGTTGTGATGTTGACATTTTATAAGTAAAGCTGCAAAAGAGCACAAACGATCAATCTTTACATAAGTAGAAACTTGTTAGGAGGGAGGAAAAGAGCGAAAGGGAGAGGAGGAATTAGGAGAGCGAATGGGAGAGGAGGAATTAGGAGAGATAGAAGAGAGAAGTCCCAAGAGTTTTCATTCCAAAATCAAAGATGACCAAAATACAATAGCTATCGGCTTATATAGGTGTCGTGCTCAAGTACATACAAGAGATACAAGACGTAACCCAATACGTTCGGCTAAGCCGACACGTTACCGACACGATGCTAGCGAAGTCGATACACTCGCCATACTGGCGGACGCCCTTCGCCTTCTTCCGCCTCGTCGGTGTCCGTAGCAATACCACCCGCTGGGAAATTTGTCTTGGCCTCAAGGCAAAAGTCTGGAAACTGGTGGCGCAAGTCCGATCAATCCACCCATGTAGCCTTTGATGGTGGGCGATCCTGCCAAACCACTAAGACCTGCTCGATTGGCCGCTCCGCGCAAAGGATCGTGCGCGTGCCCGAGATGTACTGGGGCAGGAACACCGATGGTGTGGCGCTGGGTGCAGGTGGGGGAAGCACCGCCTCGACTGGGTGATCTCATATCACTTGCTTGAGCTGCGAGACATGAAACACTGGGTGAATGTGACTCCCCTGAGGGAGGCGGAGGCGGTACGCCTGAGTGCCAACCCTGGCAAGAATCTCAAAAGGGCCGTAAAACTTGGCCACCAACTTGGACTGGGACCGCGGGGTCACAGTAAACTGGCGGTGTGATCGAAGCTTTATAAGCACCGCGTCACCCTCTGTGAACTGGATGTCTCGGCGATGGCGGTTGGCCGAGGCCACCATCCTGTCTTGAGCGCGCTTGAGGTGATGGAGAAGCTGAAGGAGTATGGAATCTCGGTCGTGGAGGAGGGCGGCCACGGCGCTTTCGCTGGGAATAGCACGTGTGACGGAGGGCGAAGGTCTATCGTAGACTTCCTTGAACGGTGTAGTGTCGGAGCTGGAATGGAAGGACGTGTTGAAAGAGTACTCGGCCCAAGAAAGCCACTCCGCCCATGCGCACGGGTGGTCATACACGAAACGCCTCAGATAGGTCTCCAAACAACGATTCATGACCTCGGACTGTCCGTCCGTCTGCGGGTGGTATGTTGTACTCATCTGAAGTTGTGTGTCTTGCATCTTGAACAACGCCTGCTAGAACGAGCTCAAGAAAAGGGGGTCGCGGTCGCTCACGATGCAGTCCCATGTCTTGGGGAGGGGAAGCCTGGAGATGAAATTCATGGATATGTCCTCCCAGATCTGGGTCGGAATAGGGAGCGGCTAAAGGAGGCCCCCAAGGAACGTGGCCTCGTACTTGGCGCGTTGGCATGGCAGACAGGCGGCGACGAACGCCTTGACCTGTCCAAACATTCCTGGCCAGTAGAGCGAAGCTGCAAGGTGACGGTACGTCCTGAAGGCGTCGGCGTGACCCCCTTCTGGGGTTGCGTGGACCTCGGCGAGCAGGCGAGGAATCAGCCGGGATGAGGCGGAGAGTACCAAACGATCACAGTAGTAAAGACGCTAGCCTGTAAGGAGATAAAGCGGGCGGGCGGTGGCGTCTGCTCGTAAGGCCTCAACAATCGGTTGTAGGATGGGGTCAGCCGCCACCTCGCGCTGAAGCAAAGCATCCTCTCAAACTGGTCTGGAAATGGCAGTCAAACTCGCAGTCAGCGGCTGTCGAGAGAGAGCGTCGGACGCCCGTTTGGAAGACCCGACTCAAAACTCGATCGAAAAGTCGTAGCCCAAAAGTTTGGCTACCCAAACTTGCTGAGCTGGAGTCGCAATCTTCTGATGGAGGAGGTGCACAGACTATGGTGATCAGTCTGGACTGTGAAGTGGCGGCCCTGCAAGTAGGGGCGCTAGTGCTGGACTGTAAGAACCAAGACTATTAGCTCGGACTTGTAAGCGGAGCGGGGGCGCACGGTGGCTGCGAACATACGGCTGAAGTAGGTGATGGGTTGTCCCGCTTGCATCAATACCGAACCAACACCCGAGCCAGACGCGTCGCACTCAATCACGAATGGCTGCGAGAAGTCGGGCATAGCTAACACGGGGGGCGGTGCTCAGATCCCGCTGCAAGGTCTGGAAGACCATGGCCGCTGCAGGGTCTGGAAGGCCATGGTCGTTGTCGGCGTCCACAGAAAGTTGTCGGTCTCTGCCTTCCTCAACATGTTGGAGAGTGGTTTGGCAATCTTGTCATAGTCTCTGATGAACCGGCGATAGTACCCCGTGACTCCGTGAGACCCAAGAACCCACGAACATCGTGGAGTGATCGAGGTGCGTGCCACTGAAGGACGGCCCGAACCATGTCCGGGTCCATAGCCACGTCGTGTGTGGAAATGGTGTGCCCCAAGTAGCTAATTTCGGTCTGACCGAAAACACACTTCTTGGAGTTCACCTGAAAGGAGTGCTCCCGAAGAGTAGCGAGAGTCGCCCGGATATGATCAAGATGGTCCTGCCAAGATGAACTGTAAACCAGGATGTCAACGAAGAAAACCAAGATACATGCGCAGGGCCGGTCTGAATAGATCATTCATGGTGGCCTGAAAAGTGGCGGGAGCATTCGTCAGCCGAAGGGCATAACCAGGAACTCATAGTGGTCATCGTGCGTGCGGAAAGCCGTCTTGGGGACATCCTCCTCCCTGACATGAATCTGATGGTAACCCACGCGAAGGTCCAATTTTGGGAAATAGACGGCCCCTCATAACACGTCCAGTAACTCCTGAATGACCGGAATATGATATTTGTCCGGAATCATGATCTTATTGAGTTCCTGGTAGTCCATGTCGAAGCGCCAACTGTCATCCTTCTTGCGGACCAGGAGGAAGGGGCTCGAAAAAGGACTAGCGTTGGGGCGAATGATGCTTGCGGCTAGCATATCACTGACCAGTGTCTCGATCTCATCCTTCTGCGCATGGTCGTACTGGTACGGTCGAACAGATATGGAGAAAACACCCCCTTGCAAGGAGATGCGGTGATCTATCGACCTGGACAGGGGAAGGTGTGTCGTGTCGGCAAAGACATCCGGAAAAAGGTCCAAAATAACCTGCAGTGCTGGCAAGTCGGGACGGGGGGCCTCCTACTTCACCACGTGCCATAAGGAAGCCACCCAATCCACATCGGTGGATTTCTGAAGGGACCGTAGGGACACAGATTGGCGAAGTAAAGCTGAATCGCCTTCTAGCAAGCAATGCATCCCCTCTCGGAGGAAGCGCATGGTCATGCGGTCCCAATTCACGTTGACATCACCAAGGGTGTGGAGCTACGCTAACCCGAGAATAATGTCCACCCCGCCCAGAGAAAAAGCGTGGAAGTCCGCCTGAAAAGGGGAGTGGCCAACAGTGAGAGTGAGAGACGAGCAAAGGCCCCATGTTGCCCGACGCCGACCATCCCCTAGCACACCGAGAAGCGATCTGCGGTCTGCACAGGCAACGCCAGACGGTCCACCAAACGCTGAGAAATAAAGTTGTGGCTCGCCCCACAATCAATCATCACAACCACAGAGATCCCCTGAAGCGACCCCCAAAGCTTCATCATCTGAGGGCCCGAGAACCCGCCGACGGCGAACAGCGGAAGGTCAATTGGTGGAAGGTGGCAGCTGGGGGGTCCTCGGCAGGCATGTCCATCTCAAGGGCCTCAAAATCAGCAAGAGTAACCTCGGGTTTCTCCACGCCAATGAGGATCCAAAGGTCATTCAACGGGAAGTCGTGGGTTGCAGAGTAGGGTTGTTTGCATCGGAAACACAGGCCCTTGGTACGCAGATCGTGGAATCCCTGATTTGAGATCCTGGGGTGGGCCATCGGTCTAGGAAGACGTGGCAGAGGCGCGGCGCGGCCGGGGGTGGTTCCAACTGTAGAGGACGGTAGGCCACTGCAGGGTTGTTGACCGGGCACGACCGAAGCACAGTGGGTGGCCTTCCCGTGTGCATAGGCCGAGCCTGGAAATCCACTTCGACCAAGCGGGCAAGATCAATGGCCTCAACAATCGACGACGGGTGGTGGGTGCGGATCCGGGCACGAATGTGTGGAAGAAGCCCATGTATGAAGAAGTTGAGGTAGTGGCCCGGCGGAAGGCCGGGCACATGCATAGCGAGGGCTATGAACTCATCAATGTAATCGTCAAGTGATCCGTTTGGCGGACGCCGCAGAGACGCTCCATCGAGGAGCCCGAGTAACGAGTGTCGTAACGGCGAATGAGCTCCTGTTGGAGATCTGACCAAGACATGGTCGGTTTGGATTGACGTAGCCAACGCACCCAGTGGAGAGCGGAGCCCTCCATGCCGATCAGAGTCGTGCTGACCTTCTGCGGTTTCGAGATCTGCTGAATATCAAAGAACTATTCGGCTCGGGCAATCAAGCTTGTAGATGTTGGCCGACATGTCCTATCATTTTTTAGGGTAAATCGCAACGTTAGCGACACAGATGAGGAAAATGGCGTTTTCCAGTATGGCGGACGACATGTCGGACATGTCGGCCCGTTATGGCGGGTTATGGCGGGTTATGGCGGTCATTAGAAATTAATAAGTTATTTTATTAAATTTTATAATTAAATCAGTTTTTATTATATACTTATATAGTTATACTAAGTTTGCCCCTCACGACGACTCCTCATCTCCCTCGCGTCCTCCTCACGACGCTATGGGCTCTCATCTTCTTCGCTTGCCCTAATCTCCGCTTCTGGCTCTCGTCTTCTTCGCAGCTCTCCTTTGGTTACACTTCGACATTTTGAAAGTATGCAACATTTCTTATTTATTACAAATTGATTAAACACTTGTTAGTAGTTTCATTTTCTAATATGAATTTTAGTGCATACTTCATTAAATAAAATAATTACCATCTAATTAAAAAAATATTATGATATAATATATATATACATATAATATTACAATTCGACATTTTGAAATGTTCCCGATATATCCCCCGCAATCCGACATCCGACATAAGAAACTCAAACCGACATGAGTCCGACATCCGACATCCGCAAGCTTGCGGGCAATCCATCTCATGGGATCGGTGTCATTGAAGGAGGGAACATCGAAGGAACGAGGGCCCGGGAGAAAACCGCGGTCGGAAGGGTTAGGTCCTTGTACGGGTCCTGGGGGGCTCCGAGGAGAGACGGAGAGTCCGTGTTGGAAGTCGTGAACGCGTTGGGGCGAGCGGCCATGATGGTATCGAGTTTCGCGTCCATGCGTATC